>OW240917.1:157731391-157793476 GCA_933207985.1 Pelobates cultripes
AAAGTAAGATCTCCACACAAGTAAACTCTACAATACTAATCCAACTTCTAGACGTATGGCAAGATATTATAAAACAATTAGGTTGTCGAAATTGTATACCAAGGACTTGCAGCCTTAGAGTTTTAGAACTAAATGTAGAAGATTTATGCCTTAGACGTTGGGTGAATAAAGGTATAACTATTATCTCAGACATTATGACAGGTAATAATATAATGTCATTTCAACAGATTGCAGACATCTTTCAGCTTTCTTCTAAATAATTTTTACTTATTTAAGAATCAAAAATTATTTGGATACTTCTATTATTGATGCTGTCTCTCCTACTTCTAGATGTATAGAAACTATTTTTTGCTACAAACCCATTAATAAAATTACCTCACATGCCAATTTATTGTTGGACGTGGTAAATGAAGGCCCCAGTAAAACAATTAGATTATGGGAAAAAGAATTAGCCATGGCAATTTCAGATAAAGATTGGTGTACCTCACTTGCCCATATTACCAAGAATACACATAGCTTAAATTTGGTTAAATGTCCTAAAAAATAGCCAAAATGTTTCCGCATTTAGGTGACTCATGCTGGAGATGTGGTTTCACATTTTTTTTTACACTATCTAATAATAAATTAGAAGAAGACCCTGCCACCGCCCTTTTGCATATAAACTTGCATTCCAAATCACTAAAACTAAGTTGTATAGCGGTGCACTGTTTAGTGGCCGTTAAAATTATAATTGCTAGAAGCTGGAAATCATCCATTCCCTTTCAAAATACTCACTTGGTTAAACAAATTAAATATCAACTGACTATGGAAATCATTCTGATTAAAAATGTGTCTAATACAATTTATAAGAAAGGGATATATAAGATGTGGTTGGACAAAATCTTATTAATATATGGCTGACCTTATATTGCTTATAGTTGGATTCTTCATTATTCATAATTTATTTTTATTTATTTTTTTATTTTTTCCTATAAGGATAAGTTGGATTGGATCTTGTCCTTATGTAATAAAGTGATAGAGAAGGAAGGGAGTAGTGGGAAATGGATTCGGTTATAAGTCTTTTGGACATAAGATGGTAGATTTATCTGTTAAAATTATTTTAGGACTAATTTTCTCCCATGTTTGGGGTTTTGCATTGTGCAATTGTTGTTTTTTATACCTGTCCTGTTGATATATGTATTTAGATCAGTATTTATTGTTATTGGATAGGTTTTGTATATATATGTTGTTATGATATTTGTGAGATATGTAATTTTGATGAAATTTTTAATAAAGAAATATTAAAAAAATATATATATTGTTCTGATATTCAAAGTACATGTTTTTATAAACCATATTATGAAGGATAGTACTCCCATTCTATTAATAGTTAGAGGTAGGGGATGGTTTTGCAGGGCAAATATTAATTTAGACAGATGGATGGGTCTTTTTTGTAGTTTTTATTTTGTAATCCTGTTTATCACACGCTGTTCTCTATTATATTTATGGAGACCGGTACTTGATTAGAGTGTTGGGCACTCACATCTCTATAAAAATGTCCCTTTTCAGAAAACTGTTTGTTACCACTACACATACGTTATCACAACCCAATAAAAGCCAAGGAATTCATGTAAACTGTACATTTAATTTCCCTGTTCAGAAACTTGCTAGCTCATGCAAATGATATGAACGTGTTCACACTTTACACAGGAACATTTGAAGTTTGTGACCCTATGTCTCTCTATTGATTGTGTTGGTGACAAAGTATAGCAACATCCGCACTTTTGAGTCTCATAAAAGTGATGTAGCTGACTTACTTTTTTATTTAAATAAGAATGAGTAACATTTTCAGACTTATATATGCCATACATGAATGTTTGATAGTCTTAAATAATTCTGAATTTTATCACACACTATGCTACATCAACATTTGGATCTGCAGCTCTAATCTGTGTGCCAGATTTAATTATTTTGTAAAACGAATAAAAAATAATCACAATTCTATATACATTATATCTATTGGTCATGTCACATGATATTTTTATACTGTTAAACTGACTCAATGCACTTTTTAAAATCATTTTTAAGGGTGAAATACTTAAAAAATGAATAATGGTGGGTGGCGAAGCCTAACGTCTGAGCTGAATGGACGCCATTCCGCCGAGCTCCTGCAACTTAATAATCAAGCTTCGGAATCTCAGCAAGCAGAGTGCTGTACTAGAGCCAGAATACTCACCTCACCAGCCCAGCAGTACAGGCAGTTACCAGATGCCCTTCTTATTCCCACAAATGGGCAGGAAAGTACGCCACAGAGTTGGGAGCTACCACACCCTATCGACAGTCCAGGCAGCATCGTATCTTCTGGCACTGATACCAGAGGACACAGGCTTGCACTCTCATAATACCAAAGAGCACCCAAGCAGCAGCAATAGCATAGGCTGAAAATCCAAAAAAACGCAAGTCAGCACATTCAAAGACTCCCAAGATATAGGAGTTCTGCTACAGCGTCCTGCGCCCTACAAAATGGCGAGCCTGTCAGAGCACGATGCTACCTCCTCAAGCCTGCAATCGGAGTCCAGAGACCATGTGGAACCTGAAAACCACCAGAAAGCCGATACTGTACCTTCTGACCTGGAAGCCCTGACCCCAGCTACTAAACTGGAAATGAACCTCTTGCTGGAATTAAAGCAGATGTCTGCAGCTGACATGGACTTACTGATAACCGAAGTTCAGGCGGTGACCGCCCGATTCCAGGCCTCAGAGGAAGACGCCTTGGATGTATAGCAGGAGGTACGGGGTACTAAAGGAAGCTGCACCTCCAGACATCACATTCAGAATTACTAACCCAGCTGAACCTTGCTGATGACCGAAACCGCTGAACAAACATCAAAATCAGGGGCATACCGGACGCAATCAGCCTGACCTGCCGCATTACCTACGACACCTTCTCACCACATTTTTGCTTCACACGCTAGCTAAAAAGCTTACTCTTGAAGCCCATTTCCGTATCAATAAACCCAAGCAAGCGCCAGCGGCAGTCAGATGCCAATCCATGTCTGATAAAAATCTAATTATGGCCGTGTTCCATGGAAAAACAATGTTTTAATTTGAATCAGCACAATTGACCTTCTTTCAGGACTTAACCAAAAATACACTATTATGTTGGAAATCTCTTGGCCCGGTAACCAAGAGGCTCCAAGATGTTGGACTGGAATATAGATGGACGCTACCAAGAGCCCTTATAGAAGAGCAAAGCGACACTAGCACACACTGTGCTTCCCCACAACCACAACCATGCGAAAGACCAGTGGTGTTTGGCACAGATTCTATGGAACTAAAAACGGACACTTTTTCTGCCGAACACCGCTAAAACCACAGACCGTCCTTCTCAGTCGACAAAGGCATGCGAACACCGGCCGTTCGGGAGTTTGGACTACACGAATGGACTTAACCCAGATAGCCTTCTCATGGAGTCAATCGCATACCGAAAGACTGTAAAAGACTTTGACTCCATGGCGATTGAACTGTGCGTATGGGATCTGAGCACTATTCGCTAAGAATATGCACTCAGATCCAGGCTATCTGGGGATACGTTGCACGAATGGAATATGTTCTGTATTTGTACAATTACTCATTTTTATGTGTTTTTTGTGTTTCATTTAAAATGGTGATTTGCCTCTGTCCTGGGAGATAATTAAATTACTTCTCAATTATCTCCAGGGCAGAGGGGAGGAAACCATGATGCATGCTGGGAATATTCTGTGCCTGTGTGTCCTAACATGCTACATGTCTGTGTGCCATTACAGTCTCCCATTTGGTCCCCTAGGGGAGTGTCCACCAAGTGGGAGACCTGCATAAATACGGGCGGGTAGCGAAAAGTAAACCCAGTTCTTGTTTTAACCTCAATGCAGAGCTTGGTCTCGTTATTGGGGGGATTTACTACATGGATAGCGACTGATTGATGGAAGTGTAAGCCGCTTGGAGGATATATTGATTCGGCTGTTACCAGCGATTCGTGGGTTTACCGTTTTGGAGTTGGAGCACCCGTACGGGTCCCGTTCGGGAGATTGGCACATTCCCCTGATTGCAGTTCGTACGATTGGAGTCCGTACGAATGAAGTTTGCGTTATTGCGAGAAGGGAGGATTAACTAAATGGCGGTTATAACTATTTGATGCTGAGGGTGCCGTTACAATTGGTGGCAAGCGACGGGATGACCCTCATCGCCCAGAGAGACAACTACATCCAGGATTAATGGAAATACCGTATGAAAGGTTGAAAAGAGCTACCCTTAAAGACTTACTGGAACAAAGAGGTAGACAAGCCAGTAATCTCAGGAAAAGGGAGATTATTACAATATTAAACGAAATGGATGGAGTACCAGGGGCTGAAGGAACCAATGGGCCCAGCGCAGCTGACAGAACCCCCGAAGAGGCAAGCTTCGACCGGGCAGTAAGAATCAGACTGGCCCAATATGGTCCCAACCCGACTCCAGAGATCATTGACCGGGTCATAGCAGCTGTGGAGGCCAACTTGCTCCGCCAAAGCGATGCTGCAGCAGCCCCAGTTCCAGCAAACCCAGTGGAGAAAAAGAAGGTACAGTTTACAGCGTTTAAATCCTTCATTGAAACAGAAGGAGAGATTGAGGGGTGCCTTGTTGATTTTGAGCGGCAATGTGTGCTACACAAGGTACCCACAGAAGACTGGGTTACTATATTGTCCGCAAAGTTATCCGGCTGGGCCAGTGATGCTTTTTGGGCCATTCCTGATGAGGAGATCGGGGATTATGGGGCTGTAAAGGAAGCTTTGCTCTCCAGGTATGCCGTTACACCGGAGGAATACCGGAGGCGGTTCAGAGACACCACCAAACTAGCTGGGGATTCCTATGTTGAATGAGCATGTAAAGTACACCGCACAGCTGCCCACTGGATGGCAGGGTGCCAAGCCGTATCCGGGGGAGAGGTGCTGCAGATGTTCCTGCTGGAGCATTGTTTTGAGAAATTATCCCCAGGCGTCAGAGAGTGGGTAAGGGACCATAAACCCTCCACTCTGCATGAAGCAGCTCGCCTGGCAGACGAGTACACGGATGCCCATAAACTGGACAGTGCCATGGGTAAGACTCCTGCCAGAGTGGAGTACCGACCAGCAGCACCCCCAGCAGCTACCGTCTACCAACCACCGACGCACCGCACCACACCGTCAGCTAATAACTACCCGCAGCCACCCCGGTTCAACTCACGGGACTACTCACAACCCATCCGATGTTTTGGGTGCAAGCAGCTAGGGCACAAACCACCGGAGTGCCCGCTGAATAATGCTAACCAGGCCCAGTCTTGGAGGACACCAACCAGCGGAAACCAACGACTCGCTCCGCCTGCTGCCCACTGCGTAGAGGAGGAGGAATGTTGGGGCGTCCTACACGAGGCAGACCCTGTCCAAGCTGCCCACCGGGATAATCGACAACAACACCGGCAACTTGTCAAAGTAAACGGGAAGGAAGTCAGTGGTCTGCGGGATACCGGTGCAACTATGACATTGCTCCAAAAGCACTTGGTGTCTGAGAACCAACACACTGGAGACACTGTGGCTATGAGAGTAGCCGGAGGCGCTGTGTTTCGCCTACCCGTTGCCCGGGTACATTTGGATTGGGGAGTGGGCACTAGACATGTGAATGTGGGGATCATGAGGGATTTACCAGCAGACGTACTCCTTGGAAATGACCCCCCTTGTTTCTGCCTACGCTCCCATGGGTCCCGCCGAGGTTAACGCAGTAACGACCCGTGCCCAGACCCGTGCCGCCGAGACCGGCCCACCTGCTGCTGAGACCCAGGTAAGACTCTCTACCCCGACTTGCACCTTAGATCAGGCCCTCTTAGGCTGGGATACCCCAGAGATGTACAGGAGGGAAACACGGGAGGACCCGACCCTGGAGAAGTATAGTTCTAGGGCAGATGATGGGGAAGAGGGAGTAGACGGGGAGCGTTACGAGTGGGTGGGGGATAGGCTGTACAGGATCCTTAAACCATCCCAGAAACAGAATACCCCACCCCAGAACCAGCAGCTGGTGGTGCCTGAGAAATACCGGCAGGAGATTCTGCAGATTGGGCATGATGGCAGGGTGCCAAGCCTGCCTGGGATCTGAGCGCTATTCGCTAAGAATATGCACTCAGATCCAGGCTATCTGGGGATACGTTGCACGAATGGAATATGTTCTGTATTTGTACAATTACTCATTTTTATGTGTTTTTTGTGTTTCATTTAAAATGGTGATTTGCCTCTGTCCTGGGAGATAATTAAATTACTTCTCAATTATCTCCAGGGCAGAGGGGAGGAAACCATGATGCATGCTGGGAATATTCTGTGCCTGTGTGTCCTAACATGCTACATGTCTGTGTGCCATTACAGTCTCCCATTTGGTCCCCTAGAGGAGTGTCCACCAAGTGGGAGGCCTGCATAAATACGGGCGGGTAGCGAAAAGTAAACCCAGTTCTTGTTTTAACCTCAATGCGGAGCTTGGTCTCGTTATTGGGGGGATTTACTACATGGATAGCGACTGATTGATGGAAGTGTAAGCCGCTTGGAGGATATATTGATTCGGCTGTTAGGAGCGATTCGTGGGTTTACCGTTTTGGAGTTGGAGCACCCGTATGGGTCCTGTTCGGGAGATTGGCGCATTCCCCTGATTGTAGTTCATACGATTGGAGTCCGTACGAATGAAGTTTGCGTTATTGCGAGAAGGGAGGATTAACTAAATGGCGGTTATAACTATTTGATGCTGAGGGTGCCGTTACAATTGGTGGCAAGCGACGGGATGACCCTCATCGCCCAGAGAGACAACTACATCCAGGATTAATGGAAATACCGTATGAAAGGTTGAAAAGAGCTACCCTTAAAGATTTACTGGAACAAAGAGGTAGACAAGCCAGTAATCTCAGGAAAAGGGAGATTATTACAATATTAAACGAAATGGATGGAGTACCAGGGGCTGAAGGAACCAATGGGCCCAGCGCAGCTGACAGAACCCCCGAAGAGGCAAGCTTCGACCGGGCAGTAAGAATCAGACTGGCCCAATATGGTCCCAACCCGACTCCAGAGATCATTGACCGGGTCATAGCAGCTGTGGAGGCCAACTTGCTCCGCCAAAGCGATGCTGCAGCAGCCCCAGTTCCAGCAAACCCAGTGGAGAAAAAGAAGGTACAGTTTACAGCGTTTAAATCCTTCATTGAAACAGAAGGAGAGATTGAGGGGTGCCTTGTTGATTTTGAGCGGCAATGTGTGCTACACAAGGTACCCACAGAAGACTGGGTTACTATATTGTCCGGAAAGTTATCCGGCTGGGCCAGTGATGCTTTTTGGGCCATTCCTGATGAGGAGATCGGGGATTATGGGGCTGTAAAGGAAGCTTTGCTCTCCAGGTATGCCGTTACACCGGAGGAATACCGGAGGCGGTTCAGAGACACCGCCAAACTAGCTGGGGATTCCTATGTTGAATGAGCATGTAAAGTACACCGCACAGCTGCCCACTGGATGGCAGGGTGCCAAGCCGTATCCGGGGGAGAGGTGCTGCAGATGTTCCTGCTGGAGCATTGTTTTGAGAAATTATCCCCAGGCGTCAGAGAGTGGGTAAGGGACCATAAACCCTCCACTCTGCATGAAGCAGCTCGCCTGGCAGACGAGTACACGGATGCCCATAAACTGGACAGTGCCATGGGTAAGACTCCTGCCAGAGTGGAGTACCGACCAGCAGCACCCCCAGCAGCTACCGTCTACCAACCACCGACGCACCGCACCACACCGTCAGCTAATAACTACCCGCAGCCACCCCGGTTCAACTCACGGGACTACTCACAACCCATCCGATGTTTTGGGTGCAAGCAGCTAGGGCACAAACCACCGGAGTGCCCGCTGAATAATGCTAACCAGGCCCAGTCTTGGAGGACACCAACCAGCGGAAACCAACGACTCGCTCCGCCTGCTGCCCACTGCGTAGAGGAGGAGGAATGTTGGGGCGTCCTACACGAGGCAGACCCTGTCCAAGCTGCCCACCGGGATAATCGACAACAACACCGGCAACTTGTCAAAGTAAACGGGAAGGAAGTCAGTGGTCTGCGGGATACCGGTGCAACTATGACATTGCTCCAAAAGCACTTGGTGTCTGAGAACCAACACACTGGAGACACTGTGGCTATGAGAGTAGCCGGAGGCGCTGTGTTTCGCCTACCCGTTGCCCGGGTACATTTGGATTGGGGAGTGGGCACTAGACATGTGAATGTGGGGATCATGAGGGATTTACCAGCAGACGTACTCCTTGGAAATGACCCCCCTTGTTTCTGCCTACGCTCCCATGGGTCCCGCCGAGGTTAACGCAGTAACGACCCGTGCCCAGACCCGTGCCGCCGAGACCGGCCCACCTGCTGCTGAGACCCAGGTAAGACTCTCTACCCCGACTTGCACCTTAGATCAGGCCCTCTTAGGCTGGGATACCCCAGAGATGTACAGGAGGGAAACACGGGAGGACCCGACCCTGGAGAAGTATAGTTCTAGGGCAGATGATGGGGAAGAGGGAGTAGACGGGGAGCGTTACGAGTGGGTGGGGGATAGGCTGTACAGGATCCTTAAACCATCCCAGAAACAGAATACCCCACCCCAGAACCAGCAGCTGGTGGTGCCTGAGAAATACCGGCAGGAGATTCTGCAGATTGGGCATGATGGCAGGGTGCCAAGCCTGCCTGGGATCTGAGCGCTATTCGCTAAGAATATGCACTCAGATCCAGGCTATCTGGGGATACGTTGCACGAATGGAATATGTTCTGTATTTGTACAATTACTCATTTTTATGTGTTTTTTGTGTTTCATTTAAAATGGTGATTTGCCTCTGTCCTGGGAGATAATTAAATTACTTCTCAATTATCTCCAGGGCAGAGGGGAGGAAACCATGATGCATGCTGGGAATATTCTGTGCCTGTGTGTCCTAACATGCTACATGTCTGTGTGCCATTACAGTCTCCCATTTGGTCCCCTAGAGGAGTGTCCACCAAGTGGGAGACCTGCATAAATACGGGCGGGTAGCGAAAAGTAAACCCAGTTCTTGTTTTAACCTCAATGCGGAGCTTGGTCTCGTTATTGGGGGGATTTACTACATGGATAGCGACTGATTGATGGAAGTGTAAGCCGCTTGGAGGATATATTGATTCGGCTGTTAGGAGCGATTCGTGGGTTTACCGTTTTGGAGTTGGAGCACCCGTATGGGTCCTGTTCGGGAGATTGGCGCATTCCCCTGATTGTAGTTCATACAATTGGAGTCCGTACAAATGAAGTTTGCGTTATTGCAAGAAGGGAGGATTAACTAAACGGCGGTTTTAACTATTTGATTCTGAGGGTGCCGTTACACAAGCATATATCTGTTATTTTATCCTCTAAACCAAAGTGAAAATGAGGCTGCTATATCCAAAAATTGTTATCACTAATCTATGATGTTATATACCTTTCATACAACACTCTCTGTCTATAACTTATAACTCAACCGCCTCAATAAAGAAAGAATAAAAAAAAATGAATAATGAATTAAGAATCAAACTTGCAATATTAAAGCTAAATCAGCTACCCTGGAAAAAAAAAATTCTAGCTTGACTATATTCTTAATTTGACCATTTGGGCCTAAATTTTGGAAACTCACTTATTGAAGAAATATTTTCCATGCAGCTGAATTCTAAAGAGTTTTACTAAATTCTCAATAGAAATTGGTTGAAGATCAAGGTCATCTGGTCTAAAATGATTTCATTCATGTGACGTAATGATACTTAAAAGACCACTATAGGCACCCAGACCACTTCAGCTCAATGAAGTGGTCTGAGTGCCAGGTCCATCTAGGTTTAACCCTGCAGCTGTAAACATAGCAGTTTCAGAGAAACAGCTATGTTTACATTAGGGTTAATCCAGTCTCTAGTGGCTGTCTCATTGACAGCCGCTAGAGGCGCTTCCGCGCTTCTCACTGTGATTTTCACAGTGAGAAGACGCCAGCGTCCATAGGAAAGCATTGAGAAATACTTTCCTATGGACTGACTGAATGCGCGCATGGCTTTTGAAGTTGGAAGAGGGAGGAGAGTCCCCAGCACTGAGGGAGCCCAGCGCTGGAGAAAGGTAAGAATTTAACCTCTTCCTCCCCTTTTCAGCCAAGCGGGAGTGGTCCCCTGAGGGTGGGGGGGGGCCCAAAGATCCTATGGAGCCAGGAAAACAAGTTTGTTTTCCTGGCACCATAGTGGTCCTTTAAGCTTCCTAAGTGTTGATAACTCCTAGAGAACGATCAAGAGGTGAGTTCAGGAGGAGCAGTGCTGGATTATGTGTCAAATTTCAGGATTAGAAAATGGACATGTACATTTGCACAAATACAGACATGGATACAGTGATGAATACGTACATCTACACGCACACATACACAGATTTGTATTAATGCCCAAATACAGATACTTGTGTTCATATACAGACAGACACACAGACATACACAACCACACAGGGAGAGATACCCAGATTCATATATACAACATGGCTATTAGTATTTGGTGGGATGGCCATTCATTCAGCCTCTGCTGCCTTTCAAACATAACTACCCCTGACTTCTCATTGTTTTCTCATTGGCATCATACATGAAACTACTGCTTAATTGTTAGTTACTTGTGTTCACCCACCAGGTTTTCTTCCCCATGGATGTTTTGTTTCTAGTTCAGCTAAATCACAACCAAACTCATAACTGAGCAGGTTATTTGCCTTACTTGTTATCCAACTGGATTATAATAAATATATATATATATATATATATATATATATATATATATACACACACACACAAACACACATACACACATTTACACAAACACACACACACACACACATCTTAATAACTATATTAAGTTACAAAAATAAAATCATGATGTACTGTACCTTTGATGAAACCACACTGATTTTGTCATTGTTTTGATTCCCGTTAACCTCCACTACTGCTGAATTTATAAATACTGTTGTTCCATTTGCAATTTTGCTTATGGGAGCGTCTTTGTGGTATTCATGGTGAGGATTGTCGATTTCTAAGTGAGTATGAACACCCTGAAAGGGAAGAACATGGATTTAGTGCTCTATTTCCCTTTAGAAAATGGTTGTTCCATATAAAGGTTGTTCCATATAAAGAACAGTCTTTTATTAAAACACTGTTTTGGGATGGAGAAAGTATTTAATGTTGTTTGAGTAATTACTGTGAAAGAATAGGAACATACTAACTGACGTTTGTAAAAAAAGTTTTCCCATTTGACAGATTCTTGTCAATTTTTTAGAAAGTGGTACATGCTCTCAGGAGATTTCAAAGGTATCATCAGGGAAATAGTTCTCTGTATGCTAAAATGTGTAAGCGATAAACCATTACGACATGTTATGTCAAGGACATATTAAGATATTAATGAAAAGCTCTTATCTGTATAAGTATATTTTATACATCTTATATTGATTATAATCAGTCATTGATTTGTCGGTACCTTAGTCACTGTCATGTTGCAGGTATAACATCTTACCTCACCATAGATTTTCAGAATCATTTTCAGCATTCTCTCAACAAAAAATAGAACATAGAAACCTCCAAAAATAGCCACTGCTTTAGCGACATAGTTGTCCTCTTTAGGATCAAACCCAAATGCCTGAAATGAAATATGTAATTTATAGTCAGTAACTTAAATGTAAAGGTAGATACAATGGTATATTTAAGGCTATGATAAAAATCTTTATAATTCTATATTCATGACTATATTCAGCACTCCAAATAGGACTCACAATATGCTAAGCCAGGAGGTTGACTATAAAAATGCACCTTTTCTATACCAAACAATGAAGCCCCTCCAAAAATATATTACATGACTATATTATGTGGGAAAGCCTAATTGAGATTTTCGATGAGGTTGAAATAGAGAGTAAGCTCTCTCTATTATTTAAACAGTATTAAAAAATTAGAAGTAACAGCATTCTTAAAATGCTAGTTTCCAACAAAAAAGAAAAATGAACATGAAATTATATTATAATAATAATGTATACACATTAGCAGTAACTTGTTTAAAGTGAATACGGGAATTAGCAGAGATAATACCACAACAAGGTGACTTAGAACAGGAATATGGCCAATACCTCTTAGGCTATGGTATTAAAAATAAAGGGAAGCAGGAAAACATGGGAAAATAACCAAATATCCTAGCTATGGCAACTTACACAAAAATAATGAGTAGACCTGAAAAATGTTTCCCTAAGGTTGAAGGATAATCAGTGCTAAACAAGACTTAAAAAAAAATAAATAAAAAAAAAATTGGAAATAAATTGAATTTATTGAAATGTATTCTCCTTTGTACAATCATGCAATTGCTTAGACATTGTAGATAACATATATCTAAATAAAAAAAAATGAAATGCCATCTGGGTAGAAGACCTTTTGCATTCTAACTCAGTCTGATCTGCTTTTGCTATTCAACAGATAGATAAAGTAGAGAGCTACAAAGTACGTGCAAGTGTGTGTAAAAGTATAGTGAAGCATCTATTATAGAAAAATAATACCATCTTAAAGTTCTTAAGATATTGATAAACCACTCAACCATAGATATACAGGTATATAAGCTCTTATATCATTTTGTCATTTGTAATGTCTACACTACTCTACCCTGCTCTACCTCCATGAAGTGAAATAGAAACAGTGGGAGATTCATCAAAGGATTGCAATGAAAACACACTGGTGCACAGTTAAAATACAAAAACGGGGGAGATTTATCAAAAAGTCACTGACACTTTAATGTCTAATTTTTAGGTCATTTTTGGAGACTTTTTGGCGCAATATATTAAACGTGTCATATTTTTTCATCTATTCCTTTTCTTGCACCCCATTAATGTTTTTTGAATATGCTTAATATTTTCACCAAAGCAAGTTCATGTGTGTTTACATATTTATATATATACATTAAGGAGAAATAACAAAAAATGTTAAAAATCTAAAACTTACCTCTGGAATAAGTTGAAAAATTGCATTTGAAAACAAAGTTCCAATAGCCAAACCAACAAAATAAGTTAATATTTTTGGAAAATATGGCTTATTTATTAAAGGTGTTATAAACAAGCCAAGCAGTGACGTCAAGTTAATGATAGTCACAGTCAGGAAGCTGTATCCCCACACTGCACAAAAAGAAAAATCGTTTCATTAATTCAGCTATGCAGAACTTTGCATAAAATGGCCTATTTTATTGCAAGAATACGTGTAGAAAGCAAATGTAATTTCATTCCCATCAGCTAATGATTCACAAATGTTTCTAAATTAAACGTAATTAAGGATTAAATAGGATCTGTTACCAGGCACTTTCTTTTCCTTGGTCATTTTAAAGCAATACTCCCAAAACGCTATTAGATTTTGATCTAGTGATTTCTATTCCAAGATATTTCATACAAGCTTTTAACCATTTTTTTAACATGGTGTTGATTATTTGGGGATAGTATAACAATTTATACACTGTAGCCTGTCATAGCGGGGTTCTGCAGAGACAGTTATCAATAAGGAAAAAAAGCTGCTGACATCATAAGTTCAACTTGTTGCTGTTCCACTGCTTTTTGAGTGTGTGTTACATAATGATGTTTAACATGCCCATCAAACAAAATGTAAGTCACATGAATACATGGGGTGCTAATAAGACTATCTAGAAAACAACCATTAATTTCAGACAGCAGAGGGACATACATGTCTCAATGTTTACCTTGAAATAATGTCCTTTCCTTAACTCCTACATTAATCTAACACACTGCACTATACATTAACCTCTACAATAGTCTGATACACTACATTACACATAATATTAACTGCTTCCACACCTTAACACATTACAAGTTCACGAAACATTAATTCCTACACAAACATTAGCCCCTACTATACTGTAACACTAAACATTAACCCCTACAGTACACATTAATCCCAACATTATACTAATATTATACACCATGTGTGTGTGTGTATGGACTCAGCAGTCTGTGTATGTGTATGGACTCAGCAGTCTGTGTGTGTATGGACTCAGCAGTCTGTGTGTGTGTGTGTGTGTGTGTGTGTGTGTGTATGGACTCAGCACTCTGTGTGTGTAAGTGGACTCAGCAGTCTGTGTGTGTGTATGGACTCAGCAGTCTATGTGTGTGTATGGACTCAGCAGTCTGTGTGTGTGTGTGTGTGTGTGTATGGACTCAGCAGTCTGTGTTTCTGGTGGACTCAGCAGTCCGTGTGTGTGTGTGTGAGGATGTGTGTGTGTGTGGGCTCAGCAGTCTGTGTGTGTGTGTGTATGGACTCAGCAGTCTGTGTGTGTGTGTGTATGGACTCTGCAGTCTGTGTTTGTGTGGACTCAGCAGTCTGTGTGTGTGTGTGGACTCAGCAGTCTGTGTGTGTGAGTGGACTCAGCAGCCTGTGTGTGTGTATGGACTCAGCAGTCTGTGTGTGTGTATGGAGTCAGCAGTTTCTGTGTGTATGGACTCAGCAGTCTGTGTGCGTGTCAGTGTGTGTGTATGGACTCAGCAGTCTGTGTGTTTGTGTGTGTATGGACTCAGCAGTCTGTGTGTCTGTGTGTGTGTGTGGACTCAGCAGTCTTTGTATCTGTGTGTGTATGGACTCAGCAGTCTGTGTGTGTAAGTGGACTCAGCAGTCTGTGTGTGTGTATGGACTCAGCAGTCTATGTGTGTGTATGGACTCAGCAGTCTGTGTGTGTGTGTGTGTATGGACTCAGCAGTCTGTGTTTCTGAGTGGACTCAGCAGTCCGTGTGTGTGTGTGTGAGTGTGTGTGTGTATGGACTCAGCAGTCTGTGTGTGTGTGTGTATGGACTCAGCAGTCTGTGTGTGTGTGTGTATGGACTCTGCAGTCTGTGTTTGTGTGGACTCAGCAGTCTGTGTGTGTGTGTGGACTCAGCAGTCTGTGTGTGTGAGTGGACTCAGCAGCCTGTGTGTGTGTATGGACTCAGCAGTCTGTGTGTGTGTATGGAGTCAGCGGTTTCTGTGTGTATGGACTCAGCAGTCTGTGTGCGTGTCAGTGTGTGTGTATGGACTCAGATCTGTGTGTTTGTGTGTGTATGGACTCAGCTTGTCTGTGTGTCTGTGTGTGTGTGTGTGGACTCAGCAGTCTTTGTATCTGTGTGTGTATGGACTCAGCAGTCTGTGTCTGTCTGTGTGTGTATGGATTCAGCAGTATGTGTGTGTGTGTGTGTGTGTGTGTGTGGACTCAGCAGTCTGTGTGTGTGTAAGGACTCAGCAGTCTGTGTGTGTGTATGGACTCAGCAGTCTGTGTGTCTGTGTGTCTGTGTGTATGTATGGACTCAGCAGTGAGTGTGTGTGTGTGTGTGTGTGTGTGGACTCAGCAGTCTATGTGTGTGTATGGACTCAGCAGTCTGTGTCTGTGTGTGTATGGACTCAGCAGTCTGTGTGTGTGTATGGATTCATCAAAATAATGAATCCTCCACCAGGGATTGTTAAAAAAACCCACACACATTGTGTAGGGGGCGGGGCTTGACATGCGTCAGTGGCGGGGTCAAACTGCAGTGAGAGCGGGGTTATATGGCCCCCCTACTTTTGTCCCTGGCCCACCATGTGCCCCCCCCTAAAAATGAATCCTAAAGACGCCACTGACACTAATCCCTACAGAACCATTAACCCATACATTACTATAACAATTACACTAACTAACCCTAACCAAAAAAACAATGTAATATAAAAAATATATAATAGTGAAGCATCTATTATAGAAAAATAATACCATCGTAAAGTTCTTAAGATATTGATAAACCACTCAACCATAGATATACAGGTATATAAGCTCTTATATCATTTTGTCATTTGTAATGTCTACACTACTCTACCCTGCTCTACCTCCATGAAGTGAAATAGAAACAGTGGGAGATTCATCAAAGGATTGCAATGAAAACACACTGGTGCACAGTTAAAATACAAAAACGGGGGAGATTTATCAAAATGTCACTGACACTTTAATGTCTAATTTTTAGGTCATTTTTTGAGACTTTTTGGCGCAATATATTAAACGTGTCATATTTTTTCATCTATTCCTTTTCTTGCACCCTAATAATGTTTTTTGAATATGCTTAATATTTTCACCAAAGCAAGTTCATGTGTGTTTACATATTTATATATACATTAAGGAGAAATAACAAAAAATGTTAAAAATCTAAAACTTACCTCTGGAATAAGTTGAAAAATTGCATTTGAAAACAAAGTTCCAATAGCCAAACCAACAAAATAAGTTAATATTTTTGGAAATGTTTTTTGAAAAATTTTAAAAAATATTTTCCAAAAATATTAACTTATTTTGTTGGTTTGGCTATTGGAACTTTGTTTTCAAATGCAATTTTTCAACTTATTCCAGAGGTAAGTTTTAGATTTTTAAAATTTTTTGTTATTTCTCCTTAATGTATATATAAATATGTAAACACACATGAACTTGCTTTGGTGAAAATATTAAGCATATTCAAAAAACATTATTAGGGTGCAAGAAAAGGAATAGATGAAAAAATATGAAAGGGAGATCCAATAGGGACATTTCCTCCTGGATGTCCCTATTTGGGAGGGACAGTCTCTATTTTAGGCCGAAGTCCCACTGTCCCTTGTTTCTATCTTTTTCTATTTTCTATTAGCTCATTGAAGTGGTCTGGGTGCATATTCCCAGGTCCCTTAAATTTATAACGTTATTCTAAATGTATTTTGATTTAAATATATATGTATATTAATATCAAAATACAGTTAGAACCAATTTAAACCAGTAAATAATTTTTTTAAAATTTGTTTATTATTTATTTATTTGTATTTTTCATTTTTTTCAATGTATTTATTACTTTTATTTTATTTATATATATATATATATATATATATATATATATATATATATATAATGAATGTCATTCTAAGTGTATATTAATATTAATATATATATATATATATATTAAAATACACTTTTAATAATGGTGTATGGGTGTTTATGTGCATGTAAAAGTACTTAGTACTTTTTATTTACTTTATAAACTTTTATTTAACTTTGACTAACTTTTAAAACTTTTTTTCAGGCACTAGGGGGGCTGCCTGAGGCAGGCCCCTGCAGGCACTGCACAAGCCGGCTATGGCCCGGGAAGGCCGGATCAGGGAGCTCAGCATCACGATCACCGGCAGAGGTTCGCCAGCGATCAGGTAAGTGCCTATTTGCGTACCAAATATGTCTGAGGTTGTTAACGACCATTTTTTGTCAGACGTACCTGGTACATCCGAGGTCGGGAAGGGGTTAACCCTGCAAAGATAGTTATTCCAGTTCTTAATTAACTGCAATAATTACTTTTGAGCGTTAACTCCACCTCTAGTGGCTGACTACCAGACAGCCACTAGAAGGACTTCCAGGTCGTTAGGCTATGCATGAGGACATCAGCGTCATGTAAAACCCCCACAGGAAAGCACTGTATATGCTTTACTATGGGGAAAATACTAATGTCAAGGCGGCCATTGCTGCACATGCGCATCAGGTTTCCCCCGCCGGCTGACGTTGGCAGAAAAAGAGCGGGGGCAGAGGCTGAACCAGGAACTTTGGACATCGGCTCTGGACTCAGGTAAGCGACAGAGGTTTTTTTTAACCCCTTCTGCACTACAGGAAGGGGGGCACAGTAGGTAGTTATAGTGCCAGGAAAACAATATGTTTTCCTGGCACTATAGTTTCCTTTTAATGTCCCTATTTTCTAGGAGCTTCGTATTGTTGGTGTGTCTGAGTTTATATCAGAGCTCTGCAGAAATAATACTCACAGTAATGTGTCTTTAAACTACAATAAAAATGTTTAGAAATCAATCTGTGCAAACAGATACATTGCTCTTGTTCTAAATTACATTTTAATTGCATAAATTGTTATTAGTAAGTCACCTAACTTTACTCAGACAAGCCCTGTACTTGGCCACATTTACATTTTTGGAGCATATGTTTCCAACACTTTTTCCAACATAAAAGTGGCAGAAATATAGCACAGCTGTAAATTTGGTGGTCTTCTGAAATGGAAATTTATGTGAAACCTTTCAGAATTTACTATGATTAAAACAATCACATTTTAGATTACTTTAATACATAGGATAAAAATAATGATGGGATTTAACTGATACTTGTCAGAGCACTTGTTAGCACTTTCATAAATATACCCCATAGTTCCCACTGATCCTCTTGGTTTTATGTGGTGATTGCTTTATTTACAATTTTGCATCACTTTTTAGATCAGGGCACTTTGATAAATCTCCCCAGGTGTTTTGGGGAAAGGGAGATCCAGCTTCTCCTTGAAAATATAAGAGCTTCTGTTGTCAACGTGGTTAACCAAAGCAATAGTAAACTTCAATAGAGGTAGGAAATGAAAGCTTTGGTGGTGATGATGAGAATTGCTAATGTACCATGAACAGAAGACTGCAGTTGGTCCCTCATTTCAGTAGATGAAGCAGATAATGATATGATGCAGCTTTGATGAGATATATGTATTGTTAAACTCAGATTCCATTTATACCAAGATGCATTTACCAGCATGCTGCCCCCTTCTTGTACTGTTTCCTCGTGGAAAACATATGTAATTGTCTGATATAATGACCAGAAGATGGCTGGAAAAAATGCTTTGACAACCACGGTCATAGACTTTTTACAGTCACTTAAAATTCAGGATATCAACTTAAATGCCAAAACTTCACAATACCAGCCAGTAAAACATAATACGAAAGTAACTTCATACACGATTTTAAGTTACTAGTAGAGTAAAATAATGTAACAATAGGTGCTTAGACAACGTAATATAAAGAGTGTAAAGTTAAATGAAAATAAGTCACCGTGACCAATAGCAGGGCAAGCATCTGCGTAAAGAACAGTAAGGAAAAAGGCGATACTGGTAATTCTTAGAAGCAGATGTTAAAGAAATGCAGCGTGCTGCATTCAAGCAAAGCCGCCTTGGCAAGACATCAGCAATGCACCTGTGTGAGCACACGTCACATAGCAAGAGACCTTTGGTACACTGAGGAAATGCAGACATGTCTCAGAACACAGGAGCAATCTTAATGTTTATGTGTTCTAATTGCCCCACAAAGCCTTCACTGAAAGATGTGTCAACCTGTCAAGCCTGTGGTTTATTGCCTGTCAAAGTTAAAAGATTTTTTCCACAACTCATACTGCTACAATAAAAGATTGCTTTACATACAAAAATAGTTTCACTGTTACAAAACGGCATATTCACGGTCACACTATTGCAGAAAAAAATGAAATTGCTGGTTCCATCATTATTCTATATAAGGGCTAAAGGCAATCGCTGTAGTTTTCTCTTCACTATACTAGTTGCAATTTATTGTGCAAAGCAAATTATAGATAGATTAGATATGTAAGAAAGAACTGCATATATAAGCTCTTTGATACTCAAAGGAACACTATAGCGTTAGGAATACATACACTATAGTGTGCCTGTTCCTATCTAGTTTTAGTTTGCCGTAAAATGAAGAAAATAAAGGTTTTACCTACCTATTTCATGGCAAAACCTCCTCAGTGCAGCTTCTCTCTGAGTCTCCTATAATGTCATCTATCTGGTGATGGTCCAATCCAATGCTCTTTATTGGGGACCTGATGCACATGCATGGTGAGTACTGTGCTCATCCAATGCTTCTCATAGCAAAGCATTGAATCCAATGCTTTCCAATGAGCTACCACATCACATGACAGAGTTGTACTTGGTCGGTGCAATGGACATGCTTCCAGTGGCTGTCTAGAAGACAGACACTAGAGGTGTGTTCAACCCTTAAAGTTAAAATCGCAGTTTCTACAAAACTATAAATCTGCAAGGGTTAAAAAACTGTACCACTGAACCCAGACCACTTAATTGAGCTTAAGTGGTCTGGGTGACTTAATTGAGATGAAGTCACCCTTTAATGGTGTAAGATGCATAAGTATGTTGATTCTACAATATAAATTAATATGCCATAGTTTGTTTTGATAAAAACTGGTTTTCATTTTCATAAAATGTATGCATATACAGAGAAAGTGTTTGGATGAATGGACAACACAATTTAGCATTACAAGTAAGTTCTGTTCATTTAGTGGCTAAATATGGCATGTAATTTTACAATGGCATGTCCTTTTAGAGAGGAATGTCATTTTATTATTAGTTGCTTCCAACAATGGTTAATTTATTATGAGTTACTTCCAACAATGGTTCATCAAGGCAGCTTGTAATGGGGATGATCAGTTGATAAAGTAACCCCAATAATTACATTGACCCAAGTACTAAATTCAAAATAAATCCTTTTCACTTTGGATAACTTCATTACCCAACCTTGCTTTGTTAGGTAATAGACAAGTACAGTTTTTGTCAGTAGGCTTATAGGCAAATGGCTTGATTGCTACAATTATTATTAAATCTGCCTAAAAACCAAGCGAACAATTCACCTTGACAAACTATAGAAAACTTGAACTTGAGTCTCACCCACTGAAAGAATATATCTAAATCTGATCATAATAGAATTATTCATAATAGCTGTGCACAACAGGTTAGTTGGTTAATGTAAGCGATGGTATATATACTTCTGCCTATCAATTTAACAACATTACATACATCAATTATTGTTTACTGGGATGAATGCAATAAAAAACATGAAACTTCAATCATGACAATTTTTCTTATATGTGCAATAAGAGTAAAATAACCTGTGCTAGCATTTTATGAAGTGCTTTATTTATTTAACATCTACTATACAGACGGATTTCTGAAGAAATTATACTTAAGTCCTTTTAATAACATGAAACTGGTGTGTAATTATGCAATATAAAAAGTATGCTAGAATCAGCAAGTAACGTCAAATAATATCAGGTTTTACGCATAAGTTTAATTCCAAGAAATTTGTAGTAACTCTAGTATTGTGGTTGTGTAGACAAAATGTTATACTGACATTTAAAGATGTTTTCTTTTTTATTGGGGCAATTCATGTGTTAACATTCTATAAACAAGTAGCTCTTGTCATGACTTTTTGCATAAAAGCTAAACTATTTATGGGCTCATACATAGGGTGTTTAAAAATATGTCATAGTGTCTCATCTGTAGTGTCGTGGTGTCTTTTATAATGATAGCTTTAATATGCACCAGACATGTTTCAATCAATTGTGGATACTCTGATACTACTATAATATTCAAGAATTGTGTTACTCTGAACCAGAGAACTATCCAGACACACGATGGATGATGAATTCTATTACCTAGAGTGTCCTGATCTCCCAAGACTGTGCCTTCCCAATCCTCCCGTGGATCCTAATCTCTATTTAAGCAAGTTCCCCACTGGCTTTTTTAGAACAGTATGAAGTAGGTTAAGCGTTTCTTGATCTCTTGTGCTCACTGCTATCTTGCCTGGAAACAGATTCATCTTAGAGACTATAACAATACCATTGTGATAAAACGGTATTCAAGAGTGACTATGATTAGTTTTTTGCTTTACTAAGACTTTTGGTAGGAGCAGAGGTACCATAAATCTCAATTTACCCTAGACAACCTTAACATAACATGATCTCTACCCTTAAACATGCACTAATTCTACATGCACTAAGTCTCTCTAACAAAAGTGACCCCCTAACTGTAAAAAAAAACGTAAACAGCAATACATATTGAATAGGATACACTGCAAAAACAAAAATTGGAGGACCTTTTACAAATATTTACACATTTTCCTTATTTCATAAACCGCTTACAAACTGGCATCCATCTTCACTTGACAACTATATATGTGTATTCTACCAATATATCTTTCCTGAATTGTTCATTTAGAGAAACTACTATCTGAGCTTTCATACGCACATTCATTCACTGTAAAATGTACAGTACATGAACTATCTCAGTAAACCAGCAATGCTGAATTCAGTACTCCTCGTGGTATTAATACTATTTGCCGTTATATATATATCTTGCAGGTAAGTAGAATATGGACATTCATAGTACAGTTCTCTGAGTATTTTGCCAACTATGAACAGTATAATAAAAAAATATTTTTGTTAATCCTTTTTATTGCAAATTCAGTATTAACATTAATATATTGCTTGTGGACCACAGACTCCAATCATCACAGTTTCAGTAGATCAGTCTTACCTTCTGCAGGACTAGGCCGCTGGTAACCCGCATTTTGTTCATCTGTACACGGATGAGCAATAATTCGATATAAAATTGCAGGACAGATATTCTTGAAGTTTGTTGTAGTAATTTGACTTTCATTATGAAGTCCATAATGTTTAAATATGTCCTCACTGGATAAGCACTGGAAGAAAGAAAAGGTGAAAGGGAAAAATATAAATCAGGATTGGTGTATAAATATATGTACACACTGAAATTGTGTCTGTCTATCTGTATCTGTCTGTCTTTGTTAGTCTATCTCAGGACCTAACACAGAACATAAACAGTATGAACCACATTTTATTCTAGAACACCTCAATAATTGCATTACATAATAAACTGTAGAATGTTAGCAAAGTTTGATCAACATATTTTATGGAAACATTACATTGTGAACGTGAACATTTTTAGCCCAGATGCCTAATTTTATATATCTGAGAACACTCACAAACCTTTTTCATTATTTTTATGCTTGTGATTGTCCTTTTTGACATATTTTTGAAAAATAACAACTGGAAAAAAAAGAGGTGCAAAACACAAATTTTTGCAAGTGATATAAAGAGATTTTCTTCAAAAACATTGAAAAAAAATGAAACGGACAAACCAAAACTCCCACTAAAGTGCTGAAACTGGCCTAAACAGGGCTTTGGTGTCCTAAAAATATCAAGAGATGGCACCTACCAACTGGACAGATGTATGCTTCACATAGGACAGCAAATCCCAAGATTATAACCAAAAACAAGATCAAGCACACACAAATTGCCCAAACAGTGACTTTATTCAGATCCTTCCAGCAACATATCAGTCTTGATAAAAGCCATCATTGGGCCTAAATGTTACTGAGGGTACACCAGATTTTTGCTTTTTTTCTCATTTGGGTATCCTAGACACAACTGTCACACCCTTTTCTCACTCTTCTATTCTATGTAAAACAAATTACAGTTGCTTAAAATAAGTTTTAACCTTTTTGGAAAACCAATATTCACGAGAGACAAAAAACCTTCAAAGAAATACACTCTAACTCAAAATTTTAAACAAAATAAGTCTCTCCTTTAAAATGTGTAATCAAGCCCATTTATTGGCTAATACTTGGGAGATGTAAGTATAAATTGTTAACTAAGCCAAATAGAACAAAATAAATTTTCTGTTAATTAATAAAGCACTTTTTGTTATGATTTAAAATCTATAATAGGTGTAAGACTGCATGACGGTTACAAAAACAAAACAAAAAACAAAAAAAAACACTTTAAGATAAGTTTCCAATAATGGGTGTCTGCTTAATGAATTCAGTAGTTTTAAGTTTTCTTTGTGTGCTGAATGAGATAAACTACTTCCAGGTGGCTCTTTCACAACTGATAGGGATGAATGACTCTCAGAAAAATATGATGACAGAGACAATTTGACTGATAACACACATTTGTCTTTGCATATCTGGCAACAAAGTTAAAATTGATGGCTAATTATGTGTATGCATTCCTTTCTAACAGTCTATACACAGTCTTTGTTTAGTTTGGCTTATTGCTCTGCCATCTCCAGACCTTGTTTAGAGGGAACAGGCATTACTAGAGCCATAAGAACTAAACGACATAAGAACTCAACGACTCTCTGGCATTTTATGTAGATGTTGGCACTACAGTTTAAGAATAGGTGATTTGGTATTGATAATTGTTGTTTAGATATAATCATCTTTTTAATTTAGATTTTTCATTTAGTTTTGCATATTTAGAGGGACTTTAATCAACATAACCCATACAGCTCCCTATAGTGATTATCTTATCTAGGGTGTCCTTGTGTTTCGCATTATGCTTTTCCAGCAGAGGAAAATATATGTGCCTTCTTGGCATCAGGGCACCAGCAAATCACAAATAAAACAAACTTTTAAAAGCTCCTGTGTTGCCCTGAAAAAAGATAAGTCAACTCCGTCCTTTTTACTAAAGTGATAATTAAAACTACATTTCACATTTAAGGCCTGATAATTTTGGAGGCACAGCAGGCTTAGATAATGTTTCCAATTTGGCTTTTTTTTTTTTTTTTTTAAATTCTTTATTTTGTACGTGCAGTTATAACAGTACAGCAGATCTCGCCACAACAGCGATAAAAGACATGTTAATGAACATAACAGATAACATTGCGACTGTAGGATAGCACATTTTATAAATTTTTTATATTAGTGTAGTTAGGACTGTCATGCGTGTAGTAAAAGTAAAGTGTTGCTTCTTATACCCTTTGAAATTGAGGATGCATGTCAGAGAAGGTTGCCTGGAAGGGGTGTAGCCTGTAGTTTGTCCCCCAGGGGGGTGTATTCTAGTCTGGAGTGTGTGTAGGGGGCTAACGATCCCACTGAAAAGGTAGTGCTTTATGTGGTATCTTGTTAAGGGTCAGTGGGGGGGCGGGGGAGATAAGGGCGTTTGGGGAGGTTCGCCATCGTAACTGGGAAGGGTGCCTGTCAGGCATAGTTAAAGCCCATTTACCCGCCCGAAGCTATAGGTCATAATAACCATGAACATAAAGCAAAAACTGTTAAGTCCTGTGCGGTTTGAAACATAAAGCAAAAACTGTGAAGAACATAAAGCAAGAACTGTTAAGTCCTGTGCGGTTTGTAGCCCGCTGGGAGGTCTTCAGCGCACCGGCTTAGATGCAGGATTCCCTCTGTGGGCCGCTGGTATGAATGGTGTGACCCTCTCTGGATCCCAGAGTGTCGGTGCCGCTTGGGTCGCGGTCTCAGCGGCTGTCGCGGTCACTCCCATTTGGAGCAGGATGCTCGATATTTCCCAGGTAATGAGTAGGCAGCGAGGTGAACCCCATTTGTATGGTGTTTTGCTTGCCGCTAGCGCTTGAGTGAGTGGACGCAGGGATCTTCGCCATTCCATGGTGGCCTTAGATAAGTCCGGGTAGAAGGTGAGATCGTGATCCTCAAATCGTAATGGTGTTATGTGGCGGACTGCCGCCATAAAGGCTGTGCGGTCTTGCCCCTGTTGGAACCGGAGGATTATGTCTCTAGTTGGCCGTTGTATTCCTGTAACGGGTCCCGTTATACGGTGCCATCCTGCTAGTGTCATAGCCTTGGCTTGTTTGGCGGAGAAAAGCTTAGTGAGCAGTCTGCGGATGAAGTGTGGGAACTCTGCCATCTCCATGGTATCAGGTAGGCCGCGGACCTTGACATTCTTCCATCTCCGCTTGTCCTCGAGAGCTGCCATGTGTTCCTCGGAGCATGTTTGGGAGTGATGCAGTTTGGTCAACGACTGCTCCAGGGTCGCGATGCGGGTCTCGTGTGCTTCTGTTGTGTGCTCTGAGTTGTGGAGACGGGCCGCAAACCCGTTCACCTCCTCCCTGAACTGTCCTATGTCGGCCGCGATGTTGCGGAAGTTCAGCCAGCATGCCCCGCAGGGACTCCTCTGTAACCGGAGGCTTGACCGGTAGTGTCTGCGGAGAGGTCTGCACCTTGTTGGGGAGCTGGGCCTCAAAGGGCGTCCCGTCGTACAGGGATTCTTCGCTAGTAGTGCGTGATGGGGCATCCGATAGCGGCGCCATGACAGGCCTCTGTGAGGAGTGCGGCCTCCACAGCAGATCGCCGATATCGGCCGTGGATGGAGGTCGATCTGGCTTGCATTTCTTATTTTTGCGTCCCATGGTATGTGGGAAGTCTCCGGCTGCGGAGGGTTCTGTTTGTTAGTTGTTATTTTTGTTCGTTTTTGCCTTTTTGCTCGGAGCTGCAGTAATGTGCGTCTTGCTAGTATGGCTGTTCGCTCCGCCCCCCCAATTTGGCTTTTTTGACCTTACAGTTCAAATTCCCTTTGAATTCTCACTTCAGTGAATAAACCTGCTTGCAAATTCAAGGTCACTTTCAGAAATTGTTTTGGACTTATTAAAACGTACCAATACCACAACATTTTAATGAATAATGCATAGATGCTGTTCCTTTTCTCTGTCATTTTAATGCATGACAGTTTCTTAGAGATTGCAATGTTTAAATTATTTTTCGAGAACTGTCCTCTAGTTGCTGAAAGACAGACAATTACTAGTACTTACTCCTTAAGACCTTCAAAAAATCAAAGGTCTTCACATGCAAGACCATAACATAGCATGATGCAGTTGAATGCATTGGACTGTAAGACCTATTCCTTAATCTGACACTTTTGTTTCAGTATTACATAGTCCTAAAAAACACTTGGGTCAAAATAATAATAGACCTACTGAAAGTAGCACAGGTGCGTCATTTCAAACTCGCCATGGTTCTCAAATTTACCCACACAGCATCATTTTCACAAGGTCGCAGTCAAGTCATTCTGACTTTAAATTAATTTAAATGATGTGAGACATGACCTAAATGGCTTTTCATAGGATTTTGAGGTTGGCATCCTAATTTTATATTATTCATGCATACAATTGTTGTAAATGTGATGCATGGGGCATGGCCTATTTTTACCCACTTCTGCTTTTCCTCACTTCTCTTTCATTGTCTCAGATACCCTAAATCAAGCATGTCAAACTCGCGGCCCGCAAATGGTAAGCTTTGCGGCCCAGCGAGCCGCGAATACATACCTAGTGTTCCAAGCAGAGTAGGCACCTGCTTTCCCCACATTGCAGATGCCTACTCTGCTATAATTTACCTGCCTGGGGAGGAGGGGAAGATGGATGCAGGGAGGGAGCTCAGTGTTCCTGCTCATCACTGTTCCTTAGCGCGTGCCGTCTGTAGTGATGCCGGCGCCGGGATATGACATCATATTCCGGCCCCTGGTATCACTGGCATCACTAAACTGCGCACGAGGGAGCAGTGAGAAGTAGGAAGGAGATCTCCAGACAGATGATCCTCACCTGACCCCAGGGATAAATACAATAATGTGAGTGTGTGCAAGAATGTGTAAGTGTGTGTGTGTGTGTCAGTGAGTGAGTGAGTGTGTCTGTCTGTGTTTCAGTGAGTGTGTGTGTGTTTGTCAGTCAGTCAGTGAGTGTGTGTGTGTGCCTGTCTGTCAGTGAGTGTGTGTGTGTGTGTGTGTATGTGTGTGTGTGTGTGTGTGTGTGTGTGTCTGTCAGTGAGTTTGTGTATGTCTGTCAGTGAGTGTGTGTGTCTGTCCGTGTGGCACTGTGTGTGTGTGTGTCTGTGAGTGTGTGTCTGTGTGTCAGTCAGTGTGTGTGTGTCTGTCAGTAAATGTGTGTCTGTCTGTCAGTGACTGTGTGTGTGTCTGTCTGTCATTGAGTGTGTCTGTCAGTAAGTATGTGTGTGTCTGTCTGTGTTTGTGTGTGTCAGTGAGTGTCGGTGTGTCTGTCTGTCAGTAAGTATGTGTGTGTGTGTCTGTCTGTGTGTGTGTGTCAGTGAGTGTCTGTGTGTCTGTCAGTGAGTGTGTCTGTGTCAGAGTGTGTGTGTGTGTCTGTCAGTAAATGTGTATGTGTCTGTCAGTGAGTGTGTGTCTCTCAGTGAGTGTGTGTGTTTATGTCTGTGTGTGTCAGTGAGTGTCTGTGTAACTGTCAGTGAGTGTGTCTGTCAGTGTGTGTGTGTCTGTCCGTGAGTGTGTGTGTGTGTCGGTCAGTGTTGCGATGGCCGCGGCTAGACAGTGGAGGACCTTGAGTGGCACAGAGGCACGCAACACCACGTCACATTCCAACGTGACGTCGACGTGCTCCACCTTCACAGGGTGTCAAGAAGTAGTGGGAGGATCCGCTTTGGCACAGGGTGTGGACGGCACAATTTGGGATATACCAGAGGCCGGCCTCCGGAGTCGCATACTGGCTGCGGCAATGTGAGTGGAGTCTGCTTGTTGGCTAGAGGGGGTGCTAGGATTTAGTAGAGGGGGTATGGGATTTAATATATATTGGGTGCTGTGGTTTAGTAGACGGGGATGCTGTTTTTTTTTTTTTTTATACTGTACTTTTTTTTTTTTGCAGCCCACATAAACTTAAACATTGTTTATTTGGCCCTTGCTAAACTTTGAGCTTGACATGCTTGCCCTAAATGCATTCCTGACTTATTGCCTAGTATTTTGACTTTGATATCCTTTGAACCTAAGTGTGTCTTGTACTTTGCATTGTGTTCTTGTGCTGCTAACCCGGCTTCTCTTAGACTATGACTATAGTATCGAGTGTTCCTGTGTTCCTGACCTGTCTAAGCTTAGTCTACAACTATTGTATCCAATATTCCTGTGTTCCCGATCCAGCTAGTTTTAGACCACAATTATGGTTTCCAGATATTCTCAGACCTAATTTTGTGTCTCACTGCTAGGTTTACTGGTTTTCAATCTTTGTCTCTCTCATTGGCCTGGCCTATTTAAATTGTATTACTGCAGTTTACTGTCTAGCATTAAGCCCCTACAGGGCTGGTGCAAGACTATTTTGTGTTCTAGGCAAGACCAGCTGCTTGCACCCCCCCCCACCCCAAAAATTTTTTTGCCAACTTTGTGGGTCTCTTTCTTCCCTCATACCCTTTGTGTGTCTCGTCCCCAGCCCCTTTTTGTGTCTTATTCTCCCCAATACCATTTTTGTGTCTCTTTGCCCTTCCAGACCCTTTGTGAGTCTCTGTATCACCCCCTTTGTGTGTCTCTTTGTTCCTTTGTGCCCTCCAGCTCTTCTGTGTGCCTCTTAGCCCTTCCGCCCCTCCGCCCCTCCTACCTTTATGGTCTTTCCCTCCTCCCGTATTCTGTGCCTTGAATATCTATGTCCATGTCAGACAGCGCTCCCCCTCCTGGATGAACTGAGCGTGTTAAAGGATCTTCTGTTTCCTCTACCCGGTCTGACAGGAAGCTGTTCATTGCTCCCAGCTAGCAGCTTCCTGTGAGACTGGTTAGAGGATACAGAAGATCCTTTACCACGCTTAATTCAGCCAGGAGGGGGAGCAGTGTCTTGTCGATTTCCTGACATGGAGATAGATATTCAATTATTATGATCTCAGAGGAGATAGAGTTGCTGCCAGAAACATATTGTCCCAGCACAGGATTACAGGTGAGATAAAGGTTTTTTAATCATTATTATTTTAATTATTTTAAAACAGTGTGCTCATAATCTAAGGAACAACTGGAAGTCAAACAGAAACACATTTATTGTTAACCTTGGAGTGTTCCTCTAAGGATGTTAAATTATTCTATTGAGTCTAAATTAAAATGCATATTTTTTTTTTAAATGTATTTATTTGTTTATTTATTTTATTACTGAATATGCTTCTGCCATCTTTTTACCTTAGTAGTCTTATGACTTGCTTCAAAAATTAGCATAGTATTTGGAATCAAAGCTATGACAGAAGATTGCGAACAATGTTAATGTAAAATAGACAGAAATATAGCATACAATCTAAATTAGGCCATTAGGATTAAATGCTTTTCTTTCTATTTAAAGAGTATTGAGCAATTATTTCAATAACCACAAGGATGAAGGGTTTTTCCTTCAGTTGTTGTCACTGTTGTTGTGTGACACTTTATGCATACAAAGACAAACGACTAAATATGTTTTTGAATTCTTTGATGGAACAAACAAACCAAACACTTCCAATGCCAAGTCAAGGAGGACGAGGGGGAGGGGGAGTAATAAGATTACAAATATCAAGGTGGCTCTGGGTAAGCAAACAGGTGGAATAAATTAAAATGTACACACAGTGGAAACCAATTTAAATCAGAACAGCTTAACTAAAGCATCCCACTACCCCAACTCTCGGTATGAGCTTTGTCACAGTTTTAAAGGTATTGTTGTGTGTTTTACATATATAGTATTTGTCCGTCATAAGAGTTTCTTCACTAAAGTGTGAAAGTGCTAGAACAACAAGTCAATTTCAAGTTTTAGTCCAAAATAATCAAACTGGAAATATAGCTAAGATAATTTTTCTAGTTATACTAAAATTTAAAAGTTTAATTCACTGTTCAAATAATTTACCCTCTAGTCTAGTGAATATTCCTGCTAATGTTTAATAATTAATAACAACAACAAAGTATTTAACCAGGGAAGGTACATTCAGATTAGTTTGGTTTCCAAGTACATCTTGGGGATGTTACTTTTGCCCAACACCCAGGATGTTGCAATATATAGCATTACCTCTGAATGGATCAGAGATTGATAGAAGGATGAAGGGAATTTAAAGGAACACTGTTGTATTGGGAATATAAACCTGTACTTCTAATGCTAAAGTGTTGCTGTCCCTAGTCGGAAATAGGTCCACACGCCTGCTTGCAGTACTTACCTCTTTCCAGGTCCAAAGCACCCATTGTACTGCTCTCCTCTCCACCTTCTGCGACATCACTGAGGAGGCATTGACTGATCCGCGATGGGAATCCAATGGGAACTTAATGTGCATTGAATCAATGCTTTGCTCTGGGGGCTTCTGAATCATGTAGCCAAGTTTTACTCAGTGCCTCAGTGGCACCTCTTTTGGCTGTCATATCAGCTGTTTGACCTGCACCCAGACCAATTCATTGAGATTAGGTGGTATGGGAGACTATATTATCCCTTACAGAAGTCTGAGCCCGATTTGTGGAACGCATCAAAAAACAAAACAATAAGTGAAAAGTAATAATATGATGTGTGTTGTGTTTCAGTAATCAGCCTAAAAGAAAACAAAGGAATATTTTTCTCCTTTTGTTTGCTTAATTATTTTAAATGTAAACCATTACAAATGAGTGCACTGAACTTTTGCCATGTGTTTGCTTACATCTGAACTTTTACCACCTGTTTGCTTAGATGACGTATTGCAGATGACTCGATATTTAAAATATGCAGAACGGTTATCTCCCTGAAACAAGCAGGCATTGTGAAACCAAATTGCGTTAACAATTAAACAATGCAAGTTTCAGATGTGACACAGCTTGGTAAAAGGAAATACTTTGTTGCATCTTAGACTATTTGATCTCACGGAAAAGAAAATTTCCAATTAAAACATAAGCTATTTGCCAAACACATAGCAAGGGAACCCCTTTACAAATATTATGTTCCTTAACTTACATTTAAATCAGGAATAGGAAAATGATGTATAAATTGATCAGCTCCATTAGCCATAATTGTTTGCAAATCATGGGATTTGTACTTGGCTAAAGAAATACATTTACCATCTTCTGTAATGTTCTTACAGCCAAAATCCTGGCAAACTTTAGGGGAGATGTAGTCCACAACTTCTGAAGTGCCAACGGTTGCCTAACACGATTATGGTTAAAAATTCTATTGATTTTCACAGTAATTGCTCCAATTTTAGAACTTAGCACATCAATCACTTTTTTTAATTCTGTATTTTTGCTGTGCACAGATATACATACAGCCTTGCAATGCCCCAACAGCAGGAGACATGGTTAACGGCAGGTAAAATAGGCAATGAGTAACCAATGAGACTGACATTACAGAAACTGAATTTGCCCTAAGATTTCCACTGAAGTGTTAGACAACATTAGGTTGCTGCACTGTACAAGAAAAGGCTAAAAGAGGAGAGGAAAAAGTAAAAAATAATAATTAAATAGCCAGACACAGCCACTCAAGCTACATATGGCAACATGAGAGATTAACCCAAAATAACATTACACAGGCAGAGGCATCTGAGTCCCTGTCAGCTTATCCCTTTGAGTAGAAAGAATAGGGTACCATTAGGTAAATGCTCTCGGACGTCTCCTTGACAGCTCCAGATCAGAGGCCCTGCAGCTCCAGGCCTGTATGAGTGCCAGGTGCTGCAGTCCACAGACTTGGAAGCCCCCAGGAACTAGAGTCTTTCCCCAACTGGGGGTAGCAGGAAGATCTGGGTAGAGAATACCTCCGTCGGCAGACAATCTGCTGCTTGTGTTGTCGGAGCTTAGAGGCAGTGCCTTGTGAGGCTCTTGGTCCGAGAGGGCAGGCAACAGGGTGAGTAGATGTCTCTTGAGGGGGTATCCTCTTCTCCGGTACGGTGTGTCTCTGTTGTGGTTGCAGTGTAGGCAGCGAGGCTTTCATGCGCTTACGTAGTTTAAGCCAAAAGCCCTGGAAAATCTTGTCTGTGCATCGATCCACTGTGGGGATGCAGGGATGGGATTAGGCCCTGTACATGAGCATGGGGTACATCCGCCATCTTGCTTGAGAATAGGCATCAGGGTGCCTCCGGAGTGCCAATCTGAGCGCAAGGTAAGTGCAGCTGAAGTAGCACGGTGAACTTCAGTGTGGACCGGGATATCCCCTGCCAGCCCAGAGGGGGGAGACATTGCACTGGGTCAAACAGATGCAGATGTGAGCAGAGGATTGGCCACCTCCTCCACACAGAGCAGTGGCATACACACGACGCATGGGGCCCTGGTGCGAAAATTGATCCGTGGGCCCCCCCCGGGCACTTACTCTGCACGGGCCAGGACCACAACACATGACGGCGGGCACCTGGTTGGAGGGATCACAGGGCCACAGGGTGGCCAACTGCTGGGCCTCCCAGGAGAAGAGGCTGGCCCCACTGGCATACATACCGGGTCGCAGGGCGGCCGGGCCCCTGGTGGGCCAGGCCCGGTTGCAGCCATGACCCCTGTGACCGCAGTATGTACACCAGTGCATCAGAGACAAATCTTCTCAGTACCAGGAGTTATTGCATACCCAAAGGGATCTCTCGATGGGCTGCAACTTCTCGTCATGTAAAGCTGGGTTACAGGCTTAGATTGGTTAAGGTTTCATTATGATTGGCTTATATTTGGGTTTTTATTGAGGATCTCTAGCAACATACATCTGCCTTGATCAGTGGTCAGGTTCCGCCCCCAACAATCACTTTTTATGCATCTCCAATATGTAGACATTTGTTTTTAACACGTACTAGTATGTCATAGGTTTACTGAAAACTACGTGATTCCTTGATAGGTTTACAAATGACTTTATCTATGACGTTTAGGAGTTATATAAAGAATGGCTGAGTTTAGAAGGAAATGTAGTTCAAAAACATCTGCAGGTTTATATACTAAACTCAAAGTAAATTTTAAAATTTAAAGGGGACCTGCCATGCCCCAAACAACTTATTCTCATTAGATTAAGCAAGAGATTCTATATATGTATTATGCTAGCATTTTGGCTAATAAATGTACAGATTCAGAGAAAAACCTATACAAAAATAGTAGATGAATTTTGTCTGAAAACGAATGAACAAATGGACGAAATTCACTTTAGACAAAACAAACATTTGTTTTGTCCAAATGTGTTTGTATGAAGTGAAAATGTTGTTGGCTCTCAAGTCTATATACTGTTGTTAATATATTTACATTTATTATCTAAACTGCCCCCAATGGTATCGTTTTCAATGCACTTGAAAAATGCTGAGTATTTTTTATGATACAAAAGAAAAGCAACCTTACAAATTCTCCAAATTAGACTAGCTAAGTGGGTGGGACTTTGTTACCTTATCAGTCTGGTCCTGTAAACAAGTTTTAAATGCTATCAGATTTGCTGGGACATCACCTAACAGATAACTGGACTTAAGTGCAGCATGTTGTGGGGATGATTCACTAAACAGTGCGCGGTAATACACTGCAAACCTAGACAACAGTAATCAAGTGGAAAACATGATCTCTCTTATAAGTCAGTCATTAAATAACTAACCAAGTGAACTGAAAACCTGACTGGAAAATGAAGGCAAAAAAGAAAGCTGTTACTATAACTTGAGCTGAAGATTTGTTTGTTTATTTATTTATTTCAAATCAGCGATTTTAGATGAAATTTGGAGAATCTGTTTCAAATTGAAAAAAATTTCAGTGTTTACTGAATTACATTTTTTCCGGAATTTCGGGTATTTGTAATTTTATTTTAGTGTTTTTGTAACAGTCAAAGTTGTAAGAATTATATCAACAACTTGGTAAACATACTAATTAACAGAAAAATAAAACAAATTCCAAGTAATATAAGCTTTATTATTAAATAGACCGGGATTATAGGTGGAATGTGAAGGATGGCTGAATTGTTTACAGTATATACTCGAGTATAAGTCTAGTTTTTCAGCACATTTTTTGTGCTTAAAAACCACCACTCGACTTATACTCGAGTCACTGTCTGTATTATGGCAACTTAGAGAGCCGCGGCCGTCAGAGCCGTGGCAACGATCCGCGTGGCAACCAGTCCGCGAGACTTACTGTGGAGCTGACCGGAACGGTGGAGAAGGGAGCTGACAGGAGCTGCAGGAAAGGTAAGTAAATGCTTCCTGCCGGCCCCCCCACTTCACAGCCCATGCCACTGGACCACCAGGGATTAAGATAGCCCCCCTCCATGACCAGTTAACAAGCAGGGAGGGGGGACAAAAAAAAATTAAAATAATAATATTTAAAAAAAAAAAAAATAATAAAAATGCCCTCCCCCACCCAGTTTACACACACTACACAAACACACACTCTGCATTATATACACACTCTGCATTATATACACAGAGTGTGTGTATATAATGCAGAGTGTGTGTTTGTATGAATGTGTGTGTATATATAATGCAGAGTATGTGTTTGTATGAGTGTGGGTATATCTAATGCAGAGTGTGTGTTTGTATGAGTGTGTGTGTATATAATTATAAAAATCACAGAATTTCATAGCTTTCAAGTTTTACCCTCGACTTATCCACGAGGCATAGCGTATTTCACAATTGTTGGTCACAAAACTGCACTCGACTTATACATGAGATCGACTTATGCACGAGTATATACGGTAGTTAGATGGTAGAAGATTGTAGGACTTCAAAAAAAAAAAAAAAAAATATCAAGAAAAATATGCAAAGCTAAAACCTGGCGCTTGTAGCAAAACATCTGATTAAATAGGTATTACCCTGGCATTCCAATGCTTTCTGTCTCTAATTCTGTAGAATTTAGTTGCTAATGACAAAAACAACAAAGTCAAAATATGTGTAAATATCCATTCATTAGTACATTTCACTTTTCTTCCTCAAGTGATTTGTAACTGTTATTTTTCAGAATGGTTCTAGTAGGCCAAAATACATCCCCCATATCACTGGCATATGCAAGGGGTCGGTCAGATATGGTCAGTCACACCAAACTGCCCACCATTTTCACAGGTCTCAGTGGATACTATGTATGAATTTGCGTCCGATTGTTATATTTCTGATTAATATGACTATTGTGCCTAGTTGCAATTAGAGTAAAAACTTACACTTTCAAAATTAGCCATTTAAATCTTGTACCAAAAATCTGTATTTGAGCAAAAATTGCTCAAAAATGGTATGTATATATTGTAGGTATGTCCTTTCTGTGCTTTTATTCTAGAAACAGTTTGACATGATTTCTTGCTCAAATTGTTACAGTAGATTATAAGCAAAAGTTATGCTTCGGTTTCAAAAAGTAAGTATCCTGTCATGCATATTTTTTGCATAATTTGAATAAACTCCCAGTTCAGTCTCATATCTCAGAGCTCAGGAGACAGGAATTACAACTGAACAAAGACCTTAAAAGTAACAAATATCAGCTTCATTGTATATGTTGGTCACTATTGCTATTATCCAATGACATCTTCAAAAAAAGGAGGTGTATATACAACAGCTTGCAGTTCCTCAACATGACCCACAGCCATCCATTTACACCTACTACTCCTAGCCATATATCCACCCCCACTACCACCTGGCACACATTTAATTAAAGCCATCCATACACACCCATTAGCCCTAGCAATATACCTACAACAATTATTTCCAGGCAACCTTCAACACCCACTAATCCCATACATACATACACATCCATTATCCCCATCTGTCCATCCAAACCCACAACCCCAGTCATCCAACATCCAAAAAGTCTGTCAAAATGATTGCAAACTCCATCTACCAGCAACTCCAGGTCAGCTTCATTTAATTTTTCCTATCTTTTAATCATGCTCCCACTCTAGCAACTATAGACCTCCATTATTTTTGTTCCAGAGTATATCTCTGATGGACTTATTAAATTGGCTGTCGACATGCACCATAATTGTGAGCATTAACAAAGACAGCAACATTGATAGATCATCCAAATAACTCGTGAATAAAGTATAAATGTGAGTAAAATTTCCAATAATTTTCAAGGAGTTTGCTATTTTATGTCAATCATGAGAAAACTACATGAGGTATTTGCAACAAGATGTTATTCACAAGCAGAGTATGTAAAACAACCTCACACAGTTCAAAAGGTAGTCTATATGGAAATTGCTAACTATTTACTAAAGGATGTAAATAGGCCTAAGTATTTTTGATAAAGTTTGGTTGGAAATTTCCTCCTTGTACACTACCTACCTAATACAGAGCTCAGCATACCTAAGCCCCGAAAATAACATTTAATAAAACAAGAAGCACTGTATATTCAGAACTTTGCATCCCACTGGGATCACTGCAAAAATACCCTAAGAATTTCTAACAGAGACTGGTGGGGGCGAAGGTGGAAGATGGAGGCAAACACTATGAGCCTGAGACAGTAAGACACGCTGGGGAGGAAAGAATTGGAGAGTGATAAGTGCATTGTTTTCTTATCATGTTAGGCATGTCTTGATGATAGCGAAGGCAGTAACCGCCAGGCCAAGGGTGGGGCAGTTCATTGTAAAACACAAGGCTGCTCAAAACAGCATGGGTGGGCCAGCAGCTAAGTGTGTATTGCCCAAAAGAGGAATCGTGGACATGGGTATGCATGGCTTGAAAAGGGTGTAACGGATACTGTGATACATTTAGGTTTTGGGCTGCAGTAGTCCATTTAAGTCTTCACTTTACCAAAGTCTGCAAAGCCTCAAAGTACTAAAAAAGCACCAGATTTTTTGGAGCATTTCTGTGGCTTTTCCAGAAGTAGGATACCAAAGAAGAAAATTGTAGTGTGATAGGGTCCCAGTCAATCCAGGACGGTTAGGAAGTTCTGAGTGTATAGTATATGCTAAAACTGACTTCCATACCTTAGGTGTGTACGTTTTCTTCTGGTGTCATTAGAACAAAAGTGGGGCATCAGAGAATTGGGACACTGAGATCATGTAATACGGGTCCCACCAGATCCAAGATGGTTGAGAGGGAGCATAAGTGTGTCTGTATGTATTGGTGTGAACTTTTGCACCTCTGTCAGAGTGTATTTGTCAGTGTGTTAATGTACATGAACGTTTGTGTCCATCTACTAGTGTGTAGTATGTGTGTTTTAGCGTGTTTATATGTAACAGGATGTGTGTCACTAGGTCAGGGGTAGGCAACCTTTTAGCAGCACTGTGCCGAAATAAGATTGTGATGTCCATAGCATGCCGGTCCTATTTTTTTAAATTGAGGTGTGCATGTTGCTGTATTCTGCTTGTGTTATTTATCCTGCAGCTGCTTTGTATTTGTGGGTATATGAGGTGTTTTATTATATATGTTCAGAAGTAGTTTGTGATGTCATGTATGATACCTATGAATGTGGGCTGTGTATGGGGGCTGCTTGTGGAATGGTGTGTGTGGATGGATGTGTCACATTGTGTATATGTGTGGGGCTGTTTGGGGTATTGCATGTGAGAGGCTGTATGTGGGGTTGTGTACATGTATGTGGATTTTCAGCTGTGTTGAGTTTATGCGGATTGTGTGTTGTGTTTGTGTGTGGGCTGGTCATATTATTTGTATGATGGGAGGGTTATTCTGCAGCTCTGTGTATATCTAGCAGTGTGGGTGCCATCACTTCCTCTACGTGCTGCAATGCATAAATTGAGGATTGCCCTTCACCACCTTTTCGTATTAGCAGATATCTGAAGTTTCACTGGGACCCCTGATAGGCCAGAGCCTGTTTGGCTCTAGCAGCCTTGAGTGCCGTGCAGAGACACCTCGAGTGCCATGCATGGCACACGTGCCATAGGTTGCCTACCCCTGCACTAGGTGATAGTTTGTATGTCAATGTCAGTCAGGGGAGTAGGGAAATATAAAAAAGGAAAAGGTGGGACAAAAAAACATGTTTAAGAGGACCAGATAACCCCAAAAGACAGAAAAGGTAAGTGTGGTCAAAAAGAAGACAGGATGGATGAAAAGAACAGAAATAGAAATAACAACACATTTTAAAAATGCAAAAATTAAGAGGGACCTGTTTCATAAGGGGCAAAATAGCAAAAACACATAACTACGGAATAGAGTAAAAAACGCACAAAGGAGAAAAAGCAGGACGTTTGATTAGAATCTGGTGTGAAGTATCTTAACTTTTGTGTTGGCCCTAAATTTTCTGATGTTGGATCTGCTTCTATCTAAATTAGTTCAGGTCATACAAATGCAGAGCTTCTGTGATCTGAGATTGCTTCCCCCACTCCCCTTGTAAAATGATTGAAAATAATTTGGTAATGTAGTGTTATGTATATAATATTGCACATAATGTGTCTGTCAATGTAATTGAAATTTAAAGAAATCGGTGACTTCATCTGCTAACCATCTAAATCTTTTTTTTAAAATTAGAGTATAATTTAAATGGTAATTTATTATTTATTTTCTTTTTTTTTACAAGAAACATTTTTTGCTTAATGGGATAACAGAAATAGTGAACTTTAATAACTGTCAGGCTGATACAATAGGGCAATCTTTATACCTTACAATACCTGGCAAATGCACTATTTGATAGATCACATACAGGTGAATGAAGCAATGAGGAAGGGAAATACCTGTTTATCTTCCAAATACAATACAGCACAAGGAAGTTGAATAGTAAGTCAATGACAGCTCTGGCATTTGAAAGCTATTTTTAAATAGATTTTGTAATACCTAACACCCAGAGGTTTATTTAAATCTGATAATAGTATTGATGATTTGTGTTAGATAAACAATATGGATATGCAAATATTTAAATTCTAAAATTGTTACTCAATGTCTCTGCCCAAGGATAATCTTCAAACACATTAGAAATAATGGACTTGATCTCAATCTATTGTTTTATAACTATGTATGTGAGAGCTTAGGATTTCAAGTCCTACGCAACTAGACAGGCCTAAACATTGTTCACCAGTCCAAGCCCAGGGGTCCATGGCACATTCATTAGGTGAATGTCTACTCACCAGTGGCTATTGCACGTGGAGAAATTTTGAGCCCTGAAACATGTTAACCTCTGCTAACAGGCTATTCTAAGCAAATAAATGAGTATTTAAAAATTATGGACAATAGTCAAATTGTGTAGCCATCTAAAATCGATTTGCGTAGTTGGCAGTTTCTGTAGTGCCGTCTGCAGCTACCAAAAGTCATATGGTGCTCAGTTTTCTACTTATCTGTTGATAACTTTCAACTGTGATGAAATTAAAAAGTCTGCAAATTTGCCATTGTTTGTCATTTATGTCACAATGAAGGCATAACAGTCTCATAACGGTAAAATGATCCATGGTTACTAAAGTTAAAGAAAGTTTTAAGTTAATTATGATTTCTAACTTCAGAGGCATTAACAGCATAAAATGGTTAGGACATTTTTTTAGATTGTGATTATGTTGCTTACTGCACAAGAAGGAGAATACTCATTTGTTATCTCTCTTTCTCAGGCGCGCAGGTAGCGCTGTGGCAGAGCTTATAAAAAGCTTGGAGTTGCTGCGCCAACCAGAGGAGAGTGGGCCAGTCTATATGACATCATAACTCCACGTGATCTCCTTGGGCAGCCGACCATAATGCAGTGAGCTACTAAGAGGTCTGAACCTGCTGCCAGTTAACTGCAGTATACTAAAAAAGAAGAAAGAAGAAGTCCATACTTCCCTGACCACTAGACACCAGGGACTGCAGTGCCTCCACTCTCTCCCCCATTAGTGCCCATAAAGGAAAGAGGCAACTGCCTGTAGCTTTGTGAGCGTACAGTGTCAAGTTTTTGTGAGCGTAGAGATTAACATAGTCAAGTTTTTGTGAGCATACAGAGAATAACCTGTATACTGCAGTTTTTTTTTTTTAAATGGGACTATGGTGCATTTGGGGTTATTTTAGTAGCTCACACATTTAAATTACTCCATAAATGCATAGTATTTGCCATTGTGGACACCATGGGGACTTATTTTGAACTTTTTTTTTTACCATTTAGTTTTTTTCAAATTTTGAGATAATAAATGGACATTATAGTTACCAGAAAAACTACAGCTTATTGTATTTTTTCTGGTGAGTAGTATCATTCCCTTCAGGATTTTTGCAGTAAACACTGTCTTTTTTAGATTCATTAGTTGCACCAAGTGTGCTTTAGCTGAAACACTTGAAATACCTGAATTGGCTAGGGGTTTGTTGAGTGTCACATTTGACTGCATGCTATAAATAAGGCTAAGTCAAAAGAATCATCCACAAAGTTAAGAGAAAATTAAGTGTTTACATTAGAACCTAGTGATAACTCCACTGGCCACTCCTCAGTTAGCTACTAGAGGTGCTTCTAGGAGCAGTGCCGCCTAGTGTGCAGCCCTGCCATTCTGTGTCTCTACCCACTGCATGCAGACACCAAACTTTCTTCATAGAGATGCATCAATTTAATTCATTTCTATGAGGAGATACTGATTCACCGGGGCTGTGTTTGACCTGTGCTGGCTCTGCCCCAATCTGCCTCGTTGACAGTCTCAGCCAATCCTATGGGGAAGCATTGTGATTGACTCAGACCACTACTTCTGATGATGTCAGCAGACAGCAGGCAGGTCAGAGGCAGACAGGGGTAGAGGCAGCAGCTGCAGACTTGAATACAAGTAAGAATCTCATGTGTGTCACTGTAATTACATTACCTAAACTCTGCATCAACAATTACATTTATTTATAATTAATCCTAGACCAAATCCTAAACTCATCCCTAATCATAAAACTAAACCTAATCTAATGCTAAATAGACTTGTGCAAGGTGAAAATGTTGGTTCTCCCAAGCACTTCAGCAGAGAAAGCTCAGCCACTCTTGGTACTGCAAAATAAATTTAGGAAGGCCTTTCGGGAAGACAGAACAGCAGGAAAATATGGGAGTATGTCTGTGCTTAATGGTGGAACTACTGCTGGTGCAGCCAGTGCAGCCAGTGCAGCCAGTGCAACTGCATTAGGGTCCACATGCTTTGGGGGCTCATCGGGCAATCCATAAACAAAGGGCCATCCGATGGGTATTACTGCTAAACAGTCAGGTCGGACTGGACTGCATCCCAGTGTGTATGTTTAGGTATGTTTGTGCCAATGTGTATGTATAGGTATGTTTATCTGTGTGTTTTGGTGTGTATCTATGTGTGTATCTCTATGTGTCAGTGTGTATTTCTGTATGTGCCTCTGTGTTTATATATGTATGTATCTGTGTGTGCCAGTGTGTATCTATGTGTATGCCAGTGTGTATGCTTAGGTATGTGTATCTGTGTGTGTCAGTGTGTATCTGTGTGTTTGTCAGTGTCTGTGTCAGTGTGTGTGTATGTAGTGTAACAGAGTGTTGGGGATGGTGGTCAGGGGTGTATATCTGGCACCCAGACTTTTGCACAGCCACTATCCTGACATGTGGGTAAGCACATGCAGCCCCAGGGAAAGTTAAATTTAAATGTAGGTTTTTTCCTCTGTTGTCATTTGGGTCCCTGGGGTGGAGTATTCGGAAGAGCAGGGTGGGCCGATTCTCCACCCACTGTCAGAGTGGTTGTGCATGAGTCCAGCCCAGGTTTTCCATAGAGATCTGGCTCACTGCCTAACGAGGTCATTAGCCTCACCTGTAGGGGCTGTGAGCAGCTGTATAACTGCAGTTAAAGTAGTGTGAAGGGAGGGAAGTGTTTTGAGGAGAAAGAAGGTGTTTTGTGGAGAAAGAAGGTTTGCTGTTTATTGTATCCTGTTACTTCATAACAACAGAAAATAAACAGGCCAGAGGCCTTTTTGAAACTGGACTTTGTCTTCACCTGGTTTTCTTACCCTAGAGGGCTGTGCGGTTGCCAAAAGATCCGGGACAAACACATACAGGAAAGTAAGTTTGTCACAGTAGGTATATGTTTGTATTTGTGCTATTTTGTGTGCATGTGCCTGTGTAGGTATATGTTTGTATCTGTATGTGCCAGTGTGTGTGTGTATGTGTCTGTGCAGGTATATTTTTCTATCTATGTATGTCAGCGTGAGTACATGTGTGTATCTGTGTGTTAGTCTGTTTCTGTGTCACTGTGTGTAACCACATATGTGTATGTGTGCATGCATCCCAACATTCAAACATCAAAACTGCATACAAACACACTCCTACTATCAAATGGAAATGCTACATGCAAACACACCCTGCATTCAAACACACCACATTCGTACACCATTGCTATTAAGTAGCAACAGTACATATTGACAAACAACTGCATTCAAATGCCAACACTATAAACACACGCATACACTGCTGTGGAATATGTAGGCGTGGGGGGGTGCAAAATAATTACTTGCACCGGGGCCCTATCTGCATTTGTTCCGCCACTGTCTGTGCTGACATGCAAAAATAGCTACAAAAATTGTCATGCCTAATGTCTAAACAATATCAGATGTTTTTTCAATGCAATTCTAAGATTAGATTATTTTATTGATGGATTAAAATATATTTTAAAAAATAGATGAGAGAACTATGCTCTATAATTTATGATTTTAATTGTTTTCCTTTTGCTATCTTGTATTAGGCAGAAGAGAGATTAATTTAAGTTCAAAATAAGAAATTTAGCAGTGCTGCAAAGGGCTTGCCGGAAGACCCAATCAGATTCTCCTAAGACCCCATGGATCTCGCCTTGCTGGAGGATATCCCCAGTGATGTCAGAAATTACATCATTTGGACCGTAGCTGTACCCAGAAGTTCAGCCATTGTAATATTAAAGGACTGTACGCAGCTCTCATTTTAAGCACTGCATACAGCTAACTGGTCACCATTAATTATGTCCCCAGCTGACAGAAGAAGGCCCAGGTATCATTTATATTCTAGTTGTGATAACCAGCCTGTAGAGGACAGTATGTCTCTGCCAAAAGCCACTTGTCACTGATATAATGCATGTAACTGTACATATGCTTAAAATGTAAGGTAGCCCCCTGTTTTCTGTACAGGAAGTTCCAATGGGTCATATCAATCATACAGTCAAGAGGGGGAGCAGTGAATAGACTCTACCATTTCACTGTCAGCATCGCATGCATTAGCAGTCCAGAGATTGATAAAGATTTCTATAACAGTTTTAAATACCTTTTATTTAGAAATACAACTGTATTTTTTTAACTGTATTTACTATATATGGGCATTATGCACAAATGCAGACATTATTTTTGCATTCTGATGCCATTTTTAGTAAGCTGTACTGCAACTAACACCATGCAAATAACTGTAGGTAATCTATTTAACCCTGTTTGTTTATCTATTTTTGTGACGTGAACTGCACTTTTGATTTTATACTTACATTTCAATCCCTGTGTGAAATCCCTAAATAAAAGACACTGTATTTTCCAAATATTGTTTAATAAATGCTAATTAAATAAGTAACAAATACAAATTTGGTAATTGTTAACATAACTAATAAATGCTATGCTAATGATTTTTCTATCAAAAAAGTCCAAGAAGTGAAAGGGTTAAAGTTATACATGGTAGCACAGTGTTAGGCAAGTATTGTAGACTTGCTCTTAAAATTATAATGTTAGAGCCTTTCCAATAAATAGGTGCAGAAGGACTTCAAACTCTTACAAAAGCATGTTTTGCACATGGATTACATAGGGCGAAATGACTCTGAGGAATGCCAGCAGGGTTACTGCCTTGAGTGAAAAGCAAGGAATGTTGTTGTTGTTATAAAGAACTTTAAGGAAATTTAAAGTGCTACTAACAACAGCTTGAAAGTGAAACCCCCACAGGTGCTAAATTCCACTATCACAATGAACTGCTCTCTTCCATGTCACTGAAACTAAGGGATGTATCTAACACTTTCTTTTTTTAACCCCTTAAGGACTGGACTGTTTTTGCGATGTTGTACATTTGCGACCAGGAATATTTTTACACTTTTGTGGTGTTTGTGTTTGGCTGTAATTTTCCGCTTTCTCATTTACTGTTCCCATACAAATTATATATTGTTTTTTTCAGGACAAAATGGGCTTTCTTTACATACCATTATTTATATAATCTCATGTATTTTAATTTTAAAAAAATACAAAAATCTGATGAAAAATTGAAAAAAATACATGTTTTTTGACTTTTACTTGAAAAATCTTTTACTCATCTACAAAAGCGAATGAAAAAAACTGCTAAATAGATTCAAAATTTTGTCCTGAGTTTAAAAATACCTAGTGTTTACGTGCTTTTTTGCTTTTTTTTGCATGTTATAGGGCTATAGGTACAAGTAGGATATTGCGGTTTCAAAACATACATTTTAAAAATTTATCAATAGTGACATTGTAACACTATTATCTGTCATAAATCTCTGAATAACACCCCACATGTACATATTTTTTTTAAAGTAGACAACCCAGGGTATTCAATATGGGGTATGTCCAGTCTTTTTTAGTAGCCACTTAGTCGAAAACACTGGCCAAAGTAAGCATTCATATTTGTTTGTGTGTGAAAAAAGTAAAAAAACTAAATTGAACGCTAATTTTGGCCAGTGTTTGTGACCAAGTGGTTACTAAAAAAGACTGGACATACCCCATTTGCAATACCTTGGGTTGTCTTCTTTTGCAAATGGTATGCCATCATGGGGGTAATTCTCATTCCTGGGCTACCATACGCTCTCAAAGGCAACGTAACCAACCTGGCCATTTTCAATGTAAAAATATTTGACCCATATATTTGACCTTGTAACTTTCAAAAATGCTATAAAACCTGTACATGGGGGGTACTGTTTTACTCGGGAGACATCGCTGAACACAAATATTAGTGTTTAAAAACTGGAAAACGTATCACAACAATTATATCATCAGTAAAAGTGCTGTTTGTGTGTGAAAAATGCAAAAAAAGTAACTTTCACTGACAATATCATCGCTGTGATATGTTTTACTGTTTTGAATCACTAATATTTGTGTTCAGCGAAGTCTCCCGAGTAAAACAGTACCCCCCATGTACAGGTTTTAGGGTGTCGTAGAACGTTACAGGGTAAAATACAGTGCTAGCAAATTAAATTCTCTGGAATTTCGGCCTGGGTTGGCAGGCAGGTCCCTCAAATTGCAATCAATAAAATTACTGAATTATGTAAAAATATTACATAAATACGCACGTAGAATTTAAATATATATGCATATTTATATATTTGAAGTCTACGTGTATATTTATATAATTATTTATGTAATTTTGTATATGGACGTATGTATATTTCTTATTATTTTTATTTATTTTTATATACATAGATATATATACAAATTCATTCTAAGTGTATTTTGATATAAATATATATATATTAATTTTAAAATACAGTTAGAATAAAATTTCATATAGCTATATAATTTTTTTTAAATTTTTATTATTATTTAAAAAAAAATGATTTAATTTAAATTACTTATTATTTATATTTTATAATAATATATATATACAATATATATAGTTATTATATATATTATATATATACGTGTGTAATTTAATTATAAGTGTATTTTTATATTAATATAAGTACATATTAATATAAAAATACACTTAGTATGGCATTATATATATGATATATAGACATATATTATATAGATATAATATATGTCTATATATCATATTTATACATATATAATTATTATTATTTTTTTTATTACCATTAACTTTATTTTTTTTTTGATTTTACAGTTGCAGGGAGACTGCCTGTCAGCACAGGCAGTCCCCCTGCAGGCAGCACTATGGACACCTATTGTGACCATGTGATCGCTGTGTTAAGCGATCACATGGCCACAGGGGTCCTAATCAGTGTGGGGAGACTGTCTGGGCTGCAGGCAGTCTCCCCACAACCGGAGGAACACTGATCGCCGCCGGGGGAACGACGGCGATCAGGTAAGTAGCCCCAGACCGTTTGGACGGTTCAGGACCGTCATCGGTCGGCAAGGCAAAAATGCCGATGACGGTCCTGAACTGTCCTCGGTCCTTAAGGGGTTAAATAAAAAGTATTGCCCATTGGATCCTAATAGATCTAGGGGAGTCCTGTCGTATGACCTCTGATCTTTCTTCACTCTGTGTGTGGGGGTGTAGGGGCTTGATCTATAGAGTATTATTGAGTGTGTAGAAAGGTTAAAAAATTTAAATCTCTTTAGTTTGGAAAAACAGCGCCTGAGAGGGGATATGATAAAACTATACAAATATATTCGGAGCCAGTACAAACCATTACCTGGAAATCTATTCACAAACAGGGCTATACATGGAACACAATGTCACACATTTAGGCTGGAAGAAAGGAGATTTCCTCTAAGGCAAAGAAAAGTTGTTGTTTTTTACAGTAAGAGCAATAAGGATTTGTAATTCTCTGCCTGAAGAGGTGGTTTTGTCAGTCCATACAGATGTTCAAACTGCAATTGGATAAATACTTCCAAAAATATAACATACAGGTATATAATTTCTAATTAGAGGGGTAATAGCTGCTTGATCCACTGAGACATCTGACTGCTATTTTGGGGTTAACAAGGAATTATTTCCTAGTTTGTTGCAAAATTGGAAGCGCTTCAGACTGGGTTCTTTTGGATCAACAGCAAAAACATATGTGAGGAAGGCTGAACTTGATGGACGCAAGTCTCTTTTCAGCTATGTAACTATGTAACAATGTAACTATGTGTAACTAGCTGCTTCGCCACTATTTACATATGGTTTGTGTTTTTTACTTTCATGATGCAGATGTGAAACAAATGCAAGTTGTGTGTTGAAAACACAGAAAAAATGTATTGTTACTATAGGTGAAAAATACTTACTCAAATTGGTTTCTAAGCCCATTTATTGTAGTCTAAAGACACATTGCTGTCAGTTTTATTGCTGTGGAGGTCTGTAATATGGCTCAAACACACGGAGCCACTAGAAAATGCGACATTAAGATAGAAAAGTGGAATAAAAGAATAGGACTGTACCTCCTACGTAGTGACGCTTGGAAGGTACATTGAATAGGTGGGATATTGGACTAATCCATATGAAATACAGACACAACAAATCAGTCTGTTCATAGTCCACATCTGAAAACTAAACTTTGAAGAATCCATCATTTAGCCCTGTAACTTTATCACTGTACTTGCTGAAGCTGAATACAGTGGTTATTTATAACTTTTCTGTTATACTTACTTGCTGAAGCTGAATACAGTGGTTATTTATCTGGTTCTGTTATACTTAAAGGACCACTCTAGGCACCCAGACCACTTCAGCTTTATGAAGTGGTCTGGGTGCCAGGTACCTCTAGGATTAACCCTTTTTTTTATAAACATAGCAGTTTCAGAGAAACTGCTATGTTTACACTGTGGGTTAATCCAGCCTCCAGAGCCTCTAGTGGCTGTCTCATTGACAGCCGCTAGAGGCACTTGCGTGCTTCTCACTGTGATTTTCACAGTGAGAGCACGCCAGCGTCCATAGGAAAGCATTGTAAATGCTTTCCTATGCGACCGGCTGAATGCGAGCGGCTCCTGCCGCGCATGAGCATTCAGCCGATGACGTCGCGAGCAAGGAGGAGAGGAGGAATACAGCACACCCATTTTACAAAATATTACCAAAAATCTATAAAATGGCTTTATATCAGGTGTAGAGACGATCCTGTTTAATACTCAGGAATGCATTATAACATATATCAGGAAACCAGGAGACCACTGCCTAACCACATTCATCTGAGACAAAATGAATAAAGTGGTAATGGTACCAGGATTCCCCTGGATCATATGGTAAGATGTCAAACATTTTTAGAATGACTTGACACTTAAATGGCGCCCATGGTCCTTCCAGACTCTTTTGATTTTGCTACAAGTAATATTAGTTTTGTGTAACATTTCACATTATTTGTTAACCAGTCAATTAATAAATCTGACACCATGAACACTGCAGCAGGCTGTAGTTATGATGATTAAAATGTCCTTTTAAATATCTTGATGTTCTTGTTATAGTTTAAGCATGCGTGGGATTGGCATAAGGCTGTCCTAGCTATAAGATAAGGCCAGGAATTAATGAAAGTATTTAGAAAATTGGGCAGACTAGATGGGCCGCATGGTTCTTATCTGCCTTCACATTTTATGTTGCTATGTTTCTATAAAGTGACAATGATATTAATAATACACCAATAGTACTATTAATAAAATTATAAAAATTGAAAAAGGGTAACATTGCTTAACTGCTTCAGGTTAAAATATATTTAATTTTGGATGAATTTTTTTTTTCAATAAAGAGCTTTCTTTTTCTAATAATGAGCTATTTGTTAAGTACCTAGTGGTGAAAGAGTTAACTTTACTTGTGGATTTAAATGGTCAAGTTCGTGGTAAATACACTATAGTAGTTTTATAGCTGTATTCATACATTTGCTGTTACTGTATCCTTTATTAGAGAGGTATTCTATTGGCACATCTTCAAAACATTGTCAGAGAACACAAGAGTTCCAAAAAGGATCTTCTAACCAATCAGAGAAACGCTGGGGAGAGAAGTGAAGTAAATAGGTGAAAAGGTGAAAGGATAACCCTTGATAGAGGGGTTATGAATCCATTCCAGGTCAGAAACAGTTAAACTTTCTATCAGTGGAAACACATCCAGATATTTTGGATAATGATAGTGCTGGCTCTGTCATTAACACAGTTATTTTGCTTCGAGCTATGTGCATTTAACCATTAATTCTCATCATTTTAGACATTGCATGGGAATAAGAGGTAAACACACGCTTCTTCAATACTAGTCCAGGGAGCTGAGCCATTGCTGGGGGCTGGCAAACCGCATTGTATAAGTAGTTACCCAAAAAGTGATCCAGGCACTCTGTTACACTGATCTTCATTAAATCTGAATCTCTCTAAAACTTTGAGTGTCTGGATCAGTTGTTGGCTCATTATTTTAGACATGGCTTCTTTGATTTGTATAAACTGAAACTATGAACTGTAACAGGTAACTTTCCCATAAGTGGATTGGGTGACAACAATTCCCAGTATCCTCGAGATTGATCATAAGCATTCTACCCCTGAAAAAGCACTTACTAGCTTTTACTGGCATGCCCCATGCCCAGCCCCAAGAGATAGCACAGGTCGCAAAAATAACCTGCATTTTGTCTGCTTACCTGGTTAAGGGCAGAAGCTCCCCAATTCTCCCCACGTTTCTCACAGACATCCATTATGTCGGTCACATTGGCCAAACTTATATTCCCATTGAGTCCATATTGCTCCAGCACAGCCTCAGTGAAGAATCTTTCTGCGTTCTCGATATCCTGGCAGTCAACTGCACGAGGCTGAAGCCACACGGCTACCAGCAGAGCACAGGTGAGCCTGGCAGCAACAATGTATCCCAGGCAGCTCATACTGGAGGAATGTCCCTGCAATGGTGCTCTGCAGATCTTATACTAAACCTATAGTAATAGCTGCACTCTTTGGCACTTGTGTGACTAATGTGTCCCGAGGGCTGGAAGGACTGGTTGCTGAACACACAAAGTCCTCTCTGCCAAATGGAATTAAAATGCACAGCACAGGGGAAGTATCCAGTGGTGAACCTGAATTAACGCTGGATATTTCACTGTGCCTCTTACTGTAAGGCAGCACTAGGACTGCCAAATGACAATGCACTCCCTGTTGGTATCTCTTCTCTTCCACGTGGTCTCTGTTGTTTAATGATGGAACTGTGTTCCTCAGAGCCTGGAAGAGATAAGAAAACAGATAACACTTTGTGTTTAAACTTTTCCTAAACTGCATTGTGTTGCATCTTTTTGAGATATTTACTTACAATGAGCAAGGAAGAGTGTTACAGTAGACAAAATGCATGTGACAAAATGCATGTGACAAAATGTGTTACAGTAGACAAAATGTGTTACAGTAGACAAAATGCATGCGAACGTGGGGCACTCATTGTCTACATATAAAAAGGGAAAAACTATAAAGTGGCTACTTGACACTGAATGGTTTAATTCTAGTTTTAAAAAAAGAACATCGGTTTCCAATCGCATGCCAAAATCCCTCTTGCGCTGTGAACTAGTTCTAATTTCTCCTTATTATATTTCCCTACTTTCAGTATTCCTCTTGAGAAGCTGGCATGGTGTCACCTGTAAAGTGGAGCAGGCCAAATCTTAGCTGATCTCAAGTCTTCAAATGGCTCATTATTGTAAAAACCCTGCAATGTGAAGATAGTGTATTTTTTTTTTTTACTTTTCTTAATTAAAGGAACACTCACTGCCCAAATACAAAAAATACAAATATAAAAATTAACAAATATAAATCGCTGTTATGTAGACTTACCCCATTGAAACCATGTATGAATTTAATTATGCATTTTTTTTTTAATTGAGGCAAATAGAAAGAAAATGCTACACATCCAAACTGAAGTCTTTGCAAGCCCTCCTATTCTAACACTGCCTAGATTTTCTGCAGCTGTCCAATCACAATGCCTTTCAGTGAGAAGTCTTTGCAAGGCAGGTGCTCTGAGCAATTGTTGCCTCTTTAGCTTAGCTTTACTGAGCTAAACAAATCAGGAAGTAACAGAACTTGTTGTCAGACATGCGGTGTAACAAAGTTAATTTATAAAAGTGACAATTTCTATTGACATGTTTTGTAAAATGAAAAAAAAGCGGACACACTTTAGGAAGATGTCCCTGTCCCTAGTAATTTTGGTCCAGCTATGTGTAACAACAAATTAATTATAATGCAGCATTGCATCAATGCTTTCCTGTGGGGGGCTGCAACATGACTGAGTTTTAGTCGGACGTTGCAGCTGAAGCCCCTCAAGTTGCTGTCATACATCCAAGGTTTGTTTAACCTTTCAAAATAAAATCGGTGCTTCTGCAAAATGGCAATATTTTACTTTGAAGTGTTAAAATGGCAAGATCACGGAACCCGGGCCACTGCATTGAGTGGTCTTTTAAATAAACAGTATGTTAAATACCAACTTGAAAAGTGTTGACCAAAATAGCAGCAACAAAAATAAAAACATAAATTTTGCTTAACCCTAAAGAGTTAACAAATTAAAAGGAAGCACAAAACTCAAAAACATCAGCAGGTGCTGGCTAAAAATCAGTGATACCTCATATGATTGTGAATTCCCTCAGTTTACATTAAAAGGACACTATAGTCACCAGAACAACTACAGCTTAATGTAGTTGTTCTGGTGAGTATAATAGCTCACTTCAGGTATTTTCATGTAAACACTGACTTGTCGGAGAAAAGGCAGTGTTTACATTGCCCCTAGGGACACCTCCAAGTGGCCACTCCAAGTGGCTTCCTGGCTCAGTGCTGCACAGTAAGCAGCCCTGCCATTCAGCGTCTCCACGCTCTGCATGGGGACGCTGAATTTTCCTCATAGAGATGCATTGATTCAATGCATCTCTATGAGGAGTTGCTGATTGGCCAAAATAGTGTTTGGTCCCTATGGGAAAGCATTGGTTTGGTTAAAAATCAGCAATTTTGATAATGTCACCAAGGGGGCGGGGCCAGCTCCGGCAGACCCGTGGAGAGCTGAAAATAAGGTGAGTTTTAACCCATTCTGAGAGGGCTAAGAGGGGTTGGGGGGGGCAAGTCACCTAAATGGTGGGTTTTCACTATAGGGTCAGGAATACATGTTTGTGTTCCTGACCCTATAGTGATCCTTTAAGGCCTTGTTGGGCCAATCCTTATCCTGTAAATTCTCACCTAGATAAAGTAGAGAAACATATAATAGTAGTGAGAAGCAACAATGTATTGATTTCAGATTAACAGGATGAAAGGCACTTTCTATACATTTGCTGTTTCTCTAATGTTGTTATACTGCAGCCCTGTGTGACCTCTGTGCTTGAGCCCATGAGTGAATTACTTTTTGACCTTTATGTTGTAATATTGTTCACTGAAATTAATACATTGTTGCTTTTCCCTACTGTTTTTGGAATTTACAGACTACTTCTCCCTAGGGCAGAGGTAGGCAACCTTTTAGTAGAACTGTGTCAAAACAAGATCTGGAAGTCCCTTCGTGTGCTGGTTCTACTTTTTTTTAAAATGAGGTGCATATGTTGCTGTATTGTACTTGTGTTATTTATAGGTGGGGCGATTGCTTTGTTACATTGTATTTGTGTGTATGTGGGCTGTTATATTGTATAGGTTCATGAGTAGTTTGTGCTAATGTATATGATACCTAGGAATGCCGGCTGTGTATGTGGGCTGCTTGTGGAATTGTGTGTCTAGATGATATGTCACATTGTGTGTTTGTTGGTTTGTGTATGTGTGGGGCTACTTGTGGTATTGCATGTGAGAGGCTGCTTGTGGGGTTGTGTGAGTGTATGTGGCTTGTCAGTGGTGTTGTAGGGACTACCTGTGCAGCTCTATGTATATCTAGCAGTGTTCCTTATTAAGAGATAGGGATTAAGGGTTAATAAATGTATAGGGGTGTATATAAAAAAAAAATACCCCATTCTGTCTCATTAGAGTTGTCTTTGCCAGAGGCTCAAGGAAGCAAGGTGAATGGTTAGAGTTAGGACTCACCTGGGGGAGGGGGGAGTCTGCCTTGACATTGGCAGGTGGGCTTACCCTCTCATGGCCATTGGAGGTAACTAAAAACCTCCATTTGTTTAAAAATACATAGAGATTAAGGAGAGAGCACAGGTAACTTGTTTTTCTTTGATATCTAGCAGTGTGGTTGGCCTTCCTGGGGTGCAGTGGGGACCAGACTGGCAAGGTACAGATCAAAAGCAGGAGCTGCGATAGCTGCTGCGGGCTGCTCTATACCAATACAGATTCTCACTAACAAGTGCGGGGAGGAAGTGATCATAGATCACTTCCTATAAATGCTGCAATACATAAATTGAGGATTGCCCATCACCACCTGCAATCACTGCTCGATTTGCACTAGCAGATAGTCCCGCTAGGATTCCTGATAGGCCACACCCTGTTTGGATCTGGCAACTTTGAGTGCTGTGCCATAGGTGACTGACCCCTGCCCTAGGGTGTCAATGCTCAGCTATTAGAACCTGTATATTTGATTCAGCAGCAGATATTTGTAATTCATTTTTTTATTATCTATCATATCTCTCCCTGTGGCTTATCTTTTTATTGTGTTTCGTTATTGAGAGCACAAATCACAGCAGATAATTCTATGTAGTAAATTTTGTGTAAATCTTGTGTGTATAGCACATTGTTTTACGTAGCCTACTACATTTAAATAAAATACAGAAATTAGACATTCAAAACAAGGATGAAGAGTCCACAAAGTTGGGTATATTTCCATAACATGATTTGCAAGTATTCTATAATTTTTTATAATTTACAAAAATATTTTTTTCTAATGTATCCCAATTTTATAATCTTGCAGAAATAGTATTGTATGATAAACACATTTAAATATATCTGTCTAGATTGCTTTTACATTTCAAAATGAAATCTAACTATAGGTGTAGAACTAAGGCTGACTTTGAAAAGTCAACCAAAGGTTTCGTTATTATTCAAATAACTGCATTGAATTGAAATCTGAATTGCAGAATTTAGGCTAAAATTTACAAGTTGTAATTATAGATGATTTGGGGAAATGCCTTAAATCAGCATTTTTTGCAAACATTTGACAAATATGGAGGTTATTCTGTAAAGTGTCAATTATTGGGAATACAGTCAATTCAAACAAGGTCATTCACTGAGGTGTGTACTTTCAGGAATGCAAAGTGAACGCAAAGTTAATTTTCAAATTTTCAAAAATATCCAAAGTATAAACATATATAGCTGACTTTTAATTTTAATTCTCCTTCAGTTTACAATTCATTTCTGACAGTTCACACTTAAGTTGTGTGCAAAATAAATAGTCAAATGCACACTCTAAAAAAGGAGGGAAAACCTCTTGCAGGGCGCTCCAGAAAGGGAGGGCCAATCCCTGAAGAATTCAAAAAGAATTTTTTTTTATCAAGGCAGACCTGAGGTTTCTTCTAAAAGGCAGTCTTTTTTATATGTAACAAGGAAGTGGAGACAATGTTTCAGTTCCTTTGGTGTGCTTGGATGTTTCTTTTTTCCAATTATAATATATACAAGCAGGGAGAATGTGTGAGGTTGCTCGTAAATGTGGTGGGGGTGGGTGGGGTAACCCCCATAAATAAGGATAGGAATACTGGGATACACCTGGAAGAGCCAGCACTTTTCGAAATGCACATCAGGACTTCTGTTGCGATGGTTAGGCATTCAGACAAGGGATGAAACTGCAGTTGCCTTTACAAATACAGACAAGCCTCCACGCTAGAATTTTATTATTAGATCAATTTATTTGATTGTTCATCTGCACTCTTTTTATTGTGTTGCTGGAGGTTGTGGGATTAGGGTTTTGCTTTTCATACAAGTTTACTCAGGATATGTGGGAGGGTGCTTAAGGTTTAGATTTTTATAAGGGGTGCCCTCGAAGGCACATTTGGGCTTATCCTCCTTTGGACTAGATATTAGTCTTTCCTTTGCTCCTATCCACCTCCTCCATAGTTAACTCATTAGTTACTATCTACAGGTTTTTCCTTACCCCTTTTTGGTTTCCCTTTTCTCTCTCCCCTCCCCCCTCCACCCTACCTATTTTTTGCTCACAGAAACATTTAGGATTAAGCTTGTGTATTAACGTAGGCTAGCACTATTAGGATTTAATAATTGGACTTTCCCATATACTTTGGGATTTTAGGTTAACACATTAAAAGTTATGTTTTATTACTACCTGACTTAAGGGTTGCCCTCCTAAATTCAGGGGGTAGACTCGTGAGTGCTATATTGTCTTTACCCTCGAGTCTCCCCCTGATTCAACAGTATTCCTTTCTTTTTTTCCAACACTATAGTCACCAGAACAACTACAGCTTAATGTATTTGTTCTGGTGAGTATAATCATTGCCTTCAGGCATTTTTATGCAAACACTGCCTTTTCAGAGACACTTCCAAGTGGCCACTCCTCAGATGGCCACTGGAGGGGCTTCCTGGCTACACAGTAAGCAGCCCTGCCATTCAGCGTCCCCATGCTCTGCATGGAGACGCTGCATTAATTCAATGCATTTCTATGAGGAGGTCCTGATTGGCAAAAATGGCATTTGGCCCCGCCCGTGCCAATTTTAGCCAATCCAATGCTTTCCCTATGGGAAACAGAAATTTTGTACATAAAAATAAAATAACAAGCTTGGAAAATAGCAGAGTTACAGATATTCTTCAATCTGACAAAAAATGGTATACAAACACTGTATCCTTGCTATTTCTCAACAATTTCCAATTTAACTGAAAAATAACAACAGTATATGAGATATAGACTCATACCAGGCCATTTACTAATCTGGGAATTTTGATCAAAATAGTTAAATAAAAAAAATATATAAAAAACCAGGGCCTCAATTTAATATGTTTTAATAAGCTTTTCAAACTATCTTAATCTGTTTATTTATTTTTGCATTTTTCTTGTATGCTTACTCTTTTTGTTAGAATGTATGTAGCTTATGTTAGGTATGAAAGTAGAAATGAAGCAATCAATCAGCGGCATTGAATCATAATAATATATGATAAATTATACATATGTAATCATAGAGGTTATATAAAACTTCCAAAAAATTACTGCACAATTTTGTTCTACATTGAAATAAATCAATAAAACTTATATTTAAACAAAAAAAAATCTTAATCTGTTAAAAAATATATATTTTTAAATGATTTACCTACAAAACATTCCTATTCAATGATGACTTCTATAGACTAATCATTTGAAAGTTTTTCTAACACTTTGTGATCATTTGAAAAGCCTATTTTTTTAGATTGAGGTCTTAGTTATTAACCATTTTTCTGTTCTGTTGGCCGAAAGTTTCTTATTTTTTGATTAGTTGCCAATAATTACCGGTTTAGTGAACAACTTGGATAGGAGAAAGGGCTATAATTACCTTGGTTTAAAACCATATCAAGGCATGAGCTAAACATTGAATATACCAAGTGGGTTAAAATAAAAGGCCAAAATAACAATCTGAAATAATTAGCTGAGAATATTTGAAATATAAATATTTATGCCTCAAATTAGAAGTGCTCTCTTACGTTCCCAACAATTACCTGTTAAGTGAATAATCCTGCATATGATGAACTATATCTAGGAATACTTTGAAAAAAAAGTGTAAGGAATTTCCTGTCCCATTTTGATCTAACAGTTTAACACTTATCTGGCTACCCCAGATATCACCAGCACAGCATCTTCTTCAGAAATTACTGATGTGAAGGTCCCTACTTCCACATGGGTGGCATCAATTCTGCCCAACTCTAGAAAGAATTAATTGGCTGAGAGTGCCAGTAGATTCTTTTCAAATGGGGAAGACATTGATATATCTAATTTGGAAGAGGAAATTCCACTTTAGATGTAACTGAAAAGAAGGCTGATCTAGAGGCACCAAAGATATCCAGGCAGGAGTCAAGTAGCCAGGAAACTCTTGGCACCATAAGAATTACAGCAGGATCTAGTGGTAATGATCCTTAAAGTGTCCTTTAAAATGGTAGGTTCAAACTTTACTCTGGTTATTCTAAGACTAGATATAGAAAAGTATGGATGTGTGAACTATGTAATCCGTAAATAAGGCCTTGCTTTTAAAGTATAAACCTGTAAACGTGTCTGTCTGTCTGTCTGTCTGTGTGTGTGTGTGTGTGTGTGTGTATCTGTGCATGCATGTGTGTGCATGTTGTCTCACCTCCTTCTTTGTCTCTGCTGCTATGTCAGTGAGGGTGTCCAGCTAAATAAAGGAACAAGGTTGGTCACATGGCTGTTGAATGTTTTACATAGTACCATGTATATCCCATAAAAGTACCAGTAAAGAAAAAGAATGTTTGCTGACATATGTATTACAGTATATTTTATACCTCTCATACCATGTTTTTAAAGGATGTGGCAAGAATTACCCTAAAGCCTTACCTGATTACTTCTACCGTGCTCAGCACATTTTTAAGGCCATCTCAGTTTGGTTTCTCTTGTTTCATCAAGTTAGATTATAACCGCAATTTTACTAGTTTGTAAAATCAGAGCAAGGGTTAACCAGCAGTCAGGTATCAAAAAAAAAGCATTTCATGCACTTTCTCAGTTCCTGTTCATGCCTGCTTACACAGCTGAGTATCTCTGTTTGGCTGCTGTATGCACGATTAAATTGCGATTTGGAAGCTGGACACTGAGTTTCCGCTCACAATCTCTCAGTCCAGAGAAATACGGGGCACACAGACAAACACACAGTGAGTTACTGCTGTAGAGGGCTTTTCAATGAAATATCAATGATTACATTTGCAGCAGAAAAACACAAAGTTAAAAAAGAATAGGTCAGCAAAGGAAAGTGTGAGTGTGTTAAGCCATATTATATAGCATGTATATATCTTAAGATGGTGGACATATACAAATGAAAATATTTTAGGTACAAATATTTGGCTGCATTGTATGAGCAAAAATTTAATTAAGTGCCAAGATTAATATGTGTTGGCCATTTCTATACTGGTAAAGCACTGCGAAATATTTTAGTGCCAAATAAGTGATTACAATAAAATAGTAACTTTAAATTAAAATAACGGGGGGTGTGGTCTGATGCTGGACAGAGATGGCCACTTGATTCTGTGGCTCTGTCACCAGCTGCCCTAATTACGCTACACATAGCACTTCGTGGCATCCGTGGACCGAACTAAAAAAAAAAGCCTAAATGACTCCCTCGACCCCCAGAACCCAAGGGGAGCCCTCATCTGCATCTATTCAGAGTTACCTTCACACTCCAGCAGTCTTGGCATCATGCCTCGAGGCCTCAAATATGGTGCCAGCCTCTCCGGGCTCAACAGTGTCAGAGGAAGGATGGACGCCAGAGCTGGACAGGTCGCAACCTCCTACCCCTGACTTGTTCACACTATTTGCCTCGCTACCCAAAAAGGAGGACTTCCAAAAGCAGGTGGACAAAGTCAAGGTAACCATGCACACGGAGATCTCCTCCGTACGCACCACCCTTGCCCTGGAGACAAGAGTAACCACCCTGGAAGAGAGACCCCAGCACATGGGGCCCTGACCCAGCTATTATCCACCAACACACGGCACAGATAGTCAACATGAGGCTACACATTGATGATCTTGACAATAGGAGCCACAGGCACAACATCCGCATGCGGGGCCGGCGGGAGACTTCAGACCAAGAGAATCTTCATGCGCAACTTACCCGCCTATTCAGTATGATTCTAGGCAGACCCCCTGATGCCCAGGTAACAATGGATAGGGCACACAGAGCGCTGCGCCTGCGACCACCTCCCTCTACACCACCTAGGGACATCATCTGTAAAGTACAGGACTTCCAGCTGAAAATGGAGATCATGATGAAAGCGTGGACAGAGAGGTCCTGGAGATTTGAGGGCCAAAACTTGGAACTGTACAATGATTTTTCTCACTTAACACTGCAAACTAGGAGGGCACTAAGGCCTGTCACAATGGCGCTGCAGCGGGAACAGATTAGTTACAGATGGATGTTTCCTTTTGCCCAGTCAGCTAGCAGAGGGAACATGGAAGCAACTATCCGCACCCATGAAGATGTCCCAGCATTCACAGAATCACTTGGTCTACCTCCCATCCAGGTACCAGATCGGATTACTTGCCCTTTAAACGAGAGGAACATGGGCCGGCCAGTTAGCCCAGATACCTGGCAGAACGTGATCCTGGGTTAGGCATTGCTCCGCTACCACAAGCTAGGCCGGAAGAATAAGCACAGCAAAGAGAAGAGCTCATTCAGGGACACAACGCTTTGACAGACAAAGTGAGGCACATCACAACCTGGTGAAGGGACAATGCACCGAAGTTTGGTTTGTACAACAAACACTGACTTTGGCTTATAACTTTTACATTTTTCCCCCATCTTACTTTACATTTTTAATATTTAATTGTTATATATTTTTTTTTATATTTTTCCTCCCCCTGTTTTTTCTGCTCCTAAACGTTACTGAGAGGATACATCTTACACACACACACCTATAGCCGCTGCAAGTTATGTATACCACTATTCTACTGATACAAATGGCGTTAAATGTATACTTAAAGTACTATGGCTCTCCTTCTCTCCTCCTGCTTTCTCCTTCACATTTTTCTCTGTATTCTGTCTTTCTTTCTCTACAGTCTCGCTCTTTCCTCTACCTATCTCAGCATGTCGGTCTACCACACACCAGGGTGGGAGCATTCCCATTTTCTGCCGGGTGCAAAGTACTTGCCTTATGGCAATATATGCTAAAGAAGTCTCCTTACACACAGCACCTACGACACTTATGTAATGACAAACTAGGGGTTATTACAGTCCTCCCTGTAGATAAACTTCCTGATGTAAAATGGCTCATATGTTACTGCTTTACAATAAAACCTTAAATAACTAAATTAAAATAATGGTCGTTGTTCACTGTTTGTAAACATTGTAAGTGAAGTGTGATCAGGGGCCAACTGGACATGATAAAAGGGGACAAAAATCAAGAAAACTGCCGTCAGAGAGAAGTGTAGGAATTCTGGCTTTTCCCACCTGGTTTTGTCAATATGGTTTGGTTTTGGTGTTGTGGTTGTGTGTGTTTTTGTTTTTGTCACCGCTTGCGGTATTCTTGGTCAGCACAGTTACAGTGGAAGAAAGTGCCAAGTCGGCTTGTGGAGTCTTAGTATGCTAAGAGTTGATGGTGGTAGGCAGGCTGCTCTGGACTCTTGGATTCCTGGATAGAGCTGTCTGTTGGAGAAGCACCACAACAGCTGACAGGTTATGTTTGCTGCTGTTTTGTGTTTTATTAAATAAAGCTGTGGCTGTTTCCCTTATCCAACATATCCAAGTCTCTTCTGGTTATCGGGCAATGAGGGGAATGGGTATTTGGGTCAGCAGTCATGTCTATTTTGAACAAATGTTAAAGAATAAAAGATCATAATGGAGAAGTTAACGTATGTCAGAGTTAATTACAAAAACTTTATATCAATCAAATAACATCAATTCCCTATCAGAGGCATAAAAGGTAATCCATTTAAATATCTAGGTGTAACTGCCATGTGTACACTAACCATTACAAATCTATACATTGTGTTAAAAATTGCTAACAGATTAGAAATTTCCTTAAAAATCTGCTTACATTTAATGTTCCTTCTTATTTGTCATTCATGTGTGGCATATGGCTGGCATAGTCTTCTACATTGAGAATTGAGTAACAGAAGAGAGTAACATAGAAACATAGAATGTGACGGCAGATAAGACGGCCCATCTAGTCTGCCCAATTTTCTAAATTCTTTCATTAGTCCCTGGCTTTATCTTATAGTTAGGATAGCCTTATGCCTATCCAACGCATGCTTAAACTCCTTTACTGTGTTAACCTCTACCACTTCAGGTGGAAGGCTATTCCATGCATCCACTACCCTCTCAGTAAAGTAATACTTCCTGATATTATTTTTAATCCTTTGTCCCTCTAATGTAAGACTATGTCCTCTTGTTGTGGTAGTTTTTCTTATTTTAGATATAGTTTCCTCCTTTACTGTGTTGATTCTCTTTATGTATTTAAATGTTTCTATCATATCCCCCCTGTCTCGTCTTTCCTCCAAGCTATACATGTTAAGATCCTTTAACCTTTCCTGGTACGTTTTATCCCACAATCCATGAACCAGTTTAGTAGCCCTTCTCTGAACTCTCTCTAAGGTATCAATATCCTTCTGAAGATACGGTCTCCAGTATTGTGTACAATACTCCAAGTGAGGTCTCACCAGTGTTCTGTGCAATGGCATGAGCACTTCCCTCTTTCTACTGCTAATACCTCTCCCTATACAACCAAGCATTCTGCTAGCATTTCCTGCTGCTCTATTACATTGTCTGTCTACCTTTAAGTCATCAGAAATAATCACCCCTAAATCCCTTTCCTCAGATGTTGAGGTTAGGACTCTATCAAATATTCTGTACTCTGCCCTTGGGTTTTTATGTCCAAGATGCATTATCTTGCACTTATCCACATTAAATGTCAGTTGCCACAATTCTGACAATTTTTCTAGTTTACCTAAATCATTTGCCATTTGGCTTATCCCTCCTGGAACATCAACCCTGTTACATATCTTAGTATCATCAGCAAAAAGACATACCTTACCATCAAGACCTTCTGCAAAATCACTAATAAAAATATTAAAGAGTCCAAGTACAGATCCCTGAGGTACCCCACTGGTGACAAGTCCAAGCTTCGAATATATTCCATTGACTAAAACCCTCTGTTGCCTGTCACTCAGCCACTGCCTTACCCATTCAACAATATTGGAATCCAAACTTAAAGATTGCAGTTTATTGATAAGCCTTCTATGGGCAACAGTGTCAAAAGCCTTACTGAAATCTAGGTAATCAATGTCTACTGCACCACCCTGATCTATAATTTTAGTTACCCAATCAAAAAAATCAATAAGATTAGTTTGGCATGATCTCCCTGAAGTAAACCCATGTTGTCTCTGATCTTGAAATCCATGTGTTTTTAGATGTTCAACAATCCTATCCTTTAACATGGTTTCCATCACTTTCCCCACTACTGAAGTAAGGCTTACTGGTCTATAGTTGCCCGACTCCTCCCTATTACCTTTCTTGTGAATGGCACAACATTCGCTAACTTCCAATCTTCTGGGACTACTCCTGTTAACAATGATTGGTTAAATAAATCTGTTAATGGTTTTGCTAGTACACCACTAAACTCTTTTAATAGCTTTGGGTGTATTCCATCAGGTCCCATTGACTTATTTGTCTTTATTTTTGACAGTTGAAATAGAACCTTTTCCTCTGTAAACTCACGTGCAATAAATGACTCATTTATCCCTTTCCTTCATTTTCATCTGTAAATACAGAACAAAAATATTAATTGAGGCAGTCAGCTAGACCTTTATCCTCTTTGACATACCTTCCTTCTTTTGTTTTTAATCTAACTAATCCTTGTTTTACTTTTCTTTTCTCATTTATGTATCTAAAAAAACTTTTGTCCCCCTTTTTTATTGACTGTGCTATTTTCTCTTCTGTGTGTGATTTGGAAGCTCTTATAACTTTATTAGCCTCTTTCTGCCTAATCTTATAGATCATTTTGTCTTCCTCACTCTGTTTTTTTTTATAATTACTAAATGCAATTTTTTTG
>OW240917.1:157801187-157827767 GCA_933207985.1 Pelobates cultripes
GGAGGGTGGGTGCAGAGGGGAAAGGAAGGGATTTGCATATTGCCTATTCTGCAAGTGTTCATTAACCTCAATGAAACAATTGTCTATCTATACGGGATCTATCCACTGAGTTAGCCAGGGCTCCCAGACCTTAAGATAATGTTCTCTCTTCCCCTGAGCTGCCCAGTGGATTTCCTCCATTTCCATCATTTTTTCAACTCTCTGTATCCATTGTTCTCTGGACGGAACCATGGACTTACGCCAAAGGACCGGGATCATAGCATTTGATTCATTCAATAAGTGATTCAACAATAGCTGTTTATGTTTCTCTTTGAAGGAGACTGGCCAACCCAACAATATCTTCGAAGGGGCTAATTGTTTAGATGTGGGTAGACTCTCATATATGTCCCCTAGGACATGCTGCCAATATGATCTAACATGTTTGCATTCCCACTAAATATGTTCCATAATCTCCCTGTTCAGTTTCACACCTCTAGCATCGATCACTAACCTTTGGACAGTATTTATGAAGTCAGGCTCGAGTCCTATAACATCTAGTGACTCTTTTTTTCTGGAGATGCTGACTTGTGAATTCATCCCCATTTTAAGGGCATATGACCAATCCTCATTAGTCAGATGAATATGAAGACTTTGCATCCACTTCCGCTGAAAAGAGGGTACTTTCCCTTCCGTAACACCTCTCTGTATTATGATATATATACTGGACAGGTACCGCTTATGCGATACCCCTGGGCCACACAATAGCTCAAATTGTGTTTTATCTCTTGAATGCCAATATGATATAACTGATTTATTTTAAAAAAAACAAAAAACATTTAAGTGGGAAATTCCCATTATATCTATGAGTGTCATCTTGCTTTTCCATTGGGGAAAGTCCATTATCTTAGGAGGGGTTTCCTCCGTCAATAATCTTGTTATATCTGGATCAGAATTCCCTGTTATCCTTCTTAGTAAGTTATTGTCATGGCCATTCTGAAACTCCAGATTAAGTGCTATAGGGAGAAATACAGATGGGCCGGGGCCATCCCCAAGTATCTTTGAGGCATCTCCATGCCTGCAAAGCATGATTTATAAACAGGTGTGAAGTAGGTAACAGTACTCTTAACTGTCAATTTTGCCAAGGTAGTGTCTGTAGCCGAGCTTTCACAAAGTTCTGTTCCAAGGCATACCATGACTTTTTCTTATCCATGGCCGCCCACTCTCTTATTCGCGTGAACAATACTGCCACGTAATATCTATATAAATGTGGAAGACCCAGTCCCCCTCTATCCATGGGTAATGTAAGTGTATTGTAAGCTATACATGGGGTTTAATCACTCCAGATAAGCAACATAAACAGGGAGCGCATCTTGCGAAAGAACTCTTTAGGCACTAGTATAGGCAATGTCTGAAACAAATTAAGAACTTTGGGAAGTACTTTGGCAAGTACTTTTTTTTTTATTGTACTTTTATTATTAATAGGTTTTAGGATACCTATTTTTTTGTTTTTTTTTTTTGCTATAGCCTTTATTTTTGCAGTTGTATTGCCCCTTGTTCTTTTGGGCGTTTCTTTCTCTTCTCCACTTGCACTCCACTTTTTATTATAAATTGAATGTTTGAAGAAAAAAAAAACTCATGCATGGTTCATGCATGATTAATCATGAATGATACATCATGGAATAATAACTTCATGAAGGACTATAAGACGCACAGAACTTGAACTCTTAAACGGCATGCAAGATCGTGTGTAGATATGTGAGGACATATAATAAATATAGTTATAGACTATTCAGCTATAATTGCAAATTACTGCAGCAATAAAAGTAGGCTGGCTGTATAGTGGTTGAGAGAGCTCCTTCAAGGTCTATGTTAGAAATATAAGAGGTTATGGTTCTTGGAATGACCCTTTAAATGTTAATTACTCTGTTCTATGACAAGTATGTTACTTAAATTATATTCACATTTAGATCATGAGAAAACAAGTAACTTAATTTTACATGCAATTACTAGTGATGTCCCAAACGGTTCGCCGCGGACGGCGAACATATGACCCTGTACCTCACAGTAAGCAGACACATTCCAGCCAATCAGCAGCAGACCCTCCCTCCCAGACAGCATCCATTTTGAAGCTGCATTCTTAGTGAGCTGTCCAGGAGGTGGGAGGGTCTGGGAGGGAGGGTCTGCTGCTGATTGGCTGGAATGTGTCTGCTGACTGTGAGGTCCGCGGCGAACCATTCGGCGAACCGTTCGAGACATCACTAGCAATTACCCATAAAAAAAGGGAAACTAAGAAGAATTAACCAGGGAATTTCAAAATTTTAAGCCAGAAAAAAACCCTGAAAAAATAGTGAAGTACAGCAGAGATATGAGTAACAGTAAATACATGTGTATGGTAAATATATGAAGATGTAATATTAACAAAATTAAGATTTGTGTCATGCTATCAATTGTCATATTGCAGAATGGTAATATGCTATCCGGTCCATGTCGATAGACCATGGTTCATAAATGTGCATCTGACCATTACTGTTTAGTTTTCCATACAAGAGGTTAACCAAAACATGAACAAAACGAGAAGGGAAAGATAATTGACCTTATATTGACATATCCCATAGGTCATCTAGGTTACAAAGTGAAGCAGAGGTAGACAACAACTTATCTCAAATTATTTACTTATAAATGTTCTCACTGACAAGAAGAAGCAACACTAAGGTGAAGTAAGATGTACTAAAATACAGTTGCAAGAAAAAGCATGTGAACCCATTGGAATGATAGGGATTTCTGCACAAATTGGTCATAAAATGTGATCTGATCATCACCTAAGTCACAACAATAGACAATCACAGTCTGCTTAAACTAATAACACACAAATAATGAAATGTTGCCATGTTTTTATTGAACACACCATGTAAACATTCACAGTGCCGGTGGAAAAAGTATGTGAACCCCTAGACTAATGACATTTCCAAGAGCTAATTGGAGTGAGATGTCAGCCAACTGGAGTCCAATCAATGAGATGTGATTGGAGGTGTTGGTTACATCTTCCCTGCCCTATATAAAACACACGCCAGTTCTGGGTTTGCTTTTCACAAGAAGCATTGCCTGATGTGAATGATGCCTCACACAAAAGAGCTCTCAGAAGACCTACGATTAAAGGACCACTATAGTGCCAGGAAAACATACTCGTTTTCCTGGCACTATAGTGCCCTGAGGGTGCCCCCACCCTCAGGGACCCCCTCCCGCCGGGCTGGATGGCGAGGAAAGGGGTTAAACTTACCTTTATTACCTCCTCCTCTCCGCCTCCGATCCTCCTCTTCGGCTGAATGCGCATGCGCGTCAGGAGCTGCGCGCGCATTCAGCCACTCTCATAGGAAAGCATTTACAATGCTTTCCTATGGACGCTTGCGTGTTCTCTCTGTGATTTTCACAGTGAGAAACACGCAAGCGCCTCTAGCGGCTGTCAATGAGACAGCCACTAGAGGATTTGGAGGCTGAATTAACCCATTTATAAACATAGCAGTTTCTCTGAAACTGCTATGTTTATTAAAAAAAAGTGGTTAATCCTAGAGGGAACTGGCACCTAGACCACTTCATTAAGCTGAAGTGGTCTGGGTGCCTAGAGTGGTCCTTTAAGAATTGTTGACTTGCATAAAGCTGGAAAGGGTTATAAAAGTAATTTATAATTTGAGGGCACTCACTTGTTCTCCTTGTCTACTTTCACTACTGTTGTAGTCTATATAGGGTTAATCCCTTTTATGAGTGTATCCTTTCTGCTTCCTATTTTCTTCAATTTCTATAGGGTTATAAAAGTATCTCCAAAAGCCTTGCTGTTCATCAGTCCACGGTAAGACAAATTGTCTATAAATGGAGAAAGTTCAGCGCTGCTACTACTCTCCTTAGGAGTGGCCATCCTGTAAAGATGACTGCAAGAGCACAGCGCAGCCTGCTCAATGAGGTGAAGAAGAATCCTAGAGTGTCAGCTAAAGACTTACAAAAGTCACTGGCAAATGCTAACATCCCTGTTAGCGAATCTACAATACGTAAAACACTAAACAATAATGGATTTCATGGGAGGATACCACAGAGGAAGCCACTGCTGTCCAAACAAAACATTGCTGCACGTTTACAGTTTGCACAAGAGCACCTGGATGTTCCACAGCAGTACTGGCAAAATATTCTGTGGACAGATGAAACCAAAGTTGAGTTGTTTGGAAGAAACACACAACACTATGTGTGGTGAAAAAAAGGCACAGCACACCAACATCAAAACCTCATCTCAACTGTGAAGTATGGTGGTGGGGGCATCGTGGTTTGGGGCTGCTTTGCTGCGTCAGGGCCTGGACGGATTGCTATCATCGAAGGAAAAATGAATACCCAAGTTTATCAAGACATTTTGCAGGAGAACTTAAGGCCATCTGTCTACCAGCTGAAGCCCAACAGAAGATGGTTGTTGCAACAGGACAATAACCCAAAGCATAGAAGTAAATCAACAACAGAATGGCTTAAAAAGAAGAAAATACGCCTTCTGAAGAGTCCTGACCTCAACCCGATTGAGATGCTGTGGCATGACCTCAAGAAAGCGATTCACACCAGACATCCCAAGAATATTGCTGAACTGAAACAGTTCTGTAAAGAGGAATGGTCAAGAATTACTCCTGACCATTGTGCATGTCTCATCTGCAACTCCAGGAAATGTTTGGTTGAAGTTATTATTGCCAAAGGAGGTTCAACCAGTTATTAAATCCAAGGGTTCACATACTTTTTCCACCTGCACTGTGAATGTTTACATGGTGTGTTCAATAAAAACATGGCAATATTTCATTCTTTGTGTGTTATTAGTTTAAGCAGACAGTGATTGTCTATTGTTGTGACTTAGATGATGATCAGATCACATTTTATGACCAATTTGTGCAGAAATCCCTATCATTCCAAAGGGTTCACATACTTTTTCTTGCAACTGTATTGTGACGGACCGCTGGCACTCCGACTGAGTACCTCCGCCAATTGATGCTCCTAGTGCTCGCTGAGGACTCCAAGCACTCTAACCGACACCATCAGCACTGCAGACCCCACTCCCAGTGATACAGCTGTGCCGGGGTCTCGCTGTCTCCACCCACCCTGGACCCAAGGCCAGGATCCAGCTTCCAGTGGGTTAACCTCTCTTTCCCCAGAGAGCAGGAACAAGCTCTTAGCAGAGCTTAGTGAATATACCCTGGGGAGTATAGTGAATATAGCAATCCCCAGAGTGTAGTTTTCCAACCCCCCAAACATGAGCCAAGGTTTAATGCTGGAACAAGACTTTACTGGAAGTAACAACAACAGGTATTCAAGCTACAGTTTCTTTTATGCCCTGCTCCCATGCAGGGGAGGGACACACACGTTGTCTACAGTAGCCAATAAAACAGAGGTTACAGCCCACACAAAATCCTCGCCTCTGCCTGTGATTCAATTATCTTATACAATAGAATATGCAATTATCACAGGTAGGAAAAATACAGTTTTTACAGCATATTCATAACTTCTAAAATATACATCACATTCACATAAAAATTATATATTCACAATCAATCCATTCAGGGAAACAACATGTCAAAAAATGGCATGAATCAGACCAGGGGTTCAGAAGTTAGTAAAGTATCTTTTGGGGCCTGGCTGGCAGCATGGCTATCTGGCCCAAACCGGTTTTACAGAGCCCTCTATCCTGGAGACAATGGGGAAAATAATCCAATTATCCAGGGATAGAGGCAGACTCCATTGAGCACATGTTCCCAGTAAAACACTAAAGGATATAAAAATACATAACTCCTATCATACTGAATTGAACGGGCCAAATCTCCCAGGGTCCATAGTCACAGGGCAAGAGGCGGCAAGCAGTCCTCTCCAGGCACAAGTGGCGAAGGGCACTTCGTCACAGTAATAAATCCATGAATAAAGTAGCAGGGAGGGAAAGTATCGAATGAATGGAGGGGGATTCTTCACAATTGCCCCCCTTTTACTCCCTGCTCCGGCAGACATGACTGGACCTTTCCGGGTCCAGTGGGGCTGCCGGGGCTGCCAGTCATTAGTCCCAGAATAAGTCTGTTTGACAGGCCAGCCCACATACAGCTTTCAAAGGACCAGACCTCCCGGGGTCCATAATCTCAAGGCAAGAGGCTGGCGAGTAGTCCTCTCCAGGCGCGCAGGTCCCTGACCTTCCATCTGTCAGTACCCCGGTTAGTCAGGCAGTCCACCCACAAATAAAAATTAGCAGAGTAGCCCCCCACGATAACCAGTACTGGCCTGTAGGTTCAAGTTTGTAGTGGGACAGCTCAACACCGTTGGTCTCCCTGGTGCAGCTAGGAAAACTGCTGGTGCTGCTTGAGGGGCAGAGGCCAGTGGCGCTCTGCCCTGCTGCCAGCTCTTCTGCTGGGGTACCCGTGGTAAGCCAGGCTCTGGACCCGGGGAAAAGGGGGGCAGAGGCTAACAGCGCTCTGTCCAGATGCCAGCTCTGCTGCTGGGAGGGGGTCAGTGGGTATCGTAGGCTCATCCACTGCCCCTAGGACCCAGTTGGGATGTAGCTGGGGAGGGGAAGTTTTGTTTACCTCCTCCTCCTGGCATCCCTGCGGGGTTGGTTGGGGATGTGGACCGCCCGTTCCGCATCCCTGTAGTACTGGCACAGAGACCGCGGTCCCATCTGCGCCAGTGTAGTTAGGGTTGTTTTCCCCCTCACTCGGTATCTCCTGCTGAGGTGGGAGAGGGGGCCCGGCTGCCCCCACTCCCCAGGACGCTGGTTGCTGTAAGGTAGAGGGATCTGCCATCCCCTCCTCCTGGAACTCAGGCCGCCGCTGGGAAGAGAGATCGGGTGTCTCCTCTCCCTGGGAGATGTACTTCCGCTGAGGATCTGGGCCAGGTACCGAGCATCCCTGTAGGGCCGGTGGAGAGACCTCGGTCCCATCTCCACCTGCCATCTGTGTGCGTCCCCAGGACACGTCTATGAGGTCCACTACCTCAGGTACCTCTGGTTGGTGGAGGAGAGGGAGGCCGGTTGCCTCCCCTCCCCAGGACGCTGGTTGCTGTACGGTGGAGGGATCTGCCATCCCCATCTCCTGGAACTCAGGCTGCCGCTCGGAAGAGAGACCGGTTGTCTCCTCTCCCTGTGAGATGCACTGCCGCTGGGGATCTGGGCCGGGTACCCAGCATCCCTGTAGGGCCGGTGGAGAGACCTTGGTCCCATCTCCACCTGCCATCTGTGTGTGTCCCCAGGACAAGTCTATGAGGTCGCCCACCTCCGGCTGCTGTTGGAGAGGGAGCCTGGTTGCCTCCCCTCCCCAGGATGCTGGTTGCTGTACGAGGGGGGATCTACCATCACCTCCTCCTGGAACTCAGGCCACCGCTGGGGAGAGAGAATGACTGTCTCAACTCCCAGTAAAGATGGTTGCTGCAGGGACGAGGAACCGACAATCTCCTCTACTTGGGATGCTGTCTGCCGCTGGGATGAAAGACCAATTGGCAACAGCCCCAATCTCCGCAATCGGCACTCGCATTCCCATGCTGCTCGATTCTCCGCAGCCAATCCGAGCACAGTTGCCAGAATCGTCTCTGTCGAAGGATTCGGGCCATATCTGGATAACCGCCTCTTCATCTCCTCTCTATAAGCGTCGCCCTCAAAGCGATAGGTCATGTTGGCTGTGAACAGGGGCGCTGTACGAATACTAGCGTTGCCCTCAAATTGTAATTCCACACGTTACCGGTGCCTCTGCGCTGCTTCTCCTCGCACTAGGACGCCATCCCACCGCTTGCCACCAGTTGTGACGGACCGCTGGCACTCCGACTGAGTACCTCCGCCAATCGATGCTCCTAGTGCTCGCTGAGGACTCCAAGCACTACAACCGACACCATCAGCACTGCAGACCCCACTCCCAGCGATGCAGCTGCGCTGGGGTCTCGCTGTCTCCACCCACCCTGGACCCAAGGCCAGGATCCAGCTTCCAGTGGGTTAACCTCTCTTTCCCCAGAGAGCAGGAACAAGCTCCTAGCAGAGCTTAGTGAATATACCCTGGGGAGTATAGTGAATATAGCAATCCCCAGAGTGTAGTTTTCCAATCCCCCAAACATGAGCCAAGGCTTAATGCTGGAACAAGACTTTACTGGAAGTAACAACAACAGGTATTCAAGCTACAGTTTCTTTTATGCCCTGCTCCCATGCAGGGGAGGGACACACACGTTGTCTACAGTAACCAATAAAACAGAGGTTACAGCCCACACAAAATCCTCCCCTCTGCCTGTGATTCAATTATCTTATACAATAGAATATGCAATTATCACAGGTAGGAAAAATACAGTTTTTACAACATATTCATAACTTCTAAAATATACATCACATTCACATAAAAATTATATATTCACAATCAATCCATTCAGGGAAACAACATGGCATGAATCAGACCAGGGGTTCAGAAGTTAGTAAAGTATCTTTTGGGGCCTGGCTGGCAGCATGGCTATCTGGCCCAAACCAGTTTTACAGAGCCCTCTATCCTGGAGACAATGGGGAAAATAATCAAATTATCCAGGGATAGAGGCAGACTCCACTGAGCACATGTTCCCAGTAAAACACTAAAGGATACAAAAATACATAACTCCTATCATACTGAATTGAACGGGCCAAATCTCCCAGAGTCCATAGTCACAGGTCAAGAGGCGGGCAAGCAGTAGTCTCCATGCACAAGTGGCGAAGGGCACTTCGTCACAGTAATAAATCCATGAATAAAGTAGCAGGGAGAGAAAGTATCGAATGAATGGAGGGGGATTCTTCACATGTATAATGTATCCTCACTAGCTGGATTCATATAACCTGTTGAAGTCCTGGCTGTCAGCACAGGGCTTGTTAAAAGCCCTGTGCTGAAAAAGCATACCTTAGTCCATTACCACTTCAAAAAAACATATCTACTGTATATAAACTTTTGGAAGTTATGACACACATCCATGAGTTATTGTGTGTACAGGCATTGAAAAAGATGCTTAAATATGACGCACATATGGTGGGAATGTCCAATTTATCCAAATTCTGGTCAGGATAGTATGCTCTATTAAAATGAGTTCAGGTATAGAAGTACCCAGTTCACCTGGAACTTTACTGCTGCTCCAACTTTCTGACAGTCAAAATAAGGCAGCTTAATATTTGATTATTTTTTAATTTTGTGATGCTGGGAAATAAATGGGGCACCCCCAACATCCCTACCAGAATAGAACTCCCCCAACTTATCACACTTAATATGAAATGCAAATTAGATCATACACAATAGTTATTGGGTATTGGAGTGTTGCATGGGAGACATAACAAAAAACAGTATCCAACATGGGATAGCTATAGTTCTGAAATCTCCTGTTAGCAATGACCTCCATATATTCGACCACCTCCTTCACATCCCAGGTAATGATGATACATTATGTGAAGAAATCCCTCTGTGTTCGGTATTTCTCCCTTTTTCATTCGGTAGATGTAACTACCGAACAGAGACCACCCCCATGGCTCGTTAACTTCAAAGCATGCCTCAATTAAACCCTCTACCCGTGTAGCCGTCGTTCGTATTGCCTTAAAGCTCATGCTACTGGAGCAGTTTTTTTTTAAAATTCTTTATTTTGAAAGATTTTTCAGGGGGGCGGGGGCTACAGAAAGAAAGGCAGGGAGTAAACATTTGTGGTCCAGTTTTCACAACATGTACATATACTTGTTATAACATACTTTTCATGAAAAAACAAGTGTGTAGGCGTTTTGCTGGATTTTATGATAATTTCACATATTAAGTAACATGCCTTTCATCAATGCTAGTGTTTACATCTTTTGTTCTTGGTTTCTGTGATTGTCGTTTGTGCCACAGTTGTATCCATTTTTGTTCAGCAATTTTGTTCTATGGACTTCGGGGGGGGAGGGGACAGAAAAGAAACGGGGGGTCAACATTTTTCATTCAATTTTCACAACGTACACTTATGGTAGTTATCGCATTTTGTCGTTTTTGTAAATTTAATCATCTTTTAATCTTAGTTTCTTTGTGTGACTTTTGCCTTTAATAAATTCCGATATTCTGTTTAGAGTCATTGTTCTTTGGTCTGCGGGTTTGGGTATGGTACAGAAAAGGGAGGGGATGGCGGGTCGTCCTGTCATAGCCCACTTTTGTGGTTGTACTTTCCAGTTGTTCCTTTTGGATGTGGTCTAGGGTAGTCGGGTTGTTTAGTTTTGGGTTGTACCTCTTCTGGTCCGCGTAGTCGGGTTGGGTGGGGGGTGGATATTTGTGTGTGTTGCCTAGGTTTTCATCTTTTGGTGTATATTTCTATGTCGTGTGTTTTCCTGCTCTATGTGTGTTATGGTCTGTGTTATGGTCTTGGTGTGGGTGTAGTTATTGTTCTGAGGTTGTTTTGTCATGACGTGTTGTCGGGTAGTATTCCTGTTTTGAGTGTCTTTGTTCTTATAGTTGGGATTTTCACGCAAGGCGGGCTGTGGGTATTGTCGTCATGTTTAGCATTGGTAAATGTTTGTGTGTTCTCTGAGTGCCCTGTGTGTTTCATTCCACTGTTTTTTTTTTTCCCCTGGGCTAGTTGTATTATTGTGGTGTGATGTGGGGTAGTTAGTTTTGGCCATTCTTGGGGTGTGTAGCTGTCACCTGTTCTCGTCTGTTTGTCTGTTGGTGGTGCGTTTTCTATCTGGTTGGTGGTTCTGGTTGTATTTTGGTGGGTGTATCGTGGGGAGGTAGGTTTGTGTCAGGTAGTGTGATGTGTGGTGTGGGTTCAGGGGGTGGGGTGTGGTTGAGTGTGTGTGGGGTATTAGAGGGGTGTCTGGGGGATCTGTGGGTGTCTGGGGGATCGCATGTTGTTTGTGGCTTTAGTGTCTGTGGGATGTCGTCTTGTGAAATAGTTTTTTTAATGTTTTAGTTTGATAGTGGAAATTCGTAAAACCATGGGTCCCATATTTTATAGAACTGATTGGTCATGTCATGGACCATTGCGGACATTTCATCCATTTTAATAGCATCTTTTATTTTCTGCTTTACGGTGTCTATTGTAGGTGTGTCTGGGCTTCCCCATTTTTCAGCTATTGCTCCCCTGGTTGCTAGCGCAATTTTAGCTATTACCGTATATACTCGAGTATAAGACGAGTTTTTCGGCACATTTTTCGTGCTGAAAAACCCCCACTCGTCTTATACTCGAGTCACTGTCTGTATTATGGCAACTTACATTGCCATAATACAGACCAGGACCGCCGTGCTCATTACAAGCCCAGCGGTCCTGTTGGGGGCTGGCAGCAAGCTGTAACTTACCTTTCCTGCAGCTCCCTTCTCCTCCGGTCCGGTCAGCTCCCCTGTCAGCTCCACTGCAAGGTTGAAGGGGGGGGAGGAGTTGGGGTAGAGGTGGAGTGAGAAGTAATGATTTAGGGGTAAGTTTGCAGGGTGTGGGGAGATAGGTGTCCCAAGGGTGTGTGTGTGGGGGGGGGGGGGGGGTTGGATCCTGGTCTTACTGTTTGGTTGCCAGGCGTCTTTTGGGTGGTGGGGTTCGCGTATGTGGGTGTATGTTGATCGTGTGTGGGTTGGGGTTTGGTTGTTTGTTTTGTCTAGCAGTAAGTTACGTGTGTTCGGTGGTGCTAGTTTGTCTGGGGTTGTGAGGAAGGAGGTGGTTTGGCGTTGCGCCTCTCCCTCTCCATCCCCAGGTTTTCTATTTTGTTTCCCTGGGTGCATCTTGAGTGGGGTGAGTTGAGCAGTTGGTACTTTTATGTTGTTGATTTGCATTGTTTTGTGTAGGTGAATGTGTGATGGGGAGTCGTTGTTTTGGCTCTCGAGTGGTGGAGCGGTGTTTTGTGGAATTGTCGTGTAATAGGGATGTTCCCGTGTGAGTGGTGCTTTTGATGGTGGCCTGGATGGTTCTTCTTCTAGTTAAGTGTTTATGGTTTTACTTGGTTGTGTTTACTTGTCCTGGTGTCGCTGATGGGTTGTATATGTATTCGTTTCACTGTGTGGTTGTGGGTGGTGGGTACTGTCTGCTTACCAGTTTGCTTTTTAGTGTCGTCGTGTTCCAGTGTGCTGGCTGTATGTTTATTTGTTGTCGTTCTGCCTGGGGTCATCTGAAGTTTTTCTGTCTGGTGCAGGTGCTCTGTTTGTCCTCGGGATTGCGTGTGGCAGTGTTGGTTCGTGCTGAAATACAGAGGTGGGAGCAGAGGACGTACATTCTATTTAATTTGTATTTATGCCTGTGCCTTTGGTGTCTGATATTGACATGGCCCATAGCGGGCACCGCCACGGTAGGAGTTTCATGTCTGGGGGTCAGTGAACCTTTTTGGGTTATAGTTGAGGTTTGGACGTGTTTGGCTGTCTCCTGACAGTATGGGGTTTCTGCTTATTCTGAAGCTTATGGATAAAGTAAGGTAATTTAGCTATTGTGATTGTTTGGGGCCCTTGGGGGGTCAGATTCTAGGTGTTAGGCTGTATCTTGTTCTTTCGTTGCTGAAGGGTGGTGCCTGGTAAGTTTCCCTACCCTCCTCTTTTCCCTAAAATGGAACATACGGTAATGGCTTGTGAAGGGGTAGGGGGTCAGTTGTGGTGCTTTTGTATGGGGATGATCCCCGTGGGTCTTGCCTGCTTCTGTCACAGTACTTTATAATACATTTTGAAAGCGTCATCATAACACAGTGGTAATACATTGCCCCTTCCCTAGAAGCTGTTGCAAGCGTGTTGCTAGTAACCTTATGATATGCAGACTTGCTACCAGAATTATTTACCTAATACTGTTTCAGCCCCTTGTTATGGGAGTTTGGGGCCTCGAAACGTTATGTTCCGGCTCATCCCTCCCTTCCCAGTAGGCCGTTTGGGCAATTTGCCTTTACCCTCTATTGTAGTTTCGCCCGTTAAACCTTAAATTTGTTCCATTCCCAGCCTTGGCCCTTCATGTTGGCTGTTTGGGATGACCGTGCCATTGTCAGACATGTACAATAGAGGGAAGCCGGCTGGTTTGTTCTTAGTAAAGTGCCCTGCGAAAACTCCCAGTCCCCACAGCGAGTCCCCCACAGTTTTAAATAACTAACGCAGAGAAATGTACTTCTAGCTTAAGTCAGTGGCCATAGTATATCAAGTCTCTTGGTTTATTAGGATTAGCTGAGTGAGTGCTGGGCTAGAGTGCTAATCATAACCGAGATAGAAGGGTCCTATGATTGTTTCGTATAGTCAGTTGCTTATCCTGGATTAAAATATTAAGCCGTCTGAGAGGCATTTGCGTAGCCCTCATACATGTTTGTGATTAGGGGGGGTGAATATGTTATTACCCGCGCTAGTGTATCATAACCGTGGGGTGTTGGATCCGGGCATAAGCTATGTGGTTTTAACAGGTTTGGTGCCAAGTGGCCCTCTAGTGTGGCATGTAATAGAAACATTTTGAACATAACATTATAAACATTAACCATAATTTTACATATTTTAGTGTATACTAACAGGTTTTCAGTGCCCTTGAGGCAAGTTCGTGGTTTAGAGCCTTTCGCTCATTAATGATCTACCTGAGGGGTTCCAGCTGCCGCCTGTGCTGCCGCTCAAGTGTCCATTTGTGTGAGCTCTTGCGATGTCACTGGGGATTTTCTCTTCGGCTGCGTGCTTGTCGTGTTGGAGCGGGAACCTCCTTTATGGCTGGTGACTCCGGGTGTGGTGCGTTGGAGTCGTCTGGTGGGTACCGCAGTGGGATTCCCAGGTGTGCTGCGAAATCCTGCATGTCCACGACCTGGTGGAGTGTGTAAGTTTGCTATACTTTTTTCGCAGTCAGTTTGAAGGGGTGCCCCCACATGTCGCGCCACCCGATTTCGATCAGAGCGGTGGTAAGGGGTTTGAGCTCCCGGCGTTTCCTCAGTGTTGATGGAGCCAGATCTTGGTAGAAATGCAGCTGTTGCCCTTAGTATGTGGGCGGATGGTCTCTTGCCGCTTTCATTAATTGTTCTTTCACTGGGAAGTGTAATATTTTCACTATTATATTCCTCGGTATATTGGGGTTGAATGCCGGCGGTCTTAATGCCCGGTGTGCTCGTTCGATGTAAAGTTCTTGCTCTGGGGTGTCAGGTAAGAGGGATTGAAACACCGCCTTGAAAGTAGGGTGTGACGAGAGTAATCTCGCCACATTGCATTGGAGAAGCCTGGTTGCTCGCCTGCTGCCTTTGGATTATGGCCCCATGTCAAAAAGAAAGACTTTGTTTCCCCTGAAGAAAAGACTTATTCGTGCTTTTCTGCCCGGTGTTCGGAAGATTCAATCTACCAAACAACCGCACGAATGACTAGACCACCTGGGAGCTGGAGTGTGCCGGCAATTAGCCTCCCAGAAGCTGCGGTTAACCGCAGCTTAATTGACAATTACTGGGTGGTCGCGGTTACACCTAGCCGCCACATGATGGCGGTGTTATGGAAGCTCCCCGGGTAGCCAGCGCTTGTTCTACCCAGCGGCAGGACACCAAAAGCGGACACTTTTGTCTTACAAGCCCCGCTGAGGCTGGAAGTCTGCAAACCCGTTCGGTTCCCGAACAACGGAGCATTCGGGACTTTTAGTACTGCAATTGTATTCGGTGTGCAAGTACACAGATAGCCTGCCATGGAACCTGTTCGTGGAATTAAAGACTTTGGCTCCATGGCGATTAAACTGTATTCGTGTGGTCTGAGCGCCATTCGCTTAATAATGTGCGCTCAGACCTGAGCTATCTGGGGACATGTTAAATGTATAGTTTTATTGTAACTTGTGTCATACTGTGTATTTTAATAGTAATTCATGTTTTAGTATCCCCACGTGCATAATGGCGAATTGCCTTTGTCTTGGGAGATAATTTAATTACTTCTCAATTATCTCCAAGGCAGAGGGGAGGAAGCCAGGATGCATTGTGGGAATATAATGTGACTGTGTGTCCTATTTGTCTACTTGTCTGTCTTTTGTCACAGTCTCCCATTTGGTCCCCTAGGGGAGTGTCCACCAGGTGGGAGACCTGCATAAATACTGGGCAGGTAGCCCTCATTAAACAGACCACTGCTTGACCCCCAACACGGAGCCTTGTCTCGTCTTTGGGGGGATTTACTGGACGCTGATAGAGACTGATTGCTAGGAGTGTAAGCCGCTTGGATGCTTTTCCTATTCGTCTGCTAACAGCGATTCGTATGGTTCCAGTTCGTGTGTTTGGAGTGCTATATTGTATGCCGTTCGGGAGTTTGGAGCATTCCCTTATTGGCGGTTCGTGAGTTTGGTTTTCTACAGTAGCTGTGCCTGCATCTCTGGAAGGGAAGATCTACTAAATGGCGGTTTAACCCTTTTATGCCTGGGGGTGCCGTTACATAGGGAGTATGGCGTCTGGCAAGACTGATTCTGGTAGGTCCCGTATGCGAATATTTTGTCTGCGGGATCTGTTGTTTAAGTCCTCTAGGCCATCTTCCAGGAATTGTACCCTGTCTTTCAGCTTCCCCACTTCTCTGCCGTGGTTTGCGGTTTTTGTTTGGGTTTCTTTTATTAGGCGCTCTGTGGTGCCTGTACGGAAGGCCAGTGCTTCCATGTCTTCCTTAAGACCTGCGGTGTAGGTCTTAATATCTGCAGATGTTACTCTGAGCATTTGTCAGAGGTCCTCTTTGGTAAGTGGGGTTGTTTGGTTTGTTTCTCAGTCGCTCTCCTCAGATTCTGAGGCTGTGTCTGCCTGACTTTGGGCCCAAGATGGCTGCCTGTCATCTTTGGCACGGAACATTGTGGCCACTGACGGTGTGGACTCTTCTTTTTTTCATGCCACCCATCTGTTTGAGTAGTGGTGAGGTAGTTTAGAGTCTTTGAACGTTTTTGGAGGTGAGATGCACCTTTGTGGAGGCTGATGGATGCGGATTGTATGCGAGGCGAGAACTGGGTGTGATCAGACCAACCTTCAAACAGACCTACCCAGTACCAGCAACCCCTGCCCCACCTAGAGCCTCAGTAGTAATCCTCCACAAGGCCCAGCAGCAACACCCCGAACCCCTGCAGTGTGTCATTACTGCAAGCAACCAGGACATTACAAGAACCAGTGCCCTCGTTTGAACTGAGGAAGCTGGGAAAGGCAACCACCACAACAACCCAGGGCAGCCAACCATTGTGTCCAACAAGAAAATCCTACAAGCTCCCCTACCCAAGAAGAGCAGTGGAGTGTTTTGCATTAGGTCAAACCAGTGCAAGCTGGGGGCGACAACCTGGACCACCATCGCCAATGGATTACAGTAGATGGCGTGGGGGCACGAGCTATGGGAGACTCTGGGGCCACACTAACCGTAGTACAACCACACACAGTCAAGGCCCAAGCTCGCACCACCCGCACAGTAGCCATAAGGGTGGCTGGGAGTGCCATGCACAAGCTACCAGCGTCCTTGTTGACTGGGGTTCTGGATCTAAACAACTGGAGGTTGGCATTATGTAGGAACTGCCAGCCGAGGTCTCACTGGGGAACGACGTAGGCTGTTTAACCTCCCAACTCTCACGGGATACCACTTCAGAAGCCTACCCGGTCACCACCCGAGCCCAAGCCAGACTGGAAGCACCGCTGCAGTCTGAGGAAAACCGGGTAGGAGTTGAAATATCCCCTTTGCCCGACCCCCCTTCCACTTTCTGGGATACCCCCCAGGGTTTTGCACAAGAATAGAGAACAGACCCCACATTAGAAGGGTATAGAAAGGCAATAGACGTTCCCCGGGGTGACAGCACCCACGAAAGGTTTGAGTGGTATAAGGGATTATTGTATTGAGTGACAAGAGGGGCGGGACACGGGGCCGCCCAAGTCACTAAAAGACAGCTTGTAGTAACACGTAAATTTCGTGCTGAGTTACTAAAACTCAGTCATGATATTCCCCTAGCAGGACATCTAGGGGTTAAGAAGACGAGGGACCGATTGACACAAACGTTCTTCTGGCCTAGGATCACGCAAGATCTTAAATACTATTGTAGAACGTGTGACATATGTCAAAGGATAGGGAAAAGGGGTAACCACCAAAAAGCCAAACTCCACCCTTTACCCATTATAGAAGAGCCGTTTAACAGAGTAGCGGTAGACTTAATAGGACCCCTCAGCCGACCCAGTTAGTCCGGCAAAAAGTTCATCTTAACTGTGGTGGACTATGCCACTAGATACCCCGAAGCAGTAGCCCTCTCGAACATAGAGGCCAAGACCGTAGCTGAGGCCCTAGTTAAAATTTTCTCCCGGGTAGTTTTTCCCCAGGAGATCCTGTCAGATAGGGGGACTCAGTTTACTGCACTCCTGACACAGCAATTGTGGCAGAGTTGTGGAGTGAAACCCCTATTCAGCGCCCCCTATCACCCCCAGACCAATGGGCTCTGTGAACATTTTAATGGCACGCTCAAGCAGATGCTAAAGACCTTCGCAGAGTCATGCAGGAATTGGGAGAAGTATCTGCCCCACCTTCTGTTTGCCTACTGTGAAGTGCCCCAGGTATCCACCAGTTCGGGGCCCGCTGGATCTCGTACGAGAGCAACACGGATGATGGGGGAGTCCCTATTGTCCAGTATGTTCTGGAGTTCCGGCTCCGACTACGGGCTATCCCCGAATCTGTTAGGGAGAACCTGCGGGCAGCCCTATGGTACGATAGAGGTGTCGGAGATAGGGTACTAGAAATAGGACAGAAAGTATTGGCATTAAGGCCCGTTAAGAAAGACAAGCTGCAGGCGGTCTTGCAGGGACCCTTAAAGGTGGTGGAGCGCATAAGCAATACCACCTATATTGTGAGCAAGTGTTCAGATGAAAGGCTGACCAAAGCTTTTCATGTGAACATGCTCAAACCCTATTTCGAAAGAACTGAAGATGTGGGCGCAGTATGCGCCCCCTCTTCCGAGGATAGTGAGGGACTTCCCCTCCCGATTTATTAGACAGCTCCCCGTATACTATTGACCAAGTAAGCTTGGGTCAAAACTTAACTCCCTTAGAGAAGAGTGAGGCATCTCAGCTGCTTCAGGGATACCAGAGAATGTTTTCTGCCATACAAGGATATACCTCCGCTGCGGTACACCGTGTAGAAACCCAGAGAGAAACGCCCTTATGGCAGCAACCATATCGTATCCCTGAGGTAGTACGTGAAAATATGCTCACTAAAATAAGGGATATGCTCAAGTTAGGGGTTATAGAACCCTCTCAGAGTCATTGGGCTTTGCCTGTAGTACTAGTACCTAAGCGCGACGGCACCATGCGCTTCTGTGTAGACTATCGGAGGCTCAACGATCACACCATAACTGACGCCTACCCCATGCCCAGAATAGATTAGCTATTAGACCGTATGGCTGGGGGAAAATTACTGGACTTGTGCAAGGGGTATTGGCAGAGCCCTTTGGAGCCTGCGGCCATCCCCAAGTCGGCGTTCCTCACTCCATTTGGGCTATACCAGTTCAAGGTTATGCCCTTTGGGATGAAGAATGCCCCTGCTACCTTTCAGAGGATAGCCGATATGCTCCTTGAGGGGTTCAAGGACTTTGCATGTGCGTATCTAGACGATATTGCCTGGAACGAAAATCGGACACTTGACTTCCCGAACACCGGTTCCAACATACGAACGCTGGATCTTTATTTCCTAAACAGCTAGAAGAGTGCTGTTCGGTACTTTTGTTCATTCGTATGAGGGGAACAATCGCTGCTAAGAGCCTGGGGGAACCGTTTGTGGAATTATTCGGTTTTTGCCACTTTACGAAATGGACCGGCAAAACTATCCAAACTCGTGGAACCGTTTTGGGCAGACACCTCGCAGTTAGCCGGTCACAAAGGACTTCCATACTTTTTGAGAACCCCTGAACCGATCTGGGTGAAATTTGAATATGTTGGTCACCCAGATCGGGGCTATCAGGGGACATATTTGTGGGGATACCATATGTATAAAGGGGTGTTCTAAATATTAGGGAAAACTTCACTTTTTCTGCCTGGAGATAATTAAGTTGTTACTTTAGCAGACTTGATTATCTCCAGGACTAGGGGAGGGAATTGTATGTTTGTGCTGGGAAACATACAATTCATAGGAGTTCTACAGGCGTAATAAATCAACCATCTTAAAAGCCATAGCCTTATTTTCTAAATGCCTGAAGCAAAGAGAGATAACATGATCCCATGAGAAGGTCAAAAGTTCTTGGCTTGGAAGGTTCCTACTTTATAGAGACCTAACCCTTAAGAGAAAGTGCTCCCTTGCTAATTAAATGAAAGCTTGTACAGTGTGACAGTATTTTTATCTTAGCGTACAGACAGATGCTGTGGTTAAGTCCATTTCGCTGCTTCTTGTTCACCATTTTTACAGAAGTTGTAATTGCTATTTTTCAGAGAGGAGTTGACTAAGATGAGACACAATGGGGACAAATTAACATTTAGACCATAGCAGTGTTAAAGCTTTTTAATACTTTAGGGAGATTCTAAGTAGGTTTTAGTTATTGTAGAAAAGGTAATATAATATAAGAAAAATATATAGTCATCTATCTAATTTCCAATCTATGTAATTTCTCTAATTTTGGTGCAAAATTTTACTGTTTTTGTATTTTTTTTTATGATATATGCCACGTTATTAGGTAAAGCCTTTGTGTATGATGAGAATGTTTTACGTCTAAGGTGGTATGTGCAGGTGTACATCACCATGGAAGAAATAAAGAGTCCATGTGCTTGTACTACACTTTGCCGAAGAATGTCCAGAGAATCATTGGTTGTTGATGTCATGCACATCCGAAGGTACTGTGTGTGTTTGAGTGAGTCCCTTAAATGTGAGTCTTTAAAATCTTGTAATTTTTAAACTCATTTTAATTGTCAGAGATGCTCCAAAGATACTTGAATAAAAAAACAGAAGCCTTTGCATCAGACATATATTTCAACAATCTGGACACTTCAAGGCTATGTTTTTGCTGGATTCTACAATCAAAGAGTTAGTTATAACAGAATGGCAGAAACTTGAGCAGTCTCTCTCCAAGTGAAAGTTCCCAGGATGTTTTCATTTAACAAGAAGGAATGTAGGGCCTGGATTTTTTTTAAATTATCATGGTTGTCATTTGCGATATGTGAATTATAAAGGTGGATTTGTAGGTTGCTGTTCAGCCTAGGCCAACAGTTTTAAAAACGACGGTTCTGTCTGTAATTCAAAGAGGATACATCCGGGTGTTTCAAGGACATTGACAAGAAACATGTTTATCATGCTTCTCCAAGAATATAACCCAGCCATTTCTGGGAAATATAATCCATTTGCAGACTTTCTTAACTGGTCCACCTTAGATCTATTCAAGCATTGAAGTATTCTTTAGGACAGTGAGAGAATGTAGATGCCTCATATCAAGGATGCATGCACCTTGTGTGACGGTAGTAGTCAATATCACCATCTAGTTTTCCTTTTCCCAATAGCAGAGTAATCCCAATAATCCACGAGAAGAAATATCGCTGTAATCGCCAAATAATCCACACATGAGCCAAGGCTTAATGCTGGAACAAGACTGATTTACTGGCACAAGTGGAACACAGAACTCACAATTTATGCAATACAAAACTCCTCCTCTGGGCCAGGCTAGATAATTGAGTTTCTACAACACACAAAGCTCAATTATCTGCTGGCCAGAAATATTACAGTTTTTAACAATTTCAGAAAAGTACTTTTTATATTACATACAAACATAATTTTAACATCCCTGGGTAGCTGATGGTATGGGGAGAAACATACTTAAATTTCACGAAAATCCGTTCAGGTAGTTTTCGTGTCGCGTCGTGTGGAAGTTTGACTGGCTCCCTGCATGCTGGTATCCGATTTGGAGTTCCATGAAATTGGGACTAAGAGCCGGTCTCCGTTCGCGTCAATTTACACGAAAACTACCAGGGTTAAGATATAGAGAGTTCGTGGAAAGTGTTCCCTTCATTCGGTAGATTGAATTTCCCGAACGCCGTTCATGTCAAGTTTGTGGAAATAAGCCAGGCGGGACTTCCATGGGGGACCGGGTCATGCTGGAGGGCTATGCCGAAAATAGTTCCAGGCGGTCGACGCCTAAGTCCCGCTGACTGGCCGTTCGGGAGTTTAAGATGGCCGCCATCCATTGTTCTTCGCCACGTGTTCGGCTCCCGAAATGGCTCTCAATTAACTTGCGGTTACACACGATTCTATGTTCTAATTGCTACCCAGGGTGGTCCTTGTTCAGTAAAAATAGCTATTTTACCGAACAAGGGATTTGAACGTACAGAAAATAACGAATGCACCAGTAATACAGGTAATAAATCTCACGAATACAACAGCAGAGAGGGAAATAGTCAAAATGAATTGAGGGTGATTCTTCACACCTTGTCCCTCCCTGTGGGATGTCCCCTTGCACGGGGACTTGCATAAAAGCCAGTGTGTGATAATTAAAAGCCTGTTCTGTTGCACCCTTCTTCTAGACTCCGGCTGATGTTTGGGTATTCGTATGCTTTATTAAGGGAATCAACTTGTAAAGTTATTCAGTAATGGGATTAGTCCATCATGGAAATAAGTGATGCTGCATCCTAACCCTTCCCCCCACCGCTATCTCTCCTTTCCCCATTGCCAGTTCTTGTAGTTCCCCCTTTCATGTTTGAGTTTGATTATCTCTTAATTTCCCAATACAATGGTTAGATATAGAACAAACAGTACAGTAAGAATGCGCCTGAAAAGTATACTAAAATATATGAAGTAAAATGCGTAATAAAACAGTGTATAAAATATAAAAATATATTTTATACACTGTTTTATTACGCATTTTACTTCATATATTTTAGTATACTTTTCAGGCGCATTCTTACTGTACTGTTTGTTCTGTGTTCTTCCAATCATTAGGGAATTGTAGGGGATTCCCTTTATAGGAGTGCAGCCTTCATATATTGTGGCTATCTAGCGCTGATTTTTTTCTGTTTTTCCAATGGTTAGATATACACTTGTCTCCACACTTCTGACAATGGAAGAAATGTAAGAACTATTGCAGCAAATGTCTAACTAAGTAACTTTGTATATATTATTATTAATTTATTATTTATATAGCACCAGCAAATTCCATAGCGCTGTACAATGGGTGGACTAACAGACACATAATTGTAACCAGACAAATGGACGCACAGGAACAGAGGGGTTGAGGGCCCTGCTTAATGAGCTTACATGCTAGAGGATATATGTATGTATGTTGCCCTGCGTGACAAACCTGTTACTAACTCCATTGTTCATGTGACACAGTCACATGTTATTGTATGTCTTTGAATGCCTTCCTGAAAATAAAAATGTATTTTATAAAAAAAATTGTAGCAAAATTATTTTTTTTCTGTAACATACACACATATAACAAGCTTTTCAATTAATTTTTTATGAACTTGATGCATGCTACTGTAATAGAAATCACTAAATTGTGCTCTGCTTTATCTCTTGAGTATAGAATGGCACTTTCGCATGTCAAGTTTTTTGTTTTGTTTTTTAAATATAGGCTTGAGTGAATCTGCCCCCTGCAAGTTTTCTGTGGTGCATTTTAAGGCATTTTAGTAGCTCAAACATTTAAATTACTCCATAAACACATGTAATTTGCAAATGTGGACACACAACATATTTTGAGCTTTTGGCGCAATTTCTTTACTCTTTTCTTTCAAAATTTGCATTATTACATTTTACAATTTGCTACATATTTTTACACATTTGCCTTGCACGGATTACCTTCTTCTGCTTTTTCGGCTGCAATCAGGGTAATTTCAGACCCTGTAGGTCTCCCTCTGTTGGATCGGTCTTTAAATGCATGACAACTTTGAATGAAAAATTCCATCATGTGTCCTTAATGGCTTTACTTTGTACACAATGTAATAATTGTGCACAACTGCTCCATTACTAGCTTAGTTTTATTTTCTGTTTTCTCATTTTGCATCTTGTTATTTTTGTTATGTACTTCATGACTACAAGTATTTCACAATACTGTATACTCTTTGCCTTTAGAAAACCTCAATAAAATACAAGATAGAATAATGAAAAAAAGCATATTAAGCCATTTAAAATAAGAATAAAATAAAAATACTAATGGGATATAATCTTTATTTAATTATTAATGTAAACAGAGTAATTGCAACAGCATTTGGTGACTATAGTCCAAAAGATTGACAGGTACCAGGAGGTCTGTGAGTAAAAAGAGTAATATATGTTCTTGGATATGGAAAAAAATGATAATCCAACCAATCAAGTTGCTTGCTTGCTGGATGAAAGAAAAATCACATTATAAGCTTTAGTAGCCCTGTGTCGGCCTTGTAGTTTATTGTTATATTGTTTTGTCCTGGGTTGAGGTCTGAGGTGGCGTTTTTTGCATTTGATAACATTTCAGAATGCAATAAAATGAAAAATTAGACTTTCCTAATCAAGTTGCTCTGCCAAGATGGACATGTTTCCAATATGTAGCATAAACCACTTGTTTTTTCTTTTTAATATCTCAAAAGTATATCTCTAGTTTGTAACTCCAGTGAAATGTGTGCAAATTGCTGAGTGTAATGAATAGCATATTTATTTTTGGCTTGGCATACAAAGGCAAGCCAATCATCAGCCATGGTAAGGTCAGCCTGGTTATTGTATTTGTAGATACATTTAAAAATGCATTGTACCCGAGAGTCAATGATCCCTCGGTTATAAAGTTCTTTAACCCCTACAAGATCATCAAATAGGTAGAATGTAATACATGTTTAGTCTGTTCAAATAACAATTTCAATGTGTTCAGGATATGTTGTATTGAAACATTTAATGACTGTGTTTGGTACACAAATTATTGTTTTAGATCTCCTTTCAAGTTAGTGTAAATATTTTACTGTCTGCCTTAAGACGATACCCTGTGTCTTACAAATATAATAATTTTCAAATAGTACCTGCAGAATTAAATGATTGATTAATTTAACATATTTAATTTTATACAACTTTTACAGCTGTGATTGCCAATTCACTTAATGTAACTGGCGACACGGTGTTGGCTCTAAACAAAGAGGGTTTGTTTAGAAATCAAATATATACTTCTGATCCCTAACAATGAATGCATTCACTCACCTGGTTTTAGCTCCAAGTGGTCTATGTACTAAACTGAGCTGAAACCATTTTACTTCCAACTATCAGACACACATTCTATAAATAATAGAACTCTTTTGGAAACTGGCAGATAATTGAGCGGTTAAGAACTTCCATCTTACAATCATAGCCCACAACCTCCCCTACTTAACACTGGTTGCAGCCAAGGTGTTTGCCCATGCAACAATCATCTCTCATCTTGACTACTGCAATCTGCTTCTCACTGGTCTTACACACTCCCAGCTTGCCGTATTGCAGTCCATAATAAATGCTACAGCAAGTTTAATCTTCCTGTCTTCTCACACCCCCTCCCATTGTCTCTCCTTTTAGTGGCTTCACATAAAATTTAGGGTTCAATCAAACTCCCACATACCCTGTCTAACTTGTATCACCTGAATTATATCAAACTCAGCAGAGAGGTCACTACCACTCTCATCAATTGGACAAACAAATTTATTTCCTGGTCGGGCTGCATAGCGGCAGTTAAGATGGTGATATTACCTAAATTACAATACTTATTTCAGACATTCACCCTATAGATAGCATCCGCTTCATTCAAATCGCTCCAAAAACAAATCAATCTATTCATCTGCCATACCCACACTATACCAACCTAAAAGCACAAGAGGGATGAGCCTGCCCAATGTGCAACTATATCACAGAGCAGCTGTATTGGCTAGCCTCTTTTCCATCACCCAAGCCACGGGCTGTCCCCAATGGGTCTCTATAGAACAGCAGTGGTTACAAAACCAAGACATTAAAACAGTGATTTGCCTGCCTCCCCACCAAAGAGGAGAAACCTCCCAAGCGCTTCCAGCCACTTTGGCAACATTAAAAATCTGGGCTGTCTCCCGTTGACTCCTGTGCAGCTGCAACCCGACCCCCCTCTCGACCCCCATCAAAGCACTAACATACATGATACCTGACTTCAACTACAGAGTTTGGAAAAGGTGCAGAGTGTTTTATGTATACATCCTCCTGGATAAAGGCAGACTAGCCACGTTTGACCAACTAAAGCATAGCCATACACTCCCGAACACAGCGCACCACTCTTACCTACAATTGTCTTCCTGGTGGAAAACCCACATATTACGTCCCACACCCCATATGGGCACTGACCTAACGGCCTTTGAAAAGTTTATTATAGCAGAGAGACCAGTGAAAAAGCCCATATCCACCATATACGCACTGCTAATGCCCAGACGTGTAATTAAATCCCTTACTTGTGTACAATCTTGGGATAAGGACCTTGGTCATACACTGTCAGAACAAACCTGGCTGGCCTCGGCAAACGCCACCAGAGGTTTGACGTCCTGTGCCTCCCACCTAGAGATAACCCGTAAACTTCTTTACCGCTGGTAAATGGTCCCTACATGATTAGCCACTATGGACCCATCCATGTCCAGCACTTGCTGGAGGTGCAAGAAAGAGACTGGCTTGTTCCTCCATACCTGGTGGAACTGTTCAAAACTCCAACCATATTGGAGTGCAGTAATTTTGTTAATACACCAACACACCTCTGTCACGATACCGAACTCCCAGCCTCTTTACTCTTATTTATGCACGACGCCAACTACCCCAAACCAGTCAAATACTTAATATTCCACATACTTTATTGCAAAAAACTGGTTGTCGCCAACTAACACATCAATGCAAGAAATAATTAGACACATCTCCCAAATTGGGAAATATGAATCCAACATATCACAGGTACTGCCACAAAGGAGTTGGAGGCATGAGATATGGGAAAGCTGGGCACTGAAACACCCGACTTGAAGATCAGGTCAATAGGGATGATATACACAGCACCAACACACAGGGCCACCAAGGAATGCAGAGATGCCATAACCAGCAGCCCATGCGAGGCAGACCTAGGTACGAGTGGGAACCATAGGCCTATAAAACACTGGAGCCAGGCTAATGCCAATGAACCCAAAACCCTTAATTCAACTAGCACGCTGGATACTACAACCTACCCGCCAACCCCCTTTCACTCTCTACCAACTAATGAAGCTCCCTCTGAAGCTACTTACCTCCACACTCCAGTACTTGCACGAGGGCATTCTAATGGAATAAGCCTCCTAAGGGAGGACACAGATAGACAAACACTATTTTGGCCCACAGTCCACAATGGTAAATAAAGGTGTTCATATGTGTAATGTAATATACGGAAAATGGTGTGAATTTACTGTATGTGATGAAAAACTAACTTTCCCTTTAACACCCCTTTTTTTCTATTTGTACCCTCACTTGTTTTTTAAGACAAAATAAAAATTGTCAAATTGAAAAAAAAAAAAAATTAGGGTTCAGTTTAAAATTTGGGTCATTATTACCCATTCTACATATACTACCTAATACAAATGCCCCTCTGCTCTACAAAAGAATTGTGTTTGTACTCTACTTATACTCCGACTTGTACACCCCAACTTCAAGACTTCTCAAGGGCTGCACAATTCCTGTGGAACTTCCATCCCTCCTCCATTACACTGTCCCTCCGTCTCTGGTCCTTTCAAAAATCACTAAAAATGTATTTCTTCAAGAAGGCATATCATTGATAAGTTTAACATTTTTCCTTGTC
>OW240917.1:157827867-157872333 GCA_933207985.1 Pelobates cultripes
AGATCCTATTTAATCCTTAATTACGTTTAATTTAGAAACATTTGTGAATCATTAGCTGATGGGAATGAAATTACATTTGCTTTCTACACGTATTCTTGCAATAAAATAGGCCATTTTATGCAAAGTTCTGCATAGCTGAATTAATGAAACGATTTTTCTTTTTGTGCAGTGTGGGGATACAGCTTCCTGACTGTGACTATCATTAACTTGACGTCACTGCTTGGCTTGTTTATAACACCTTTAATAAATAAGCCATATTTTCCAAAAATATTAACTTATTTTGTTGGTTTGGCTATTGGAACTTTGTTTTCAAATGCAATTTTTCAACTTATTCCAGAGGTAAGTTTTAGATTTTTAACATTTTTTGTTATTTCTCCTTAATGTATATATAAATATGTAAACACACATGAACTTGCTTTGGTGAAAATATTAAGCATATTCAAAAAACATTAATGGGGTGCAAGAAAAGGAATAGATGAAAAAATATGACACGTTTAATATATTGCGCCAAAAAGTCTCCAAAAATGACCTAAAAATTAGACATTAAAGTGTCAGTGACATTTTGATAAATCTCCCCCGTTTTTGTATTTTAACTGTGCACCAGTGTGTTTTCATTGCAATCCTTTGATGAATCTCCCACTGTTTCTATTTCACTTCATGGAGGTAGAGCAGGGTAGAGTAGTGTAGACATTACAAATGACAAAATGATATAAGAGCTAATATACCTGTATATCTATGGTTGAGTGGTTTATCAATATCTTAAGAACTTTAAGATGGTATTATTTTTCTATAATAGATGCTTCACTATACTTTTACACACACTTGCACGTACTTTGTAGCTCTCTACTTTATCTATCTGTTGAATAGCAAAAGCAGATCAGACTGAGTTAGAATGCAAAAGGTCTTCTACCCAGATGGCATTTCATTTTTTTTTATTTAGATATATGTTATCTACAATGTCTAAGCAATTGCATGATTGTACAAAGGAGAATACATTTCAATAAATTCAATTTATTTCCAATTTTTTTTTTATTTATTTTTTTTTAAGTCTTGTTTAGCACTGATTATCCTTCAACCTTAGGGAAACATTTTTCAGGTCTACTCATTATTTTTGTGTAAGTTGCCATAGCTAGGATATTTGGTTATTTTCCCATGTTTTCCTGCTTCCCTTTATTTTTAATACCATAGCCTAAGAGGTATTGGCCATATTCCTGTTCTAAGTCACCTTGCTGTGGTATTATCTCTGCTAATTCCCGTATTCACTTTAAACAAGTTACTGCTAATGTGTATACATTATTATTATAATATTATTTTCATGTTCATTTTTCTTTTTTGTTGGAAATTAGCATTTTAAGAATGCTGTTACTTCTAATTTTTAATACTGTTTAAATAATAGAGAGAGCTTACTCTCTATTTCAACCTCATCGAAAATCTCAATTAGGCTTTCCCACATAATATAGTCATGTAATATATTCTTGGAGGGGCTTCATTGTTTGGTATAGAAAAGGTGCATTTTTATAGTCAACCTCCTGGCTTAGCATATTGTGAGTCCTAGTTGGAGTGCTGAATATAGTCATGAATATAGAATTATAAAGATTTTTATCATAGCCTTAAATATACCATTGTATCTACCTTTACATTTAAGTTACTGACTATAAATTACATATTTCATTTCAGGCATTTGGGTTTGATCCTAAAGAGGACAACTATGTCGCTAAAGCAGTGGCTATTTTTGGAGGTTTCTATGTTCTATTTTTTGTTGAGAGAATGCTGAAAATGATTCTGAAAATCTATGGTGAGGTAAGATGTTATACCTGCAACATGACAGTGACTAAGGTACCGACAAATCAATGACTGATTATAATCAATATAAGATGTATAAAATATACTTATACAGATAAGAGCTTTTCATTAATATCTTAACATGTCCTTGACATAACATGTCGTAATGGTTTATCGTTTACACATTTTAGCATACAGAGAACTATTTCCCTGATGATACCTTGGAAATCTCCTGAGAGCATGTACCACTTTCTAAAAAATTGACAAGAATCTGTCAAATGGGAAAACTTTTTTTACAAACGTCAGTTAGTATGTTCCTATTCTTTCACAGTAATTACTCAAACAACATTAAATACTTTCTCCATCCCAAAACAGTGTTTTAATAAAAGACTGTTCTTTATATGGAACAACCTTTATATGGAACAACCATTTTCTAAAGGGAAATAGAGCACTAAATCCATGTTCTTCCCTTTCAGGGTGTTCATACTCACTTAGAAATCGACAATCCTCACCATGAATACCACAAAGACGCTCCCATAAGCAAAATTGCAAATGGAACAACAGTATTTATAAATTCAGCAGTAGTGGAGGTTAACGGGAATCAAAACAATGACAAAATCAGTGTGGTTTCATCAAAGGTACAGTACATCATGATTTTATTTTTGTAACTTAATATAGTTATTAAGATGTGTGTGTGTGTGTGTGTGTGTTTGTGTAAATGTGTGTATGTGTGTTTGTGTGTGTATATATATATATATATATATATATATATTTATTATAATCCAGTTGGATAACAAGTAAGGCAAATAACCTGCTCAGTTATGAGTTTGGTTGTGATTTAGCTGAACTAGAAACAAAACATCCATGGGGAAGAAAACCTGGTGGGTGAACACAAGTAACTAACAATTAAGCAGTAGTTTCATGTATGATGCCAATGAGAAAACAATGAGGTCAGGGGTAGTTATGTTTGAAAGGCAGCAGAGGCTGAATGAATGGCCATCCCACCAAATACTAATAGCCATGTTGTATATATGAATCTGGGTATCTCTCCCTGTGTGGTTGTGTATGTCTGTGTGTCTGTCTGTATATGAACACAAGTATCTGTATTTGGGCATTAATACAAATCTGTGTATGTGTGCGTGTAGATGTACGTATTCATCACTGTATCCATGTCTGTATTTGTGCAAATGTACATGTCCATTTTCTAATCCTGAAATTTGACACATAATCCAGCACTGCTCCTCCTGAACTCACCTCTTGATCGTTCTCTAGGAGTTATCAACACTTAGGAAGCTTAAAGGACCACTATGGTGCCAGGAAAACAAACTTGTTTTCCTGGCTCCATAGGATCTTTGGGCCCCCCCCCACCCTCAGGGGACCACTCCCGCTTGGCTGAAAAGGGGAGGAAGAGGTTAAATTCTTACCTTTCTCCAGCGCTGGGCTCTCCTCCCTCTTCCAACTTCAAAAGCCATGCGCGCATTCAGTCAGTCCATAGGAAAGTATTTCTCAATGCTTTCCTATGGACGCTGGCGTCTTCTCACTGTGAAAATCACAGTGAGAAGCGCGGAAGCGCCTCTAGCGGCTGTCAATGAGACAGCCACTAGAGACTGGATTAACCCTAATGTAAACATAGCTGTTTCTCTGAAACTGCTATGTTTACAGCTGCAGGGTTAAACCTAGATGGACCTGGCACTCAGACCACTTCATTGAGCTGAAGTGGTCTGGGTGCCTATAGTGGTCTTTTAAGTATCATTACGTCACATGAATGAAATAATTTTAGACCAGATGACCTTGATCTTCAACCAATTTCTATTGAGAATTTAGTAAAACTCTTTAGAATTCAGCTGCATGGAAAATATTTCTTCAATAAGTGAGTTTCCAAAATTTAGGCCCAAATGGTCAAATTAAGAATATAGTCAAGCTAGAATTTTTTTTTTCCAGGGTAGCTGATTTAGCTTTAATATTGCAAGTTTGATTCTCAATTCATTATTCATTTTTTTTTATTCTTTCTTTATTGAGGCGGTTGAGTTATAAGTTATAGACAGAGAGTGTTGTATGAAAGGTATATAACATCATAGATTAGTGATAACAATTTTTGGATATAGCAGCCTCATTTTCACTTTGGTTTAGAGGATAAAATAACAGATATATGCTTGTGTAACGGCACCCTCAGAATCAAATAGTTAAAACCGCCGTTTAGTTAATCCTCCCTTCTTGCAATAACGCAAACTTCATTTGTACGGACTCCAATTGTATGAACTGCAATCAGGGGAATGCGCCAATCTCCCGAACAGGACCCATACGGGTGCTCCAACTCCAAAACGGTAAACCCACGAATCGCTCCTAACAGCCGAATCAATATATCCTCCAAGCGGCTTACACTTCCATCAATCAGTCGCTATCCATGTAGTAAATCGCCCCAATAACGAGACCAAGCTCCGCATTGAGGTTAAAACAAGAACTGAGTTTACTGTGGGCTACCCGCCCGTATTTATTCAGGTCTCCCACTTGGTGGACACTCCCCTAGGGGACCAAATGGGAGACTGTAATGGCAGACAGACATATAGCATGTTAGGACACACAGGCACAGAATATTCCCAGCATGCATCATGGTTTCCTCCCCTCTGCCCTGGATATAATTGAGAAGTAATTCAATTATCTCCCAGGACAGAGTCAAATCGCCATTTTAAATGAAACATAAAAAACACATAAAAATGAGTAATTGTACAAATACAGAACATATTCCATTCGTGCAACGTATCCCCAGATAGCCTGGATCTGAGTGCATATTCTTAGCGAATAGCGCTCAGATCCCAGGCAGGCTTGGCACCCTGCCATCATGCCCAATCTGCAGAATCTCCTGCCGGTATTTCTCAGGCACCACCAGCTGCTGGTTCTGGGGTGGGGTATTCTGTTTCTGGGATGGTTTAAGGATCCTGTACAGCCTATCCCCCACCCACTCGTAACGCTCCCCGTCTACTCCCTCTTCCCCATCATCTGCCCTAGAACTATACTTCTCCAGGGTCGGGTCCTCCCGTGTTTCCCTCCTGTACATCTCTGGGGTATCCCAGCCTAAGGGGGCCTGATCTAAGGTGCAAGTCGGGGTAGAGAGTCTTACCTGGGTCTCAGCAGCAGGTGGGCCGGTCTCGGCGGCACGGGTCTGGGCACGAGTCGTTACTGCGTTAACACGGCGGGACCCATGGGAGCGTAGGCAGAAACAAGGGGGGTCATTTCCAAGGAGTACGTCTGCTGGTAAATCCCTCATGATCCCCACATTCACATGTCTAGTGCCCACTCCCCAATCCAAATGTACCCGGGCAACGGGTAGGCGAAACACAGCGCCTCCGGCTACTCTCATAGCCACAGTGTCTCCAGTGTGTTGGTTCTCAGACACCAAGTGCTTTTGGAGCAATGTCATAGTTGCACCGGTATCCCGCAGACCACTGACCTCCTTCCCGTTTACTTTGACAAGTTGCCGGTGTTGTTGTCGATTATCCCGGTGGGCAGCTTGGACAGGGTCTGCCTCGTGTAGGACGCCCCAACATTCCTCCTCCTCTACGCAGTGGGCAGCAGGCGGAGCGAGTCGTTGGTTTCCGCTGGTTGGTGTCCTCCAAGACTGGGCCTGGTTAGCATTATTCAGCGGGCACTCCGGTGGTTTGTGCCCTAGCTGCTTGCACCCAAAACATCGGATGGGTTGTGAGTAGTCCCGTGAGTTGAACCGGGGTGGCTGCGGGTAGTTATTAGCTGACGGTGTGGTGCGGTGCGTCGGTGGTTGGTAGACGGTAGCTGCTGGGGGTGCTGCTGGTCGGTACTCCACTCTGGCAGGAGTCTTACCCATGGCACTGTCCAGTTTATGGGCATCCGTGTACTCGTCTGCCAGGCGAGCTGCTTCATGCAGAGTGGAGGGTTTATGGTCCCTTACCCACTCTCTGACGCCTGGGGATAATTTCTCAAAACAATGCTCCAGCAGGAACATCTGCAGCACCTCTCCCCCGGATACGGCTTGGCACCCTGCCATCCAGTGGGCAGCTGTGCGGTGTACTTTACATGCTCATTCAACATAGGAATCCCCAGCTAGTTTGGCGGTGTCTCTGAACCGCCTCCGGTATTCCTCCGGTGTAACGGCATACCTGGAGAGCAAAGCTTCCTTTACAGCCCCATAATCCCCGATCTCCTCATCAGGAATGGCCCAAAAAGCATCACTGGTCCAGCCGGATAACTTTCCGGACAATATAGTAACCCAGTCTTCTGTGGGTACCTTGTGTAGCACACATTGCCGCTCAAAATCAGCAAGGCACCCCTCAATCTCTCCTTCTGTTTCAATGAAGGATTTAAACGCTGTAAACTGTACCTTCTTTTTCTCCACTGGGTTTGCTGGAACTGGGGCTGCTGCAGCATCGCTTTGGCGGAGCAAGTTGGCCTCCACAGCTGCTATGACCCGGTCAATGATCTCTGGAGTCGGGTTGGGACCATATTGGGCCAGTCTGATTCTTACTGCCCGGTCGAAGCTTGCCTCTTCGGGGGTTCTGTCAGCTGCGCTGGGCCCATTGGTTCCTTCAGCCCCTGGTACTCCATCCATTTCGTTTAATATTGTAATAATCTCCCTTTTCCTGAGATTACTGGCTTGTCTACCTCTTTGTTCCAGTAAGTCTTTAAGGGTAGCTCTTTTCAACCTTTCATACGGTATTTCCATTAATCCTGGATGTAGTTGTCTCTCTGGGCGATGAGGGTCATCCCGTCGCTTGCCACCAATTGTAACGGCACCCTCAGCATCAAATAGTTATAACCGCCATTTAGTTAATCCTCCCTTCTCGCAATAACGCAAACTTCATTCGTACGGACTCCAATCGTACGAACTGCAATCAGGGGAATGTGCCAATCTCCCGAACGGGACCCGTACGGGTGCTCCAACTCCAAAACGGTAAACCCACGAATCGCTGGTAACAGCCGAATCAATATATCCTCCAAGCGGCTTACACTTCCATCAATCAGTCGCTATCCATGTAGTAAATCCCCCCAATAACGAGACCAAGCTCTGCATTGAGGTTAAAACAAGAACTGGGTTTACTTTTCGCTACCCGCCCGTATTTATGCAGGTCTCCCACTTGGTGGACACTCCCCTAGGGGACCAAATGGGAGACTGTAATGGCACACAGACATGTAGCATGTTAGGACACACAGGCACAGAATATTCCCAGCATGCATCATGGTTTCCTCCCCTCTGCCCTGGAGATAATTGAGAAGTAATTTAATTATCTCCCAGGACAGAGGCAAATCACCATTTTAAATGAAACACAAAAAACACATAAAAATGAGTAATTGTACAAATACAGAACATATTCCATTCGTGCAACGTATCCCCAGATAGCCTGGATCTGAGTGCATATTCTTAGCGAATAGCGCTCAGATCCCATACGCACAGTTCAATCGCCATGGAGTCAAAGTCTTTTACAGTCTTTCGGTATGCGATTGACTCCATGAGAAGGCTATCTGGGTTAAGTCCATTCGTGTAGTCCAAACTCCCGAACGGCCGGTGTTCGCATGCCTTTGTCGACTGAGAAGGGCGGTCTGTGGTTTTAGCGGTGTTCGGCAGAAAAAGTGTCCGTTTTTAGTTCCATAGAATCTGTGCCGAACACCACTGGTCTTTCGCATGGTTGTGGTTGTGGGGAAGCACAGTGTGTGCTAGTGTCGCTTTGCTCTTCTATAAGGGCTCTTGGTAGCGTCCATCTATATTCCAGTCCAACTTCTTGGAGCCTCTTGGTTACCGGGCCAAGAGATTTCCAACATAATAGTGTGTTTTTGGTTAAGTCCTGAAAGAAGGTCAATTGTGCTGATTCAAATTAAAACATTGTTTTTCCATGGAACACGGCCATAATTAGATTTTTATCAGACATGGATTGGCATCTGACTGCCGCTGGCGCTTGCTTGGGTTTATTGATACGGAAATGGGCTTCAAGAGTAAGCTTTTTAGCTAGCGTGTGAAGCAAAAATGTGGTGAGAAGGTGTCGTAGGTAATGCGGCAGGTCAGGCTGATTGCGTCCGGTATGCCCCTGATTTTGATGTTTGTTCAGCGGTTTCGGTCATCAGCAAGGTTCAGCTGGGTTAGTAATTCTGAATGTGATGTCTGGAGGTGCAGCTTCCTTTAGTACCCCATACCTCCTGCTATACATCCGAGGCGTCTTCCTCTGAGGCCTGGAATCGGGAGGTCACCGCCTGAACTTCGGTTATCAGTAAGTCCATGTCAGCTGCAGACATCTGCTTTAATTCCAGCAAGAGGTTAATTTCCAGTTTAGTAGCTGGGGTCAGGGCTTCCAGGTCAGAAGGTACAGTATCGGCTTTCTGGTGGTTTGCAGGTTCCACATGGTCTCTGGACTCCGATTGCAGGCTTGAGGAGGTAGCATCGTGCTCTGACAGGCTCGCCATTTTGTAGGGCGCAGGACGCTGTAGCAGAACTCCTATATCTTGGGAGTCTTTGAATGTGCTGACTTGCGTTTTTTTGGATTTTCAGCCTATGATATTGCTGCTGCTTGGGTGCTCTTTGGTATTATGAGAGTGCAAGCCTGTGTCCTCTGGTATCAGTGCCAGAAGATACGATGCTGCCTGGACTGTCGATAGGGTGTGGTAGCTCCCAACTCTGTGGCGTACTTTCCTGCCCATTTGTGGGAATAAGAAGGGCATCTGGTAACTGCCTGTACTGCTGGGCTGGTGAGGTGAGTATTCTGGCTCTAGTACAGCACTCTGCTTGCTGAGATTCCGAAGCTTGATTATTAAGTTGCAGGAGCTCGGCGGAATGGCGTCCATTCAGCTCAGACGTTAGGCTTCGCCACCCACCATTATTCATTTTTTAAGTATTTCACCCTTAAAAATGATTTTAAAAAGTGCATTGAGTCAGTTTAACAGTATAAAAATATCATGTGACATGACCAATAGATATAATGTATATAGAATTGTGATTATTTTTTATTCGTTTTACAAAATAATTAAATCTGGCACACAGATTAGAGCTGCAGATCCAAATGTTGATGTAGCATAGTGTGTGATAAAATTCAGAATTATTTAAGACTATCAAACATTCATGTATGGCATATAGAAGTCTGAAAATGTTACTCATTCTTATTTAAATAAAAAAGTAAGTCAGCTACATCACTTTTATGAGACTCAAAAGTGCGGATGTTGCTATACTTTGTCACCAACACAATCAATAGAGAGACATAGGGTCACAAACTTCAAATGTTCCTGTGTAAAGTGTGAACACGTTCATATCATTTGCATGAGCTAGCAAGTTTCTGAACAGGGAAATTAAATGTACAGTTTACATGAATTCCTTGGCTTTTATTGGGTTGTGATAACGTATGTGTAGTGGTAACAAACAGTTTTCTGAAAAGGGACATTTTTATAGAGATGTGAGTGCCCAACACTCTAATCAAGTACCGGTCTCCATAAATATAATAGAGAACAGCGTGTGATAAACAGGATTACAAAATAAAAACTACAAAAAAGACCCATCCATCTGTCTAAATTAATATTTGCCCTGCAAAACCATCCCCTACCTCTAACTATTAATAGAATGGGAGTACTATCCTTCATAATATGGTTTATAAAAACATGTACTTTGAATATCAGAACAATATATATATTTTTTTAATATTTCTTTATTAAAAATTTCATCAAAATTACATATCTCACAAATATCATAACAACATATATATACAAAACCTATCCAATAACAATAAATACTGATCTAAATACATATATCAACAGGACAGGTATAAAAAACAACAATTGCACAATGCAAAACCCCAAACATGGGAGAAAATTAGTCCTAAAATTATTTTAACAGATAAATCTACCATCTTATGTCCAAAAGACTTATAACCGAATCCATTTCCCACTACTCCCTTCCTTCTCTATCACTTTATTACATAAGGACAAGATCCAATCCAACTTATCCTTATAGGAAAAAATAAAAAAATAAATAAAAATAAATTATGAATAATGAAGAATCCAACTATAAGCAATATAAGGTCAGCCATATATTAATAAGATTTTGTCCAACCACATCTTATATATCCCTTTCTTATAAATTGTATTAGACACATTTTTAATCAGAATGATTTCCATAGTCAGTTGATATTTAATTTGTTTAACCAAGTGAGTATTTTGAAAGGGAATGGATGATTTCCAGCTTCTAGCAATTATAATTTTAACGGCCACTAAACAGTGCACCGCTATACAACTTAGTTTTAGTGATTTGGAATGCAAGTTTATATGCAAAAGGGCGGTGGCAGGGTCTTCTTCTAATTTATTATTAGATAGTGTAAAAAAAAATGTGAAACCACATCTCCAGCATGAGTCACCTAAATGCGGAAACATTTTGGCTATTTTTTAGGACATTTAACCAAATTTAAGCTATGTGTATTCTTGGTAATATGGGCAAGTGAGGTACACCAATCTTTATCTGAAATTGCCATGGCTAATTCTTTTTCCCATAATCTAATTGTTTTACTGGGGCCTTCATTTACCACGTCCAACAATAAATTGGCATGTGAGGTAATTTTATTAATGGGTTTGCAGCAAAAAATAGTTTCTATACATCTTGAAGTAGGAGAGACAGCATCAATAATAGAAGTATCCAAATAATTTTTGATTCTTAAATAAGTAAAAATTTCTTTAGAAGAAAGCTGAAAGATGTCTGCAATCTGTTGAAATGACATTATATTATTACCTGTCATAATGTCTGAGATAATAGTTATACCTTTATTCACCCAACGTCTAAGGCATAAATCTTCTACATTTAGTTCTAAAACTCTAAGGCTGCAAGTCCTTGGTATACAATTTCGACAACCTAATTGTTTTATAATATCTTGCCATACGTCTAGAAGTTGGATTAGTATTGTAGAGTTTACTTGTGTGGAGATCTTACTTTTACCCTTAACATCTTTCCACATAACATATTGTAGTTTCATCGGCAAGGCTGCTTGTGCCTCTAGTGCATACCACGGTTCCTCCGCATGTTGAGGGTCTTGTAACTTATAGATATGCCTGATCATATTACCGTGGTAATTGGAAATAATATTGGGGAAATTCAATCCTCCATTCTTACGTTTTTTAGAAAGGATTTTAAAACTTATTCACGGTGTTTTGTTTTTCCAGATAAATCTAGAGAAACTCGATTGGATCATATCCAACCAGGGTTTAGGCATCTTAAGAGGAATCATGGAGAAAAAATAGGACCATTGTGGCAATTTACTGTATAATATTAATTTTCCCCATCCACGTTGTCTTCATGTTTTTCCATTTTTGCAATTTATAATTCATATCTTTCAAGAGAGTTAGAACATTTCTCTCTATTATATCATTGACCTTGGTCGGTATGACTATTCCTAAATAATTTATTTCCTTATTGGTCCAGATAAATTTGTAATTATTCAATAGTCTATTTACCACCGTTGTATCTAAATTGACATACATTGCCCTAGATTCACGATATTCAACCTAAAGTTAGAAACCCTACTGTATTTCTCAATTACTTTCATAAGCGGAGGCAGAGAGTCCTGGGGCGAAGTGATCGTAATTAATGCGTCATCCGCATATAGTGAGATTTTTATATCTCGCTGATTAGTGGAAAAACCCTTAATAAATGGATTACTTCTTATACTAATGGCCAGAGGTTCAATCGACATGATGTACAATAATGGGACAGGGGACAACTCTGTCTCGTACCATTTACAAGAGCGAACCACCCCGCTGATATATTGAGACCCACCGTTCTTGCTGTAGGGGAGGAATAGAGAGCGACAATGGCTCTATAAATCCAGCCCCTTATTCCAAATGTCGAATGCTTTTTCTGCATCCAATGACAGGGATAGGAGGGGCATTTCATGTCTATGCGCCATGTCCAGTATATCAAGTATCCTTATTGTATTATTTGAAGCGGACCGACCTGGTACAAACCCAATTTGATCTGAATGGATTATTTTCGGTATTAATTTTTTGAGTCTATTTGCTATAATTGCGGAGTATAATTTCATGTCCACATTTATCACATTTAACATCTATAATTAGCCGGATCTGTACTGTCCTTGTTTTCTTTTAAAATTTGTATAATATTGGACTGGAGTAGTTCTTTAGGAAATAATTTATTGTCCACTATTTCGTTGAACATGGCTGTTAAAGGCTTTACCAATAAATGTTTCATGAGTTTATAATTCGCGTTCGTAAAGCCATCAGGGCCAGGTGTTTTATTCCAGGGTAATTTGTCTATTTGCTGTTGTACTTCCTCAAGGGAAAACTTCTCATTCAACTTTGATAAATCTTGGGCCGAAATTTTTGGGATCTCAGTATGGTCAAGATAATTATAAATTTCTGTTTCTTTCAGATTTAGCATTAAATTATACAATCATTCATAATACTGGTTACATTTTTCCCCAATTTGGGATGGGGTAGAGTAGATATTTTAACCATCAATCAATTTTTCAACCCTATTTTTGGCCTTTGGAATTTGGAGTTTTTAGAGGCTCTATTACCCGTATGATAGTGATTTAGTCTTAATTTATTTATATTGATTTTAATTCTCTCTTCTTCTTTAAGGTTAATTTTATTTTGAATATTTTTTAGGGAAGAACTTAATTCCCTTGAGGGATGTTTTTTGTTTAAATTTGAGAGCCTATAAAGTTCTATATATAAATCAGCCAACAACTGTCCATTGTTTCTCTTTGCTACATGTCCCATTTTAATTAAATAGCCTCTTGTGACCGCTTTTTGTGCACACCAATTTATCGCACAGGAGGTGTCCTCCGGTCGATTTTCTGCTAGAAAGTGTGTTAATAAATTAGTTAGAACCTCTCTATTATTCTCATCTTTTATAAGAAGGTAATTTAATTTCCAAGTAGTTATTCCAGGAAAGGAACTACCCCCTAATTCTATTAGAATAGCACTATGATGTGACCAGGGAATTTCCCTGATTTTAATTGTATGGAAAAGTGGTATCGCATTCGCTGGGGCTAAACACATATCAATCCTTGAATAGGAACCAGAACAAATTTAATGTAATCTTCTCTGTTTGTACAGGACTCTGGAGAACCATCTCGCCTCTGCAAGTCATGTAAATGGACGCCACTGAAAGAGATTGGCACATTAGCTTGGATGATCACACTGAGCGATGGTCTTCACAATTTTATTGATGGACTTGCTATTGGAGCTTCTTTTACCCTGTCCCCTTTGCAAGGGTTGAGCACATCCATTGCAATTCTATGTGAAGAATTTCCTCATGAGTTTGGTAAATTAGATATTATAGAATATAGCTTGTTATTCTAGTACAGACCCATCAATTATAATCTATTTACTTTTGTGGCAACATTGATTATAGTGCAGTGGTCACGATGTTCATTCACTGGGTCCCACATGCTTGGGACAGGCACATCATACTCATCACAAGCCAGGAAACTACCTATAATAAATAAATTGTTTATTGTAGCAGCACTACATTCCTCTGTTTTAATGGCGACAACTGAGAAAAGCAAATTAAAGTTTTTCTATTTTTCAGAATTAAGTGTGTTACAAATTAAATTATACTTGAGTTAATTTATCATTTGATGAATGGGTCTTGATCCTAATGATATGAAAGTATTGGGTCCCTGTCAAAGAATATTATGAACATAGTATATAGTATAAAACAATTGTGAAATGTGGTTAGGTGAGAAAGGTACTACATAATTTTAGCTAAAATAGCCAAGTTGAAAAGGTTAGTGGGTGGAAAATTAAACATTTCAGCTATTTTGGGATACATTTTGCAATTGGGTTTAAAAATCATAGTCACTTTGTAATTTAGTCATAAACAATAATCATATAAATCCAATTTGTAAGTACTAATAGCAAAACGGTCAATTGACTAGTATATCCTCAATTTTGCTCAGAAATCAAAGAAAATATCAGTGCTATTTATTCACTTCCAGGCATAAATCAATATTTGTATTATACGTTTTTTGACATAATTGTAAAGTTTATACTTGGTGTAAGTGGCAAGCTACAGTTGCACATAGAAAACCCTGTCAAACCCCGGAGAAAAGGGTTACAGGAAGTGATCTGGTACAGAGGCCCTGCCACTTTGGTCCTGCAATGTAGCAATGCAACACATTGACATTTTGTATATACAGCAATGTTTACATTGCAGGGCTAAACACACTGAAAGTGGTTGTCTTCCTGACAGCCACTAGATGATGCTTCCCCCGACTCAGACTCTGTTCTGTGACATTCAATGTCCACATGCATTTCATGAAGATGTTGTACATCCTCTAATGATTCTCATAGAGAAGCACTGGATTCAGTGCTTCTCTTTGAAAAGCATTTGATTGCAGGAGCCCGGCGCTTGCCATGCATGTGCTTCTCATCCACAATGCTTCTCTATTAGAGGCATTTGATTGGATGAAAGGGCAAATCAACCATAATATCATTTATAAATTGACAGTGCTCATATGGCAAGTGCATTAATGAGTGGCTACACAGTGTAGAAAGCTCAAACATCTAAGAAAGCAAGTCATATGTGACAATACATATATAATGATACAAATGTTAATTGACAACTTTATTGTCTTTTCAGGTGATTTTGCCATCTTGCTTAATGCTGGAATGAGCATACCCCAGGCCCTATTCTTCAACTTCACATCTGCATGCTCGTGTTACGTTGGTTTAGTCTTCGGGGTTTTAGTTGGCAACAACTTTGAGCCAGATATTATATTTGGGATAGCCGGTGGCATGTTTCTTTATATTGGATTGGCTGATATGGTAAGACAAAGACTTCAATAGTAGTGCATGATAAATTAATATTGTTCTATTTTGTGTTGTTTTTCTTATTCAAAGTTGTTATTATTATTATTGCCATTTATATAGCGCCAACAGATTATTTTTTTATATTTCAAACGTGTACCTGCCTATATAATTTTGCTAATATTGCTATATTACAGGCCTACAGGTACTCTTGTCATCATAAATATCTTGTGCTATTGTATTAAACTCCCTGTGACCTCCCACCCGAGTCCCCGTTCTACCCTCCCCCCGTCCCTTGTTTGATTTTATTGTGTATTTTTATTTATCAATTTGTTCCTATACTAGTAGTACCTGTAGGTAGGCTCCCCCTAGATCAACTGCCCTCAGTACGCTTTTCCCAGAGGACGTGTGGGACCTATATCTCAGTAATGTTTTGTATTACTCGAGATACCGTATGGCGGTGGAATTTTTGCTATACATCACTTTTGTCTTAGGTTGACACCATTGCTTGGGATCAACCTGTCTTATTTTTATGTAATCACAAATAATGATGCTTTTTTACTTTTCTATAAAACTTTGGAAACTCATGTAGGGAGAGAGCGCCAACAGATTTTGTTCCATACACTATACACACACTGCATACACTATACACACTCCATACACCATACACACACGGCATACACTATACACACTGTATACACTATACACACTGCATACACTATACACACACTTATACACTATACACACACACTGCATACACTATACACACTTCATACACTATACACTATACACACACTTATACACTATACACACACACTGCATACACTATACACACTACATTCACTATACACACACTCCATACACTATACACTATACACACACTTATACACTATACACACTGCATACACTATACACACTCCATACACTATACACTATACACACACTTATACACTATACACACACACTGCATACACTATACACACTCCATACACTATACACACACTGCATACACTATACACACTGCATACACTATACACACACTGCATTCACTATACACACACTCCATACACTATACACTATACACACACTTATACACTATACACACTCCATACACTATACACACACTGCATGCACTATACAGGCACACACACTGCATACACTACGCAAACACACTGCATTCACTACGCAAACACACACTTATACATGTGTATCTGTATGTCTATGTATCTGTTTGTGTGTCTGTGTTTGTTTTGGTGTGTCTGTGTATCTGTATGTATGTGTCTATCTGTATGTTTGCCTGTGTGTCTCTCTCTGTGTGTCTGTATGTGTATTTGTATCTGTATCTGTATGTGTGTCAGTATTTGTCTGTAACTGTGTATGACTGTGTTTCTATGTAACTGCATGTGTGTACATATGTGTCTGTTTATCTGTATGTGTGCCAGTGTGTGTATATGTGAGTATATGTGTATATGTGCATACATCTCAGCATTTCGCCTACACTACACACAAATACAACCCTGCATCCAAATGTCAACACTACATAAAAACACACCACCATATTCAAAAACCACACTACAGAAAAATCCACGCCTACATTCAAATGCCAATACGTGCAAACACATCCGTACATTCACTCACACATACTCCATACAAAAACATGCTTACATTAAATATATACAAACACTGCTCAGTGCTAAATACATTAAAAAAAATTGTGGTTGTTTTTAACATTTTAGTTGAGGGGGGGTAGAGTGGGGGTGCCAAATGCTCCAGGTACGCCCCTGGACCAAGGACAGAGACTTGCAAGACTCCAACCGAGACAAGACCAGGGGAGGAGGTATCATTAAGATGAAAACCATGAGAGGTCAGAGTCACAGAGACCGGGTGATTGAAGAGTTTTAAGAAGGAGAGCATAATCAATGGCAGCAGAGAGGCAGCAGAGAGGTAAAAAATAATTAGTATGGAGCAGTGGCCTTTAGATTTAGCGGTGAGTAACTTTGATAAGAGCAGTCTCAGTTGAGTGGAGAGGGCAGAAACCAGATTAAATAGGGTCAAGTAGATAGTTGGAATTGAGGACGTGAGACATACAGAAGCTTTAAGGAGAAAGGGAGCAGAGATATGGGACGATAGTTAGAGGGGGAGGACGGGTCAAGAAATGTTTTTTTCAGGATTGGTACTACAGTGACATGTTTAAGGTCAGCAGGGACAACACCAGAAGAGAGAGCAGTTGAAGATGTGTGTTAAGTAAGGTGCAAGACAAGGGGAGAGAGATCTGATAAGGAAAAATGGGATAGAATTGAGCGGGCAAGTGGTGGGGCGAGAGGAAAAGAGAAGCGCAGCCAACTCTTCTTCGGTAGCTGTGGAGAAAGTCTGAAGGGTAGGAAAGGCATGATCTATGTGTGGTTGAGAAAGAGAATGGCAAGGTGGGGAGAATTCTTTCCTTAGCTGTTCAATCTTGTCAGTAAAGTAATATGCAAAGCTATTGACTGTAAGGTTAGTTTTGGTGGTGGCCACAGCAGGGCAAAGAAGAGGATTAAAGGTGTCAAAGAGACACCTGGGATTGTGGGAGCATGAACTAATGAGAGAGGAAAAGTATGACTGTTTGGCTAAGGCAAGGGATGTGCTGTATGAACACAATACAAATCTATAATAGAGAAAGTCTGATTGGGTGCGAGACTTCCTCTAGGAGCGTTAAGCACAACGGGAGCATCTTTGCAGGAAGCGTGTTAATTTAGTATTCCACAGTTGGGGGAGTGCCCTCCTCGAGGTGCATGTTTGGAGGGGGGCTGCAGTGTTCAAGGCAGAGGTGACGGTATTGTTAGATGTGGATGGCCAGTGAGGGACAGGAGAGGGAAGGGATGGATAGCAGCTGTGAATCAATATTAGCTGACAGCTGCTGGAGGTCAATAGAATTAAGGTTCCTCCTGAGTTGAGGGGGGTTAGGCTGAGGTTGTTGGGTGAGGGGGTACTCAAAAGCAAACGATAAGAGGGTGAGATCAGAGAGAGGAAATGGAGTGTTGCGGATATGAGATACTGTACATGCATAAGAGAAGATGAGGTCAAGGGTATTGCAAGCTACATGGGTGGGAGAATTAGCCCACTGCGATAGCCCGAGGGAGGAAGAAATTGAAAGTAGTTTAGAGGCTGCTGAGGTCAAAGGTGGGTTAATGGGAATATTGAAGTCCCGAGAATTAGGGATGGAATATTAGAAGAGAGGAAATAGTGGTCAAGGAAGTGGTCAAGGAAGAGATGGGACCCAGGGAGGTGATACATAACGGCACTGTTAGCAGAGAAGGGTTTGAAAAGGTGAATCGATTGAATTTCGAATGATGGGAAAGAGAGAGAAGGGTGGGTGGGTAGAGGTTTGAAGGAGCAGGGAGGTGAGAGGAAAAACCCTACACCACCACCTTTACATTCAGGGTGTCTTGGGTTGTGGGCAAGTTGAAGACCACCAAAGAGTAAAGTTGCAGGGGTGTCAGTGTCAGAGGGGGAGAGCCATGTTTCTGTTAAGGCTAGTAAATCTAGGGAACGAGAGATGAAGAGGTCGTGGACAGCAGTGGATTTTGTAATATTGCAAACAGAGTGTGCATTCCAAAGGGCAGTATTGAAGGAGGATTTAGAGGAAGAGAAACATGAGATGGGTATGAGATTGGTGTGGTTCCTCGAGTTAGTACATGGTGAGTTTGCAAAGATGGACCAGGGTTTGAAAAGACATCGCCAGCTGCTAGGAGCAGAAGGATAGAAAGGAAGTGAAGGTGGTAGTAGGATTTGAAAGTTTTGTATGATGATATGTATACAGAGGATTTGGGAGGAGTTGAATGAGATAGGCTGGAAAGGTATATGTAGAGCGCATGGGATGAGGGGAGGGGAGTAAAGTGGAAATAATGAAGATGGTGTTGCCAGGGATAGGTTAGCAGAAAGATATGGATATTTTAGTAATAAGAGAAGTTAGTGTAAACATTTAAAATAGAAGGGAGAACATTATTTAGAGAAAATGTGTTCTGTTGTATAGATATGAAGATTCTACATATGCACATATATAATCATAGACTATATATATATATATATATATATATATATCTGTATATATACATAACAGGACAGGTTTAGTGACTTGATTGATGTGTTTACTATAAGTATGGTAATGACCATGGGTCGGGCAGCCTTCCAGACATGATACCTCTGCTTAGAAGATTCTGCAGGGCTTGCTTGCTTGCTTGTGAGCACTGGGTGTAGTTAATCAATGCTGTTTTTAGGGGCCCAGTCTCTGCTTAGAAGATTCTGCAGTTCTTGGTTGCTTGTGAGAACTGGGTGTAGTTAATCAATGCTGTTTTTTACCGGTTCAGTCTCTGCTTAGAAGATTCTGTAGGGCTTGGTTGCTTGTGAGAACTGGGTGTAGTTAAACAATGCTGTTTTTAGGGGTGCCAGTCTCTGCTTAGAAGATTCTGCAGTGCTTGATTGCTTGTGAGTACCGGGTGTAGTTAATCAATGCTGTTTTTTAGGGGCCCAGTCTCTGGTTAGGCTTTTCTGCAGTGCTTGGTTGCTTGTGAGTATTGGGTGTAATTAATCAATGCTGTTTTTTAGGGGCTCAGTCTCTGCTTAGAAGATTCTGCAGGGATTGGTTGCTTGTGAGTACCGGGTGTTTTTAGGGGCGGCAGTCTCTGCTTAGAAGATTCTGTAGGGCTTGGTTGCTTGTGAGTATTGGGTGTAATTAATCAATGCTGTTTTTTAGGGGCTCAGTCTCTGCTTAGAAGATTCTGCAGGGATTGGTTGCCTGTGAGTACTGGGTGTAGTTAATCAATGCACATACCATATCAGTTCCTGAAGGGTATGTAGAATATTTAAAGCAATATAGCGCAGGCACGTCTGGTTAGCTGCTGATGTGTATGTATAGATTTCATACTGTTGCAGTGTAAGCATACAGAAGCCAAACACAGAGATATTGGACACAAGTCTTCAGGAAGTAAAAGGCATTTATTCACATTACCGATCGGGTCTCAGATGAACTCCTGTTCCAACATTCTGAGAGACCAACACATGGTGTACATTCCTTATATAGCACTATAACTCCTCCCATTAATAGCTACACCCACATATACCTTTAACCAATCAATGAGCAGAATATAGATTTGTACATCTAGTCAAACCACATGGCTCATCCAAGACAAAGGAAATAAGTGCAATTTCAGTTCCTGCATTCCTGCATTCCTGCACATGCTCAGTACACTGATGACAGTATCCTAGCTACGTGTAGCTAACTAACTGACACAACATACACATATGCCACATGGAGATTTTGGCCTACTAAATTTTGACCATGCTGGAATCCCATCACATTCCCCCCTTTGATGCCTCTGATATAACATTATTCCAGATGCATCACCAATCACAGTTTTACCTACATCTCTCAAGTAGCCATTGAACCAGAGTAGACCTTGTAAGCATCTTAAAAACTCCTTCAACATTCTTCATCCTGAATATATTCTCTTCGGGCTAGGGGATCATATCTTCCAGACAGCCATTACATGGGCAGCTGTCTTTCTCTCTATAGTACTCTCTATAATACTACGTAGGGACCTTACCACTAATGGAATTAGACAGGGCAGGAGGAGGCACAAAAAAAATATAATAAATTCTACTCCTCCTACTAATGTCTTAATTCCTCCAAGCTGCTCATACCAACTTCCAAACCAACTACTTAGGTTATACCCATTCCAGACCTGAGTAGGTACATGCACAAATTTAACCATGTGGCTTGTAAGTTCAGCCACTGCCTGCCCTTCATCATCTATGTGCAGACAACAGTTACTTAGATTAAACTTTCCGCATACACCTCCTTCTACTGCTAGTAAGTAATCAAGGGCTAGCCTATTCTGGTATATGGCTGATCACATCTTGGTATTTTGCTTAGCTAGAAGATTAAGCGCTTGAGCTGTCTCATTAGTAATAATCTCAACCACCGCCTGTAGTCTAATAATGCGGTTGAGCATATATATCGGAGTTCTATATCCATAAGTGCCATCTTCTGCCCAAGTAGCAGGTCCATAATAATTAATAATACGTTGAGGGGGCCACTCATTATCTTCCCAGCTACCTATATTCAAGGATGCTCTCTCCCTTTTATGATTTACATCGTAAACCTTAACTCCCAAGGTCTCTCCTGTTTCGATTGGCAACAAGAAGAAGGATGGCTTTGGCATACCTAATACACATGCCCCTTCCCAATCTTGTGGTAACTCCGAATAAGTTTTCATACCACAAATCCAGTGTAAATTTGCTGGGGCTTTCCAACTAGATGTAGCCGATAAGTCAAACCATACCTCCTTTAAATGAGTGTAATTGGCAAACGGATTAGTAGGTTCCGAGACATTTGAAGCTGACCACCAAGTAGTATTTTTAGTATTAACATTATAGGCTTTTTGTCCCAAGCAAGTTAGCTCACCTACAGACGTGTTTTACATTGTCCATTTCCTGGCTATACAAACATGACCTATAATGGAGGTTTTTAACCACCGTTCCGATTTACTTCTAGTACTTACTTGATGATCAGACTGGAAAGGTATCTGTTGTTCATATGTCTCAGAGCCAGGTTACCATATTTCCTTTGCCTCCCATGGCCACTGGTCTCCCATATTAGTACCTCCACACACATAGCACTTAGTTACATTAAGACTACCTGCAATACCCTCAGCCAAATCAATAAATAGGTTCTTAACATTATGGGGAATTTTATCCTCAATACTCATCTCCTCATAGAAGGAATGAGAAACCTGATGAGTTTGAGTTGCCACTGTCTCAGTTTCAGGACCTACATATATTATTGTTCCTGGATCTACTCCTGTGCCATATATTTGGAACCCAAACAGACCTCCAAACCTGTCAATAAAGTGCTGCAGATTGGAAATGGTCATGTGAACGGGGTTACACACATAGTTTTACAGTATGGTGTGGTAGGCAACCTTTGGATAATCATATCTTGATCCACTGTTTTTCCCAGGTTGCCCAACCTACACATGACCAATAGGGGCAGAAGTTAGTCTCTATTTGGGCAATCAGGATCAGTAGATATTTTACTGGGACATAAGTATTTATCATTAAACCCATAAGTTCGTTCCCATTTAAGATTACCACATACATTCCAACGTCTTCCACTACCCGAAATCGCCTTACATGCATCAAATAGTAGAATACCCATGGAATGTATGGTGCTTATCACAGTCCTATTTATTAATGTCCCCTGGGAGTTACTATTCCGAATTACCAACCAAATTGTACGGGGTTGGAATTGGGGATCAAAACATTTAGACTCTCCTGATATTGGCTTGCACACACTATAATCAATATCCAAATATCTACATTTAGATACAGATCCCTTACATTCATACTGTGAGTGCCAGATGAGAGTTTGGGATATTTGGTTACCTGTTTTAGTAGTCTTAATGCAACTATCGCAATTCAGTATGTCTGTACTCCTACCTTCCTGAAAAATCATAAAAATACTAAGACATAATAAAACACATTATTCCTGAAATCCTAATTTTTCTTCAACCTTGCGATGGCCTCTCAGCTTCCCGATTGTGAGGGCTGCAAGGATGTTATTCTTCTGATCCTCACTTTCCTTCACAGAGATCCCTTCGAGATACTCTGGCTATGACACGTAGGCAGGTGGTCAGGCTTTATTATGGCCGTCAAAACACCTACTTGATGATCTCTGTAGACTTGTAACTAGAATGTCTCGATATCCCCTCGTCACTCCGACTGAGTTGCACGCTTCAACCGGGTCCTGCAAGGATTCTCAGGATCTGGAGTAGCTTGCCAAGAGTCTGCCGCTGGTTTAACCTTAGATTGATGAATCCAAGGAGTCACTTCCGCCACCTTTACAGCTGTTGGGGTAGATAAAAGAACAACATACAAAGGCTAACAGGATACACCCCGAGCTTTAACTCAATATGTATTGGTGGGATATTACGAGCAAGTCCTGGAGGATTATTTTCTTCCCATACTCCTGGAATGTCAAATAAGGATTCATCACTCTTAGGGTTAACACTTGTCACTATGGAATAGAAGCGTCATTCTTCTTCCCTTGGCACCGATATCGCCATTATTCCTGGTAATCCCTTAAACTTCAGAGATGTTGATCCATTAGGTAAAAGGTTATCTGAGCTTAAAGCTTCGATAATAGATCTCGTCCTAAAAGTTGAATCGGACACTCTGGCATATATAGGAACTAATGCTTCACCACATGGCCTCCCAGAATACAAGTGCGACTCTTAAGAACCGGTCTAGCTGCACTTCTCCCAGTAGCTCCTATCACAGTTATAGTCTTCCCCGAAGGCGGAGCCACCATCTTAGTCACCACAGAATGTTCAGCACCTGTGTCGATCATGAAAGAACTTCTCTTTCCCCCTATTGCTACATTGACCATAGGCTCCGCTCGACCAAGTGGGATGGAGCCCGGTCGGTATCAATAGTCTTCCATGATAGCATCAGCCAGACCCACAAAATCTCTATCCTCTCTTTCTCTAGGTCTCTGCGTGGGTGGATAGTATCTGTCTCCTTGAACACTTCCTCTACTATTCCCATCATTCCCTCTAAAACTTCCTCTTCCTCTATAACTACCACTATAACCTCCTCGTACCCTTCTCTCTCCTTGTCTATCACCTTCATACTGCTCTCTCTGTGGACACTCACTCTTCCAATGTCCCTCCTTTCTACAATACGCACATTGATTCCTACTTAAAGGTCCCTTGCTCAGCTTATTCTCGTCTCCTCTATTCACTTCCCTGTCTTTCTACACTTAAGATAGCTACCGCTAGCATATCTGCCTTTTTCCTCATTTTACGTTCGTCCTCCCGCTTTACCTCCGTCTCCCTATTCAAATATATTGTATTTGCAATCTCCATTAGCTGTAATATGGACATCCCTACAAATCCCTCTAATTTCTGTAATTTCCTTTTAATATCACCTTGGGCCTGGCTGACAAATGCTGAGTCTATCATTCGGAAGTTTTCAGGGGCTTCAGGATTGAAAGGAGTGTACAATCTATTTGACTCAAGCAGTCTCTAATATGGGACTTCGGCAAGGCTGCTCAATAATAGGTTCCAGTCTAGGAGTAGTAAGATAGGTGTAAGGGGGTGAGCTAATTTTATTAGTCAGCATTTGGTGGATGAAAAAACTTTTTTTTTTTTAAAGTGTTAAACCAAAAACCTACCAGTAGGTGTCACCAGAGGGTAATTGTATCAAAATAATCTTTATGGGTCTAATAATAAAACTTAACTTTTAATATATTTATACATAAAATAAAACCTTATAGCAATAAATATATTAAAATAGGGTAAGCAATCCTACTTCTATCTGTTATAAACAATGTATTATCAATGTAACTCCCGAAGATGGCCAGTAGGTGGCCCTAGAGTGCCTCCCTAAAGTCTAATGAAGCAGATAGACTTTAATTAATTATGTCCTTATTTTATTATTACTTATTTTAATCACTGTCCACCCTGATATCTAGGCTTGATTAAATCTTTACTTCTAAAGTAAATTAAACATTTCAGTTTGTAGTTTAGTAAAAGGGGACATTTTGGACAAAGCTGGGAGGGGCCCATCCAGGAACTAAAAAAAGACAATATACCATCTTATACCATTGATCATTGATTAGGGGGAAGGGGAGTAGTACAGAAATACAAGAGTTTGAAACACAGGAACAGATAGGTATGTGGGTAGGCGGGGACAGTAGAGCAGGGGAAGTTCAAATACCGACTATACCAGTTTTTAGCTCTGGAGGATGAATAGGGGGGTTGGTAATCAGATGCCAGGGGGGGAGGGGATGTCCAAAGCAGTTGTAATCAAGGCCTTAGTTCTGACCACCATATGGCTACATTGTTTCTCATATGACACAGTTTAACTCACCAAGGCAGTTTTTCAACAATCAGTTTCCAACAGTCAATGTATAGAAACTGATCATAGAATTCCAGCCTACTAGTTACAGCCACATGTACACCCTGCACTAAATTTAAGTGAAGACTGCTACATGGAGGCCATGCAGCCACCAGGACAGGCTACTCCCTACTTTTTTTTTTTTTTTAAACATACAAGACAAAGGACCAACAGCCTTGTGAATCAGAAGATTATTTCAACAGAACGTCTGATTCAAAAAGCTGTACAAATATACACACAGTTTCAAGTCACACCAAGCTCCTTATCACCAGCACCACATTGCAAAGTCACTTGGCCCAAACACACACATGCACGCACACACAGGATCCTCACATGCTCAACAATATCACGACGTCGCACACACGAAATTAAATCAAAAACCCACCAAAGACTATACACTTATCAATGTAACTATTATTCAAACCATACAACTATCCACGCTATTAATCCACATAAACTAACCGATCACATAACATTTCAACAATTTCATCTCTACAATTATCCGTACTATAAATCAACTTTTGACTAACCAACTATATCACATTCTAGTAACCTCATCTTTACAGTCAGTGGTTATGGTACAGTTAGTAAGTGGTTATAATACAGTTTTAAAGTCACAGATCAGTTAGTAACAGTTATGGTATTATACATATAACATAAAATTGTTAGTAATTTTTACACAATGTGAGTGGTTATGGTACATGTCAGTAGTTATGGTACTGTGCGCTATATTACAGTTATACACACAATTTACACTCCCACTAGACAACAGAGCTCTAACTTTCTAGTAGGACATACAAGTTAACCAATTCACCAACTACAATATATTTAACAACATTTACAATAATCCCAACTATTCTAACTGGCCAGCACCTCGAGAGCTTTCGATCTATTTATACACCAGAGATTCGATAAGTTCTTCGCTGCCCAGACACCACGTATAGCGAACTAGAGGGCAGAATTTACACAGTACCCAGTTAGTCTATGAAACCATCAATAATCTAGTGGCTGGATTTACAACAGAGCACACTTAGTTAAGATAGGGTGAAATCTAGCAGACGGAATATACACCAAAATTCTGCTAGTCTCCCGGTCCCCCCGACCTAGCGAACAAAATTTACACCCTAGATACGCTAGTCAAGACAGGACACCGGTGTCCGACATGAGCTATTTACACCAGAACTCAGTCTGACCCAAACCACCTATATTAGACAGGCTGACTACAGAGCGTCTAATGTCCAGATAAGCAGTGCGCCTTTGCTTCGTCCATCCCTTAGGACAGGGCAGATTCCAATAACCGGTTCCAAATATAAAACCCCTTGTGGGTCTACCGCTCTAACGGTATCAATCTTACCTGTTAGTTCTTGGACCTGGGTTCACTCATAGACGGAACAATCTGGGACTCACTGCGCAGAAGCCGATGGACAAAAGGCCAGTGGCACCGAGACGAAAGGAGGTCCACGCAGTAGAAGTCCAGGATTGTAGCGTAGAAGGTTTGGTAAAAGTTTACCGTCTCAAATCTCTGCGCCAGCTTCCGTCCGATGAGGTTCCCGGCTGCCAATGCACCAGAAATGTTGCAGTGTAAGCATGCAGAAGCCAAACACAGAGATATTGGACACAAGTCTTCAGGAAGTAAGAGGCATTTATTCACATTACCGATCGGGTTTCAGATGAACTCCTGTTCCAACATTCTGAGAGACCAACACATAGTGTACATTCCTTATATAGCACTATAACTCCTCCCATTAATAGCTACACCCACATATACCTTTAACCAATCAATGAGCAGAATATAGACTTGTACATCTAGTCAAACCACATGGCTCATCCAAGACAAAGGAAATAAGTGCAATTTCAGTTCCTGCATTCCTGCACATGCTCAGTACACTGATGACAGTATCCTAGCTACGTGTAGCTAACTAACTGACACAACATACACATATGCCACATGGAGATTTTGGCCTACTAAATTTTGACCATGCTGGAATCCCATCACAATACCGCACTGCTAGTCACCTCCTAGCTAACCTGTCAGAAAACATCTCCGACTTGCTTTCTCCCTCCCACTAGAGGCAGCTTAGATTGTTTTTGCAGGCTGGGGTAATGACAGAGGATGTGGGATATATTTATCAGGACATTTTAAAGCAGAAAAGAGAGGATTTGAGGCTAAGTAAGAAGAAGAATAGGGGGAGGCATATGATGTTGGGGGTTACTGCAAGTAATTCAGAGGTGGGGAATTGTTGATGAACTAATTGGAGGTCTATGATTGGTAGAAAGCATGTGGAAAACTGGAGACTTTTCCCCAAAACGTTATATATGATGCTAAAAAGAAAGTGCTTTTCTTCACAGTAGTAACTTCAGAAAAGGGATATTTGGTCACTATTAATTTCATAGGTTTAATGGGAAACTTCTCTTGCTGTAAGAGCTATTCATAGATACTGAATTGCTGTACTTATAAACACTGTAATTTCCACCCTGATTATTAATTCAACTAGTTATTTTGCAGGAACTTATGACATTTTAACTCACTGCATGTCTTATACCGTCCAGTAATCACGAACTGAACAGTAGTTAAAGGGTTACTCCATCCAAAACAGTGTTTTTAAAAAAATGCTTTTATTTTGGCTGCAATAACCGGTGCTGGAAACCCTTGCTGGTCCAATACATTAAAAAAAAAGAATAAATAATGCATAAAAACACCTTCTCCTGCAGTCTGGTCCTCCTCTGGTGATGTCACTTTCCCTGACTGGAGGGGGAAATCCTGGTAAATGGGCTAAGGAAAGGACTTGGGATATTAGCTTTTTTTTGCCAGCATTTTATGGTTGGTAATGACACAGTAGGATTACACCAGCGGTACCAATTTTCTTTAACTTTGTGTATGTAGCATTTTATGGGGAATTTTATAGTGAACACATACAGAATCCAGTACCATGACCACTTCAAATCACTGTTGGGGTACTCCTTTAAAATGAATATTGGTTACAAAAAGTACCACATTTTCTTAATGCATTTGTTTTCTTCCAGTTTCCAGAGATGAATGAAATGCTGAAAGAGAAAATAAAAGGGAGGAAAACAGATTTAATCTATTTTGCTATTCAGAATGCTGGCCTGCTGTCTGGTTTCACTATCATCCTGCTGATAACTCTGTATGCTGGAGAAATTAGACTGAATTAAGACAAATCACTGGAAAGAACTAACTAGAGTGTTGAAACTTTTACTTATGTTTCTACAAACCTCAAGAATCACAATAATCTATTTTTATACACACTTGGATTTAAGGACTGCAATCGGATTCAAGGAGTGAATAATTAAGTGCTGCTATCATATAAATTTTTATTAAAATATTTACATGTTTTTTTTATTGAATGCACCAGGCATTACCTGTACAGTGTTATAGTGAGCCATAGGTGTTACAGTACATGATGCATGTATATAGGCAGCGGCTGCCTCTACATTCCTTGTGATTTGGGAAATATTAAAGAATGAGCTCACTTCCAAATCGCACTGAAATTTCTAAGGGCTTTTGCATCTAGAGCGTTTTGATGAATGCTTAGCTTTTATTTTCTTTTATAACATTTGTTTATTTCTTTGTTGCATTTGAAAGCAAATGCGAAGAGTGAAATCAATGAAGTGGCGATTGAAATCACTGTTTCTTAGTGTTCAACTGTAAATGAGGAGTCTATGTTATGAATAACATATGTTTTAATAAACATTGACTTATGTTCACAAAAAATTGTTATATTTGCTTAACCACAGTATGGGTGGGACCAGTCTGATATGCTTCAGATATGTTCTCTCTGTAATGGCACAAGATGAGCTAAAACCAGCTTGAGATCTGAGCGGGGACCCACCGAAGGGCAGGCTAATTGAGCTGTTGTCCGTTCTCACCTCTCTTGCTACTTGTTTTTCTCATATTTTCTGAAATGGTAGATGTAACATGTAATTTTATAACATGACAGGAGGCTTCGTATTTGCTTAAGACTTTCTTTACTTAAGCTTCACAGCAGCACTTTTTTACTTAGTAACAAGGTAACCAATCAGAAAAAAGGAAAAAAGGAATAACAAGGTATATAGGTCCCTCTCAGTGATGTCATTTCCTCTTTCTTTGCTGCTTCACACCAGTACAGGTCAGAGTGCCACTGTCTCCTACTTCTGTGGGTTTCTGTGGTTTATTTATTAATCTATCTGTCATCTGCTGTATTCATATTTCTGTTTATATATACATATTCTACTTATACCACATACTTTTGAGTTTGCTCATTTACCTATTACTTTCCTAAACTCATCTATTAAATATATATTTTTTCCTCATTTAGTTATTTCTTTGGTATTTCTTTATTTATCTCTCACTATCCTGTTTATTTTGTCCCTTTGCCATTTTATTACTTTCACCTTTGCTCTAACCCGGTTTTTCTTTGAGCGGCATTCTTGCCCCGTTTTCCCGGGCTTTTCAGACCGTGGAGAACGCCCCCAACGGTCCTGAGTGCGCACGGCGGCCATCTTGGATCTCGCGCTCCTCCGCGAGATCCAAACGGCTTCCTCCCTTCTCTAGTGCGCACACGCGAGATCGCGGCGGCCATTTTCTTGGAGCTGCGATCTGCTTTCCTCCGGCCGTGCGGCGGCCATTATACCGCTTTACACAGCGGTTATATATAGTTACATAAATCTTCTTCTGTTTTCATTAATCAATTTTATTATAAGTTTAATATAATTTCCTGCATACTCCCCTCACTCACAAAGGAGGGAGTTTCACTTCAAAGATTAGTGCATCTTTATCTCAGACTACCTCCCTCTAGTGGAGAAACTTATACTGCATACAAACTACCTTGCACATTTTATTCTCAATACAATACTGTTTTACTTGGATTTACACCAATATAGTCCTACCAATAACTGGAATCACATTTCTCTAAATATTTATTTTGAGCAATTCCACATATATCCTTTATGATTGATACATCTCATATTTACACTGTGCATGTGTATAAGGTTAATTACCTAAATTTAAAATATGATTGCTGTTATTTTATACAGCCCATGATTGGCCCGCTTTGTCTGTGCCACTATACCTCTATATGGGTATGTAAAAGTATTCCCTGAGGTGATTTATACTGGGTGACCCCCAATTACAGCTTGCAATGAGGAATTATAACATACTGTGATTTTTCGTGACGGCCTTACAATACACTCTAACACTGGCCTATTCTGCCCCATAGGTACCAACACTGTTGCTATGGAGGCTTCAAATCAAGATCAAAACTTGCAAGCAATTATTAATGCAGCTGTAGCTGCTTCACTAGAAAAGGCCCTGGCTCGGGTGCTGCCCGTTGAATCAAAAGAGCCAAAAATTCCAGAAACCCCGCATTCTGATGAAGATGCGGAGGATTCCGACTCCTCAAAAAGAAACCCTTCCAAACCCAGTAAACGTTATTGGAAAGGGAATGGGCCTGAACCACTCAAACGTAAGGGGAAAGAACCGGCGAAACGCCCTAAACAGGCGGATGTTAGAGAGAAACACTCCATCCAGCCTACTCTGTCGGAAGAGGAGGAAGACTCTTTCGACTTACACCCCTTAGCCATCCTAGATGAATGGCAAGCTGACCACTCCTCAGAAGATGAGGAAGACTGGCCCGAGACACCTTTTAAAGGAGCACCTCTCCCTCAATATATCATGGGAGAACTCCCAACCGAAGTTACGATACCCGGATCGAATCCATCTGGGGACGCTGAATTTTTTCTAGATACACTTGGCCAGCCTCTTTTTGACCCGAGGCAAATTAGATATCCCCGATCATCTGAATGGTCTCTACCAGATCATCTTTCCCAGTATATTCATTACTGGATCAGAAGACCCCTAGATCGGGAGATCCGGAAAAGACTACGAGCGGAATGCCCTAGACCCACTCTACCGGATAAGGTCGCGGTGACCCCGGAGTTTGATACGCTACTCTACACATATCTGGCCAGATCGGGCCGTGACCCAAAGAAGGGCATTGAGCACAGCCTACGCCTAACCCAAGACAAAATGCTAGATATCCTAGGACCTCTAGCTAAAATTCTTCTACTGGCTGATGAAGCCTTATCTAATGAAGGCCCTCTAGACCCATCTGTGATTAGAGAATGGGCGCTACGCTCTATTTGCCTGCTGGGCAATGCGAATACATCCCTCTGTACTGAGCGTAGAAAAGCAGTGCTGCTGCGTATGGATGCCAAGTTAGCTGACTTGGGAACCAAAGAATTTGGCCCCAAAGCGAAGGGTCTATTGTTTGGAGAACCCTATATTAAAGAATTACATAAGCATGTAAACCTATACGCCACACTAAACAAGGCGCAGTCATCCATGAAAAGGGTGTTTCATCATCAACCCTCACAGGTTTTTGGCAGGGCTGGCCATACAAGGGGTCGTACAGTCAGCCGTTTCTGGACCATAAACCAACGCCAGAGAACCCCAACTTCATCATTCTTCCCCAACTATCAATCAAGAGGCTCTTACACCCAAAGGGCGGATAAGGGAAGAGGATACAGATCCCGCAGACGCAACAGATACCCAACAGGTGAGATCTCCTACCTTTCACCTTTCTACTGTTTATCATGCGGGCAGGTTGTCACATTGTGTAGACATGTGGAAGACACTGTCTTCAGATACCTGGGTTCTAAACACAGTTCAGGGTTATTCCATAGAGTTTCACTCTCCCCCTTCTCAAATAGATTATCCTCACTATCCAAAAATGTCAAAGTCTCAGAGTCTTCTTCTAGATTCAGAACTACGTTCACTTCTAACAAAAGGAGCGATTCAACTCGCTCCACTAGACAAAGGTTTCCTCAGCTCCATCTTCTTAGTCAAGAAGAAATCAGGGGACTTTCGCCCAGTAATCAACCTCCGTCAACTGAACTCTTTCGTTATTTACAGACATTTCAAAATGGAAGGGATTCATCTCCTCAGAGACATTCTCCGACCAGGCGATTGGTTCACTCGTCTCGACCTAAAGGACGCTTACCTCTCGGTACCAGTACACCCATCCAGCCAGCGTTTTCTCCGCTTTCTTTGGCACCACCGGATTTTCCAATTCACCTGCCTTCCATTCGGCCTGAGTTCCGCCCCGTGGTGCTTCACCAAACTGCTCAAACCAGTCACCGCACATCTTGTTGTTTGATCTACCTCGACGACCTCTTGCTTCTCTGCGAAGACACATCCAAGCTGCGTTCACAGACGAACTATACATCTGTATTGATCGAATCCTTGGGGTTTGTCATAATCGCAGGCTCGTTCGCAATTCGCAGTTTGACCAATCATCTCTCAAACTGCTGTATTCTCCTTCGGATGGACAACATCTCAGCTGTCCAATACATCAACAAATTGGGCGGGGCCAGATCCCGCATCCTCTCCGAAGTGACAAAAGACATCTACGAGTTTTGCTTCCAACGCAACATCTCACTTCGAGCGGAATATCTCCCAGGGGAATCGAACATCACCGCGGATTGGTTCTCCCGACATTGGAGAGACGGCAGCGACTGGCGCCTACACAGAACAATCTTCCTCCACATCTCCAAACTCAGGGGCCCGTTTACCCTAGACCTATTCGCCTCTGGGACAAATTTTCAAGTCCCACGGTTCTTCAGCTGGCTTCCAGACCCAGAATGTTCAGCGGTAGATGCCTTCCTTCAGAGTTGGCCGACGACAGGAGCCTATGCTTTTCCTCCATTTGCAATGATTCCCAGAGTTCTCCTTCAGATTCGCAGACAACAGGTCACACTTGTACTACTCACTCCACTCTGGCGGGGCCAAGCTTGGTTTCCGGATCTTCTGGACCTCTCCTGCCAAGAGCCCCTCCTTCTGCCTCCATGGCCCAATCTCCTAGAGGACCCTCAAGGGAACCTTCATCCAATGATAACACAAGGCCACCTCCACCTTGTAGCCTGGACTCTTTCAGGGGAACCTGGCACTTCGGAGGACTATCGCAGAGATCTAAAGAACTCCTCTGGGATTCGTGGGCCCCTGGAACTAGAAGATGCTATCTTTCCTCCTGGAATGCTTGGTGCAATTGGTGCCTGGAATGGAATACCGATCCCCTTACGGCCCCTAGACAGTTCATTTTGAATTTCCTCTCTCATCTATTCGATCTAGGCCGTTCCTACAGATCCATCAACGTTTCCCGTTCAGCCATCTCGGCAGCCCATGTTCCTCTAGACGGCGTTCCGATGGGCCAGGACCAACTGGTTTGTAGACTATTGCGGGGCATCAAACTGGCTCGCCCCCCTAAACCGAAATACAGGGAGTGCAGAATTATTAGGCAAGTTGTATTTTTGAGGATTAATTTTATTATTGAACAACAACCATGTTCTCAATGAACCCAAAAAACTCATTAATATCAAAGCTGAATATTTTTGGAAGTAGTTTTTAGTTTGTTTTTAGTTATAGCTATGTTAGGGGGATATCTGTGTGTGCAGGTGACTATTACTGTGCATAATTATTAGGCAACTTAACAAAAAACAAATATATACCCATTTCAATTATTTATTATTACCAGTGAAACCAATATAACATCTCAACATTCACAAATATACATTTCTGACATTCAAAAACAAAACAAAAACAAATCAGTGACCAATATAGCCACCTTTCTTTGCAAGGACACTCAAAAGCCTGCCATCCATGGATTCTGTCAGTGTTTTGATCTGTTCACCATCAACATTGCGTGCAGCAGCAACCACAGCCTCCCAGACACTGTTCAGAGAGGTGTACTGTTTTCCCTCCTTGTAAATCTCACATTTGATGATGGACCACAGGTTCTCAATGGGGTTCAGATCAGGTGAACAAGGAGGCCATGTCATTAGATTTTCTTCTTTTATACCCTTTCTTGCCAGCCACGCTGTGGAGTACTTGGACGCATGTGATGGAGCATTGTCCTGCATGAAAATCATGTTTTTCTTGAAGGATGCAGACTTCTTCCTGTACCACTGCTTGAAGAAGGTGTCTTCCAGGAACTGGCAGTAGGACTGGGAGTTGAGCTTGACTCCATCCTCAACCCGAAAAGGCCCCACAAGCTCATCTTTGATGATACCAGCCCAAACCAGTACTCCACCTCCACCTTGCTGGCGTCTGAGTCGGACTGGAGCTCTCTGCCCTTTACCAATCCAGCCATGGGCCCATCCATCTGGCCCATCAAGACTCACTCTCATTTCATCAGTCCATAAAACCAGTCTTGAGATATTTCTTGGCCCAGTCTTGACGTTTCAGCTTGTGTGTCTTGTTCAGTGGTGGTCGTCTTTCAGCCTTTCTTACCTTGGCCATGTCTCTGAGTATTGCACACCTTGTGCTTTTGGGCACTCCAGTGATGTTGCAGCTCTGAAATATGGCCAAACTGGTGGCAAGTGGCATCGTGGCAGCTGCACGCTTGACTTTTCTCAGTTCATGGGCAGTTATTTTGCGCCTTGGTTTTTCCACACGCTTCTTGTGACCCTGTTGACTATTTTGAATGAAACGCTTGATTGTTCGATGATCACGCTTCAGAAGCTTTGCAATTTTAAGAGTGCTGCATCCCTCTGCAAGATATCTCACTATTTTTGACTTTTCTGAGCCTGTCAAGTCCTTCTTTTGACCCATTTTGCCAAAGGAAAGGAAGTTGCCTAATAATTATGCACACCTGATATAGGGTGTTGATGTCATTAGACCACACCCCTTCTCATTACAGAGATGCACATCACCTAATATGCTTAATTGGTAGTAGGCTTTCGAGCCTATACAGCTTGGAGTAAAACAACATGCATAAAGAGGATGATGTGGTCAAAATACTCATTTGCCTAATAATTCTGCACTCCCTGTACTCCCATCTGTGGGACGTTAATGTCATGATTCGTTTCCTCGAGACTTGGCCGAACAACGAAGATCTATCCCTCCGTCAACTCTCGGCAAAATTCACCCTATTACTTTGCTTAGTGACGAGTGTCGGATGTTCGAGCATTTGACCATGACGCTATCAACTTTTCCCCAGAGGGTGTCACTTTCTCCGTGTCCAGACGGACAAAATCAAACTCCTCTTCTATATTTTACCCTTACTTCCCTAACCACCCGAAACTGTCTGTGGTATCTCTTCTTTCTCGTTATTTGTTACTCACCTCCACTCTTCGTCCAACATCTTCCAGTCAACTATTGGTCTCATATGTCCGGCCACATAATCCAGTGTCAACCACAACCCTTGCCCGATGGGTTAGGTGGTTGCTCTCCCAAGCCAGGATTGAAGCCTCCTTCGGAGCCCACTTCATCAGAGGAGCGGCGGCATCGGGGGCATTCAGCGCTGGAGCCTCGCTTCGAGACATTCTTCAATCCGCAGACTGGTCCCGAGAACAGACGTTCCGCAACTTCTATTTTCGTCCGGCTGTGCACGCTTCCTTGGCCCTTCTCGGGGAGCGTTAAAACAGCAAATACGAAGCCTCCTGTCATGTTATAAAATTGTAGATTATGCTAGCGTTAGTGAACCTATAATCTTAATTTTATCAATGACAGGAGGCGAGTATTTCCCACCACTTTTACTTTCGTTTTTTCCCACCCTAGGGTCGCCCCTATAGGTAAGTTTCTAAGACAAGAACGAACACACTATGCCTTACTACCATGGGGGTGAAGAGTTATTTTTCTATGATATATAGATTAACTTTTCTAGCGTGCTATAATATATGTTTCATATCAACTGGTTATCATAATTTCAAAGTCCAATTCACGGATTAATTCTTGGCTTCGACTCTGCTCTCTCGTTTCAGCGTAAAACTCCCTTAAGAGGTCAAGCCTAGTTGCTGCTCCATCACAAGGTTCACCTCTACTCCTCATGATCTCAAGTCTACGTTCCTGTTTCCCTCTCAAGCATCACTCTTCTCGTCTGGCATCCTGAATCCCTCATCTGGTTCCTTCAGTTCCGGTTCCTATTTGTTCGCAGCCAGAAAGAGGAAATGACATCACTGGGAGGGACCTATATACCTTGTTATTCCTTTTTTCTTATTGGTTACCTTGTTACTATGTGAAAAAGTGCTGCTGTAAAGCTTAAGTAAAGAAAGTCTTAAGCAAATACTCGCCTCCTGTCATTAATAAAATTAAGATTATAGGTACACTAAAGCTAGCATAATCTACAATTCTCGATATTTGAATTTTTTTCAGTTAAACTAAGCAAGTATTTGTAAAACTAGTTGTTTGGTAAAAACGTGTAGCATCTATGACTGTCTGACTGTATCAAATTACTCCCGGTTTTTCTATCTATTTGTGTATCTGCCCTTCAAATATCAGTTTTTCAAGCAAATTTGAATAAGATGTAGAGTATAAGACTCATTACTGGGGGGCGTGGCCTGGACTCCGAGCGTGATGGCTGCCTAATCTCTTGGCTCCACACCACCCAGCTACAATCCGCCTGCCGAGCCCAAATGGGGAGAAAAGAGAAGCCTGACCTTCCCCAGATCACCAGGCCCAAATCACCGAGGCCAGTCACGGGTCCTATGGATGAATTCCTGGGAACCCCGGCTGGGCCCTCACTCGAGGCCCTCGCGCCCAATATGGGGAACATGTCACCATAGCCGATATCGGGGCAGAATTAAGACGCATGTCTGCCTCGATGGTCAAAAAGGAAGACCTCCAACACAACAAGCCTCCACCACCCTGCTTGCCGTACTAAAAGCCGAAGTCGCAGAATTAAAAGCGGGCATCACAGCACAGGAGTCCCGCATGAACTCTGTCGAGCAGCGAAAGGAGGCTACAGCAGAGAAAGCCAGGGCCTCTGTAACAGCCATTCAATGGCAGGGCTCTCTTTTACTGGCCATGCAATGGCAACTTGAGAATCTCGACAACAGGAGTCGCCGCAGTAACATCAGGATACGTGGAGTGCCAGAGGCTGAGGGAGAATGGGGAAAACATTGCAGAAACCCTTACCCAGCTCTTTAGGAGCAGCCTCTGCAAAGACGCACCGGATCACTTCCGCTTTGAAAGAGCCCACTGCACGCTCAGGCCGCGCATGACACATAAGGATAGGCAACACAACACTGCCTGAGCACCCACGGACTACACACCCTTAATCATAGCGAGGGGATAGGGACACCATACATTATGGTTCATAGTAGGGGGAAAGAGCAAGGGGTGGGGGATGAACAAGGAGCTACACAGGGAGGGTGGAAGGGAAGAAATGGGGGGGCATAGAAAAAAAGGGGGTTTCTATGTGCTGTGGGTGGGGGGCAGCTGGGCGAGACAACACGCCTGGTGCTCAGCCGACAGTCGTCCTGCTCTCAAAAACCACAACCGTGCACTCACGTGCTCATGCCACCTACGCACATCTTCATGGGGGGACTGGCAGTGGGGCTTAGATATCCAAGATAACAAAAGGTGGTGAGGAGCAATTTTGATGTCACATTTTGGTTTGAAATATTGTTCATTTTCTCACTCTGTAAATAGTTACCACACTCCACTGATAACTACCAACCTGAGCTAGGCATGCAACCCAACCCTATCTGTGTGAACAATTATCACTGCGGGGAGAGGGCGCTGCGCAGTGATAAACCCAGGCTGAATGTGGGGCCCTCTGCCTTTGTAGTCGCATGGATCTCCTTGTTAACACAAGGTTATTGTTACTATCGCAGTCCCCCGCCTCCCCACATTCGCGGGAACCTTGTAGGGACACCCGACCCTGACTCCGACGCAGGGGCTAACTGACACCAGGAAACACACACATTTACATTGCTTACCCGAAACACACACACCCTGCCCGATGGGAGCGAATGTCCCCACACTTTTGCCGCATCACCCCTTCCCTGTGACTTAAAACCTGTGCCGGGAGTGCTCCCTTTAGTTGTGTACCTACGGATAGCCTATGTCAAGCGGGGAAGACATATCTGGGACACCTAAACCAGGTCCCGCCGGAGACCCCACCACTGGTCGGAGTCCCGCCAACCCCCAAAGTGCTTCAGCACAGAGACGGCGGTAGTGCCTTTCACAAAATTCACAGTACATTCTCCACGTGGTCTCCCGGACAACAGCTATGTCTTACCACCCTAGCCTGCTGAGTGTCCTCACTCAAAATTGCAGGGGTCTGAACAACCCGCAACGCCGGATGCACCTTCTCAGGAGACTACTACAAAAAATAATCTTGATCACCTTTTTGCAAGAGACACACTTTCGGGAGGGGTCGGCTCCATTCCTGAAGGACAGCATGTACTCACACGGTGCATACAGCAACCACCACACTTCCAAAAAGGCAGGTGTCGCCATACTTCTGGCCACACGGTTTGACTTCATGGAATTGGACAGGGTCACTGACCCAGAGTGCAGACATATCTTTCTCAAAGGCACCATCGCAAAGCACACATACGACTCATTACTGGGGGGTGTGGCCTGTATGTCCCCAACTGAAACCAGTCACACTGCTAAATACGTAGAATACTGGCCACTCTCTCTGTGCGGGAAATCCGTGGCATACAGAAGGCCCTCTGACGCTTAAGATTGGTGGATTGCTGCACTGCACCCCACGGTAAAGGACTACACACATTACTCGGTGGTCCTCATGAGATACTCAAGGATTGACTTCCTGTTTCTACAACAGGAATCACTACCCAAGCTGCAGAGAGATTAAACTGAAGCTGCTACCCAGTCGGACCCTGGTCGGTACTGATGGGACTCACCACTCTTGCGACCCAAAACCATGAACTGGAGACTAAACGAATCCCTACTGATGGACATAGAAATTATGGAACAGGCAGATCTGCAGGGAGGCGGAGCCTAACTGCAAGAGCGAGCGGTCGCATCAAACGAGAACTCCGGGCTAGAAGCGAAAAATTGGGGGAAAACACCCACTCAACGGACCCCCAAACAAAAGCCAGGGCCCCCTGCGCGTCCCCAACAAAATGGGACGGAAAAATAGAAAAACAATCATGGACAAACCGTCCTTGGGGCTTACTATAAGGGACATGTGGAGACAGGCACGAGGCCCAAGTGGATCCAATATGGCGGCGCTCCACGGAGGCTGCTCAGACTTCTCTGAAGAAGAATCTGGAGAGGAGTACCTACCAACACTTGCAGCAGGACAACCCCCACAGCAGCACAAACCCAACCCGGACTCAGCTCCGGTAACTACAGCGGTCTTAAAACAACTACTCAATGACCTACAAACGACACTGCAAAAGGACATCACAGCGGTGCGGGGAGACCTGAAGGGCCTGACGACCCGCATGGGCGCCCTCGAAAAGACATCCACAACCAACACCAAGGCTATTGGGGAACTTCAGCGGGCTGTAAGTGACCTACAAACAAAACAGCGCAGACACGAACTCCGCCTCGCGGAATACGAGGACGACAGGCGGAGAACCACCCTGAAGGTACGTGGGGTCTCGGAAGCAATACCCGATGCAGAGCTCCCGCAGCTAGTTGAGCAATTGCTCGCCAACATACTGGCGCACTCGCACGCCCACAGCGTTAGCCCTGAACGCATCTTCAGGATCTTCAATACAGCTGGCGGCCTTTCCACACGCTCGCAGTACGGCAGGGAACGGAATCCCACAAGCTACAGGACCCAGCCGACGCAGCGCAGTTACTGCAGGCCTTGGGCCTACCTCCGGACTCCCTCAACCAGGTAGCCCAACAAGGCATCAACTCACCACAGCACTCCTGGGACTCGACGAGAACAGTCCCATTCATACCTCAGGGACTAACACCCGACCCATACGTAGTGGTCACTACATAAACGGAGACCTGCGACTATAAAACCAGCCGCACATGGACGAGTTTGATACCTGAGGCCGGTACAAAACCAGAGGTCCACACATTACCCTTAGTTTATCCCAACTCGACAGGGAAACCCCCACTGGGCTCCCGTTGAGCCACACCACCTCACTATGATCTAAGGTGGTCTTGATGCCTTCAAATGTTTTCACTCGTTTTAAGACGTTTCAAACCCCGATGGGGGACCTCATTTTTCCTCACCACAGATAATGACCTCACAGGGACATTTACAACTTGTATTTACTGCTGATCCTCTAATGATATATCATAATTTGTTTTCTGTACCTAGATTGAACCTGTCTGTAAAGCCTAGCTAGATGTGACTCGTTGCATAAGCCTTTACCCACAAAAATAGCCTACATGCGGATGTAGCTAAGTTCCATTGTATTGCTTGGTGACATGGGCAGGAATGGTTCGCCTCACGTTACCTGGGTTCATATTCACCCTTTTTTTTTTTGTACACATCTATGTAGTTGTATTACCAGCTGGGCATTCAGAAAGCACCATAAGTTGGTCCTGAACATATAGAGTTTTGCTACACAAGTAATATAGCATAGTAGCGGCTATACCAAAAGTAAGCCCAATCTCCCACTCATGCCCAGCTCGCATCTTGTATGCACAGTATACTCATAGACCCTATCGCAATTTGTACGACCTACCATCATAGCATAGCAGGCTTACCTATAAATCAGATAGCGTAGATGATACCCACTCTTGCACAATAGCGGGAAAACATGCTATGTCCACCAAACATCTTTTCAAAGTCCCACACTGCGTTAGGCTGTGCACTAACATTACCCCATATTATAGGCAAGATATAACGTTGTTGACTGCTTTCTACTGCATCATAGCCTATATGAGATTAGCGCACCCGGTCTACACATCGCATACGAACCAACCATTGTTTTAACCACTGTTAACTGTAACCCATGCTTTGAGCTATACATGAATGTCCTTACCTAAGCTGAGATCCTTTTAACCACCTCAGCATGTCACTTAGAACCGCTAACAACACGCTAATTGCCTTCTCTGACCAACCCCTGATTTAGCAATTGAACGGTCTCATTGGCGAAGTTTAAGACCTATATACAAATCAGTATGCCTAACATAAATGCCGCTACGCTCAACGACAAGCATTCATTGTCACGTTTTGTTCTACATCTTGTTTTACTTTACGTTAACTAAACATTTTTTTTTTTTGACAACGTAGCCGTTTTGTTAAGCGTGATATCCATTACATAATATAAAAAATGTGCAATTTTTCTGCCACTGCATAACTACTGTAACCTTGAAATACGCTGATGTGGCGTCCGTTAATAATCTGTAACCACCTGCACAACCAAAATAAAGAATAAAAAAAAATAAAAAATAAAGAAATAAGAGAACAGATCACCAAAGCCCTAGAGTCCTACTTCACAGTCAATGTGCCAAGGGAGATCTCCAACGCCACCATCTGGGAAGCCCACAAGAGTGTCCTGAGAGGCCTCATTATCCAACTAGCCACCAAAAAGAAAAGCGGCGCCTCACGGATAATGGACGATCTGCTCGCCAAAATCGGCGACATCGAGGCAAGTCACAAAAAGACTCTCGGATGAAAATTATAAGGAGCTGCTGAACCTCAGGAAACAGCTGCAAGCACTACAAAAACATACAAAGGTCCAAAGACTTTTTTTACATACACGTGAATAAAGGGGGCAAACTCCTGGTAAGAATGCTCAGAGGCCACAGATCCAAGCACAAGTACACAAACTGAAACTCACTGGGGGGAAGACGACGTAACACCCGGAAATAATAGTGAACAAATTCCTCACTTTTTATTCGACCTTATACAACCTAGACCAGAGAAACCAGAGAAACTGCACAGACCCCCCAAAACTAATCTCATTGACGCGTCAATCACGGAGGAGAAACTTAAGGCAGCAATTAAGATGGCAAAAAATGGTCAGGGTGCTGGGACTCGATGGGTTCTTCCTGGAATACTACAAGAGATTCGGTGACGCGCTCATCCCTAAACTCGTCAAAGCCCTGAACTCACTCTCTTCAGGGATTAGGTTCCACAACGAAACGCTGGCAACGACAATAACCATCCTTTCCAAACCCGGCAAGGACCAAGAGTAGTGATGTCACGAACACGAAATTTTCGGTTCGCGAACGGCGAATGCGAACTTCCGCAAATGTTCGCGAACCGGCGAACCGGGCGAACCGCCATAGACTTCAATGGGCAGGCGAATTTGAAAACACACAGGGACTCTTTCTGGCCACAATAGTGATGGAAAAGTTGTTTCAAGGGGACTAACACCTGGACTGTGGCATGCCGGAGGGGGATCCATGGCAAAACCCCCATGGAAAATTACACAGTTGATGCAGAGTCTGGTTTTAATCCATAAAGGGCAGAAATCACCTAACATTCCTAAATGACAATGAATATGGAATGACACCTGACATATGACATATTGACACCTTGACATATGGATTGACACCTGTCCTCAGAGCCCCTGATGCACACGGACACAGAGCAGAATAGGGACTGTTCCCCTTACATAGGGTCACTTGGCAGATATGGATTGACACCTATCCTAAGGATCCCTGATACACACTGACAAAGAGCAGAATAGAGACTGTTCCCCCTACATAGGGTCACTTGGCAGATATGGATTGACACCTGTCCTCAGAGACCATGATACACACTGACACAGAGCAGAATAGAGACTGTTCCCCCTACATGGGGTCACTTGGCAGATATGGATTGACACCTGTCCTAAGGATCCCTGATACACACTGACACAGAGCAGAATAGGGACTGTTCCTCCTACATAGGGTCACTTGGCAGATATGGATTGACACCTGTCCTCAGAGCCCCTGATACACACTGACATAGAGCAGAATATGGACTGTTACCCCTACACAGGGTCACTTGGCAGATATGGCGTGGTCGTGGGAGGAGGAGGATGACTTTCACCTCTTCCCCTGTTAGATTCGCGTTATGCTGTCACATCACCCTTATACACTGTGTAAAGCATACTTTTTAATTTATTTTGCAAATGCTGCATCCTTTCCGACTTGTAATTCGGTCACATTTCCGCCACTGTCTGCTTATACCGGGGGTCTAGTAGCGTGGACACCCAGCACAGGTCGTTCTCCTTCAGCCTTTTTATACGAGGGTCCCTCAACAGGCACAACAGCATGAAAGACCCCATTTGCACAAGGTTGGATGCCGAGCTACTCATTTCCTGTTCCTCCTCCTCACACAGAGCAGAATAGGGACTGTTCCCCCTACACTTGGCAGATATGGATTGACACCTGTCCTTAGGGTCCCTGATACACACTGACACAGAGCAGAATAGGGACTGTTCCTCCTACATAGGGTCACTTGGCAGATATGGATTGACACCTGTCCTCAGAGACCATGATACACACTGACACAGCAGAATAGAGACTGTTCCCCCTACATAGGGTCACTTGGCAGATATGGATTGACACTGTCCACAAGGACAAGCTGCAGGCTTCCTGGCAGGGCCCATACAAGGTGGTAGAGCAGGTTTGTGATACCACCTTTGTGATCAGTGCGGTCACAGGCACGGGAGGCAAGCGCATGCTCCATGTGAACATGCTCAAGCCATACCACGAGCGCACGGAAGAGGTAACCGCGATCTGTGCACCTGCCACTGAAGATTATGATAATTTGCCACTCCCAGATCTCCTAGACCTAGAGGGACAGAGCAGAGACCTGGGAGAAGTACAGTTAGGAGAACGGTTAGACCCCCAGGAGCAAACCCAGGTCCAAAGACTAATCCAGGACAAGAGGGCCACGTTTTCCAACCTACCTGGGTACAGTCCGTTAACCACTCACAAAGTTGAAACCCTAGACCAGACCCCCCTTCGCCAAACCGCCTATCGCATACCCGAAGCAGTTAAAGAAAATATTCAGAAAGAAATTGAGGAAATGATGCAGTTAGGGGTGATAGAACACTCTGACAGCCCCTGGGTCTCCCGGGTAGTACTAGTACTGAAACGGGATGGCACACCCGTTTCTGTATAGACTACCGGAGGCTAAACAATAAAACAACCTCAGACGCCTCATCTATGCCCCGGATAGACGAGCTCCTAGACAAAATGGCCAGAGGCCAGTACCTCACCACAATAGATCTGTGCAAGGGGTACTGGCAAATCCAATAAGCCGAGGACGCCATCAACAAGTCGGCATTTGTCACCTCGTTTGGCCTGTATCAGTTTAAGGCCATGCCATTCGGGATGAAGAATGCCCCGGCTAACTTTCAGAGGATGGTAGATAGGCTACTGGATGGGTTTCCAGGAGTATGCCTGCGCCTACTTGGATGATATAGCCATTTTTAGCTGCTCCTGGCCCTAACACCTGACCCACATAGGAGCCGTACTAGACCGGATTAGGGAGGCCGGACTGACCCTAAAGCCCAGTAAGTGCCATATAGGAACGCGTAAAAACCTTCCCAAGATAGTAGTATGGGCCCCAGAGTGTGAACAGGCCTTCCAACAGCTCAAGACGGCGCTCATTAAATCATCTGTACTTTCTGCTCCTGATCAACTAAACGCTTTCTCGTCCATACAGACGCTTCTATGTTTGGATTGGGAGCAGTACTGAGCCAAGTCGGAGCAGATGGCGGCGAGCAACCCGGGGCTTATCTAAGCCGGAAACTTTTGCCCAGGGAAGTAGATACACTGCCATTGAAAAGGAGTGCCTGGCGGTGGTGTGGGCCCTCAAAAAGCTGCAACCTTACTTGTATGGACAACAGTTTACCTTACTCACAGATCACAACAAATTTGGGGCACTGCGCGTGCAATCTAATGTGCCACCAGATAGGAGTGGTGTGTTTAGTACTATTGTTATCAGTTTAATCACTGTTACGTCCCTATCCGTTGATGTGGAGCAAGACGCAGCAGCAGAAGAGGACTCAGCCGAGGAGGTTATGGAAGAGGATGGAGTAGGAGGGAGTAGAGGAGGTGGCAGCAGGCCTGCCTGCAAGTCATGGCGGTGTCACCAACTCCTCTGCAGAGCCACGCATTCCATGCTTGGCAGCCGTCAGCAGGTTTGCCCAATGCGCAGTGTAGGTGATATACCTGCCCTGACCATGCTTTGCAGACCAGGTATCAGTGGTCAGATGGACCCTTGCCCGAACACTGTGTGCCAGACATGCCATTATTTCCTTTTGCACAATCGAGTACAGGTTGGGGATTGCCTTTTGTGAAAAGAAATTTCGTCCGGG
>OW240917.1:157872433-157988579 GCA_933207985.1 Pelobates cultripes
TTTTGTTTTTAAATGCAAGCTATTGTGACACCAGTAGAGTGAGTGGTGGCACTGGGCACAGTATCCACTGTGAGCCTGACACACCCGCTTTAAGGACACTGACTGCTATTCAATCTATAACAGTGAAAAAAGTTTTTTGTTTTTAAATGCAAGCTATTGTGACACCAGATATGAGTGGTGGCACTGACTGGGCAAATAGGCACAGTATCCACTGTGAGCCTGACACAGAAGCTGGCAGCAGTGGCAGACAACTAACTGCTATTCAATCTATAACAGTGAAAAAAGTTTTTTGTTTTTAAATGCAAGCTATTGTGACACCAGTGAGTGAGAGGTGGCACTGGGCACAGTATCCACTGTGAGCCTGATACACCCGCTTTGAGACAACTAACTGCTATTCAATCTATAACAGTGAAAAACGTTTTTTTGTTTTTAAATGCAAGCTATTGTGACACCAGTGAGTGAGTGGTGGCACTGGGCACAGTATCCACTGTGAGCCTGACACACCAGCTTTAAGGACACTGAGTGCTATTCAATCTATAACAGTGAAAAAAGTTTTTTGTTTTTAAATGCAAGCTATTGTGACACCAGATATGAGTGGTGGCACTGGGCACCGTATCCACTGTTAGCTTAACACACCCGCTTTAAGGACACTGGCTGCTATTCAATCTATAACAGTGAAAAAAGTTTTTTGTTTTTAAATGCAAGCTATTGTGACACCAGTGAATGGTGGCACTGGGCACTGTATCCACTGTGAGCTTAACACACCCGCTTTAAGGACACTGACTGCTATTCAATCTATAACAGTGAAAAGTTTTTTGTTTTTAAATGCAAGCTATTGTGACACCAGATATGAGTGGTGGCACTGACTGGGCAAATGGGCACAGTATCCACTGTGAGCCTGACACAGAAGCGGGCAGCAGTGGCAGACAACTAACTGCAATTACATTACACAAAAAAAAAAAAAAAGAAAAAGCAGACTGATGTTCTAGCCCTAAAATGGGCTTTTTGGGGTGCTGTCCTTACAGCAGAGATCAGATGAGTCCTTCAGGACTGTAGTGGACACTGTATACCCTAACCTAGCTATGCATTTCCCTATCTAATCAACAGCAGCTACACTTTCCCTCCTCTCACTAAGCATGCAGCTTGAGAATGAATCTAAAATGGATGCTGTCCAGTAGGTGGGAGGGTCTGCAAGGGAGGGTGTGCTGCTAATTGGCTGGAATGTGTCTGCTGACTGTGAGGTACAGGGTCAAAGTTTACTCAATGATGACGAATAGGCTGCGGACCGAACCGCGCATGTGTTCGCCGTCCGCGGCGGACGCGAACACGCTATGTTCGCCAGGAACTGTTCGCCAGCGAACCGTTCGTTGCATCACTAACCAAGAGCTGTGTAGCAGCTACAGGCCAATTTTCCTCCTAAACGTGGACATCAAACTGTTCACCAAGGTACTAGCGAGCCGACTGAACACATTACTCTCAATGCTAATACACTCAGATCAAACGGGATTTATCCCGGGCCGAGATGCGAGAGACAGCGCACTTAGAGTACTCTCCATACAACACCTTGCCAGAACTACGGGAGAGCACATGCTTCTGCTTTCCACTGATGCGGAGAAGGCCTTCCACCAGGTGGACTGGACCTTCCCGACAGAGACGCTTAGAGTGACGGGATTTGGACCAACACTCCTCGCCTGTATAGATGCCATATACAGCCGGCCCAATGCCCACGTGAAGGCGAATGGGGCTCTCACAGAAACTTTCCCAATTCAGAATGGGACCATGCAGGGGTACCCCCTATCCCCACTGCTCTTTGCCCTGACCCTTGAACCCCTTTTTGAAGCAATACGATGCAACAGAGACATTAGGGGTTTTGCTGCGAACAGAACTATGCATAAAACGGCGGCATATGCTGATGACATGCTATTTTTTGTTAAGCAACCCAGGATCACATTACCATGTTTGATGCAAGAATTCATAACCTACGGTTGCCTTTCTGGCCTCGGATTGAACCTCTCCAAATGCTAGGTCCTAAACATTACAATCCCCAGTGGGGATTGCAACTCATTACGCACCCAGTTCCGGTTCCACTGGGGAGACTCCAAGATGAAGTACCTCGGACTCTGGCTCACGACCGACCCAAATGAACTATACCAAATGAACTTCGTACCACGCCTTTCTACGATATTGCCGGATCTACGAACTTGGAATTACCAACATATCTCGTGGATCGGGCGCATAGCGCTAATAAAAAGCTTACCTAGCGGGTGGACGTATGACGTGAGACGCCACATGCGTCGAGAGGATGGGAAGATGATGGCGGTCTGAGGCTGGTGAACATTGAACAGTGCACGCCGAAATTCAGCTTATACACCATCTGAACTGCTCCCCTGATTATATGAGTCTACTATTCTGATCTGCTGGTAATACAGACCTAGTGCAAATTTCAATATCACAATTAATAAAGGTCCTGATACAGCTTTGTTACATTTAAAATGGAATATATCTTCTACCTCATCTAAGTGCCTGGCCACACATTGTTTCTTGGCTACCAAGATATTAATAGCAAGACAATGGAAGTTGCATCTTCCTTTTCAGAGGAGACAGCTAATATCCCAATTTTTAATCCAGTTCCGTATAGGAAAAAGACCTACCGGTTTCCTCCATACATTCTTTAAATAGACAAGACCAATATAATAAATGGATTCAAATGCTGGATGATAATACCCCCAGGGTGATAGTTTAACCTTAACACAATGATGCTTTGATAATTGATTTTCTCCAACTGACCATAGTTTAGATTCTTGCAAGACCAGTTCTAGATCGGTATGTATCTATTTCCTTTAGTCGATTTGCAAGGTTCTGGATTTATAGTGTTTGTCTGGAACTGTTGTTGTAAATGCAAACTTCATTTTCTTTTTCTTTTGTTATGTCTGCTTGTTTTGTATGTAATTTTATTTTCATAAGTCTTGTTATATGTATGTAAAAGGAAAAAACTTAATAAAGATTATTAAAAAAAAAAAAAAGAACATCTTACCTAGACTTCTATACCTGTTTCAAACGGTGCCGATGACTCTACCCACGGCATTCTTCTCATCTTTAAAATCAGCAGTCATAAAGTGTGTATGGAATGGTGCCCGACCGCGCCTTAGACATGAAATCCTATGCCTGCCACGACACTGGGGTGGACTAGCACTCCCAGACATACGGAAATACCATCACGCATCTACCTTACAGCTCATTTTAGAATGGCACTCCGGTTCACTCCACAAGCAATGTATCGCACTGGATAGGGCAACTGGGGACACACACCTGCTCGCGGATGTGTGGTTGGCCCAGAGCCCCATGTCAGGGGTCTCAGATCAGACGTCCTCCGCAGCCCACACCTTAAAAACATGGCACTCCATATGGAAGGCCCCACACCATTCCCGGCCCCCGAGCCCAATGGTGCCGCTGACCAACAACCCCCTGAAAGGAGGGGGCCTCACGGCTAGAGCCTTGGGCTTCTTCAGCACACAGGAATTCATTCCTATCCACGAAATCTTGGATGACACAGGACTAAAGCCCTTACGGGAATTGACTAACAACCCAACCCACCTAACACACATTCAGATACATGCAACTATGATACTTCTACTACTCACTCGAAAACAAATCGGCCATACACAGAGACCTCATGCCTTTCGAAACCCTTTGAACAAGACTACTCTCTATAAGATGACCTGATACCTCTACCAGTTCACCCTGATAGGGGACCGATCTGAAATACATACGTTCCAACAGCAGTGGGAACGCACCACGGGAACTTCTTTCACTTTCACCCAATGGGAAAAAATACTTATTCTACACCATAAATCCTCAGCAAGTACCCGGTACCAGGAAGTCAATTATAAACTCCTTTCGCAATGGTATAAAACCCCAGCACTCATACACAAGATTTTCCCGTCTACACCAACCACATGCTGGAGGTGCCAGGAAGGAGAGGTGACCCTAAGACAGATATGGTGGGACTGCCCAGTCATAGCACTGTTCTGGGCCTCGATCAACACCAAAATTGAGGAAATTATGGGCACAATGACGCCTCTGATGATGGAACAAACCCTGTTACACTCCACACCGGGGCCAATCTTGAAATAAAAGAAATCCATTCTGAGACACATTGTCGAGGGAGCAAAGGCACTCATACCTGCCATGTGGAAACAAACACAACCCCCGACACTCACGCAATGGTACGACCAGATGGAGGAGATATACTCAGCAGAGGCTATAAGGGTTCCACTGGTGATGGGCAGAAGCAACACACATGTCACATGGTGGAGACCATGGATTGAATACATCGCAAGACGGGGGTGGGATCAGGCGGGGAACTGGGAGCTGGAGGGGGGGGGAGAAGGAGTTAGTACTGTTAGATATAGACTAACAGTACCAACTCCTTTATCCCTGGACCAGAATTCCATTATCCACGATAATTCGATAGAACACAACACCACACAACCCACGGACACAGAACTGTTACTCAGCCCCTATATGGAGAATGGGAAACCGACCTGCGGAGAGGTTGGGCACCTGACAGACACCATTAACAAGAGGCATAGAGTCACAGGGAACCACTACATATAACCAGACAGCGAGTGTTACAGTAACACTCTTATATTACCTCTCATGCACACACCCGTAAATACTCAGGATTAAGGTTACAATCCTTCCGGACCCATCAGACGGAATCACGGGGAGGGGTGATGGGGATGCCGGCGCGTGGGGTCAGGGCACGCAGAATGAGTGCCCCACCTCGAACACGGGGGCACGTAGCCACACCCGAGAAGAAGGGGAGGCGGGGAGAGAGATAGAGATGACCAGCACAACCTAAAAACTAACCCTAAAGGCATGCAGATGGGGAACAAAACTCGCACAGAACAAACTGCGAACTGTTATGGGTTGGTTCCCCAGACACAACTTTCATCAACCCCGAGTATAGGCCCCCACTAAATCTCAAAGTACCACACTGAACCTAAACCCCATGAAAAACACTGAGATGAGATAGGGATCGGAGAGGAAAGGGGAAGGAGGGGGACGACAAATCCCAACAGGACACTTAAAAGGGGGGGAAAAGGAGACTCGACATTCACACATATTAACTACAAACCTACCTCTCAAGGCTTGCTATCACAAATACAGGCAGAAACCAGAGACATTACCGCATCTCACGACTGAGACACAAGGCACGAGTTAGGACAGGCGAATTCCCAAATCACACAGTTATAGCAAGACCTGCATGCCTATATTGCTATGTCCCTACACTTCATTACGCCACCAGAGTCAGTTGAACGACTCATGCGACCTGTATGTCGCAAACTCAAGAGAAGATGACTGCCCTTATGATACACCAAACGAAACCAAATAAACATAAATACATAAGAAAAACAAGGCACGAAACGATAAAATCACAATCTAAGCAAACGCACACTGCTCGCAACACACCACACCAGGGGCATGCCAGATAACAAGCTCATAAGGTTAAGGTTGCGGATCAGGGTAGTCACAGAACCACATGACTGCAGGAAGTAAGCTGCGAGACCTGCGTGTCTCACCCTCTCCGAATTGTTACCAGACCTGCGAGTCTAAACCTGTTACAGTAACACTCTTATATATTACCTCTCAAGCTGTATAAGAGACCTACGAGTCTCAGATCCAAGTCATGATGGATGATCACACGCTGAACCAATAACTAAGAAAACCATATTAAAAAAAAAGGCAATCTCTGCAGCCATTCCAATTAATAACTTATTGCCGGTTCATGTTTCATCATCACCGTGACTAGTTACACTCTTCTGTTCTAAGATTAACCTCACTCTCTGTACTAGACTTGTTTGTTACACGTTAGTGAAACCTTACCTTCTAAAATAGTGTTGTATCTGCGAAATGTCACGCAATGCATATTACCTGTTATACACAACTTTATGACTAATATTACGACTAATATTTTTCTGTTATTGGATAATCTTGTGAGAAGTGTAGTGGCATTACATGAGTCTCTGTAAAAAAATAATAATAATAACAATCATAGTGTAACACAGTAAAATGAAAAATCACAATAAGTGATAAATTGGTCCATATTAGAGTAGTGACCATGCTCTATATAACGTGTTTTCAAGTGCCTCCCTTTCAGGCTAACATGATAATCCAATGTGAAATATAGTATATCCACTACGCTACCACATTATATTACCTGTATGATGAAATATCTTGATACTTCAATTACACTGCTTCAATTACACTGGTTCCACCTATGAATCCCTATTATTATGGTTGCTTAATGTATGATTTGGGGCCTGCGAGTCTCCTAATTATTACCATGTTCATAGACCTGCGTGTCTAATCCTTCCATTTATAATTGATACCTTCCTGTTTGAGATACATATGATACCTGCGAATCTCAACTTTTTGCAATGACATATTACATTATGACAAAACAATAAAAATGATATTTAGAAAAAAAAAGACTCATTACTGATTTGTTTCAGGAAGACAGAAGAATTATAGTAACAGACATCAGGCATCAACACACTCACACCAGGCTGACTGACAGCTTCCTACTTCAGTGTTGCTAAAGCGTCCTCTGCATGGTCATAGTGGTCATAGTGCCCACCGCACAAAATGACTACTTATAATGCACTGGATGGAGATAGTAATAAAATTGGGATGGTGGGATAGAAGGGGACAGTTGGAAGGCTTGATATTGTTTGGGAATTCCTTCCTGGGTAAATCTTAAGCTATAGCAGACATTTTGGGGGCTAGTTGAGCTGATTTAGATCATTTCTGAATTGAAACGCATCTTGATAAATTAAGAGACAGTTTGGTAAATTACAAATAAGATTACATGTAGTAGACTGCCTAGTAGTCTCCCAATGTTCTTTGTCCCACTGGCTTGCTTCATGTTTTACAAAATCCAAGCAACATCAATTGGCTTTCATACTAAAGTGAGAATTACTGGGAATCAGGGCCGGACTGGGAATTAAAAGCAGCCCTGGAAAATATTTACCAGCCCCATAATGAGTCACGCCAGCATAGTGTGCAGATACAGAGTTAGAAAAGATAACTAAAAATTCAAAATTATTACTCCAACATGAAAAAAGCATATAGGCTTTAAAAAAAGAGTGCAGATTTATTTTAAGCAGACGTGCCTTTGCATATAACCAATGTTTCAGTCCAACTACCATAACGTATTAAGGAGCTTGGTAATGGGACTGAAATGGTGAATGTATGTAGGGCACAACTGTAAATAATTACGTTATCTTGTTTATTTTGAAGTCCTGTGGGTGCACTCTTCAATTTAATTATGTTATTGTGCTGGAGTTATTGTGTTATTGAGTTATTGTGCTGCACCTAGCAACAAGACTGGGCCAATATCTGCTCATTAAATATGGTACATATCAATGACATTTCTCTGTGTATTATGCATATATAAATGTACATTAATATATGTGTAAATATTAAAGGCATAATTATATATATAACTAATACACACATTAATATACATGTCATATATATATATATATATATATATACCAGTGGCGGATCCAGAGCCTGATCTCGGGAGGGGCACTTATAGATTATTTAAATAAATAATCCATGCACAATAACCACTACTGCTCTGTGTAGTAGTTATGGTGCCAGGAGTGCCGGGACCTGCTCCCAGAGTAAGTAGTCAAACCGTTTAAGAACAGTTTGACAACTTACCTGGGATCTGCTGGGATATGGGGCTGTAGTAGGGTATAGGAGCAGTGGTGCAATGTGTGAGGGGTGCAATGTGTGTGAAAGGTTCAGTGTGTAGGATGGATGTGTGGGGCAATGTGTGTGTGGGTGGTTGTGTGTGTTTAGGGCAATGTGTGTATGGGGGGCAGTGTGTGAATGTGTATGGTGTGTGTGGGGGCAGTGTGTGTATGGGGCTAGAGTTCACTTTCACTACTGCGACCACCAGGAATCCCTGGTAGTCGCAGTGGTGAGAGTGAACTCTAGCCCAAGAAGGACCAGGAGGAGCTGCAGGCTGAGCTCCCGGGTCCTCTCTTCCTCCCTCCCCTGCCGGCTGCTTGCACAGTACTTGTGGAAAGGGGAGGGAGATCTCCTCCGGACCGTGAAGGCACATGGCGCCTGGACAGTGCCAGCCCTGCATTGGCCAGCAGGGGAGAGCCTCTGGGGGGGGGGGAATTGCCCGTTGCCCCCCCTGGATCCACCAGTGATATATACAGCCCCCCTGTGTGCCTTTTTGCCTCCCCCCAGTCCCTCTGTATGTTTCTTTCTCCCCCTCACTGCTCCTCTGTGTCCATGTCTCCCTTCTCCTTCCCAGTCTCTCTCTTCCCCCTCTGCCTATTTCTCCCTCTCCCCTTGTGTGTCTCTCTCCTTTCTTCCTCGGTGTCTCACTCTCCCCCCTCTGTCTCTCTCTCCCCCTCTACCATCTCTCTATTCCCCCTCTTTCTCCCCTTGTGTCTCACTCTCCCTCCTCTGTCTCTTTCTCCCCCCCTTTCCCTGTGTCTCTCTCTCCACCTCTACCATCTCTCTATTCCCCCTCTTTTTCCCTTAGTGTCTCACTCTCCCCCCTTTCCCTGTGGCACTCTTCCTCCCCCTCTGTCTCTCTCTATTCTCCCACTGTCTATTTCTTCCGCTGCGTCTATCTATTCACCCTCTACCTTTCTTCCCCCCCATCCACCCCATCCACCTGAGAGGAGTCAGGGGGGCCGGCCGCGTTCTACGCTGCAGCCTTGCCGGTCCGGCGGCACTCCTAATGCTGAGGGCTGAAGGAGGAGGGAGCATGTCTCTTTACCATGCTCCCTCGTGGTTCCCACAATCCCCAGCACTAGGAGTGCCGCCGGACCGGCGAGGCTGCAGTGGCACATACATGCACAGCCCCCAGATGCCGCGGGCCACCGGGAATTTATTTTTAATTACTTTCCTTAACCTGCACTAATTATGCACACATTATAATTGCAAAAACTGTAAAAAAAAAAACACAAAAACTTTCATTTTTTTTTGCATTTTTCTGTATTTTGTTATAATAAATAAGCATTTATATATGTGTGTTACATCAAATTAAAGCCCTTTCTGTCCTTTAAAAAATGACATATAATATGTGTTGGTGCAATAAATTAGTAAAATGCAAATTGCAGTTGAACGCAAATAGCAAAAAATGCAAAAAATGCTGTTGTCATTAAGTGAAAGACAAGCTTCTGAAGCTCTGTCCTTAAGGGGTTAAATGGGTGTAACGGACCGTTTTGCACACAAGAGGTTAAAGGCGATATTCCCCTTTTCAGATGCACAGACAGCTACTGCAATCACCAATCTCCCAAACTGCAAACACATGAATTCACCAATCTACCGAACTGCAAACAGGGGAATGCGCCAAACTCCCGAACAGGAAACACACGAATGCTGTAAGCAGCCGAACAGGAAAAACCATATGAACAGCTTACACTCCTGGCAGTCGCACTGTAACAGCATACAATCCCTCCTCTCTGTCCTGGAGATAATTGGGAAGTAATCCAATTATCTCCAAGGACAGAGGCAAAACTCCATTGAACACATAGTAGCAAAAGACAATAAAATACATAAAAATATATAACTGTGCAACTATTGCATAAAACAGGTACATTCAACATATCCCCAGATAGCTTAGATCTGAGCGCACATTATTACTGAATGGCGCTCAGATCACATACATACAGTTCAATCGCCATGGAGCCAAAGTCTTTCATACAGTCTTTCAGTATACGGCTGGGCTCCATGGCATAGCTATCTGGGGTAGCATGGTTTAAACAGTAAAGTACCGAATGGACTGTTGTTCAGATAATTGACTGCAGGTAGGAGAAGGGAGGTCGGCGGCTCAGCGGTGTTCATGACTTTAAAAGTCCGCAGAGAGGCACGAACCAGCCTTTCTGCAGGGAAAAAAGAACAGTGTTAAACATGGGGCCATAGTCCAGCGGCAGGAGGTGGGCGACCAGGCTCCTCCAGTGGCCTGTGGTGAGATTGGGTCTTTACTTTTTAAGATGCAATAATACATTGGCACAATCCTTGTGATTACAATGCATCCACGTGACATTTTCTGAGGAGGTTCTTAATTTGTAAAAATTATTTTGTTTTTTTAGTATAGCTGTTAAAAGAGAATGCCTTAAAAGGTGTATAAAACTACATTAATGGGGGCGGGGCCTGAACGCAGCGCTTAGCAGACGCATGCAAGCACAGCTTCTGCTCTGCACAATCATTAAACCGACTAAAAGGCACAACCAAGCCCAGAAATGCGATGAAATGGGCTACCGGCGGCCAAGCGAAGCTAAACTGAACAGTTTGATACCACACACGAAGCCAAATACGCCGGTTTACCGGGATCTGCATTTGAGGCCTAGCTTGGACAGCAACCTGATTGCCGGGGGGGGCAGCCGATCTCCCGACGCAGGGTCAGCACCGCATTGCAGCTCTTCTGTTCCCCTGCAACCACCCCCTATGGACCGGTGGGGGATATCCCAGTCCCCGCTGGAGACTCGTACTCACCTACCACAGGGTAGGTGAGTACGACGGCAAGTCGCACGAGGTGCCCAGGATGGCCACCATGCTATATCCTGAACACGCTACAGAGGACCCAGGGCTCTAACAATGGAGACAGCGCTTTGAAGCCCGGTTTGATAAAATCTGCAGGGCCTTCTGGAGGCGACTACAGTGAAAACCTTCATCCCAAACCCTACAAGTAAAGCAGGAGCACGCACCAGAGGCTGTTTGTCAGACCCACCACGGGCATGGGATCCACACGGGGGTGCACCCGCTCCACCACCGAAACATTGGAAGGCTCCCCGCAAGCCACAGAGCCGTGGAATCCAGGTACATGCTGGGCAAGGCAATGCCACACTACAACCCACCAAGCGACGTAGTACAAAGCAGCGGAAAATGGAGAAGCGGTTGAGGGCAGCTGGACATAGCTAGCACAAGAGCTCTTACTACAACTTACCTCTGGCCCTCCAAATCAAGAGGAGGTCAACCGGAGCGATCCGAGCAGCCACTCTAACAAGCGGGACACTTATCAAGCATTGAGACCCCCCAGGGAGGTAAATAGAGGTACCGCTTGCCTCATCATGTGCCCTGGGAGCTTCCCGAACCTGGGGATTGGCTGAGCCAGAGACTCTCTGAGGACAGAGGACTAAGCAACTCTGAGTCCTCCATGCGAATGATGGACACCATCTCACTCTAATGCTAAACCATACCGTCATAACTAACCTGTGTCCCAGCAGTTAATTAACTAGCGAGCTCTAAACATATGTCCACATACCTCCCAACACGCATCTCGCAGACTATCACCTAATCGCTAGGACATATCACTCTTTACACACCTAAGCTTGCCTATAAGAGTTGCATATGCTGTCAGCTGCACTTATAGCACATGTGCATTGTTAATCTCTAAAATTATTATTTTATCTTCTGTCTACTACCACACACGGTGCTGTACCGATCCAGCCCTTATATAAGTCCTGAGCAGACAACATTGTGACGAGACCAATCTCGCCACATTGCTTTGGAGAATCCTGGTTACCCACCTGCTCACTTTAGACTATGGCCCGGACTTTTAAAAGACTTTATTCTCCCTGCAGATAGGCTTGTTCGTGCCTTTCTGCCACGGCGATTTTATCTACCGAACAAAATACTGAAGGCGCAACCAACGGGAAGCTGGCATGTGCCTTCAATTCACCTCCCTGAAGCTAGCATGTGCCATCAATTGACCACCCATCTGCGGTTAACTGCAGCTTAATTAACTGTTACTGGGTGGTCGCAGCTACACATAGCCGCCGCTAGGTGGCGGTGTTATGGAGCTCCCCGGATGGCCAGCGGTGCTCAGCCCGGAATCAATGCACTAAAAGCAGACACTTTTACGTGCAGGCACCGCTGAGCCTCCAGCTTTCCCTGCTTCTATTCGTGGCTGTTTAGCCGAACGCTGGATTGATCAGGACTTTTTCTATGTGAATGTTTTAACCCAGATAGCTATGCCATGGAGCCTATTCGTGCAATTAAAGACTTTGGCTCCATGGCAATTGAACTGTGTGTATAGGATCTGAGCGCTATTCGGTAGTTATGTGCGCTCAGATCCAAGCTATCTGGGGATATGTGACATGTATGTTTTAATGTATTTTACTGTCTTTGTGTCCCCACGTGTATAATGGAGTTTTGCCTCTGTCCTGGGAGATAATTGGATTACTTCCCAATTATCTCCAGGATAGAGGGAGGGAAATTAGGATGCATTGTGGGGATGTTTTACTTCTGTGTCTGAATGTGATACATGTCTGTCTGTGTTACAGTCTTCCATCTGGTCCCCTAGGGGAGTGTCCACCAGGTGGGAGACCTGCATAAATACCGGGCAGGTAGCCCTCAATAAACAAGACCACTGCTTGACCCTCAACACGGAGCTCTGTCTCGTCTTTGGGGGGATTTACTGTATGCTGTTAGAGACTGATTGCCAGGAATGTAAGCTGCTTGGGTTTTTTTCCTGTTCGTCTGATAGGAGCTATTCGTGAGGTTCCAGTTCGGGAGTTTGGAGTGCTACTTTGTATGCAGTTTGGGAGTTTGGAGCATTCCCTTGTATCCAGTTCAGGAGTTTGGTGTTCTGCAGTAGCTGTGCCTGTGTCTCTGGAAGGGAAGATCTACTAAACGGCGGTTTAACTCTTTTATGCCTGGGGGTGCAGTTACAAACATAGTTGATAGCTAGGATGTATCGTTAATTGATGCCTGCCATGTATGATTAATCACTAAATGATCTAAGCTACAACCACGCACCACACAATGTTAAGCAATATATGTTTATCCTGATTACCTAATCTAAAAAACGTGCAATGCTTTCAATGCCATAATGTTGTTTTTCTATGTATACCGTCCGGTTTGCTCCAGCTGTTGTAGCAAAGTAAACATACTTGTTAATCACTTGCACAAACAAAATAAAGAATTAAAAAAAAAAAAAAAAAAAAAAAAAAAAAAAAAAAAAAAAAAAAAAAAAAAAAAAAAAAAAGCATTAATAACATACAAAAATATACACTGGGTTGGCACCTTCTTCAAGGACAGAGGAAGTGGCCAACACCTTGTAGAAATTAAGAAACTGGAATATCAGACAGTAACTTAAACAAACTTATGATATTATCTCAAAATAAACTTTCCTTTTTTCTTGCAAAGTCATAATTTAACCTGAGTACTTATAAGTATACCAACAAGATTCAAATATATACATTGATTTTTGATCAACAGTGCCATCTATTGGAGTTTTAAAAATTTTAATCCCTATGGTCCCGTTGAATGTGTACCGGTATTATTACTATTATTATTAATAATATTACTACTAGTATTTATATAGCGCCAGCATATTCCATAGCGCTTTACAATATTATCAGAGGGGGAGATTTAACAATAAATGAGACAATTACAAAAATCTTACAGGAACAATGGGTTGAAGAGGACCCTGCTCAAACGAGCTTACAGTCTATAGGAGGTGGGGTATAAAACACAATAGGACATGAGGTAGCAATCAAACATGGTGGAGTGAAGCAGAGCTGGAGGAGAGAATAGAGTGATGCCCTTTAGGAGAGGGCAAGGGAAAGGTATGTGAAGTAGAGGTTACTCTGGGAGGCCATAAGCTTTCCAAAAGAGAGGGATTTTTAGGCACTATTTAAATGATAATGAATAACCAAAGCATGCACAAGAAAAATCCCCTTGAGGATCGGTGACGGTTCTGAACCGTCATAACGTTATTATGTACTTACCCGATCATCGTCGTTTCCCCGGCGGTGATCAGCGTTGCTCCCGGTGTGGGGAGACTGCCTGACAGCCAAGGCAGCCTCCCCACAGTTAATTAGGACCCCGTGGCCACGTGATCGGTCACAACAGAGCGGTCACATGGCAAAATAGCGGTCCATGTATCCGTGCATGTGTAAATTAAAAAAAAATAAAAAATGTTAATGTTAATAAAAATATAATTATATATGTGTGTATGTATATGTATGTGTGTGTGTGTGTATATATATATATATATATAATATATGTCTATATATCTTATATTTATAATGTCATACTAAGTGTATTTTATATTAATATATACACTTATAATTAAATTACATGCGTGTATATATAATATATAACTATATATATTGTATATATATTATTATAAAATACAAATAAGTAGATTCAAATAAATTATTAAACTTAAAAATAATTTTTAAATTTCTTTCAAAAATGATATATATATGAAATTGTTTCTAACTGTATTTTGATATTAATATATCAAAATACACTTAGAATGAAATTATATATACATCTATGTATATATAAATCAAAATAATACAAAATATAGGGGTCGGAGCCAGGCCACCGAGCCGCATGGCAGCAGACTAACAGGCCCAAACAAATTAATCTGGATCTGAAACGACCACAGATGGCCCGAAGACCAGACTGCCGGCTGAAATAATGAGGAGGATGACATCAGCTTTACAAAGATACCATTAGACCCGGAAAGCAGGCTGTGAGCACCGTAAAGAACTTTCAAGGCCTACCCAGGACCACAAAACCAGACCCGGGTGACCATGGGTCGGCCAAAATACATGCCGATCCTAAAGAGAAACAAAAGCAACTTACTCTGGCAACGGAAGCTGCTGGCTCGGGGCACGGCCCCGCTCCCCCCCGGCCAGTGGGGTTATCCGGCATCATGGAAGCGACACACGCCGAGACAGGAGCTCCCCGCGCTGGGCCTAGACTGCCCTCCTGAACTGGCAAAGGCTGCCGAAAAGGAGTCCGCTGGTAAAAGAGCTGTAAGGACCATTTTAAATACGGGCTCATTATGACGAAAGAACGGCATGAAGGGGACTATTGACGGCTCCGGAATGGCTGGCAGGTGCGGCACATGTAGCAATGGATGACGACGGCAACTAAATGTAATCCCCGACTACCTGCCTACCGAAGGAGTGATAGCCTGGACAGTGGGGTTCCTTGGGGAGTCCAGTCCCTGGTCATGTGAGTCCTGTGGATCAGGACCGGTGGCTGTGAGGGACCCGCATCACCCCCAAGTGTGTGGCAGGCACCGGGAGAGACGGGGGCCTACAGTCCAAGGAAGCCTAGGTGTGGGGGGGTTCTGTGGTCGGTCTCTGGCCCTGAGTGCCCACGGGGCCACGGAGAGCCCAGTCGGTGGACAGTGCATGTCTGGGGAGGACAGAAGGAAACCTGGCGCACTGGAACCACATTGTTGCTGGCCATGAATGGCCCGGATCGGACCATTATAGAGTCCCCAGCTACGGCCACTAAGCCTGTACCATATAGACTCATATTTTCATGCTTCCAAATTTTTATAAATTTCATATGCCCTTATAAGTTTTCTTTATAACTCTGCATGTTACTTGGACCGTGTAATAAGAGTATTCACATAAGGTGATAATAATATTGCAAGATCCGCTTACTAGCCTTTTAACTAAGTTGACTTGGTACAGAGCTATTAGCTAACCTGTATGCATGTAGTAGACGGCGATAAGGCTTTGTGCCTACTTTAACATGGGCATAGGGCATTGCAATGCTATAGACCACACAGTTATGAATTCAATTCATGCTGGATGTAGACCATTTTCTTGCTCTACTTAAGATTGGCCCAGTAATGCAATAATATACACACCTAGGCCAAGGCTTAGTTGTTAACTATATTTGCAACACACGCAGACAAAAAATATGTTATCTATTCATGATGCAAAAACCTGCTCCAACAGAGAAATGGGCTAGATAAAAGATGTTAATTGCCTCTATACAGTTATAGCAGCTGGGACACAGCGTTTAAACGCTGCATCCCCATGTTCGATTCAAGCTACGAAACATAAATTCTCGTAAAGTTAATGCATGTTTAATATACAAGACTACAGCATTTTATAAAGGGTGTCCGATTATATAACCTTTACCAGTACTGCACTTTTAGCAGCAGTCTATATCAGACCACGCATTATAAGTTAATTACTTTATTTAAATGAGCATTTACACGTTTACATGCTTACATATTAATATATTTTATTTGGCTATAAATATGCAAGATAGACAGATAAGAATCAGGCCAGGCAGCAAGGACTTAATGATATGTTATCATTCAATGCCAAATGATTATTAGACACTGCAAAGTTTGAACAATGCCCTAAAAAGAAAGACAACAAAAACACGCTCAAATGTGATATTATCTTAAACGCTGTAGAACAATAGGCATGATTGATGAGCCTCTGCGCAGGCAACGATTTGTATATCCATTCATGCAATGAAAACCAGGCCTCTGTGCAGGCACTAACCCGCTTTAACACGTTATACGTTTGCATTGGAATATGTTATGAAACAAATAAACATATTTAAAACAAAATATATATATCCATTTATAAATTACATAAATAATTTAATAAATATAAAAAGGGGAAGTACAAGTGCTTCTATATAAAATTTTAGATTGGAATTATACCAAACAAATTTGATGTGAGCTGCTATACCACCGTGCTTATCTTTCTATAAGAAAATGGTGGAAAAATGAGAAGAATCGGTGTAGCGCTCTATACTAGTGGATGTGAAAAGAAAACGAATAAAGGAAAACCTTGCTGTACCTTGATGAATTATATATACTTATGGATAATCCCAGAGTAGTCAGGTTTACCTTAAATACAAAATACAAATATACAGAACATAGTGTAACCTGTATATAAAATGTAAATAAAAATAAAGTGCATAGGTAACTCACTCACACTTTTCTGAGCTAATGTACTAGCTCAGGTATGTGCGCCTTAGGGTCCGTAGAGGCGACCCTTCCCCTCCTTTTCGTCCAAATAGTCTCCAGGTATATTGTCCTAGGTAATAGGTATAGGAGGAGAAAATAGCGTAGTACAGTCTGATGTATATAAGGTATATTAAATAAATAATACCAATATACTCACAAACCCTGAGCCAATGTATCGGCTCGCTTCATAAGATGTATGTGGTTAAGGACCACAATCCTTCTTTATAATAGCAGGTAGGAATAAAAGCCGTAAGTGTGATAAAAATATATATATAATTTATTGTATAAAAAGTATTACATAAATATATAAAAAATACACTATATCAATAAATCAACACTTGTGGCTATAGTCCAAAAAGACAGTATAGTCTGCTCACTGTTCATCCAGGACGCGTTTCACCAAATTGGCTTCCTCAGCTGCACATTTTTTCCAGCTGAGGAAGCCAATTTGGTGAAACGCGTCCTGGATGAACAGTGAGCAGACTATACTGTCTTTTTGGACTATAGCCACAAGTGTTGATTTATTGATATAGTGTATTTTTTATATATTTATGTAATACTTTTTATACAATAAATTATATATATATTTTTATCACACTTACGGCTTTTATTCCTACCTGCTATTATAAAGAAGGATTGTGGTCCTTAACCACATACATCTTATGAAGCGAGCCGATACATTGGCTCAGGGTTTGTGAGTATATTGGTATTATTTATTTAATATACCTTATATACATCAGACTGTACTACGCTATTTTCTCCTCCTATACCTATTACCTAGGACAATATACCTGGAGACTATTTGGACGAAAAGGAGGGGAAGGGTCGCCTCTACGGACCCTAAGGCGCACATACCTGAGCTAGTACATTAGCTCAGAAAAGTGTGAGTGAGTTACCTATGCACTTTATTTTTATTTACATTTTATATACAGGTTACACTATGTTCTGTATATTTGTATTTTGTATTTAAGGTAAACCTGACTACTCTGGGATTATCCATAAGTAAATTTCATAAATATACACGTAGACTTCAAATATATAAATATGCATATATATTTAAAATCTACGTGCATATTTATGTAATATTTTTACATAATCAAGTTATTTTATTGATTACAATTTGAGGAACCTGCCTGACAACCCAGGCCGAAGTCCAGAGAATTTAATTTGCTAGCACTGTATTTAACTCTGTAACTTTCTATGACACCCTACAACCTGTACATGGGGGGTACTGTTTTACTCGGGAAACATCGCTGAACACAAATATTGGTGTTTCAAAACAGTGAAACATATCACAGCGATGATATTGTCAGTGAAAGTGACTTTTTTTGCATTTTTCACACACAAACGGCACTTTCACTGATGATATAATTGTTGTCATACGTTTTACTGTTTTGAAACACTAATATTTGTGTTCAGCAAAGTCTCCCAAGTATAACAGTATACAGGTTTTATAGTGTTTCTGAAAGTTACAGGGTCAAATATAAGGGTCAAATATTTTTACATTGAAAATTGCCAGGTTGGTTTTGTTGCCTTTGAGAGCGTATGGTAGCCCAGGAATGAGAATTACCCCCATGATGGCATACCATTTGCAAAAGAAGACAAACCAAGGTATTGTAAATGGGGTATGTTCAGTCTTTTTAGTAGCCACTTAGTCACAAACACTGGCCAAAGTTAGCATTCATAATTGATTTTTGCATCTTTAACACACAAACAAATGTAAATGCTAACTTTGGTCAGTGTTTGTGACTAATTGGCTACTAAAAAAGACTGGACATAGCCCATATTGAATACAATGGGTTGTCTACTTTAAAAAAAAAATGTACATGTGAGGTGTGATTCAAATATTTATGACAGATAACAGTGTTACAATGTCACTATTGATTCATTTTAAAAATATATATTTTGAAAAACAGCAATGTCCTACTTGTACTTATAGCCATATAACTTGCAAAAAATAATAATAAATGAATCTATTTAGCAGTTTTTTTCATTAGCTTACATAGGTAAGTAAAATACTTTTCAAGCAAGTCAAACAACATGTTTTTTTTCCAATTTTTCACTATATTTTATTATTTTATTTAAAGTAAATTATATGACATGATACAAATAATAGTATGTAAAGAAAATCCCTTTTGTCCCCTGAAAAATGTTAAAACAGCTCTGGTCCTTAACGTACAACATGGTCAAAACAGTCCAGTCCTGAAGGGGTTAATCATAAAATCTAAAAAAATTAAACATGTATGCTAGAAGCTGTATTTGGCTCAGTAAAATGTCTAGCTTTAGCCAACTAAAGTGTAGGATTCCATGACAGGTTTCTATTAGCTGCACTAGTAACAGCAATGCAAGGCATGTAAAGAAGATATGTGATGTATTGCTACCAGAAGCATATACAGCTTTTATGGCACAGGGCAATAATGTATTTTGGCATCCCCCCACTCCTAACGGTCAATTTTGTGATTCTCACTCTGCATTCCTCCAGCACTTTTTTGTTAGGGAAATTACACACATTCATCTACATAGACATGAACACACACATTTATATACACACATATACACAGACTCACATGTTCACATACACACACAGATGTGTAACACATTCATATTCATACTCATGTACATTGATATGCCCACAAACACTCACATTTACACTCACATACCTTCATATGCACACACACAGACTCAGACACTCATACAATTAAGTACACACAGACTCACTGTAAAGGATCCTGCTATTCGTGCAGCGCTGATCCTTGTAGCTTCTCCCGAAATCCAGCTGAAGTAAAGTGATTATAGCTCCCAATTCCCCAAACATGAGTCGAGACTTCATGAAGGGGTAAAACAATCTGATCTAATGAGGGCTACCTGCCCGGTATTTATGCAGGTCTCCCACCTGGTGGACACTCCCCTAGGGGACCAGATGGAAGACTGGGACAAAAGAATTACAGTAGCCAATCGCAGCGGCTCAAACATAAGCATTCCCCTTTGCATAGGTAAATCCCTCCTCTCTATCCTGGAGATAATTAACTTAAGTGGGGGAAGAAACCCTAATTATCTCCAGGTAGAGAAAAACATGTATTTTTTTTATATTTTCCCAAAACAGTATTAAAATCTATAACTTGTATTTCACCGAACATAAACTTTAAGTCCCACATACCCCCAGATAGCTTGGATCTGAGCGCACATTATAGTCGAATAGCGCTCAGATCCCACGAACACAGTTCTGAATATCGTCGAATGAAGTTTTGATTTCACCGGTTGTTCGTGAGATTGTATCCGAGAAAGCGTTCCATAACTGTAGCTATCTGGGGTCGGTCTATTTCGTATTGCATAAAAGTCCCGAACGGTAAAGTGTTCCCGGCATTCGTGTGTTTCTAGCCATATGAACGGGGACCTTGGAAGGCGCCAGCGGTGTTTGGCGGAATAAGTGTCTGAAAATAGTTCCCGGTTCATCGCCGCCATTTACCGCTGAGTGTTTGACGATTTAAACTGGCGACCGCCATTTGGCAGACGAATGTGGACCACCAAGCTTTTCCCCAATTACTCTGTGGTTAACCGCAAGGTCTGGGCGGTAAATGAGCGACACACGACCTCAATGGGAGATCCGGGGATTCAGTAGTTTGTTTGTTTTATTTGTATTTGCACGAAATAGCCACACATGCGCATAAATAACCGAAAGGCTGTTTCTCAGAGCCTGTTTAACACAGGATTTCGTTACACTCACACACTACATTTTATTTTTATTTATTTATATATATTTTTCCAGTGAGGTCCATGCCTCCCATTTCTTAACTTGAATGAAAGCTGGAGTGGAATCTCATCCAGGGGTCCAGTGATTTGATGCTGGAATCTCTCTGTACTGATCACTCAGGACCCTGCATCTCTGTTTGATGCCGGGCCAAGGTTGACTCATCCTGGCTGCCAGCATCAGTACAGGGCACAGCTCCCTCGCCACCTGCTCCACATCCAATTACAACCCTGAAAGCAATGCACTTGAAGTAAGGTGCCTGCTCTGGAAAGAGCGGGGTTCTCTGCATACCCGCTACCTCTGATTACCTGAGGAATGCCAGAATAACCCGGCCCCCAGTTAGCACTCCACTCTTTGTGAGGACATCAGAAGCAGAATTGCCAAAGCTTAGAGTGCTGGTGTGGATCAGTCCAGTAGTCTCATCCAATCACTGCCATCCTGGATAGCCAAAATAGATTAGTGATAAATAAGTCTAAATTCTTCATTATCAATGCACCAGAGAAAGGTGTGTTCTCTGGGTATTGGAGAGAATCCTTCTTTTTGCCAAACTCCTAAATGGTTTAGCAAAGAACCAGGAAATGGTGTGTAGAGACTCTGAGCACTATAACTACTACATTGCTTAGAGTGTCCATTTAAGGACTCAGGAAGCAAAGATTGAATCCACTGGGTTGTGTTTTACAAGATTTTTCTTTGCTTGAAACAAATCTCATTAATACATGATATAGATTGTAAGGCAGCATGGTTTTCTTTACACAATAAAAATATCAACTTCAAGGTCAGTGGGATTACACTCTGATTGGAGCTTTCAATGATTGTTTTTGTTTTCTTTGCAAAGAATCTTACTCCTACGATTGCCCGCTCTCCTCTGCCAGACAAATTCATTGTCAAATGCTTACATTCCTTTGTGCATTAACCAGGGAAAGGATGTTGTCTCTGTATATTTATATATAGCTTTGTCATGTTACCATTCAATCTTCCAAATTTCTCTATGCTTGGGATTACTCCCAGTAGTGCAGAACTAAATAGTGCTAATCTTGCAGTGCTATTCCTAACCAGATAGGTTAGGACAGCCCACAACAGATCATAATAAATAGTGCTACAAAGCCCACGATAGATAGTGCTAAAGTAAAAATCACAAAAAGCAAATCTCTTTTGTAAATCTGTATAAGTGCATGTAATTATTTATTTATTTATTACTGGCATTTATAAAGCGCCAACATATTCAGCAGAGCTGTACAATTGTGAAAGACAACACAATAAGAACAGATCGATACAACAGATAGAGGGCCCTGCCCGTAAGCTTACAATCTAAAGGTTACCTTTTCTGTCCCCAAATAATATTTAGTTGTTTTTCTATTACATCAAATGGTTTAACAAACATAGTACTGAACTAAGCAGTGTATGCCTTCTCATTTGATTAGCTTGTGTTTCTGGAATAGCAATTTTTAAAAAACAATATAAAGTTAATTTGAACTTTTATTAAAAAGAGTAGGGGGCGTGGCCTGGGCTCCGTTCCACACCAACACTAACATCAGCGAACCGCACTGAAACCGTACACTTACCTGCACACATGGGGCGCACTAAGCATACTGAACCCCCCCAGACCGGCAGAAACACTTCCTCGGGGTCACGTTAGGGTCCGATGGATGGCTTCCTCAGTAGCCTGGCCGGGCCTTCTCATGAGTCCCAGACTCCCAATATGGTGCCGACCTCTCCGATCTCCACATGCTCCAGCTCAGATGGCACCACACTAGCCGACATCGGTACGGAATTAAAACGCATAGCAACAGTGATGGTCACTAAAGATGACCTCACTCACCTATCCTCTAAACTCCACGAGGCTATTAAAACAGAAATGGCCGGCCTGAAAGGAGAAATTAAAGCACAGGAAACCCGCATCCTGCAACTGGAATAAAAAGCACAGACAGCGGAGGATCACTTCATAGCCACAGACACGGCCCTAAAACGTCAAGGAGCTCTCCTCCTAGCCATGAGACAGCAAATGAAGGATCAGGATAATCGCGGTCGCCGCAATAATATCAGGGTGAGAGGGATACCTGAGCCTACAGAGAGGGGGGTGGGAAATATAGAAGAAATACTCACCTCCCTATTCCGCATAATCCTTCGTGAAGAAGCACCAGCCCACATTAAATATGATAGAGCACATAGAGCCATGCGGCCGCGGCTCGCAGAAGGGACACCCAGAGACATCATCTGCTGCCTACATTCCTTCCCCCTGAAGGAATTGATCATGGCCACAGCCAGACCCAGACCTCTCTGGAACAACCGTGGAGCAGAGGTATCCCTATATAACGACCTATCACCGCTGACCCTAGAGGCAAGGAGAGTCCTGAGGCCGATTACCACCATCCTCCGGGAGAAGAATATACCATACAAATGGGGCTACCCATTTAGCATCACAGTCTGTCACAACAATGAATGGGTCTCCACCAGATGGCCTGAGGAAATACCCCAATTTCTACAACGCCTAGATCTGCCACCGACATCTGTCCCGAAACCGGGTTCTACTGCCTTTGGAACCCAGACCATATTCCTTATGGGATACCAAGATGGCACCCTAATCATGTCCGGAAACTGGAAATGCGGCCATATTGGAGGTGGCGGTGCACATCCGGTAATGACCAAATAAGGAAAGGGGTGGAAACTGTTTGACACGTGTAATTAATTATGTTTTAATATTGTATCCTTAATATACTGTTTCTGTGCTCACTTTTATGTTGACTAGCACCTGAGGAAGACCACATTTGGTGGTTGAAACGTGTTGTGCCTGTTTTTATTTCATTTATATACTTTTCTCTTTTGGTTCCTGACTCTACATCTCACTATATGAGATTGAGTAATTTATCCAAGAGAAGAATCTCTTTTTCTACTCCAAACCCCTGGTTTCTGAAAGTCCAGAGAGTCTATCCTTAAGAAAAGTTTCACCTATGTCCATGAATGAGACATACATGCTGCATAAGTTCTGAGCCAACTTTTAATCGGCTCTAAAAATTGTAACACATATCAGTATATACTCCTTGTTCAAGTATATACCAGGAACATTTACTTTTGGTTACCACAATTGTATATATTACAGGTAACATTTTTCTGGTTTTTATGTGTGCGCTTTTACCTTCTATCTTTTTACTGTATCTTGGTTTTTAAGTATATGTGGTGACAATATACTTTGGTATTATAGCAGCACCTATTTTCCTCTAGCGCCACCTATAACATTTATATCACCGATTCCTTAAATGCACGCTGAAGAAACTGGCAGTTTTCTCGGAAGGAATACTGATAATAGGAGGAGATTTCAATACCCCGCTGGACCCGAAAATGGAGAAATAAAGAACATCCACCAAACTCTAAAGTCTCTACGACTGATTGACTGCAGGAGGGCCATGCACCCACTAGAGAAAGAATACACACACTACTCCACAATACACAAGAGATACTCTAGAATAGACTTTCTATTTGTACAAGAAGAAACTCTGGCTAGACTTCAGAAAGCCACCATTCACACAGCTACCTGGCCGGACCACGGACAAGTATCAATAGACGTCGACTCCCCCTTCACAAGACCAACGAGGAGAACCTTACTGACCGATATAGTACTGAGAGACCAAATCACACAAACACTAACAAGCTACTTCATGGAAAACGAGACAGACAATGTCTCGGACATGACAATCTGGGAAGCACACAAAAGTGTAATATGAGGCAAACTCATACAACTCGCGTCGCAACGTAAGCAGGAAACAAGCAGACTAATGCCAGATCTCATTGACCAGATTAATACCCTAGAAACACAACACAAGCGACACCAAGTGGAAGACACATACAAAGAACTCCTAGAGGCGAGAAAGCAACTACACGCCCTACTGCTCAAGAGACACCTGAGACACCTACGCAGATCCAAAGGATTCTTCTACCTCCACCCAAATAAGGGAGGGAAATACTCGTACATATGCTCAGAGGACAACAACAACCCGCACAAGTACACAGACTAAAACGGCAAGGAGGACCGTCCACACAACACCCGGAGGAAATCGCAAAGGAATTTCTCAATTACTACGCGTCCTTATACAGCACACACAAACAAGGTGACGATGAACACGAATGCAACAAACTGGACTGCACAGGACACTTCCTAAGAGAACACCTCCATACAACCGTGACGGCTGCGGACGCAGTAACGCTTGATCAACCGATCACCGAAGACGAAATACGAGCAGCCATCAAAACAACAAAAACAGGTCTCACCCCTGGCCCTGACGGACTGACCCTAGACTATTACAAATGACTCCAGGACATTCTAATCCCAAGGCTCACAAAAGCCCTGAACGCAATCACGAATGGGACAGCATTCCACACTGAATCGTTATCGGCTATGATCACAGTAATCCCAAAGCCAGGAAAGGACCCGGAGGCCTGCAGTAGCTACAGACCCATATCCCTATTAAACTTAGACACAAAACTTTTCACCAAGATTCTAGCCACCAGAATCCGCGCTCTGATGCCAACTCTAGTGCACCCCGACCAAACAGGATTCATACCGGAATGAGAGGCCCGAGATAGCACCCTACGGATCCTCGCCATACAACACCTAACAAGACGAAACAAAACACCACTCCTCTTGCTCTCGACGGACGCCGAGAAGGCATTCGACAGAGTAGGCTGGAAGTTCCTGAAAACAGTGTTACACCTACTGGGATTCACCGAAGCTATACTGAGCTGGATCGGAGCAATATATGGCAACCCGACATCAACAGTCCGAGTCAACGGAGCACTGATGGAGTCCTTCCCGATCCGAAATGGCACTAGACAAGGGTGTCCCCTGTCCCAACTACTATTTGCGTTAACGTTAGAACCCCTACTAGAAGCGATAAGACGAAACATCAACATCACCAGATACACATGGAAAACCACCACACACAAGGTTGCCGCATACGCGGATGATATGTTATTCTTCATCACACAACCGAGAATCAAACTACCCTGCCTAATGAAAGAACTCGAAGACTACGGACGCCTGTCGGGCCTCAAACTCAACCTGAATTAATGCGAACTCCTCAACATAAACGACCCGATGAGAGAACACAGAGCTATATCCTCAAACTTCCCCTTCCGGTGGTGTCAGTCCCAAATGATATACCTAGGGATTTGGATAACAGTGGATCCAAGCTCCCTCTACCAAACAAACCTTGTCCCTTACTCACATCCAGCAGGATCTACAGACCTGGAATTACCACACATCACCTGGCTAGGCCGCATAGCGGTGATCAAAAGGAATATATTACCCAGAATACTATACCTATTCCACACAATCCCCCTGTCGATACCGACGGCATTCTTCGCATCTCTGAAAACCACATTCCTGACCTACATATGGAAAGGACAAAAACCACGACTGCGATATGAACTTCTCTGCCAGACCAGAAGAAGCGGAGGATTAGCTCTCCTGGATCTGTGGAACTACCATCATGCAACAGCCCTGCAACGGATCCTAGAATGGCACACAAACCCACGTCACAAGCAATGGGTGACCCTGGATAGAGACTCATCCACCAGGCCAACAATCTTCACCACTGTATGGAACAAGAAAACGACAGCACAGGACGAACTCAACAAACTCTCCCCGGAGAGTTAAACCCTTCAGACATGGGTGTCACTGCAGAAAACAACGAATGTCTCCCCCACACCTAGCCCAATGACCATGCTAACGGACAACCAACTACTAGGAGGAGGACTACCGGCAAGGGTTTGGAGCATCCTGGAAGGAGGAGACTTCATCTCAATCCACAAAACATTGACCGCCACCGGACTGGACCAACTGGTAGAGGGCACACCGACTCTCATGCAAAGATACCGATACACACAACTACAACATTTCTATCACACACTACCAGATAGAGCCGCAATACACAGAACCCTCACGTGGTTCGAAGAAACCTGCGACCAAAAAAACGACCATCCAGAAACCGACATCAACCCTCTATCAGTACCTGATCACGAACAACCAAAAGACAGCTCTGCCATATAAGAGACAATGGGAACACCTCACAGACAGGACATTCACAGACGCACAATGGGACCAAATTCTAATTCTCCATCACAAATCCTCAATTAGCACATCATACCAAGAAATGAATTACAAATTACTAACGTTCTGGTACAGAACACCGGACCTCCTACACAGAATATTTCCCAACACCCCAGCGACGTGCTGGAGATGCGAGACGGACATGGGCACAGTAAAACACATCTGGTGGGAATGCACCAAAATCAAACCATTCTGGAACCAGAGTATAGCCCACATCAGGGATACGGGTGTCAAACACAAGGCCCGCGGGCCGAATCCGGCAAGCCAGACCTCGTCATGTGGCCAGTGTAGCCGCCGCCGGCCGCCAGCCCAGTGGCGGATCCGGGGGGGGGGGGCAACGGCGGCGGGGGAGGGAGGGATAGAGGACCCAGAGCTCAGGCTGCAGCTCCTCTGGGTCCTCCTCTCGCGGGAGTTGGAGCGTTGCCGCGGTTACCACGGCAACGCTCCAAATCTCGCGAGAGTGAACTCTAGCCCTGGAGCATGGGCTAGAGTTCACTCTCCCCACTGGGACCACCAATGAATCCCCCACCGGACCACCAGGGAAATGTACCCCCTCCCCCCAGTAAAGGTAAGAAGGGAGGGGGGACATAAATATATATTTTAATTAAAATTATATATATAATATATAAAAGCCCCCCTACCCTTATATCACACACACACACACTCTAAACACACACACTGCCCCCCATACACCCATACTGCCCCCCATACACACACACTGCCCTATACACCTATATACTGCCCCCTAACACACACTGCCCCCCATACACCCATACTGCCCCCAATACACCCACACTGCCCCCCATACACTCATACTGCCCCCCATACAAACAAACTGCCCCCATACACCCATACTGCCCCCCATACACCCACACTGACCCCCATACTGCCCGCCATACACACACACTGCCCCCCATACACCCATACTGCCCCCCCATATACACACTGCCCCCCATACACACACACTGCTCCCCATGCACACACACTGCTCCCCCATACACACATGCTGCACTGCCCCCACACACACACACACACACACTACCCACCATACACATACACTACCTGATATACACACACTGCCCCCCATACACACATACTGCCCCCCATACACACGTACTGCCCCCCATACACCCGTTCTGCCCATGTAATAATTGAATGCAGTGACAATAATTTATGATAATAAAGAGTGGACACATAGTCCTACAGATACAACCGGCCCTTTGAGGGTGACCAAACTGCTGATGCGGCCCCCGATGAATTTGAGTTTGACACCCCTGTCCTAGGGGATGTCAGACCTAACTCAAGCGGACCTGTGAGTCCAACACATGCTACCTATATGTACCACTAATTCCTAACATTCCTGGAGGCCTGCGTGCCTCACTGTTTGGATTGCTCCATTGTACTGTGAAACTGCTACTCTGAAAACAATAAAAATCACATTTACATAAAAATAAAAAGAGTACATTTTTTTCCCTTTTATTGTCTACATTGTGTTTTTGCCCCAATTCAGTTAATATGATTTTCACTACATGAAGTTTATTGAACAGAAAAAAATAGATACAAAATAATTTAAGAGTTCCTAAAAGTATCCTCTAAAACTAAGGGGGCTGCTTAAAGGGGGACACTACAGACTCGTACAGCTAGCTAAAAATGATTTAATTCTTTATGTGTGAAAAGTGTGCCCTCTTTTATTCATCTAAGAAAAAGTGCAAATTTCAATTAAAAAAAAAAATGGCATGTTTATAAATGAAAGGATCACTATAGGGTCAGGAACACAAAAATGTATTCCTGAACCTATAGTGTTAACACCACCATCTAGGCCCTTGGGCCCTTCATGCCTCCATAAATATAGTAAAAATCTTACTGTATTCAAGCCTGAAGCTGTAAATCTGCATGCTGTTAGACTCAGAAAAACAAGCAGTCTGCTGACATGTGGTAGCCTGATCCAATCACAGTGCATCCCCATAGGATTGGCTGAGACTGACAAAGAGGCAGTTCAGGGGCAGAGCCAGCATGATTCAAACACAGCCCTGGTCAATCAGCATCTCCTCATAGAGATGAATTGAATTAATGAATCTCTATAAGGAAAGTTCAGTGTCTGCATGCAGAGGGAGGAGATACTGAATCACAGGATGCTGTGCACAGTGCTGCCCTGTGCTCTGCTGACAGCAGATCTGAGTGGATGGAGGCATATTATTATCAACTCCAAAGTCCCTCTGGTTCACTCTGAGTGACTGCAACTGGAGGAAAATACAGTGTATACATGAGAGAGGCTGCAGGGAGCTATAGTTCTCACTTGAACAACCTCATTAAGCTGAAGTTGTTCAGGCGACTATAGTGTCCCTTTAACAGACAATCAATCCTGCTACTTCCTGGTTGGATTGCTCAGTGGAGTTAAAGGTACTCTCAAGTGCCAGGAAACACTGCAAAACTTCCACCCCCCATCCCATGTTGCTGAAGGGGTTAAAACCCCATCAGTGACTTACCTGAGTCCAGCGCCGATGTCCCTTGGCACTGGGTCAGGCTCTGCCTACTCTCCTCGGCGGGGGAGACCTAATGCTCATGCGTGGCAATGGCCGCACACGCACATTAGACCTCCCCATAGGAAAGCGTTATTCAATGATTTCATATAGGCAATTTCGTGTTCTAAGAACACGGAAGTCCCTCTAGTGGTTGTCTGATAGACAGCTAGAGGTGGACTTAACCCTGCAAGGTAATAATTGCAGTTTATAAAAACTGCAATAATTACACTTGCAGGGTTAAGGATGGTGGGAGTTGGCACCCAGACCACTCCAATGGGCAGAAGTGGTCTGGGTGCCTGGAGTGTCCCTTTAAACTCAAGAGGCAGGACATTGCCCAGATCACCTGCCTTGCAAAGACTTAAGCTGCATTGGGAAGACTGTGATTGGACAACCAGAGAAAGTCTGGGTGGGGTTGGAAGGGGAGAGCTTTAAAGGCAAGAGAACTGCAGCTTTTGCAAACTGTCTTTAGATATACCCCAATGGGAAAAAAATGCATATTTAAGTGCATACATGTGTTATTAGAGGCATATCTACTAAACAGAGTTTTTTTTGACACTATAGAAACTTCTACGCTATTGCTTCTCTCTAGTCTCTGGGGGGAGCCTTTGATAACGACCAGACCCTATGTTTGTGAGTGTGTTCTCCTATGTCTTACCTTTTTAGCACATTATTTGATTTTAATACACCATGGTTTGTTTTTTTGTGTTTATTTTTTATGAGCATATACAGTTTGTTATTTAGAAGTTATACCCTATAGCAGACGCTATCACTTCTTTCATAAGTATTATATATAGACCACAAAGAAACAGGGGGTTAGTGGGGAAGCTGTATAAATATATACAAAGAAGGGCCTGGGGGACAAAAATACCCACGGAAGGCTGGAGGTTAAAGAGACACACACAGAGGGGCTGAGGGGGACAAAGACACACAGGAAGGCTGTGAGTTGGCAATGAGGCACATCAAAGGGCTGACATGGACAAAGACAGCAGGCTGTAGTGTTATCGTGCTTGGATTGTTCCTTTAACTAATGAAAACTATAAAAACAGCTAATGAATACATTGTATTATATAGATACAGTTTATTTTATGAAATGGATACAGTATTTTTTTTAATGAAAAGTAATACACACCAACCTGCAGCTAATAAACAAGCTGGCCAGCAGAGGGAGTACATAACTCAATTTGCTTCATAAACCTTATATAAACACTGTAATTTTCCAGGATTTGAACTAGTATGTTTACCGATATGTATTTGTGAGGTTTTGAAGAGTAAAATTAAAAGTAGAAATCCACACTTCTTTATGCCTCTATCTTAGCTCCCTGTCGATCATTGTCGGTAGCTCTGTTCTTTGCACATGGTAACCAGCATAAAGAAAGCATACATAGAAGAGGAGAAATCCGAAAACAACATTTCTATGTTTCCGATTCATCTGGAATGTTTTTGAGTTTGCCTGTTCTGAATTGGTGTATTATGTAATTTACTAAATATTTAAAATAAAATTGAACATGTTTTGTTATATAGTGCAAATTCCAAAAAAGTGACACTTGGAATATTTCTCGGTGGACTGCAATATTTGATGTTGACCAGGTTACCAGGCTGTGATTAGCATGGCTGATATCCTGGAGGAGTTTATAATTACAGGATGAGGTTAATCAGTGCTTATTACGTTCATAAAATCCACTGTTGGTAGCTATGGAGTTGTGAAAAACAATCTGTGTCTCTCAGGGGTGTGCATATATCTGTGAATGCTCTGTAATGCCGTGCGGGTCATATAGATGAAGCTATATGATGTCACATCAAATCTGAGTCCATATGTGGGTTTTGACATTTTATAGCTAAAGTAGAATAATAGTTGGGTTGTGGCTGTGAATATTTGGTGTAATTTACAGGTTTATTCAACACTTCTTTTTGGTGGAGTTATATGCAGAAATGTGTCTATCCAGAGGTACAGCTCCTGTATACTTTGTAACTAGACCACTAGGTATGAACCCCCCTTCTGCCATTAAGCTATGTAACTACTAGTTGGCCACAGACCCAAATTACCAGTTAGGTGGTGGCCTAGGGCCGAGGCCTGAAACTCCAACTCTAGCTATGATTAAGCCCTCCGAGGGCAAAAAGGATGATCAATAGCTCTAGCTGCTCGGTCCTGGACCCACTCACTTTTCTGAGGTAGTGATGTAATATTGTAAAGCGCTACGGAATCTGTTGGCGCTATATAAATGATAATAATAATAATCTGCACCTACATGTACAGGTGATACTCGAAAAATTAGAATATCGTGCAAAAGTTCATTTATTTCAGTAAGGCAACTTAAAAGGGGAAACTAATATATGAGATAGACGCATTACATGCAAAGCAAGATAGTTCAAGCCGTGATTTGTCATAAGTGAGATGATTATGGTTTACAGCTCATGAAAACCCCAAATCCACAATCTCAGTAAATTTGAATATTACATGCAATCAATAAAACAAGGAGTGTACATAGAACAATATCGGACCTCTGAAGAGTATAAGTATGCATATGGACTCAGTACTTGGTTTGGGCCCCTTCACAGCGTGGCATGGAAGCTATCAGCCTGTGGCACTGCCGAGGTGTTATGGAAGACCAGGATGCTTTAATAGCGGCCTTCAGCTCTTCTGCATTGTTTGGTCTCATGTCTCTCATCTTTCTCTTGGCAATTCCCCATAGATTCTCTATGGGGTTCAGGTCAGGCGAGTTTGCTGGCCAATTAAGCACAGCTGGAAAATGAAGTCAGCATCCCCATAAAGCTTGTCTGCGGAAGGAAGCATGAAGTGCTCCCAAATCTCCTGGTAAACGGCTGAGTTGACCCTGGACTTAATGAAACACAGTGGACCAACACCAGCAGATGACAACACAGACTGTGGAAACTTCACACTGGACTTCAAGCATCTTGCAGTGTGTGCCTCTCCATTCTTCCTCCAGACTCTGGGTCCTTGGTTTTCAAATGAGATGCAAAAGTTGCTCTCATCAGAAAAGAGGACTTTGGGCCACTGAGCAACGGACCAGGTCTGTTTTCTTTAGCCCAGGTAAGATGCTTCTGACGTTGTTTGTTGTTCAGGAGCATCTTGACAAGAGGAATACGACATCTGAAGTCCATGTCCAGAATCCATCTGTGTGGTGGCTCATGATGCACTGACTCCAGCCTCAGTTCACTCCTTCTGAAAGTCTCCAACACTTTTGAATGGCCTTTTCCTGACAATCCTCTCCAGGCTGCGGTCATCCTTGCTGCTTGTGCACCTTTTTCTTCCACACTTTTCCCTTCCACATAACTTTCTATTAATCTGCTTAGATACAGCACTTTGGGAACATCCAACTTCCTTTGCAATTACCTTTTGAGGCTTTCCCTCCTTGTGGAGGGTGTTAATGATGGTTTTCTGCACAACTGTCAGGTCAGCAGTCTTCCCCATGATTGTGATTCCTACTGAATAGAGATGTCGCGAACCGTCCGCGAACTTCTCGTGAACGGTTCGCCACGAGCTGTTCGCGGCGAACTCCGGTCAGCTGACACGTCCCGGCCAATCTCCAGCAGACCCTCCCTCCCAGACCCTCCTACTTCAACATGACCCTCCTACTTTCAACATAGATGCTGTCCAGGAAGTAGGAGGGTCTGGGAGGGAGGGTCTGCTGGAGATTGGCCGGGACGTGTCAGCTGACCGGAGTTCACCGCGAACAGCTCGTGGCGAACCGTTCGCGAGAAGTTCGCGAGAAGTTCGCGGACGGTTCGCGACATCTCTACTACTGAACCAGACTGAGAGACCATTTAAAGGCTCAGAAACCATTTTCAGGTGTTATGGCTTACTTAGCTGATTAGAGTGGGACACTGTGAGCCTAGAATATTGCACCTTTTCACAATATTCTAATTTACTTAGATCATGGATTTGGGGTTTTCATGAGCTGTGAGCTATACTCATCGCACTTATGACAAATCACGGCTTGAACTATCTTGCTTTGCATGTAATGCGTTTATCTCATATATTAGTTTCCTCTTTTACGTTGCATTACTGAAATAAATTAATTTTTGCATGATATTCTAATTTTCGAGTATCACCTGTATATGGAGCTGCACTTATAGTGCACTTATTAAATTCACATTGGTAGACTTCTGTGCTAAGTTTGCTGCAGTCCTTGGAGAGGACTTAGAACCCGACTTGTGGACAACTTTGCTAGATCGATCAATGTGTCAAACCTGATTGCCCAGGTGAGCTAATAAACTTATCTTTCAACAACTAATAGGTTAGAAGATTGGAAAACAGCATTCCCATGGTTTAAAAAGCAGAAGCTAAGGCGTGATCTCTTATAACTCAGTAAAAGATAATGGATTTATTGTCCCTTTCAGTAAGATTTTTCCCTTCACAGATGCTGTTTTTCTTTTTTTTTTTTACATAATTTATAATTGTAACAGTAAAAAACTGTCAGATATAGTGAAATATATAAAAAAAAAAACAACACAATATTGCAGCACCATAATGAAATTATGTGAAAAAAAATAAATTTTCTCCCAATAAAAACTAAATATTATTAGTTGTAATTACTTGTTATTTTGGTTTTGGCCTTTGTTTCTATTTATTATATCTATTCATGTTAAATAATGTAAGTAGTGAAATGTAAAACCTATGATACAATTTTATTAACCCCTTAATAACGAGTGACGGACCTTGTGGCGATCGCGGGGTTAATGGTGCTCCGGTCTGCCTCTGTATTAGAGGCAGACCGAGAGCACCCGATCAGGCTGCCCAGCACATGTACTCGCTCTGACAGTATGTCAGAGCGAGCACATGTGCTTAGTATACTTACCTTCCGCCTCCCTGCACTTCCTGGTTCTGTGTGAAGTGCAGGGAGATGGATCAGTGATTATACTGCCCTCTGTAGAAAAAAAAATAAAGTTAATTTAAAATCCACCTCCCTTTACCAGTTTTAATAAAAAATTAACCCCTTCCCTGCCAATTGATCACTGACTACAGTGATCAATTGTCAGGGATTACATTTTAATGTCATCTGATTTTTTTTTTTAACCCCTGAGAGTTAATTCTTTTTTTTTTAACACTCAGGGGTTAAATTTATTTAATTAATTAATTTAAATATTTTAAAATTATAGATTTAGCTACCTGGGGTGGGTGGAAGTTAGTGGGGAAGTTATTTAGGAATTGGGGGATTTGGTGTTAGGCTAACTAGGGGTTAACTTTAAAAAAGTTTTAAAATAAACTTTAAAAAGTTAAAAATTAAATTAACAAAAAAGTTTTAATAACGTTTAAGTAAAAAATAAAAAAACACCCCCCTTTACCCAGTCCAAATAAAAATTAACCCCTTCCCTGCCAGTTGATCACTGCCTACAGTGATCAAAATACAGATCACAGTATTATACTGTGATCTAATTTTTTTTAACCCCTGAGGATTAACTTTTATTTATTTTTTTAACCCTCAGGGGTTCAATTTATTTAATTAATTAATTTAAATATTTTATAATTATATATTTTGCTAGCTGGGGTGGGTGGGAGTTATGGGAAAATGGTGAATTTACTGCTAGTGCTGCTTACTGCTAGTTAGGGGTTAACGGTAAAAAAAAAAAGCTTAGAAAAATTTTAAATCTGTAAAAAAGTGTTAAGAAAGTTTAGGAAAGTTTAAAAAAAATTAATAAGCAAAAGTTTAAAAACTAATTTTTAAAAGTAAAAAATATTTCAAAAAGTAAAAAAAATACATTTAAAAATGCTCATCGCCACTAAACCTGGAACAAACTAGAGAAAAAATGATCCCACGCTAAGGTTCAAAATATACCTTTTGAATTACCCCAGGGTGTATTCTTTAATAAATAGTATGTGTTTGTGGGGAAGTTTCAATAACCAACCGTCTAAACTGCTCCAAATTGGAACACAGTGTAAAACTTAAGTTAGAAAAAAACTGAATGGCTGCGTCTCAAATGCCGACATAGCTGAGCAACATATGAAGTATTATACAGTGGTAGCACACATAAGGTTTGCAAAATATACTGTGCAAACTCACTTTGTGTGTCAAAAAGGCAGAAAAAACGCTTATTACCACTACACCTGGTACAAGCTAGCGGAAAAATGATCCCAGGCTAAGGTTCAAAATATACCTTTTGAAATACCTTGGGGTGTCTACTTTAAGAAATGGTAGGCCTTTGTGGGGTAGTTTGAATTTGAAACCTGCGAAGATGCTTGGAAATTGCACATAGGCCCAGCGTCAAAATTCAATGTTCGGTAAAAACTGATATGGCTTGGTCTCCTATATGGCACTGTAGCTTCACGAAATAGTGCCCAAAAAATTCATTGGGGGTGTCTTTTTACTCAGAAGACTTAGCTGAGCATAATTTGGGGGTTTGAACTTAATGGCACATATGAAATATACAAAATGCCCAGCAAAAATGCAATCCGTATGTAAAAAATGCACAAAATTATTTTTTACCACATACTTTGGCATATATTGGTGAAAAAATGGGGGCATGTTAAGGCACAATATGCACCTTATGAGATACCCTGGAGTGTCTACTTTTACAAATGGTAGACCTTTGTGGGATTTTTTTGAACAGTCAAACTACTATAATACCCCAAATGGAAGCATAAGCTCATTAAATCCGTCTCTCAAAATTCTACTGTGAATACTGAAAAGGACAGGTATCCTATATGGCACTGTAACGTCACGAAATAGTGCCAAAGACATACAATGGGGGTGTTATTTTACTCAGCAGATGTATCTGAACACAAAATATAACTTTGTACAGGAATAGCACACACCAACTTTACAAAATACACATGAGAATTTCTTTGTTATAAGTTTGGTGTTCCAAAAACCAAAAAAAACACAATTTTACTCCAATATTTAGCACAGGTTGGCGATGAAATGGCTACGTAGAAAGTGTCAAAACAACATTAGGTAAATAGCCCGTGATGTCTACTTTATATAAATATATACTTTTGTGTGGGAATTTTGTTTTCTTTTATGGCTATTAAGCTTACAAGACAAACATACCAAATTCTAAAATCGCTCCACATTAAAAGTTTATTTTACTCCTTGTGTTTGTGACCTGTAACTACCAAAAAAAACTTTAAATCCCAGACACATTATATATTCTGTAAATCAGAACAACTAAATTAATTTATTTTTAATTACTTTCCTTAACCTGGAATAATTGTGCACACATTACTATTGCAAAAACTGTAAATAAACACATAATTTTTAATTTTATTTGCATTTTTCTGTATTTTTTTATAATAAATAAGCATTTATCAAATTAAAGCGCTTTCTGTCCTTTAAAAAACGGTATATAATATGTGTCGGTCAGGGCCGGATTAAGAGCACACTGGGCCTGGTGCTGACAAATATGATGGGCCTAATTACGGAATCTTATCGACCAAAAACACTAAACCAGTCATACCTCCCAAGCGTCATGTATCTGATGGAGATGGTGCTGGAGGGAAACTCAAAGGATGCAGCTATAAGAAAACACATACTCTATGCTAATCTCTCTCTAATTTATGTTTTCATCTTTCAAGTAAATCCACACCCCTAACAGCAGTGTCCAGTGAAGCAGGAAGTCAATGGGCAGGGTAAAAGGGTGGGCCACTGGTGCGAATCACGTGACCAGACTTGCCAAAAGGGGAGAACATGCCTAAAAATGGGGCATGTCTGTCCAAAGAATTTGAAGGACAACCTGGCATGAATGCATGTTAGGCTGCCCGCCAATCCTGCAGGCTGTCCAACTAAGGGCATACTATGCAGGCAGCACCATGAGCTTGACATAAATGCATCTAATGATGCGCTCACTCCGTGCTTTCGAAGGACTGTCCCCTATCACTCGCTGGTCCACTTGTCACCTTGCCTTCTTACTAGCAGGCAGAAGTTCCTGGTATATAGTCTGACACAGAGAAAAGGTATATGCAGTGAGGAGAGACCACTAATGGAAAGTCGGGGAGAAAAGGAGACCACTAAGGGAGGTGGGGGGGAAAGGAGAGACCACTAAGGGGCAGGGGAGATCTCTAAGGAATGGAAGGGAGAGCTCTATAGGACAGGGGGCAGGACAGGGAGCTCTTTCACACCACGCACACACACACACACACACAATGCATCCCTATACACACAGAAACACAACATGCTTCCTTTACACACAGAGAAACACACAATGCAAACCTTACACATAAAGACAATGCATCCTTTGCACATATACACAGAAACACACAATGCATCCCTTACACACACATGCAAACACACACTGCTTCTCTTACACACACACAGAAACACAATGCATCTCTTACACACACTCAACGCACCCCTTACAGACAAACACACTTTGCATCCCTTATGCATACAAACACAGATTCACACAATGCATCCCTTACACACAACAAGAAACACACAATACATCCCTTATACACAAACATTCACTGCTTTCTATCCCTTACACAAAAACACACTTCTTCCACTACACACAAACACATTGCATCACCTACACAAACTGGTATCCCTATACACTACATTCCATAAGCACACAAATTAGATCATCTACAGTAACACATAACACATCCCCTGCACACTCTACTCCCTGTGAGCGGACTCATGGGTGGAACATGTAGGTGGACTTATGGGTGGGCTTTATGGGCATACTCACCGTCAGGCCCTGGGGCCCAGACCTTGAGCTATGTAAGAGGCCCCAAAAAATTGAGCTGCTTCCCATTCTCCCAGAACATTGAATTTTGTGACCACAGTTACAAACAGCCTCCAGAGAGCCTGTTCTACACCAGACCAGTGGAGCCAGACTGCAGCCAGAGCCCATCACCATCCTCATCTGATTGTAAGTAGGCAATCTAGTATATTATTAGTGACACTAATCTCTAATTTACCTCACATTAAATGGACACTATAGTCCCCAGAACCACTGCAGCTTAATAAAGTTGTTCTGGTGTCTATAGTTTGTCCCTGCAGGCTTTTTAATGTAAACACACACTGTGTGCAGCACTGGCACTAGTTCATATGGCATTTCATATGGGTGGGGCCCTTATTGGACAAATCTTTCTTTTGCCTAGGGCGGCAAAAATCCTTGCACCGGCCCTGTTTGTTATGAAAGTAAGAGATGTGTACAGTGTACAACATGATTGAATAGTAGTAGTGCTTTACATACTTTGGCAAAAGTGAAAGGGAAAAGATGTTTTGAATTGCAATTAAGTTAGTTTAACACATTATTTGCCAAATTAAAATGTTGAACAATGCTTGCATGATACAGAATTATTTGCACATACTGATTTGATGGTTTATTTTGCTGGTATAGATTGTTGACTCAGGTATAGTCCTTTATCTAATGCCCCTATCCACAAGCTCCCTGACAGATAAATAAGCTCACTACAAACCGCTTACTACACACAGCTCACTACAAACAGCTCACTACCCACAAGTTCATTGACAGACAAACAAGCTCACTGACACACACACAGCTCATTACAAACGGCTCACTACCCACAAGCTCACTGACAAACAAACTCACTACAAACAGCTCACTACACACAAGCTCAATTACACACACATAGCTCACTGTCGCTCACCCCATGATATGGATAACTGGACATTGCCTCATACCCAGGTCTTTCCTGCCAGCTAAGCTACCTGGTTAAGTCTAGGCTTACGTGTTGGCCTTGACTCCTGCATCATGCACTTCACATGCTGTTCTTGGGAGAAGCTGCCAGGGGGCTCTAGGGGGTTGTTATTTTTATGGCCACAGAAGGGAGGAGCTGAAAGAGGAGGAAATATGCACAGCAACTGCCCAAGCCATTCTGATTTAAAAAAACCCACTGGTGTTGTAACAGTTACATCACAGATTTAACTGTACATATAGTCTGGCTTCTTGGGTGAAGACTTGCACTGGTGTCCCCCTCGGATCTGCACCCACACGGATGACTATCGCACTACTCAAATATTTTTTTCCTTTTTCACTCAAAGGGATTCCCCCAAACACAATTTTCCATCATGCACAAGGCTATTAAATACACATTCTCATTTAATTGGAAAACTTGTATTTAAAAAAAAAAAAAAAAAGAAAAATGTCATGCATTGCGTAAGTTAGGATTTATGGGTAAACTCATATTGATATTTTCTTTTTCACCATGTTGTTTATTTAATTTTGTACTTTTTTTTTTTTTGGATAACAGATAGGCTTGCGGTGCCACAACAGAGCAACAAACATAGTAGTGTCACATAAATAAAAACATGCATGAGGCATAGAAATAAAGGCACTTTTTGTTATTTTTTTAAATGAACAAGCTGTAACATGCTATTGCTAGAGCCCACACATGAGTAGTTCTGGTTCTGGTATGAGGAGGCTGCCTTAGGGTATGTCACTTTTGTGCATGGCTTAAGGCACGTGAGTACGAAAAGATAACCTAAGGGGACGGGTAATGGTTTCGCAAGCAACCCCGTGGAGGTTGCTATATTAATATGATGCGTGGCTGGCTTATCCGAGGATTAAGATGCTCCCTGTCCCCAGAGCATAAAGGAGGGGCTGGGGAGGGGAGATCGAAGGGCACCTCAAGGGTTAGTAAGGTGCAACCCATATTGGGTAGTGAAAAGGTCAGCGGGGCCAGTAGGTTACAATTCCGAAGGTGGTAAAACCACATGCTAAATGGTCTGGATCATAGGGTTTCATAACTGCAAACATTGCAAACATATTAAAAAAAAAACATCAGATAATTAAATACAGTAATGCTGGTTAGTTAAGCGCCCCTCTACGTAGCTTCAACCCGGGGTCAAAGAGCCTGCTGGATGGAATACCGCTACATTAAAGGACCACTATAGGCACCCAGACCACTTCAGCTTAATGAAGTGGTCTGGGTGCCAGGTCCATCTAGGATTAACCCTTTCTGCTGTAAACATAGCAGTTTCAGCGAAGCTGCTATGTTTACCTATGGGTTAAACCAGCCTCTAGTGGCTGTCTCATTGACAGCCGCTAGAGGCGCTTCCGCGCTTCTCACTGTGATTTTCACAGTGAGAAGACGCCATGCGCATTCAGCCGATGACGGCGAAAAGGAGGAGGAGAGGTCCCCGCGCCGAGGGAGCCCGGCGGGGGAAAACAGGTAAGATTTAACCCCTTCCACCCCTGGCGGGAGGGGATCCTAAGGGTGGGGGGACCTAGAGACCCTATATTGCCAGGAAAACGAGTACCATATATACTCGAGTATAAGACAAGTTTTTCGGCACATTTTTTGTGCTGAAAAACCCCCACTCGACTTATACTCGAATCAATGTCTGTATTATGGCAACTTACATTGCCATAATACAGACCAGGACCGCCAGGCTCATTACACACACTGCATTCATACACACACACACTGCATTATATACACACACACACACTGCATTATATACACACACACTGCACTCATACACACACACTGCATTATATACACACACACACACTGCATTCATTATATATACACACACTGCATTCATTATATACACACTACACAAACACACACACACTGCATTCATTATATACACACACTACATAAACACACACACTCTGCATTCATTATATACACACACTGTAAATAAATATTCAATTAATATAATTTTTGGGGGATCTAATTTTATTTAGAAATTTAAAGTAGCTGCTGCATTTCCCACCCTAGTCTTATACTCGAGTCAATAAGTTTTCCCAGTATTTGGGGGTAAAATTAGGGGCCTCGACTTATATTCGGGTCGACTTATACTCGAGTATATACGGTATGTTTTCCTGGCACTATAGTGGTCCTTTATCCACATCCCACTGGTGTGCTGTTCTTGCTGATTTTTTTGCAGTAGGCATGTGCATAGGGAAAATTTTCGGTTCGATTCGGCATTCCGAAATTCAGGACTTTCGCAATTCGTGACTTCGGCAATTCGGCACTTCAACACTTCGGAACTTCGGCAACTTCTGCACTTCGGCACTTTCGACACTTCAACATTTCGGAATTTCGGGACATTGGCACATCGGGACTTCTCTTGCAGCCGCTTAGTACATAACTCCCTAATTCCCACGGTATTAGGGAGTTATCTACCAAAAGGCTGAAAGACCTAAATTGGTCTTTCAGACAATTTTACTAATACTAAGTAAAAATTACAGCGGGTGGGGGCCCTACAGTAAAATAAGGAGGGGGGCCTAATGTCCTCCCCCTGGCTCCCACCCCTGAGTGGTGGGTGGGGGCCCGGGTGGGGGCCCAGGTGGGGGCCCTAAATTGGAATAAGGGGGGGAACTAATGTCCTCCCCCCTGGCCCACAACCCTGAGCGGCGGGTGGGGGCCCTAAATACTAATTAAGGGGGGCCCTAATGTCCTCTCTCTGGCCCCCACCCATGAGCGGCAGGTGGGGGCCCTAAATACTAATAAGGGGGGACCTAATGTCCTCCCCCCTGACTCCCACCCCTGAGCAGCAGGTGGGGGCCCTAAATTGGAATAAGGGGGGGACCTAATGTCCTCCCCCCTGACCCTCACCTCTGAGCGGCGGGTGGGGGCCCTAAATTGGAATAAGGGGGGAGACCTAATGTCCTCCCCCCTGGCCTCCATCCCTGAGCGGCTGGTGGGTGCCCTAAATACTAATAAGGGGGGGACCTAAGGGGGAGGAACCTATTGTCCTCCCCCCCAGCCCCCACCCCTGAGCGGCAGGTGGGGGCCCTAAATAAAAAGTTACCCCCAGGTGACTAGGGGTCACCCCCTCACACCCAAAAAATATTTACCCCCTACCTACCCCCCTCACCCTAAATATAATGAGGGGGGACCTTTAACTAAAATAAAAAACTTACCATTCAATGTTTTCTTTCTTCTAAAATCTTCCTTTTCAGCCCCAAAAAAGGCCAAATAAAAATCCACCAATCAGAGTGTTATGAGTCAAATGGTGGGGGATGGGGGAGGACATTAGGTCCCCCCCCTTATTCCAATTTAGGGCCCCCACCCACTGCTTAGGGGTGGGGGCCAGGGGGGAGGACATTAGGTCCCTCCTTATTATAATTTAGGGCCCCCACCCACCGCTCAGGGGTGGGGGCCAGGGGAAGGACATTAGGTCCCCCCCACTATTCTGATTTAGGGCCCCCACCCGCCGCTCAGGGGTGGGGACCCAGGGGGAGGACAATAGGTTCCCCCCATTATTTTACATGAGTAGCCAGGGGGAGGAAATAGGTCCCTTTAGTTTAAAAGCCCCGACTCACGCGTCGCGGGTGGGGGCTCGGGAGGGGGGACCTTTTTTTTTTTTTTTTAACAGTGAGCAGTCTGTGGTTTAATAGACATGCCCCTACTCGCGGTATAGCGAGTAGGGGCATAATTTACTAATACTAAGTAGCCTTTTAGTAGATAGCTCCCTAATATCGTGGGAATTAGGGAGTTATCTACTTATTCATTCCTGTCATTACAACTGACTTGCTAAGTAACTTACATTTTATATGAATGGGGGGAGAGTGGAACTATGAGGAAGGCATCTAGTCCTATTAGGAAAATAGCTCTAACTTAAATATGTAGGAAAATATACAGAAAAAAAAGGGGAATGCGCTTTCCCTAAAATAGGGATACCCTCTATCAATAAATATGTGAACAACCAAGCTGCATACCACAACCACCTACAAAAAGTATTGAACTCTTTGTACAAAGATAACAATCCACCAATAAAATATTTAAAATATAATTTTTCGATCCTTGTGTATATAGAAAAGGCTATTCTTTATAGCAATGTTTGCAATTTATGTTAATATCATTAAAAAAAATTCAAAATACATTTAAAATGGCAAAAAAAACTTAAACTGCAAAAAAAAATTATAATAATAAAAAAAAGTATAAAAAAATTCAATATAAGAAAAAAATACTGAGACTTGCACTTCCAAAATATCTTCCAGTAATATACCATATATATATATTTTTATATTAAATATTTATTTTATTAATATTTTTAAGTATATTAGATATATTCCACACAACAATTTAGGCATATACGTCATAGTGTTAAATTCAGGGTAAAATTATTTCCATAAATTTTAGTATATACATTATTACTATACAAAAGAAAGTATGGCCTAAAAACAAATAAATTAAGACCGATTAAGACAAATACACAAACATTACAAAGCCAGTACAGACCAGGAGATTACCTTATAGTTAACTATAGTGCATTTTCTATAACCAAGAATTGTTTTTCCTTTTTTTCTCCCCTTCCCCTTTCTCTCTTTTTTCTTTCTCTTTTCCTTTCCTTTTTTCTTCTCTTTCTTTTTTTTCCTTTTCTTTCTTACCCCCTTCACTTCCTTCCTTTCTTTCTATTTTCGTTTGAGTGTATGTCTAGTTTCATAAATAATAGTGCAGATTTTAGGCCCCATTTTATATTTTCATTTGATAAAACCTTAAAAATATTGAATGACCATTTCCATATTGTTTTGACTAACGGACATCACCACCAAATATTTAAATAGGTACCTGCAGGGTTTCCACATCTCCAACAATTTGTAACATAGTTGGAATACATTTTGATTAATCTAGATGGAATTTATACATAATATTAAATTGGCACTCCTAAATTTAAGCAATGAACATTTTTATATAGCTGTCTTAAAGCCGCACACCATTCAATTTCAGAGAACATCGTTCCTATCTCTTTATTCCAGGTATTTATTGTTTTAATGGGTTTAGCATTTATTTTTTCAATCAACTTGTTGGTTTTGGAAGTGATTTTCCTAATCTTCTCATGGGAAAACATTTGTTACATGTGTTTCTGAATTATTGATGGACTTTTTAACAGAGTGGTGTTTAAAAGGTTTTTAATTCGTAAAAACGTAAACACCTCTTTGTTAGATATTTGATAGTTTGCTATAATATCCGGAAAGGATACTATTTGATCTTGGTGAATTATATCCGCAATGGTAGTTTTATTTATATTGGGCCATTGTTTTAAAGATAAATCAGACATGTTGTCTTCTAAAGAAATTAAACCGCATGTTTTTATAATTTTATGTCTTAGACCTATATAATGCTTAATTTCATCCCATACCTGTATTGTTTGTGCTAATATATAAGATTTGTTGACTATTTGATCCGTACATTGTTCACCACTATTACACCATAAACAAATTCTAATCTTTTTATATTTCTTGCCACAGCTTTGATCATGTACCAAGGTTCCATTTCTATTTTATCTACTCGTAATTTGTATATACGGTATGTCCGATAGTATTGGCATAATATGTATGTTTGATAATGGGATAACTTATACCTCCCTTATGATGTTTTTTTTGCCAGGACCATTGTACTTATCCTAGGTCTTTTTGCGTTCCATATATATGTTGCAAAACTATGTTGAATCGTGTCTAGCCAGATCTTAGGAATTTTAAGAGGTAACATCATGAATAGGAAAGATAATTTTGGTATTATATATGAATTGATAGTATTCATTCTACCGAACCATGACACATCTTTCAAGATCTTATTAGTATATTTCAATAATTTTAAGACATTAGCTTCCATAGTTCTTTCTACGTTTACCGTTATAATTATTCCTTAGTAATTTGGTTCTTTCTTGGTCCAAATGAAATCGAATTGTCTTTTTAAATCCTCACTAGTATCCCTGTATATTTTAATAGTTAATTCTGTCGATTTTGACACATTTAGTTTATAATTTAACATAGCATTGAATTAAGCATGTAAGAGAGGTGGTTGGTGACGTTAAAGAAATCAAGATATCATCAGCGTATAAGGATATTTTTATATCCTGTTCTTTGGTACAGAAACCTTTTATCCCCTTATTTTCTCTGATATTGATAGCTAATGGTTCGACCGATAGAATAGAAAGTAATGGAGACAGGGGACAGGCCTGTCTTGTTCCGTTACGTAAGTCAAACCATCGTGCACATATATTGGCTCCTATGGTCCTAGCAGAAAGGTTTGAATACAATTTCATTATAGCATCATGACTCCATCCCTCTAGACCAAAAGGTCCTAGAACGTTGGCAAGATAGCTCCAAGTGACCCTGTCAAAGGCCTTCTCTGCATCTAAAGACAGAGCCAGGAGGAGCTGTCCACTTTTACTAGATTGATCAAATATATACAAAATTCTTCTAGTACAATTGCTGGCAGATCTACTTGGTACAAATCCTATCTGATCAAAATGTATAAATTTTTTTATTATTAACTTTATTCTTTCTATTATGGAAGCATATATTTTCATATCAATATTTATTAGTGATATGGGTCTATAATTGCTCACATCTGTTGGATTTTTGTTGGGTTTTAGTATCGGCCGAAGATTCACCTGCAATAACTCTTTAGACGTTTTTGAATTAGTAGCTATTTCGTTACGCAAGTCAGTCAAAGGCTGAATTAGTTATTTTTTTAATTATTTTATAAAATAAATTACTAAATCCATTCGGGCCTGGTGTTTTATATACATCCAATTTTTTTATATTTCCCTCTCAATGTTGGTAGTGGAGAAATGGGCATTTAATATTTGTAAATCTGATTTTAGTATCGTTGGAATATATATATATATTTTTTTTTTAAATAATTTTTTGTTTTTTCTATTTTTATGGCCTATTTTCTCTGGAGTTGAATATATCGCATGTCCATCTATTAATTTATCTATCCTATTTTTAGATTTACTGTTTTGTAATTTTTTTGTGATATTTTTAATTGCTCTGTTCCCTGTATATTAGTAATTTATTCAATGTACAATCATTATTTTTTTATTTTGGTTTGTGGGTTTCTGTTTATTTAGATTCCATAAATTGAAGAATTGTATATACACAAGTCCACCAGGTCTTTACCTTTATTTTTTTAAATATATTTTTTCCATTTTGATTAAATAGCCGCATATGACCGCCTTGTAAGTACACCAAATTGTGGAGTCGGCTAAATCTAGTGTAATATTTTCATCATAGAAACATTTTGATTTATTTATTCATTCCTCTTTGTTTTTTTTCCCATTTTGATTAATCTAATCTCCATGTAGATCTACCCAGTACTGGCGGTTTGCCAAATTCTACTATGACAAAGCTGTGATCTGACCACGTAATATCTTTAATTTGAATATTATGAATATAACAAATAGATTTGCCTTTACCAAACACATGTCGATTCTTGAATATGAGCATTGAAACTTGGACAAATGTGTATAGTCTCTACCTTCTGGGTGCATGGTTCGCCTATAATCATATAATTTAAACCTTCTACAGATACTATTTAATTTCCTTAATTGTTTAATAACATATTTCTCCGTTGTTGGAAGTGTTTGGGAAGTTTTTTCAATACTATGGTCATAAACGCAATTAAAATCCTCAGCTATGATTAATGTGCCTTTACTTATCTTTTGAACTCTTTCCATTATCTTTGAAAAAAAGGGCCGTGGGATTTCTATTTGGTAGGTAAATATTAATCAAAGTATATATATTACTCTCAATCTTATACACCACAATCAAAAACCTGGCTTCAATGTCAACATCTTGATATATAATTTCAATCATCTAAAAAAAAAAATTGTCACTCCTGTTTTGTTTTCTCTTCTCTCATAAGGCTTGGAGAAAATTGGAAATTTTCTCCCTCCCCATTTTTTGGATATCTGACTTTTTCCAGTGGGTTTCTTGATTGAAGCCCCCTTGAATTTTTTCAGAGTAAAAAGAGTTATATATCATCCGTCTTTTAACTGGCATGTTTAAACCTTGCGCATTAACTGAAATTAATTTAAACATATTGGAAAATTGGCCTTTTCTACATAGTTAAGCTCCTGGTCTGATTACAGAAAGACAAAACTAGCAAACACCTAACATAAAAAGAAGAACTATCATCTAATTCTTCTTTAAACACATATAACATATAACATTTGGGGAGAGAACCTCCCAGCTTAGATCTAGAGCTTTTATGAGCCACTGGAAAATATGGGGATATTCCACACAAAGAGGGTTGAGCTGAAAGGAGTGGAATTAATATAATTAGAAGATGTTTTTCTTAAAATTATTAGATATGATGCTTCTGAGTTATCTTGACTTAAAAAAAAATATATAATATATAAAAATATATACATTCATGTCTTAACTATCAACACTTGTGTGTGTAATTAAGTTAGGAGAGAGAGAAAAACAAACAAACAAACAACAAAAACCTAACAAACAATTTAAGATTATAGACAGATCTAGGTTTTCACTACAGAATAGTTATTGGTCCAAGAAATGACAAAGTTCAAATTCTACATTTAGACCATTCGGTTGTAGCATGTTTAATAGTAAGATCCACTCTATTTCTCTTCTTCCAAGGTCCCTAATATGGTCCCCTTCTCTCCAATTTTTTGTCACATGACAGCTAGCTTCAAATTCTATGAGTCGCATCGGCGCCATGCATTTCTGTAAAATGTGCCGAAACTGAGTGTTGTAAATATCGTCTACTAATGTTGCGCATGTGTTCACATATTCTGGTGGTGAGTTTCCTGGTGGTTCTACCCACATATTGAAGGCATCTGACGACATATATTACATTACTGCTATCACATGAGAGGAAATACATTATTTTGAAAGTTTCTTTGGTGTGTGTCGAAGCAATCTGTTGGACATCTTTAATAGTTTTCTTTTTGGTGTTCTTGCAAGAAATGCAATTGTTCAGTCATGCCCATGTTATGTTCTTGTTTTCCTCATGTCTTGAGTACATGTTTTAGGTTCTGCTTTCTGTCCTGCTCTGGTTCTGGGTTCTCCTAGTTTTGTCTTGTGTTCATGTATGGTGTGTTGCTCTTCTAGTCTTGCCTTGTTTCAGTACTTGATACATCCCTGCTGCAGAGCCTCCCCATTCAGCTCCTGGGAGGTCTGCTTAATTATCTGCTCCTAGTTCCTGGGATCCGCATAAGCTGAATCAGGGTTCTGGTATGTGGCTGCACAAACGCTGGTGCTCAACACTAGGGGGCGTGCGGTTACCCAGCACCAGACCCTGTTAATCCACCTCCACACTGTGACTCTGAACATCAGGCATACATGGGTCCCGGTCCACGCACCGCCGCCCGGACAGTGTCTGGGTCCCAGGCACCGGACCGCCACCCCTGACAATTGGGTCTCTATGACTTCTTATTAGTTTGCTTTTAATGTTTTTTGCACCTCTAAAGATAATTCTCGGCTAAAACAGAATGCTCTTCTATTGGATTGGATGTTGTCTTTCTTTAGCAGATATCAATGTCTGTTAATTATTATTTTAATCCCTTAAGGACCAAACTTCTGGAATAAAAGGGAATCATGACATGTCACACATGTCATGTGTCCTTAAGGGGTTAAAGAGCAAATATTCTTGATTAATCCAGAAAAAGTGGGGGGGAAATTATGTTGGATATTTGATTGTCTGCCTGTTGATTTTTTTTAACATAGTGGATCTGTCCAAAATTTCCACTTCCTTTATTGCTGTGATTAGTTCCTCTTCTTTATATTCCTTATATTCAAGAATTTGTGTTTCATGATCTCTGCTTGTTCCAAGTATACTTCTTTGTTCATACAGTTGCACTTTCATCTCTTAAATTAATTATTAGGTATGTTTTTAAGCCTTTGTGGGTATTGACAGCTCTTCTTTAGGATTGACAGCTCTTCTTTAGGATTATGCGGTTAAAGTATTTGTTTTCAATTTTTCTTTTTCCGTATATATAACCAAGTCTAAAAATTCTACTGATGTCTTGCTGTGTGTAGTTGTTAGTTTCACACTGTGTTTGAGTTCAGGTATTTTAAGAATTCCTCTAAACTATCACTCCCTCCTTTCCAGATAAGAAAGATATCATCTATGTATCTCTTATATATACTGATGTTGTCTCTCCACTTGTGATCTTTCCAATCATATTTTTTTCCCAGTCACCCATGAATAAGTTTGCAAAGCTGGGGGCAAATGCTGTCCCCATCCCCATTTCCTTTTTTTAATGTAGTATTTGTCTTCAAACCAGAAGAAGTTGTGTTTTGACAGAGAAAAATACAATAATTACCAACAAAACAAAAATAAGAAATGTGGTCATAAGGAGTAGGAAAACCAAACATGTATCCTTTTAATTCCCATAGACACGTGTAGGGGAGAAGAAGTAAAGAAAAATAAAATAAAATATATCAGATTGCCAACCCAGGAATAGAGCTACTTCTTGGGCGCATAATATATAAAGCCCCATTACTTTTTTTTGTCTGACAAAATAAAGTTCACTGACTAGAGAAGGTAATTAATTCAAAACAAGTTCTTAGGTGAACAGGTGGGCTGCATAATACTAGCACACTAGCAATTAACTTCCAACCAATGAAAAATAAACTGAGCAACATGTGATTAGCAGTAACATCTATAAAGACACTTGTATTATGTTACTGTATATCATTGACAAAGCCTAGTGAAGGCGAAATTCATTTGAGACAAGGTTGCTACAGGAAAACACATTCTCACTACCCTGTTTTACTCACCAAAAGGAAGTAAAAATGATTGTTTCACTAAACTACCTCAGAAACTGCTGGAAAGCCTGACAGAGGACAGTGGACCTTATAACAGGGAAGTGCAAGTCTCCGTATTTTTTCTTATATTGAATTTTTAAAAACATTATTTTTATTATTATTATTTTATTTTTTTGCAGTTTTTGTTTTAAATGTATTTTTTTTAAACGATAGTAACAGAAATTGCAAAGATTGCTATAACGAATAACCTTTTATATATACAAGGATCAATAGATTATACTTTTCACTTTAATTGGTGGATTGTTATCTTTGTACAAAGAGTTCATTAATTTTTTTTGTAGGTGGTTGTGGTATGCAGCTCAGTTGTTCACATATTTATTGACAGAGGGTATCCCTATTTTAGGGAAAGCACATTCCCCTTTTTTCTGTCTTCAGTTGTTGTTTGTTTGTGGATCCTTCTGCCTTAAGTTTTGTCTTCAACAAGAGAAATTAATGCTCGATTGGTTTAAAATCAAGTGATTGACTTGGCCATTACATAATATTACACTTCTTTGTCTTAAAAAAACTCCTGGGTTGCTTTTGCATTAGGTTTTAAGTCATTATCCATCTGTAGTGTGTGAAGCGCCGTCCAATCAACTTAGCTGAATTTGGCTTAATCTGAGCAGACAATACACCCATGTACACTTCAGAATTCATCTTGCTGCTTCTGTTTTTTGTCGCATCATCAATAAACACTAGTGACCCATGCATGGTCATGCCATCACATTACAGATGATGTCATATGCTTTGAATCATGAGCCATTCCAGGCCTTCTCTATACCCTCTTCTTCCCATCATCCTGGGGCAGGTTGATCTTATTTTTATCTGTCCAAACAATCCTGTTCCAGAACTGGGATGGCTTTTTTAGATTTTTTGGGGGAAAAGTGTAATCTCGCCTTTTTATTCTTGAGGCTTATGAATTGTTTGCACCTTGTGATGAACTCTGTATGTACTCTAATGAAGCCTTCTCTTTATGGCAAAATTGGATAATAATGTGCATACCTCTGGAGAGTGTTCTTCACTTGGATGAATGTTGTGAAGGGGTTTTTGTTTACCATGGAAAGGATGAATGCTCAGCCTGGCTTTTAGGGAGCGAATGCTCCCGAACGTCATTCGTCTAGGTGGTCAGGAAGTAGAAGGGCAGCGGTACGAGCTCCACCCGGGTTCATAAACTCACACGGCTGAAAATAGTTCAAAGCGTTCTACGACCATATACCGCTGCCTGTAATCAGGAGACAAAATGGACGACATGCACAGGACCAAGTGCATTCGGCAACCCAGGGAAAGCACTCAAGTTAATGTGTTAATTTGTGGTTAACAGCCAGGGGAGGTCGGTGCTCAGAGGGGTATAAAAGGGAGAACCACACACCATCCATTCGGGAGATGAACAAGGGGGTATGGAAAACCAAGCAAAGAGGAATGAGCCTGCTACAATGCTCCCCTGTAACCACAACCCGGTATACACATTCTGATCCCGACAGATTGGCTTTGGGATATCCGGGGGTGCTGACGGATCATGGTTCAAGTTACATATAGCAAAAGATGTGTATAATCTGGTCAAGGGATTGTGAATAACTTTCTGTGCAAATATGCTAGTGTAATTTTATTTATAAAAATAGCAGCTGCTACACTAAATGTGTAATTCTCCCACAAACACACAACAATGTGACAAATTATAGAAAATAGTGAAGCTCTATATATTTAGTGTCAAAACCATTCCGTGAATATGTATATACCAAAACACTTGGCTCTATTTTCTCTTTTGAGCAACTTCAATCAAGCATATATTCCTTTAAATAAAAACATAAAGTGCAATAGTGTAAAATCTTTTAAATCAGTTAAAAGTGCATGAATTGCAAGTTTAACACTCACAATTTTCAGAGCTATATAACCTAGCTCTGGTGTGTATTGCTTGTTTGTCTGTTTTGGGAAACCACTCCACTCGTTGGTGTAGTAGTTATGGTGGTGACTTTTTTTCCTCTCCCCCTTCCTCTGGTTGTCTCAGGGTAAAAAGATACATAATATAGTGTAGATCCACTTATACTTTAGTAAAATAAGTTTAGTGAGATCATCATACTCACAAACATAGATCCTGCATGCTGGCTCAGTAAAGATGCTTGGTGTGGTTAAGGACCACACACTCTTTTTTAGAAGTGCTGGAGTCCAAAATAGTTTTAAAATACTTTATTTCAATTTAAACAATAAAAAGTACTATCAAATACCAAATGTTGTATAAGAGTCTGTTGTTAGTAGTCCAGAAACGCATTTCACTATCTTGTGGCATCCTTAGTCCGGTTGATAAGACTCCTTTATCCTCCATGCTTCTTTTTATACCTTGTATATAGCTTGTAAAACTCCTCAAGCTGGTGTTTGTTACTTCTATTTCCTTATTCCGGGTTGATGATGTGTTTCAAGCCTCTCTTTGGATTTTTCATACTATGCGATCTTACTTCCTGTTTTACTTGCGTTGCATCACTTCCGGTTTCATCAGACAGGGCATAGTTTTCTTCTCTATGGTATGCATTCCGCAGGGGCTCAGTAGCCGAAAACAGTTCCATGAATTCTGGCCCTGCGGTTGGTCTTTTTTAGTGAACGCAAAGTCCCGAATGGCTCAGGCATCCAGGCGACTGTTACTATTTGTATGAATCCCCTCGTTTAGGGGATTCTATCTACCGGAGCATGCTGGAGGTCTTAGCGGTACTTGGTTAGTCGAATGCCCGGTTTGAGTTCCAGGCGTTCGACGACCAAGTACCGCTGTTCGTGCGTAAGATGGCCGCCATGTTCGGTAGGCGAAATGGCGGCCACACATACAGGTACTTAATTCCCTTTGCAACATTGTAGCTTTCAGGTAATTGGAAACACACGACCACCCCGGGGTGGTCTCCTGTTCGGTAGTTTCGGGGCATTCGCATAAAAGACAGTAAAAATAGCATTAAAGTCAGTTCGTGAATTTATTCACTTGTTTTAGCACCTATTCGCACAGAATAGTTAGTTCAAGTGGCAGGGTTTGCCACAATGCTCCCCCAGAACCAAGCCGGCATACACAGTCTGATCCCAACGGATCGGCTTGGGGATGTCCGGGAGAGGGCTCACAGATCATTTCTATAGTTCTGTCAGTCAGGACAACCCGTCGGCGTTACCATTTTGCTTCCCCGGGCGATACTGGATGGTGAAATCAAATGGTTGTAGCGCCAAGCTCCATCTTAGCAGTCTAGCATTGTCCCCTGACACCCGGTTTAGCCACACCAACGGGTTGTGATCTGTGAGCAAGGCAAATTGTTGTCCATATAAATAGGGCTGTAGTTTCTTGAGGGCCCACCCCACCGCCAGGCATTCTTTCTCGATGGCGGCATAGCTTACTTCCCTGGGTAGTAGTTTCTGGTTCAAGTAAGCGACTGGGTGTTCGCCGCCATCGGCCCCAACCTGGCTCAGCACTGCTCCCAATACAAACATAGAAGCGTCTGTATGAACGAGAAAGCGTTTAGTTGGATCGGGAGCGGCAAGTACAGGTGCATGAATTAGGGCAGTTTTCAGTTCTTGGAATGCCTGCTCACACTCTGGGCTCCAGGTAACTATTTTGGGCAGGTTCTTCTTGGTGAGGTCGATAAGGGGCTTAGCTAGGGCACTATAATTGGGCACAAATTTACGGTAATAACCGGCAGTCCCTAAAAAGGCTAGAACCTGGGTTTTCGTGCGAGGGGTCGGCCATTTAGCTACGGCCTCTATCTTGGCAGGTTCTGGTTTTTGCTGCCCACTTCCAACCCTGTGGCCCAAGTATTGCACTTTAGCCATCCCTACATGGCATTTGCTGGGTTTTAACGTTAGACCTGCCTCCCTGATGCGGTCGAGGATGGCTCCTATATGAGTTAAATGCTCGTCCCAGGAGTTGTTAAATATCGCTATATCATCTAAGTAGGCACAGGCATACTCCTGGGATCCGTCCAGTAGCCGATCTACCATCCGCTGAAAGGTAGCCGGCGCATTCTTCATCCCGAATGGCATTACCTTAAATTGGTATAGCCCAAACAGGGTGACGAATGCGGACTTTGGGATGGCATCCTCGGCTAGTGGTATCTGCCAGTACCCTTTGCACAAAACGATTGTGGTGAGGTACTGGCCCCTGGCCATTTTATCTAGGAGCTCATCGATTTGGGGCATAGGGTAGGCATCTGAAATAGTTTTATCATTAAGCTTCCGGTAGTCTACGCAGAAGCGGGTGGTTCCGTCCTGCTTTGGCACCAGCACTACCGGAGAGGCCCATGGGCTATCCGAGTGTTCTATCACCCCTAGCTGCAGCATTTCGTCAATCTCCTTCCGCATATGATCTTTTACAGACTCTGGTATGCGGTAGGGGGTTTGACGAAGAGGGTGTTGCCCTGGGATTTCTACCCTGTGGGTGGCCAGTGGGGTATATCCGGGCTGATTGGAAAAAGTATATCCTTTTTCTCTAATCAGCTCTAGTATCTGAGCCCGTTCTCTAGGGCTCAGCCTGTCTCCTAGCTGTACTTCCCCTAATTCTGTGTCTGGCCCCCCTTTTTCTAATAGGTCCGGTAGAGGTAAATTGTCTGGGTTCTCGGCGGCCGAGGCACATATGGCAGTTACTTCCTCGGCCCACTCGTGATACGGGTTCAGCATATTGACATGGAGCATGCATTTACCGCCCGCTCCAGTACATGGGCCAATTATATAGGTGGTGTCACATACCTGTTCGACCACCTTATAAGGACCCTGCCAGGAGGCCTGCAGTTTGTCATTTTGTACAGGCTTCAAGATTAACACCTTTTGTCCCACTTGAAAACTGAAGTCCCTGGCTCCCCTAGCGTACCATCTGCGCTGTCGCTGCTTGGCCGCCTGGAGATTGGACCGTCCTGTCTGGATTAAGGTCTCCATGCGCTCCCTGAACTCTAGCACATATGGGACGATAGGGGTACCGTTACTGGTGACAGTTCCTTCCCAATGTTCCCTAATGAGGTCCAAAAGACCCCGCACCCTCCTTCCAAATAGTAATTCGAATGGAGAGAACCCTGTGGACTCCTGGGGTACTTCTCGGTAAGCGAAGAGCAGATGGGGAAGAAACCTTTCCCAGTCCTTCTGGGTATCCATGAACGTACGGAACATTTCCTTTAATGTTCCGTTAAAGCGTTCACAGAGCCCATTGGACTGGGGGTGGTACGCTGAATTTACAATAGGTTTCACCCCACATGTTCTCCACAACTGGTGAGTGACTTCGGCTGTGAATTGGGTACCCCTATCCGAGATAATCTCCTTGGGGAACCCCATTCGGGAGAATATCCGGATCAGGGCATCCGCTATAGTTTCCGCATGGATATTAGTTAGGGCCACTGCCTCTGGGTACCGGGTAGCATAGTCTACTACTGTTAAGATATACTTTTTCCCGGAAGGACTGGGTTTTGCTAGGGGTCCAATTATATCAACTGCCACCCTACTGAAGGGCTCATCTATTATGGGGAGGGAGTGCATTTTTGCCTTGTATCGGTCCCCTCTCTTCCCTACTCTCTGACATGTTTCGCAAGTTTGGCAATACTGACGGATATCTTTGGAGACCCCTGGCCAAAATAAGTTTTGGGTCAAACGATGCTTCGTCCTACTGACGCCTAGATGTCCTGACAAAGGGATATCGTGGGCAATACGTAACAACTCTTGCCTGTACTTTTTAGGAATGACTAAATGTGTGATGGTCATGGGTACTGATCCTGCTACTACCTTCTCGGCATACCTATACAGTAATCCTTTCTCCCAAGCATATCTCTCTCCCTCCAACCCCGCCTGATTCTGCGTAACCCTATCCCGGTATACCTGCAAGGACGGGTCGGTGACTACCTCTGTACCAAATTCTAAGGGGGGAGCCCAGGGAACGAAAGGGGGTGTAGAGCTGTTGCTTACCTGAGCCTCAGAGTGTTCGGAGGATGCGGTGGTGCGAGCCTGCTGCCGTGTTACAACGGGTAGAGCTTCCTGCGCGGAGTGCTGAGAAACAAAAGTGGAGGTCAGCTCCCCCAAGTCGTTACCCAGGATGACATCGGCTGGTAAATCCTGCATGAGGCCCACATCCACATTCCCTGACCCCGCTCCCCAATCCAAATGTACCTTGGCAGTAGGAATTTTGTAAATAGCTCCCCCTGCCACCCGGACGGCCACATATTCTCCAGTGAGCTGGTTCTTTGGAACTAGGTGATTGCAAACCAGAGTTATGGTGGCCCCAGAGTCGCGCAGACCCTGGAGGCGTTTTCCCTCTACATGCACCCCTTGGCGATGCCCCTGTCGGTTGTCCGAAGCAGCCTGGATTGGGTTGACTTCGTGGAGCGTGCCCAAGGGTTCTTCAGTGGACCCGGACCAAAAGTGAGGTTGTCGGGGCTCACTCTGGTAGCAGTGTACCGCTGCCCGGTTTGCAGGGGAATTGGGTGGAGTATTCCACATGGAGTGGTTCTTGTTCCTGGGACAGTCTCTCTGTATGTGGCCCTGCTGGTTGCACGTGTGACGCCGGATGAAAGATCGGGTATTGTTGTACCGTGGAGGGGTTTGGTAGTTCCCACCACCGGGACGAAGTGTTGGGGTGGTGGTAATAGTGGGAGGTGTGGTAGCAGCTCCCGGGGTGGGCCGTGACTGTGCCCGCTGTGCCCTTCTGGCATCTTGATACTCGTCCACCAACCTGGCTGCGTCGGTTAAGGTGCGTGGTTTCCGCTTGGAACAAAGATTCAGCATACAAAATCACAGGAACACAGCATAATCCACCAAGGACTAGATGACACATAGTCTGGGAGTCAACTGTCAGCTTTATTCACAGGTCTGCTTTTATGCATTTCTCCCATGCAAGGGAGGCAACTTTCATAATTAGTACAGTAGCCAATCATAACATGGTCACCTCCCATCCCTCTCCTCCCCTTAGATTAGCACTTAAACAGATTAATGGGGACAGAGTTTTCCCCACTTTATGGATGTCCCCTAAATACAGGGGGTATAGGGTTAAATAGGGTCCCCTGGTAGGTCTGATCTGGGTGAGCAACATACTCAAAATTCACCCAGATCGGACCAGGGGTTCGGGAGTTACAGGCATTTAAAGATTTGACCGACCACAGGGGCTCAGTAGCCGAAAACAGTTCCATGAATTCTGGCCCTGCGGTCGGTCTTTTTTAGTGAACGCAAAGTCCCGAACGGCTCAGGCATCCAGGCGACTGTTACTATTCGTATGAATCCCCTCGTTTAGGGGATTCTATCTACCGAACGCCGGGGCGTTCGTGTGTTTAGTTCGTGCTTTTGGAGCATGGTGGAGGTCTTAGCGGTACTTGGTTAGTCGAATGCCCGGTTTGAGTTCCAGGCATTCGACGACCAAGTACCGCTGTTCGTGCGTAAGATGGCCGCCGCCACGTGTTCGGTAGGCGAAATGGCGGCCACACATACAGGTACTTAATTCCCTTTGCAACATTGTAGCTTTCAGGTAATTGGAAACACACGACCACCCGGGGTGGTCTCCCGTTCGGTAGTTTCGGGGCATTCGCATAAAAGACAGTAAAAATAGCATTAAAGTCCATTTGTGCATTTATTCACTTGTTTTAGCATCCATTCGCACAGAATAGTTAGTTCAAGTGGCAGGGTTTGCCACATAAGCTCACTGAGCAGGGCCCTCAACCCCTCTGTTCCTGTGTGTCCAACTTGTCTGGTTACAACTACATGTTTGTCCACCCACTGTAAAGCTTTGCGGAATTTGTTGGCGCTATATAAATAACATAATAATAACATAATAATAATAATAATAGGAAGTGCCATGAGGTCCCACCACACATTTTATGCATCTGTAAAATATCAGTATCAGCATGTCAGTATTTGTGGTTCTGTGTATATTAATCTGTGCATGTATATCAGTATGTGTCAATGTAACAGTGTATATATTTCAATCTGTGTGTATCTCTCAGAGTGAATCTGTATATATGTCTGTGGGCATCTGTGCATGGTAGTGTATGTGTGTATCTTTGTATGGCAATTTGCCCCTGTGCATATTTATTTGTGAATACACATTTGCATGCAATTATTAATATTACACAAAATATTGTGGTAGAATGAACCACGGCAAAAGTGCCGAAAAGACATTGGTCACAAATGCAAATGTCAATGACATTATTTCTCTTCAAAAAAGCTTAATAGAACATTTGAAGTCAGACAAGATAAACAAAAGAAATTACACACTGACTGAGTGAAAGAGAAAGAATTATAGAAACAGAAAGTTGGAAAAAAATACACTCTACACGGGAAGGAGTGGAAAACTTGATTCTGCCTTTTTTGCCACAATAAAATCTTGTACCTCCTTAAAATTACACTTCTGTTTTAAAAAAGGAAATGCTTTGTTGTGGTCCTGAAAATGGATTAAGCAGAACTAATGTATTTTAGTGTTCAGTCCTTGTTTTAACATCTTATTAAATGCTGTGTGCACACTTAATTTGGACTAAAGCTGGACTGGTTTATAAAAAAAATTGTGTGACTAAAATTAAGAAAATTCCCAGAAAAAAAAACTTTATCATTGAGTTCACTGTACCTTGGCAGTAAAACTGTGTAATTTCACTGTGCTGCTATGTGGGCTGGTACAAGACAAATGACAACTGTCTCTATATAGGGTGTGTCAAGTGAGGTTTTCATGTGACCCAAGAAGGAGGTGGTGACTAAGAGTAATTGAAGTACAGAGATACAGTATACACTCTACAGAATGCTAGTCTGAGTGAAAATAATCTGTGTTTAGGACACTAGGGCAGGAAGTGTGCTTTGTTAAACAAAACTGGAGAGCCCATGTTAACAGCAGTTAAAGGAATAGAAGAAATTACGGCACCTTCGTATGTCTCTGGAAGAAAATTAACATTATTTAACTCTTAGAGCACAACATATGGGCGAGAAATTAATGTCTTGTGGAGGGGAGAGCACAATCCTAAACAACTGGCCATGCAACAGGTAGGTTGATCACACTGCCTAATACAGTTTAAGTTTTGAGCTGTTAATATGGATTTATGTCCCGTCTTTATCCAGTGCCTAGGTGCACTGACAGTTCATGTTAAATTTGGCTGTGGCTCAATCTTGTTTTTATCCTGCATGTATTGGCATTTGCTTTAATACGATTATCTGGAGTGTGGTTATTGAGGCTATATTTATTTTATTTTCTAACTGCAATGCAGAAAGGACTGTCACCAATCTGTTGTGAACTTGAGCCAAATAAACCTGCAAAATGTGTAGGTCATTTTAAAGGAACACTCCGGTTACCATAACAACTTCATCAAAAATATGCTGTTATGTTGCCACGTGGTCCCGAGGGATTTTTTTACCTGAACGGGTGAGACTGTTTTCCACCGGTTTATCCCCAAAGGAATGTCGACACCACCAGATCTCCAGTTTTCCCAGTGGCATCTGGCTTTATATGAATGTGGAGCTATTGATTGGCTTAGAGTGCTAGCTGACCACTCTAGCCAAGTAGCGTCACCCCTGCCGGCAGCATTCAGCGCTTCCTGAAACACAATTTTGGAAACTGGATGCTGCTGGGGGAACTGGGGATCTATCGCTGTAAGCAACATTTGGGGTTAAACTGTTCGGTAAGGATTTGACCCCTTAAGGCAGGGGTTCTCAACCCAGTCCTCAGGACCCCCTACCAGTCCAGGATTTGGGGATTACCTGGGTGTGTCTCAGGTGTTTAGAAAAAGGGAAAAAAACACCTTAGACTCTAAGGTGTTTTTTTTTCTCTAAACACCTTAGACACACCCAGGTAATCCCTAAACCCTGGAGTGGTAGGGGGTCCTGAGGACTAACGTTGAGAACCCCTGCCTTAAGGTATGAAAGTGCCAGGGAGCTCCTGGCACCATAATAACTTCACTTTGATGAAGCCATTATGATGACTGGTGCAGTCCTTTTAATGTAAACAGTTAATGCAGATACCGTGATTTGATACACTCTCTGATCTACAAAATGTGACTGGGATAGTTAATAAGCTCTAAATTGCCAGAAACTCAATGTGAATTTTAAAATTGTGTCAACTGTGTTTAGGTATTATGGCCTAGAACTTGAAAATCAAAAAGTTCACTGTGAATTCTCAACATTTCACACTTTGTTTAATGTTCCTTTGTGCAGCCAGAGTTGGACTGATTATAGTGCTTATACGTTAATGAACTACAACTAAAATGATTGACTGAGAGTAAACACTGAAAGATTGAGTAATACAGAACAGAGCGGTACATTGCAGCCAATCCAGCAGTCAAAGAGTTACATTAAGAGTTGCAGGAATTCCCAGCAAGTGTGTTTAAATTGCCCATAATGCTTACGGAATGTAGATTGTACTGGATTATTTTACACCTGTCCAAATGTTTATCTGATAAAAAAAAAAGTACTGCAGGTGTATTTTACTCTCTATGACAAGTTCAAGTGGTTTGAATTGCAGCCACTGTTGCTACTGTTTATATTTTCTAGACAATGTTTGTTAATACAACAAAACAACTTTATAACATGCTGCACAGACAGCTTTAAACTATTAGGGCACTTTGCATATTAAATTAGCTGTTCACTATTAATCCCTTTTCCAATTACCCTCTGCAATGTCAGTATTAGCCTCTCCACAGTGACCATATTAGTGCCTCTTTCTCCCTTCCCTGCCATGGCCATCAGATTCCATATATTAACCCTTTGCACACAGATCAAGTGAGAAGTTGAAGAGTGAGCAATAGAGGGAAAAACAGGGGAAGCTAAAAAAAACCCAAAACAACAACAAAGAAAACAATGACTAGTTTCCATAACATTTTGACACAACTAAAACAATAGACTGTGGCTGTACTACAGGGGTTGATAAGGTCATATGTGTGCTTCGCTCTGTTTTCCACCTTTTACAGCGGGCCCAGCAGATGGCCGGGTGGCAATCTTAGCTCCAGTGGTGTATCCTGGTTTTGTGCTGCCCTAGGCAGGACAAAACTCAGGCGCCCACCTCCCCCCGCGCCACCCCCACCCAACCCTTCCCCCCGCCCCACCTTCTAAATACACACACACACAGTCAGACACACACACACACTCACAAACACACAAACACAGTCAGACACAAACACACACACACACACAGTCAGACACAAACACACACACACACAGACACATACACAAACACACACACAAACACTCACAAACACACACATACACAGTCAGACACAAACACACACAGACAAACACACACACACACAGTCAGACACATACACACACACAGTCAGACACATACACAGACACAAACAGTCAGACACAAACACACACAGTCACACACATACACAGTCAGACACAAACACACACACACAGTCAAACACAAACACACATTAACTTTTTTTTTTTTATTTAAATCCCCCCCCAACCTCCTTACCTTTTGGGAGTGCTGGGTGGGGGGGTCTCTCTCCCTGGTGGTCCAGTGGCTGCAGGTCGGGCATGTGGCGCTGGCAGGCGGGCGGCTGGCGAGGGAGCACTTCCTATGAGCTGACTGCTCAGCTCCCTCGCGTGCCGGCTGCAGAGTGAGGCTGGGAGCCGGAAGATGACGTCATCTTCCGGCTCCCAGCCTCACTCTGCGGCGCGCGAGGGAGCTGAGCAGAGAGCTCATAGGAAGTGCTCCCTCGCCAGCCGCCCGCCTGCCAGCGCCGCCCGCTCGGGATGTCAGTTAGCCGCGAGGCTAACTAGGCATTTGCCCTGGGCATTTGGGGGGCGGCGTTTTTTGCCGCCCCCTGAAAAATGCCGCCCAAGGCAAATGCCTTGTTTGCCTCGCGGCTAATACGCCCCTGCTTAGCTCCCCCATAGACGGGCAGTTATCCACGGGCAGAGAAGGTACCTGCTTACCTGGCTGAAAGGTGCCCACTATGCAGAAATATATAGTGTCCAGGGAGGGAGTGGTTGAGAAAGGAGGCGGCAAGGGAGAGCTGATGTTCCTGCTGCTCCTCACTGCTCCCTCACACACTTTGTGGCAGAAGCAGTTCACTAATTAGGCAACTTATGTGGCCATCTAAGGCATTGCGCTGACTGGGACCTCACGGCCAACTTAATAAACTTAGGGAACAGTGATCCGCTTGCCCTTTATTCCGCCAGATGAGAGGCCCCCTCGCTGCCTGACAGTAAGCCCGGTGCAATTTCCAGTCTGTAACTCTGTCAGGTGCAGAGCTGCAGAATGAGGTATCTCACAATCTCAAGCCAATCAGAGCATTGCCATGGGTTACCACTGCAGCGCTTTGACACTTCTGGAGATCACGAGAAATTTACCACATGGTCTGCAGCTCTGCACCCGGCGGAGCTGCAGACCGGAGAGCCAGCCCATTGGACCACCAGGGAGAGAGACCACTGGACCACTGGACCCCCACACACCCTGTCACCGCTCACACCCTGTCACAGCTCCGCACAGACACAGACACACTCATCCTATCATATTAATTCCCCGATCCTGTCACACTCACCTTCTCATGCACTACCCCCCCTAACTATGTCACATTCACCCTCTATCACTCTGTCCTACTTACCCTACATGTCCTCCAACTCGCCACACTCACACCAAACCCGGTCACACTATGCCCCCCAACCATGCCACACTCTACCTGTCATATTAATGCCTCAAATCCTGACACTCTGCAACACTCACCCTGTCACATAAACCCCACCTCCCCTTGTTCTTTCACACTCCCTCCTCCAACCATGGCAAATTGACCCCAACCCTGTGATACCTTCCCCCCCCCCAACTATGCCACCCTCACCCTGTCACACTAACCTCCTCCAATCCTATCACACTTCCTCCTCCAACCATGTCACAATCACCCTGCTATTATTCTCACCCTCCCTCATTTTGTCACGCTCACCCTCCCAACCCTATCTCAACCATCCCCCTCATCCTGTCACACTCACCCTGCCACAGTTACCCCTTTACTCACCCTGTTACAGTCACCAGCTGAAGACATTCATCATACACACACAGTCATAAAACATAGATTTGCCATAACATTATGCACAAAGGCCACAGGTATACCCAGTGGCGTACACACGACTCATGGGGCCCCGGTGCGAAAATTTAACTGTGCCCCCCCCCCGCGCTTACTATGCACGGGCCGAGGCCGCAACACATGGCGGCGGGCACCTGGTCGCAGGGGTCGCAGGGCTGCAACCCCTGAGACCGCGGTATGTACGCCAGTGCATGCAGATACACATACACTTAAAGGACCACTACAGACACCCAGATCATATCAGCTCAATTAAGTGGTCTGGGTGCCAGGTCCTTCTAGTTTTAACCCAGCAACTGAAAACATAGCAGTTTCAGAGAAACCGTATGTTTCACTGAGTGTTAATCTATCCTCTAGTGGCTGTCTCATTGACAGCCGCTAGAGGAGCTTCCACGATTCTCACTGTGAAAATCACAGTGAGAAGACATTGAACGTCCATAGGAAAGCATTGAGTAATGCTTTCCTATGGGCGGTTTGAATGCGCACGCGGCTCTTGCCTCGCATGCGCATTCGGAGCTAAGAGGCAGATCGGGGCCGAGGGATGCCCAGTGCCAAGGGAGTCCGGTGCTGGAGAAAGTGCTGAAGTGCTGAAGTGCTGAAGAGGTTTTAAGCACACACACTCTCACGAACAGACGCATACACACTAGCTAACAGACACACACATTTACTGACAGAGACACACCCAGCAACATACATACATACTCACTGACAGACAGACACATATACACACTCACTTACAAAACATACACTCTCACTAACAAACACACACTCACTAACAGACATCAAACAGACTCACTAACTGACACACACAAACACACTCAGTAACAGACACACACAGTAACACACTCACTGACACACACACACACACACACACTCACTGACACACAAACTAACACACACTGACACTCACTAGCAGACACACATTCAATAACAGACACACACAAACTAACACACTCACTGACACTCACTAGTAGACACACACAGTAACACACACACTGAAAAAAACTAACACACACACACACTCTCTAACACTAACACACATACACAAACACATGTTTTTTTTTAAATTTAATCCCCCAGCCTCCTTACCTTTGGGAGAGCTTAGGGTATTCCCTGGGGTCCAGTGGTGCTGCTGGGCAGCCAGTCACCGACGTCACATTCCGGCTCCGGCATCAGTTCGCGGCGCGCAAGGGAGCTGGGCAGAGAACGCTCAGGGGAGAGTGCTCCCTCTCGCGCCAGAGGACCGGCCACCTGGTGACACCAGGGCCAGCCTCGGGGGGCCCTGAGGTGGCCAGCTCCTGGGCCCCCCAGAAGAAGAGGTTGGCCACACTGGCATGCATACCGGGTCGCAGGGCGGCCGGGCCCCCTGGTGGGCCGGGCCCGGTAGCAGCCGCCACCCCTGCGACCCTGGTATGTACGCCACTGGGTATACCTCATACACACAACACATCTCAATCAACTACCCCACACATATAGTCCCAGACATAAGCTCATGAAGACATACATTCAAATACAAGGATACTCTCTGTCAGAAACACACTTCCAGGCCAGACACACTCAGATACACAATGTGACAGTATGTTTGGATTTGTCAGTGCGTGTGTCTCTGTGCATCAGTGTGTTTGTCGGTATGCATGTGCATGTATCATATATGTGTGCATGTATTAGTGTGTTTGTGTCTATGGCTGCAATGTGAGGGTGGTTTGGTATGGGCAATGCAAAGGTAAAATGGCAACAGATATATATAATATACATACATATACAATACATGGGACAACACATATATATTCTATGGGGCAATGTATATGTGAAAGTAATATAGAATATGTGAGGAAAATGTCTATGACACAGTTTTCTTATCTCCAACTTTATTGTCTGATAAATTATTTTTTAAAAGCTTTTTATGCTCAACCAAAATTTTCAGTATTTATTCCAATAATACATAAACATCAGTCAACTTATGTATACACGACTGCCAGGCTGATGAATACAAAAGCAAAGGAAACAGCACTAAAATAAATCAACACTATCAGTAAAGAGTGTGAAAGGCAGCATAACCTAAAAATAGGGTTTCCTCTGAGCCCTATTAACAGCCTCTGATGAGCTGCGGGCGAAACGCGCGTGTCAAGGGCTAAGGGGCTCTCAAGGGATCCTCAGACGAGCATAATATTGGTTGGTGCTAAGACCAGAACTTACTATTTATTTTTGCACTGACTGTGTGATTCCGAGTCCAACTCCGATTTTAACATTGGGGGGTTTATTTGGACCAGACACCTAATTTATTTAGGCATTACTCCCCTTTTTCGTTGTAGCAGGAGTTTTTCTTTTTAATCAATGCACATTATTTTTTCTTGCACTATTATAAACACACTCCAGTGCCTTCTCTTCTCCCCCTCCCCCTTTTTTTGACCAAAAAGCACTGTGAATGTGATTATATAATTGTGCTAAACATAGGTTTTTGTCAGCACTACCCACATATTTATTCTGAGCTTGTTTGGATGCACAGGGACAGTGAACACTATACACTGCCATATGTAACCATAAGTTTATTTTTGGTAATCTACTGTTACATTTATATTAGATACAGGTATCCCTGTGCTCTCTTTAACATAGCTTTGTGATTTAATCACCATTGTATGTAGCTTATTTGTACCTTGGGGACATAACTCACCTTGTATACTTTGTTCTTTGTATACAATTTCACTGTAAAAAACGTTGGTTTTTGCATATTACTAGGAGAAGGATCCTGAAAACTTTTGAACAGGACCTCATTATCATTATCTCTATCTATATTTTGATTATAGTTATATTTAGTGTGAGTTTGTTTTCCCTTTAGGATTGTTACTTTTATGGTGTATTCTGTATATATAAAATCATTATTTTCTTTTTTCAAACTTATAGCATATACACCATTTATTTTAACTATACTATTAAAAGCTATATTTTAATATTTAGGGGCACTCACTGTCTTTTTCTCCTTGTCTTCACTACTGCTGTAGTTTCCAAAGGGTTAACCCCTATATGAGTGTATCCCCTTGCTTCCAAATTCCTCTCTCTATTAACAAAGATAGTACAAATGACAAGGCAAAGAAAGGTTGTGCCAAAACAGAAAATAATAAATATGTGAATAAAAAGTCAGAAATATGATGGAATATCCTAAGAAAAACCTAAAAAAGAAAGAGATACTAAAACAGAGTCCTAGATTTTTCCAGATGGACACCCAATGGTCTGCGTGGGAGGATATTCTCTGTGTGGAATTTGTTTCCATTTAGTCCACACAGAGAATCCCCTCATCTGCTATGCAAGTTCAGTTCAGGTATCCCAGTTTGCCCTAATACTGTGAGTAGACTTTCTGAATGACTTTACTTGGCGAGGTAACATCAGAGTCAGGGGCATACCAGACTTCATTGGTTCAACCAAATTACCACATTATCTACAATACCTCACTACTTCGCTATTTCACCTACCCAGGCAAAAAAAAAAAAAAATAGGGCTTGGGTTATTTCAAATTAACAAATCTGGAAAAGCTTCCCCATCAACTTTCTGGGATGTAATTGTGGAACGTAGGTCAAAAAACTTATTATGGCAGCTGTACAGGGTAACACATCATATGCTCTTCAATACTCCCATCTCACATTTTTCAAATACTTAAACAGAACCACGCTACATTAGATAAAATCTTTAGATCCAGTAACTCGTTTACTTCAGGAAGCTGGAGTGGAGTATTGGTGGTCAGCACCAAGGTCCTTGACCGGTAGCAACAACGGTTCAATATTGCGCCTGTCCTCTATGGCTGAGGCCACACCATTTCTCCAGATATTGTGGCTTCCTATTAAGCTTCAAAATTCAGCAACACCATATATTCCAAACAACAGGATCCCAAGAGAGTAACTCCCTTTTCTCCAAGGAGAGTAGAGGGATCCTGCTGGTGGTATGATGGTATGCCTCTGTATGCATGTATATCTCTGTATGCCTGCATGTCTCTGTATGCGTGTATGTCTCTGTGTGTGTGTGTATGTCTCTGTATGTCTCTGCCTGTGTGTCTGTATGTCTCTAACTCTATGTCTCTGTGTCTGTATGTTTCTGTATGATTATGTCTGTGTTTGTATGACAGTGTACCTGTATGACTTTGATTGTGTGTATTTTATGACTGTGTGCCTGAAAATGATGCCTGTGTGCCTGTGGCTTGGGAGGAAAGACACACAAAGGGATCTGGAGAGGAGGAATACACAAAATGGACTGAGGGGAAAAAGAGCCACACAGAAAGGGGCTGGGGTTATAAAGAGACAAAGAAAGGGGTTGGGTAAGAAAGAGACACAGAAAGGGGCTGGGGTAAGAAAAATACACATAAAGGGGCTGTGGGGAGTGACACACAAAGGGGAAGGGGGAAGTAAGACACACTAAAGGGGAATAAAATACGCTAGAGCACAAAAGGGGTAAGAAATTAAAAAGGGGGATAGGGGGTTAGAACAAGAGAGTTGGGGGCAGCAAAATGCATCTTCACCTGCGTAGCTAAAAATCCCTGCACCGGCCCTGACAGTATAGAGAGGTACATTGCACCACTCCAGCTGTGAAATAGTTACATTAGAAGTTGTGGGAATTCCCAGCAAGCCGTGTTTAAATTGCCAATGATGCTGATGGAATGTAGATTGTTTTAGATTCTTTTACACCTGTCCAAATGTTTATCTGTGTATCTGATAGAAAAAAAAGTACTGCATGAGTATTTTACTCAGCCGAGGAGAAAAGGTAAGTAATATCACCACTTTACTCTATACTGGTGGGGGCTGGGGGCCTAGACACCACCTGGGCACTATAGCATTAGGAACACATGTTTGTATTCCTAATGCTATAATGCTTGTTTAGTTTCATGGGATATATTCTCATTTATTATATAAAAAAACAAAAATGTGAAATAAACATTTTTTCACAGTTTTGTATAGGATTTCATTTATTTTCCATAGTTACAGGTAAAAAAAAAAATAGAAGGAGTAAAATACATTATCAATAGATCAAATGGAACTATTTTAGAAATTTTTACCTTCTAAATGTAATAGCCTGTCACGGTTTAGTAGATAGAACCCCAAGTGCATATACGTTTTTTTTGTTTAAAGCGAAGTACAGACAAGGATAAGGCAGAGACGAAGTCAGACAGGGAAAAGGGTCGGTTTAGGCAGCCAAGAATCATAAACGTAGAACAAACCAGAGATCAGATATCAGATAAGCAGACAGGAACAGGGAACAACTTGATAGGAGTCTGGAGCACAGAATACTGAGCAAAGATAAAAGGTCTAAGGTGGATTATCTGGAGAGGGGGTGGAGCACATTTCACTGGTGTCCTACCTGTCTCCTGGGACCTCCCTCTGGAAAACACCTACTTCCCCTTTAAGACACTTCTGTTCTTGCGCATGCGCGCCTAGAACATTCAGTCGGAGAGCAGATTCGGCTGATGTGGCTTGGAATCCACAGTCTCCGTCAGTGCAGCATGCTCATGTGCAACGTGGAGAGGAGTGGAGGAGGTAAGTGTCTGATCGGGTGGGGGTTCCGTGGTCGGGCCGGTCTGGGGGCTGAAATAGCCATAATAGAAAACAAAATTGACACACAAAATATATGTTGTATAAAGCAGGCATCACAGGCAGCCGGGCATTCCCTCCAATGGCCATTGGAGCAACTAAATGACCTCCATTTGTCTAAATATACATAGGGATTAAGGAGAGAGCGCATGTAACTTTTTCTTTTCTTTGGCTTTTACTATATGTTGGGGCTGATGTGTACTGTAGTCATTGTTGCTGGCACAGTAGTGATAGGAGTGAGCGCAGGACTTCTCTTTTTGTATTTGTATTTACTTTGCATCACACAGCCTTGTTACAATGCTGCTGCCCATCCCATGTGTTCCCTATTAAGGGTTAATAAGTATATAGGGGTGTATAAAAAAAAAATAATACCCCTCTCTGTCTAATTAGAGATATCTTTGCCAGAAGCTCAAGGAAGCAGTCTGAAGGGTGAGTGTTAGGACCCGCTTAGGGGGGTTTGCCTTGATGTTGGCAGGCGGGCATTCCCTCCAATGGCCATTGGAGCAACTAAATGACCTCCATTTGTCTAAATATAAATAGGGATTAAGGAGAGAGTGCAGGTAACTTTTTCTTTTCTTTGGTTATCACAGGATATTTACCCAAGCTTATTTTGACACTTATTCCATAGCCATTTAACTTCCAATCTCGGATCAAATAAAATTGTAGTAAAATCTTTTTTTCCAATATTATTATATACACATATAATAAGGTTTTTAATGTCTATTTTGTAAACCTGATGAGTGCTACTCCTGTTCAAACCCCCAAATTTTGTTCAGCTAAAGCTTCTGAGTTCAACAATACCACAAATTAATGCCTTTGCCACTATCCTTTGAAGCAACAATGCCATGTAAGAAACATGACCATTTCAGTTTTTACTTTATAATACTTATGGATATGTTTGTAGAATTTGAGATGTTGTGCTCTATCCACAACTATGTACATAATTTGACTCTTTAGGCTTATTGCCTAAAATATGGTCACCCAAACCTCAATGTGCAAATTTCTACTAAATAAATGGTTGCTTTCTAATAATAATTTTTTCTCAGTATTGTGGCTAAGGGCACATGCTAGTGGCCACTTGAGCAATATTACCCACACATCCGTTTTATGTGGAAGTTAGCTGTTAGTTAACTGTTAGATAGAGACAGTGACATCTGGATGTAACATAAGTGAGTCATCTGCAATAAAATATCAACACAGAGGCCTTCCGTGATAAACACCACCAGTCAAGCTTCATAAACCCATGACTGTGTAGGTTGAATTGGATAGTCCATCTACAGCTGATGGCACATGCTTAAGTTTGTTAATGGAAAAAATTGATGGACATGCATTGTAGTTTTCCTCAATTGTGTAGCAACTTAGGAGTTTATTTAAGAACTGTGTCTGACCTTCATGATTTTTTAATGCGCCTAATGTCTCAACCAATGATGATGGAGCTTGTGCAATTAAATATAAAAGTACCTGGATAGAAATTGTCATATGATTTACTAGTTGTAGCATGTGCTCAATTGGCATTTAGTCGCAATTGGAATTGTACTTTATTTTGAATTGCACATAGAAGTATCACTTAATATCAATTGCACTTGAAATATGCATCTGGACTTATTGCTTTTATATTTTTTTTCTGAAGAGATTAACCCCTTAACAACCAAACTTCTGGAATAAAAGGGAATCATGACATGTCACACATCTCATGTGTCCTAAGGGGTTAAAGCCCTTCTCCCTCTCAGTGGCTATGGCTTCCATATTCTTAGCAACTATTTCGTTTTGGGTCAAAATCTCTCTGTCCTACTTTTCTATCTTAATGTCCCTCTTTTCTAGGATCTTCATATTGGCGATATGTCTGATTGTATAAAAAATACAATCTACAAAAATATAGAAAAGAACCACAAATAGTGTAATACAATTAAACACAATACAAAAGGTCCATTGCTATATTGCACTCACAGGCTGCAATTTGATAGCAGCCGTATATCAGATAAAATACTGTCGCTCCTTCTTTCCTTAACTCCATCTCTGAATATAGAGGGAAAGAAAGGAAAGACAAATACAACCGTATAAGGATAAAATCAGGGTATATTAGTGTGACGGATTACCTGGCACGCCAACTGGGTGCCTCCGACAATTGCTGCTTCCTTGTAGCCTGGAGTACTATAAGCACCGCACCGGACACCATAAGCACCGTAGCCCCTTAGCCACCGCAGCTTGGCTGGGGTCTCGCCATCCTTCACCCACCCTGGACCCAAGACCAGGATCCAGCTTCCAGTGGGTAAACTTCTCCTCCAAGAGAGTGTAGCAATATGCTCTTAAAAGAGCAAGTGATTATAATCCCAGGGGAGTATAGTGATATAGCAATCCCCAGATTGAATATTGCTGTCCCCTCCATACATGAGACAAGGCTCTATGTTGAGGGTTTAGAGGAACTGTTTAATGGTAGCCACAACTGGCCTTATATGCAAGTCCCCATGCAAGGGGCACTCCCCCCTGGACCTGAGAGTAAACCACAGTAGAAACAAATACACAATCACGTTGGCTCTCAGATCCAGGACACTCCCATACATAATAGGTTAATCCCTTTTCTGTACCTGGGAGATAATTGAGTCAAGCACTGTATTAACTCAATTATCTCCAGACACAAAAAACACAAATTTTTATAACATATTAAAAATACCCCCAAAACCCATGGAAACCCCAATATAGTCATATCTCCTGATAGCCCCAATCTGGAGGACCAACATATCTAAAAATCTCCTAGATCGGTTTAGGAGTCCAGGATTTCCATGGAAGTCCCAGTTTGACCGACTGCACGCATGATCCCATGCCCAAAACAGTTCCAGAGAACCAGGCCTTGTGGTCGGTCTAGTTCGGTAGTTCACAATATAACAGAAATGAAAAAAAACACAAATTTTTATAACATATTAAAAATACCCCCAAAACCCATGGAAACCCCAATATAGTCATATCTCCTGATAGCCCCAATCTGGAGGACCAACATATCTAAAAATCTCCTAGATCGGTTTAGGAGTCCAGGATTTCCATGGAAGTCCCAGTTTGACCGACTGCACGCATGATCCCATGCCCAAAACAGTTCCAGAGAACCAGGCCTTGTGGTCGGTCTAGTTCGGTAGTTCACAATATAACAGAAATACGAATGTAACCAATTTGTATGTATACTTAGTCTGTGTCTCTTATATGGGAGTGTGTTTCCACCGAAGTTTCCACCAAAGAAGAGATGGAAGTCCCAGCGTTGTTCGCGCTGTTGAGTGTTTGATTATAGTTCCATGCACTCGATGACCAAACTCCGCTGTATGTGGTCGTGGCTAGAGATGGTTGCCACCACATGTTCGCACATACGAATGACAGCCACCCAGCTAACCACTTGGAACGTTGCAGTTAGTGAGGTCAATAAGGGCAATAAGCAGCACACGATGGTTGTGGGTGGTCGGTCCGTTCGACAGTTCATTCAGTATACGAACAGCATTAGTCTAATCTGTTCGGTAAAACCCATATACCGAACCATAGAGGAGAAAAAGGCACGAACAAAGCCTTTTCATAGTCCTGAACCAAAGTTTAACACAGGGGCCATAGACCGGAGGCAAGAGGCTGGCAAGCAGGCCCCTCCAAGAACCAGTGGCGAGGTTACTTTCGCCACAATTACAAGTTGTCCTTACAAGAAATAATCAATAATTAGGCTCATCAAGGTAAACACTTGGCCCAATACAAAATGAGAAAAAACGGATCTCTGGAAGCAGTGTTGAGACAGTTCAATTCCCATGTAGAGGTAAGTGGTACAAATAAATAGATAGACAATAAACATAATGAAATAAAATAAAATTGATACAAATAAAAATGTCTCTCCTTGCCCTACGCGCAGGGCCGGTGCAAGGATTTTTGGGTACATAGGCGAAGATGCATTTTTCAGCCCGCCCCCCAAAAAACATCTTCACCTGTGTGCCTCTTAACCTTTCTTTTGTGTTTCTTATCTCCTCTTTTAACCCCTTAAGGATCAAACTTCTGGAATAAAAGGGAATCATGATATGTCACACATGTCATGTGTCCTTAAGGGGTTAAATGTCTTACCCCCCTTTAGTGTATCTTATCTCCTATTTTTCCCCATTGTGTCTCTTACAACTCCCTTGTGTAACTCTTGCAATCCCTCTTGTGTGTCTCATCCCCCTCTTTGTATCACTCTTACATCCTCCCACATTTTTGTGTGTCTTTCTCCTCCCAGCCCCTTTGTTTGACTCCTTTTTCTCCCAGCCCATCTGTCTCTTCCCCTGCTCCTCTGTGTCCCCTACTCAAGCCCCGCTGTGTTTCTTTCACATCCAGACCCTCTCCCTTTGCCTTAGTTGTCCCCTCCTTTCCCTGTCCCCTAGTGTTCCTCTTTCCTCCCCCTCCTTTCCCTGTCTCTTAGTGTTTCCTTCCCCTCCCCTCCCCTCCCCTCCCTGTCCCTTGGTACACCACTCACACCTTCCTGGTGTGCCTTCTACCTCTCCTGTAGCATGGCCGAGCAGAACCGGATCCCCGTACAGGAGCTTCAGTTTTCTGTACCTGGCCAGACTGACAGTAAGTGCTCTCTCAGTGAGCACGTCCTGTCAGTCCGGCAGGTTACAGGAAACAGAAGCTCCTGTACCGGGCTCCGCTCCGCCATGCTGCACTCAGTGGCATATACACACTGACAGTCACACACACTCAATGACAAAACACACAGACGTCACTGACAGACACAGAATCACTGATTTGACACACACTGGGAGATATGCACTGACAGTCACACACGCACACTCAATGACAAACACACAGATGTTACTGACAGACACAGACTCACTTACAGACACTCATTGATAGACACACTGATAGTGACACACAAACTCAATGACAAACATACTTTCACTGATTTGACAGACACTCACAAACACACACTGACAGACACACGCATACACTCACATGCACTCACATGCACACACATGCACTCACATGCACTCACATACACTCACTCACTCACCGACACACACATGCATACACACATGCACTCACATGCACTTACATGCCCCCACAAGCACACACATGCACTCACATGTATACACATACACATACACTCACTCACTCACTCACTCAGAGACACACACATACACTCACTCACAGACACACACACACATGCACTCACAAAGTATTAATATTTGTATAATTAAACATTTTTCACCCAGCCTCCCTACCTGGAAAGCTGGCGTGGATCTGTCCCGGGGGTCCAGTGGGGCTGCTGGGAGGCGTGTGGCTGTGGTAGAATCGGAGACAGCTCTGATATCCCTGCTCTGCTCCCTTGTGCTTCGCAGGCTGTCTACTGATGCCGGGAGCTGGAATATGAAGTCATATTCCGGCTCCTGCAGCTTCAGCAAATGGTATACAAGGGAGCAGAGCAGGGATTCTACAAAATTCTACTAAATTTTGTTTATTTTCTGTCTATTTATTTATACCACTGACCTCCACCTATGAATTGAACCGCCTCAACACTGCTTCCAGAGATCCGTTTTTTCTCCTTTTGGATTTGGTGATGTGTTTACCTTAATGAGCCTAATTTTTTATTATTTCTTGTAAGTGCAACTTGTAATAAACCCTGATTTTATCCTTATACAGTTGTACACTATGTATTTGTTTCTCCTTTCTTTCCCTCTATATTCAGAGATGGAGTAAAGAAAAGAAGGAGCCGCAGTATTTTATCTGCTATACGCCTGCTAATTCCAGCTTGGTAGTGCAATATATCCACAAACCTTTTGTATGGTGTTTAATAGTATTACACTATTTGTGGTTCTTTTTTGCATTTTTGTAGATTGTATTTTTATATTTCTAAGTGAAGATTTAGAGGAGTTTTCTTACCTTCTATAGTATACTAAAGGGGTAATTTTATCTTTTTGTATTAATTATATCCACGAGTGGTGTACATTTTGGGTCACAATTTTTGTTATACAGAGCTCCTCAGCAAATAATACACATTCACAGTAATATGTCTTAAACTACAATAAATGTATTTAGAAATCAGTCTGTGTAAATAAGATACATTTTCTTTTTCTAAATGATATTATAGTTGCAGAAATGTATTAATAAGTCAGCTCAAATATCTCAGAAGAGTCCTACCAATGGCCACACCACCATTCACCCCCCAACAAATGAGTCTGACTTTGTCTATTTCAAATGTTGGGTCATGTAAGGAAATATTAAATTAGAAAAAACTGTAAATAATTTATACCAATCTTTTAAATACTTGCTTGAAGCTCTCTTTGCAAGTCAAGCAATCAGTGTACTGAGTGCTTTAAAGCTAGCAAAGATTTATAAAATATTTGTCATATGAAAAGCACTTTAAATGTCATCACACTTTCTGTCAGTGATTTTCTTTGTGGGGTAAAGTGTGTGTATATATATATATATATATATAAAAAATAGTGTTTTTTTTTTCTTTTTAGTGAATCTTCACTTTCATTCATACAAACACACCGTGTGAATCTGATAGATGAGCTTGCAGACTATATTGATTTTATTGTTGACCGAGGCCTAGAGGAACATCTTCTATCAAAAGATGATTATGAAGATATTACATATGAACGAGGTCCCAGAAAAAAAGTAAGAAAGCTGCTGGATATCATTGACTGTCTTGGGGAAGAAAATGCATCATTCTTTTGTTCGGTTTTTATTCAAATTAAATCCGCAAATTTAACAAAGCAAAACACTAAACAGAGTGGTGAGTATGCACGTAAAGCTTTTTAAGTTACATTTTAATTGGTAATTTAATATTTGTATTTGGATGCAATTCTATATAACAATATTTACAAAAAGGGCTTGTTTACAATTGACTTACACAAGAACAACATCTGTAAACTGTTTACCTAAAGCACGTTTGTAGTTTTCTTGATACCTTTATCAAATTATTTATATATTAAAACCTCAAAGTATTTCTCGCTGAACTCACTAGGCATTAAAGCCACACTATAGTGTCAGGAACACAAATTTGTATTCCTGATCATATAGTGTTAAACACTCCATCTGGCCTCCCTAAATATAGCAAAATCTTACCTTTACTCCAGTCTGCTGCTGCTGGTTCTGCCCCTGGTCAGCCTGCTTGGTGCACATCATCAGGGGATCTGAGCCAATCACAATGCTTTCCCATAGGAGTGCATTGGATTAGCCAAGATTGCCAATGAGGCAGATCAGGGGCAGAACCAGCACAAGCCAAACACGGCCCTGGTCTATCAGCATCTCCTCATAGAAATTAATTGAATCAATTCATCTCTATGATGAAAGTTCAGTGTCTCCATGCAGATGGTGGAGACACTGAATGGCACATTGTGCAGCACTGACCCTGGAAGCTTCTCTAGTAGCCATCTGATGAGTGGCCAGTGGAGGTATCCAGGGGAGGCATTTTCTCTGAAAAGACAATAGTTACTGCAAAAAGCCTGGAGGGAATGATAATTCTCACCAGAACAAATGCAATAAGTTGTAGTTGTTCTGGTTACTATAGTGTACCTTTAAACACCATGCAAGTGTTTAAACTTACATTTCTAACTGAAATGCTGGGAGGTAACCAGATAACAGCTCTTATTGGCTGCTTGCATCAGCTTGGTCCTGTCTGAGTTTTTCATTAGCTAATAGACTATATGTTGCAGTGGAATTTCACCTCACCTTTTTTGCTGCAAGTGATGAAATATAGCAAGATAATACAAAATATATGTACAGGTTGTGCCAAAATAAAAAGTACACTTGAATATCAGACTCTTGGAGTATTCTTTACTTGTAAATCGTCCAGGCTTCTGATGGTGGCAGGTATATGTAATAAAGCATAAAGGTAACCGGTAATGGTGCAGAGTATTGAGTACCAAGTGCAGAACAAACAATGAAGAGGTCTATGATGTAGCTCTCACATTAAGTACCCCTCTACAACCAGTTCTGAGTATAACAGTGTGCAGTGGTACAATCCCCACTGAGGTATATGTTGCTCTAGGAGTCAGTCACTTGGTATTGTGATCCTTGTTTGCAGGTAGCACGGTCCTCTAGGGCAAAAACATGCACAGTCCTTGCTTTAGATATAATCCAGTCACTTTATTTGCAAATCCACACAGGATACAGCAATAAATTAAAACATAAATGTAACAGAAAACCCTATAAACAAAAACCTAGCTCGTCTGAGCACTAACTGACGTTAGGTTCCCTATCTCTCAGGGTTAAACTAAACAAAACAATATTGCACCAACCTTATTAGAAAGCAACACTCTGCTAGCTAGCCTGTAGCTTTCCTTTCTGCACTCCCAGTGCTCCAAGCCAGCCTTGCCCTGACTGCTTTGCTTTCTGCACTCTCAGTGCCTCTATATGGAGAGAACAGCCTCTCTCCTACCTGCTTCCTGGGAGGAAGCCAGCAATCCCTCTCCTTTACCTGCCTAGCAGGGAGGAGTTTATTCCCACTGCAACAGCTCATTAACTGCAGCTGAGCAGTGGGTTGGAGACAATCCAAAAAACCCTGGCCTGGATCCATGTCTCCCCAGAAAACCACTAAACTGTGGAGTGGAGCATTGGCCCACCCTTCTCTCCAAATGCTCCACCCCAGGGGCCCATAACTAAACAATGCTTTGTGTTGTGCAACACACAAACTACATGTACTTCCCCTGGGGTTAAAAGGCCTATCTGCCTTCACTTTATCACATATCCTCCCCCCCAGCTCAGACCCATCGGGTCGAGCGACCTTAGAACACAAACCACGAACATTTACGTCACCTAGGGCTGTACCAGCCCTGACTTGCTCCTCAGTTACAGGAAGTGGCCTATTGTAGATGGCTGCTACCTCGTTCCCTTGTAGTTTAAGGAATCCCCACCCGAGTGGATAACCCAAATAGTTAGCTGCCTCAAATCCTAGATAACACTTAGTGTTAGCGGTCGGACCGGCAGCCCTAACTGGACCTTCATCAGGTGTGCTTCCAAGTCCACCCTGTGAATCACCACATCACCAAGGTAGGCAGCAGCGTTCTCTCCGTGGGGCCAAAGTATCCTATTCATATGCGGAAAAGGGGCTGGTGCACTATGCAACCTGAATGGCAGTACGTTATGTTGCCATAACCCCTTGGGAGTAGAAAACGCTGTCCTTCCCTTTGCTTTCTCTGTCAGGGGAACCTGCCAATACCTTATGACCAGGTCCAAGGTACTCAGAAACCTGGCCTTACTTATATGCTCTTGTGTTTGAGCTACATGTACTACAGGGCATTTAACTTTTACTACCTCTGTGACAACCTCTACCATGGGGTATGTGCGGGTGTCACCATGTGTACCCACAATATCAATCACTTGTCTTAAACCACATTTTTCTGGCTGGAGCAGAACACTTTTCAAAGTAGCCTCACTCCCTGAATTAATTAGTGCTTGTGCACTCTTCCCTACCACCATCACCACTTTTAGCTGTGCTGTAACACCACCACCAGTCACCATACACATCTTTAAGCAAGTCAGTACAATCCTATACAGAGCCCTTATTCGTATGTCACACTGTATTGGCTCTTCACTCTCAGGACAGTTATATGTAATATGTCCATGCATGTGGCAGTTGAAGCATCTGAGTTTCTCAGTCTGGTCTCGTAGCTGTAATGTAACTTTTGGGTACGTTCTACCATTATATTGTCCCAGACTCGGTATCAGATTTTGTCCTTTCTTTCCAGTTTCCCCACTTATTTGGTTGCTAGCAGATCTAGGCTGAGGCTCAATACTGTGTGGCTCCTTAGCAGCCAAGTTCCTCTCAATCATCTTCCGCTTCCACATCCACAGCAGCTTCTGGTTTGATAATCTTTCAATGTCTGAGTTACTTCCCAATGCAAACTTTACAAAGGCTTTGCATGTAACTAACTTTTCTATATCATTTATACGTCCAGTTCTTTCATAAGACGAATTTGCTGGGTGCTCAACCTCTTCAAGACCTGGTTCTGTCACCAGCTCATCCTCCACTGGAACCGGTCCCTCCGTGAAGGGCTTCACAACATCCTCCATCTGTTCTGTGAATCCCTGGGAACCTTCCTTGCTTTCTACGGTTAATGCTACAGGTCTCATCTCTATATCCTCAGGGGGTTGGCCAAGGAGGCTGTCTAGAGCACCCTCCTCCTGCATGAATGCAGCCTTTGATCCCAGCTCCATCCCATCATGCTCGGCTTGGCCTGGCATGGAGCGCTGTTCTACCTGAGGCGGCCCAGACTCCTGGCTTAGTTAATCTCTCCTTTGCCTGGTTTCCTCCCCAGGGGTATCCTCCACTTGCTCGGCCTTGAGTGGCCACCTCTCAGTGTCAGAAATGCTTTCCTCTGGGCTGTCTGGCAGTCTCCCTGTTCCCTTGGGGGTGTCCAGAGACGCAGTTATGGCCTCTTGCTGGATCATGACAGCCCCGGTATCAAACAGCCGGTCAGGCAGTCCGAGTCCCGCCTTTAATTCCACGACTGTGTTGCCAGAGTCTGGCAGCTGTTCCAGGTAGTTAGTGCGCCCAGGCCTTGTAGCAGTAGTCTTTGCCAGCAGATCCAGTTCTATGGCTCCCAAACAATCCTTCAAAGTCTTTGTAGCAATACCAGATGTGTTTGAAATATTTAATTCAGCTGCGCCAATGTCACCTGCTTTGTAACTTTCGCCTTGGTCGGGCTTAGGTGCGGACGTGCCCATCTTATCACCACAGCTTGGTTCTGTAACTGTCGCTCTCTCTTGGCTTAGATCAGAAGCAGCTACTTTGCCTTTCTTTTGTCTGCCAAACTGTTCAACAGCTGGTCGACAATCTTGGGTAGCCTCGGCTACTAAACAGTGCACCATTGCTATACTCAGCTGGGGTGCTTTGCTTCTCTCTATTAAGCTCAGCTCTTTTTCGGTTGTCTTCTCTGACTCCCCAAGTCAGTCTGCTTTTCATGCCTTTAACTTGTTCACTTGGGTGTACATCAGGGGCTCCTGCTTCGTTTTCTTTTATATGTGATCCCCCTGGAATTGCATTTATTCCCTTCTCTTCACCTGTCCTTCTGGACGCTTCACTTAGAAAATCTAGAACTCTTGTTTCCACTATAAAATCTGGGTTCCACAATAACTGGTCATCATTTCCATACACTCTTTCAGTTTCCTTGTACTTGCAGATGCCAACTGGAATCTCTGCCTGGAACATGGAACCAACCATTATTTCCTTTTGCCAGTCTTCTGAAGGAACATAATCCTCATCATCCTCTGATTCTTCTATTTCATTATTTGCATCAAAATACTTGCACCTCCGTGGCCTGATTGCCTCTTGTACATCCCGACATGTAGCAGATGGCACTGTGTCATCGTTACATGATTGAGTCTCATCTTCCGGTCCAGAGGAATCTTTAATGGTCTCATCCTTGTTTTCCACACTGCAGGCACAGTTCCGGTCATTCTCCTCTTCTTCTTCTTTCGTTACCTTGGGAAGATTTATCAGTACCTTTCTGTTTTCAAATGTTTTTCCAGCATTCTCTTGAAACGTGCAAGATTCAGTTTCTGAGCGTGAAAATATTTTTGTTTCCAACTCTTTTCCCAGGATCGCTTTATCTGTTGTGATGCCACTTAGAGCAAGTTTGAGGCTTTCACGTGAAGCTGCAACATTTTGGTTCTCAAATAAACACTTGTCAACTTCAGTAATCAGTTTGCCTCGCGCTCCTTTCTGATTCTTCTGCCCTTTCTTACTTTGGTGCATGTCATCAGTGCCCGCATTCTCCACCATATTGTGATCCTTGTTTGCAGGTAGCACGGTCCTCTAGGGCAAAAACATGCACAGTCCTTGCTTTAGATATAATCCAGTCACTTTATTTGCAAATCCACACAGGATACAGCAATAAATTAAAACATAAATGTAACAGAAAACCCTATAAACAAAAACCTAGCTCGTCTGAGCACTAACTGACGTTAGGTTCCCTATCTCTCAGGGTTAAACTAAACAAAACAATATTGCACCAACCTTATTAGAAAGCAACACTCTGCTAGCTAGCCTGTAGCTTTCCTTTCTGCACTCCCAGTGCTCCAAGCCAGCCTTGCCCTGACTGCTTTGCTTTCTGCACTCCCAGTGCCTCTATATGGAGAGAACAGCCTCTCTCCTACCTGCTTCCTGGGAGGAAGCCAGCAATCCCTCTCCTTTACCTGCCTAGCAGGGAGGAGTTTATTCCCACTGCAACAGCTCATTAACTGCAGCTGAGCAGTGGGTTGGAGACAATCCAAAAAACCCTGGCCTGGATCCATGTCTCTCCAGAAAACCACTAAACTGTGGAGTGGAGCATTGGCCCACCCTTCTCTCCAAATGCTCCACCCCAGGGGCCCATAACTAAACAATGCTTTGTGTTGTGCAACACACAAACTACATGTACTTCCCCTGGGGTTAAAAGGCCTATCTGCCTTCACTTTATCACAGTATGTAGGTGGATAATATATAAAGATACATGTAACGGAACTCCTCGTACTCCGACTGAGTACCTTCCATTGAAGGACGCTTCCTAGCCTGCGCCGAGGATCACAAGCACCGCACCGGACACCACAACCACCGCAGACTCCACAACCGCAGTAGCTTAACTGGAGTCTCGCTGTCTTCTGTCCACCCTGGATCAGCTTCTGTCCTCCAGGACCGTGTGGGGAAGAACTCTCCTCCAGGAGAGGGTATCAGGAACAAGCTCTTAAAAGAGCTAAGTGATTAAAGCTCAAGGGAGTATGCAGAGCATAGCAATCCCAAGTGTGATTATAGCAGTTCCCTCCAATAACGAGAATAGGCTAAGTTTTGAAGGGTAAAGAAGAACTGACTGTACTGGCACATACAGCCTCTTTTATTCACATTCTACAAACATAGTTCTGCCCACAGGGTTTTGAAGAACAACCAATCAACACATTACAATACAGCTAACACTCCCATTCATTACATCAGAAATCCTCCCCTCTGCCTGTGATACAATTATCTCAACACAAGGCTAATTTAATTATCACAGGCAGGAAAATACAGTATTATAAAACATATCACAGGCACCCCAAAACATGCAATAACCCCATAAAAACCACATATCCAAAATTCACCCAGATCCGTTCAGTAGTTTGGAAGATACGGTTTAATGCAGATTCCGCAGAACATATACAGGCTATATGAAAAATAATTACTGTTAAATGTGACCCCTGTTCTGTAGTTTAAAATGGCACCCTGTTAATAAATTACTATACTATGATCATATTCTTTCTTTTTCCTTTTATGTATGGATTCATCATCTGAGTGGTAATTATCACACCATTGTGATTGTGGCGCCATATCTCTGTATATTCTGTGTGATTATACCTCAACACTAACTGAAAATAAAAAATAATGGACCAAAACAAAATTGCTTTCCGTCCATATTTCTATACCATCATTGCTTTTATTTTCAGAGGTGGATGAAAGTGTTAGAGAATGTATACTGTAAGAACTGTACACAGTTACTTTATTGTGCCTTCTGTGCCGTTTTCCTTGTTAGCAAGCCTACCTTTCTCCAGCTCATCTCATAAGCCATTGTTATAGCCCCATCAGGTATTTTGTACTTTAAAGTGTCCATATAAGTTTATAGAGAAATTGCTTGGTTTCCCTTTGTTCAAGCCTGTTTCCTTTCTTTTTAATATTGTTAAACCCTTAAATAAAAATAGTTTTATTCTTTGTTATACAATCCTATTCATGCATAACAGTTTTTAAATAATAACTAAACTAACATGTTATACCCTCATTGTTTCTGTATATTTTTAAGTGAATGACTTCAATAGTTTGTGAACCTGCAACGGATTTATACTACTAGACTGTTGTGATTTGAAGAAGGCTTTTTATTTACATCCCTGTTGTAAATCGTGTAGATAAACTTGCCAGTTGTAAAAGGTTTTCAAAGCTCAAGCGTCATATTTTGTTAACCACAAAGAAGTTAAAAACAGGATTTATTGCTTAACAATATCTTCTACATGGTTTATTGTATGTATACACACAAGTGTAAGAATTAAATGGCATATGTTGGAAATAAGTGGTGAATTTACTATATGGAAATAAGGGTAAAGTAATATCCCAAGCTGTTAAGGTGGGGTATTATTATTATTATCATTTATATAGCGCCAACAGATTCCGTAGCGCTTTACAATATTTTGAGAGGGGGGATGTAACAATAAATAGGACAATTACAAGAAAACTTACAGGAACAATAGGTTGAAGAGGACCCTGCTCAAACGAGCTTACAGACTATAGGAGGTGGGGTATTAGAAACATTAGGACAAGAAATATCAAGTAGGAGTGAAGCAGAGCTGGAGGAGAGAGCAAAGCACTGTCCCATAGGAGAGAGCAGGAGACAGGTATGTAAGGTAGAGATTACTCTGGGAGGACATAAGCTTTCCTGAAGAGATGGGTTTTAAGGCCCTTCTTAAATGATTGAAGACTAGGGGAGAGTCTGATGGCAGTAGGCAAGCTATTCCATAGGAGAGGAGCCACCCGCGAGAGGTCCTGCAAGCGCGAGTTGGCCGTACGGGTGCGAGCAGCGGTCAGGAGGTGGTCACGAGCAGAGCGGAGGGTACGAGGAGGGGCATATCTATGGATTAGTGAAGAGATATAAGTGGGGCTAGAATTGTTCAGTGCTTTAAATGTGTGGGTAGAACTGTGACCTATTTGTTGTAAAACTAACTCATGTGATACTTTTCAAGCCATAAGTCTATTGGATTAGGTGTTTAAAAAAACTATTAAAATATGTGAGCTTTGAGGTTGAACTGTTTAATCTGTTCAGTGAATGAGCGCTTTATCTTGTATGTTGTATGAATTGACTCTAGCAGCATCTTTATAAAGTAAGGAATGTTCAGGTAAGTGCAGCCATCTTATGTTTTATAAATATCCATACTTCAGGACAACTCCCTTATTTTCCCAAGGATTGCTCAATTAAGTGGGTAATTCACATAAGAGCAGGCATTAGGTGTCTAGATTAGGACCTGCCAAGAATGGAGTACATTGATGTTGTGCTAGGCTTATGCAATGTATGATTTTATACTGTAACTAAACCACATTAATTTGCCTAGGTTAGGTGCGTGTTTTTTTGTTGTTGAAATTTTCTAAAACTATTACATTCTCTGAGCTTTGAATTTGCTGTTTATGAAATGAGTGAGTGTGCTGGACACATGCCCTGGATCTGTGCTGTGCTGCTTAGTCTCCGGACAAAAATGTCAGTAAATAGAAGGAGAGTGCACATGGGACTTAATGCATAAAATTATAGATATCTTTATAATAACCAGGGACGTATTTGCTGCGAGGCAAACAAGGCATTTGCCTTGGGCGGCAATTTCCTTGTTAGCATGGCGGCTAACAAACAATCCAGGCAGGCAGGCCGCTAACTAAGAATCCATGCGGCGCTGGCGAGGGAGCACTGATTTGTGAGCTATCTGCTCCGCTCCCTCGCGCGACGCAGAGTGATGCCGGGAGCTGGAATATGATGTCATATTCCGGCTCCTGGCATCACTCTGCGGCACCACGAGGGAGCTGAGCAGAGACAGCTCACTAATCAGTGCTCCCTCGCCAGCGCCACCTGCCTGCATGGATTCTTAGTTAGCTGCCCACCTAGAACCCAAGGTAAAAAAAAATCCACCCTGCACTCCCAAAGGTAGGGAGGCTGGGTGGATTTAAACTAAAAAAAAAAAAAAAAAAGTAATTGGTTAATGTTTGGGGAGAGGAGGGGAGTGTGTGTATGTCTGAGTGATTGCGTGTGTCTGGCTGTCACTTTGTGTATGTCTGTCAGTGTGTATGTGAGTGATTATGTATGTATGTCTGTCAGTGTGTATCTGAGTGATTGTGTGTGTATGTCTGTCAGTGTGTATCTGAGTGATTGTGTGTGTCTGGCTGTCAGTGTGTGTCTGTGAGTGAATGTGTGTGTGTGGGGGTCAGTGAGTGCGTGCGTCTGTCAGTGTATGTCCAAGTAATAGTGTGTGTGTATGTCATTGTTTGTCAGTGTATATGAGTGTGTGTCTGTCAATGAGTGTATGCATCTGTCAGTGAGTGTATGCGTCTGTCAATGAGTGAGCGTTTGTCATAGTGCGGCCTTGACAGGAAGGGGTGGGGAAAATTTAAAATAGGGGGAGGGGGGCAGCCCAAATCCTAAATACACCATTGATAATAACCGCATCGAACAAACTTGCAAACAAATTATTGACATTTCAGTCCTACTTTGAACTTTGAACTTTTGATAAAAGTCCCAATGAGGACTAACACATTGATCATATGTAAACAAGTTTGTTCTATGCTGTTACAATAAAGACATCTATAATTGTATGCATTAAGTCCAGTGTGTGTGCATTCTATCTGTCTGTCATTATAATTGAAAACTTGCCTACCTTTTACTTACTATTTTTTAATCTGAACTGCATTTTTTAAGTATGTCGAACTGTAACTTCCTTATTGCTTACTCTGATCATCATTGGTGAATTCAAATAACCATACGGAAATTACTGGAACAAATCAATAATGAGTGCAAATTATAATATGCTTTAAGCTTTGATTATTATTCAATAACTGAAACTAAAATTTTGAGATAATTCCACACCGAGCACCTCCTCACTGAACAATTGATGTTCAAGTAGTAATTATACGATAACTCACTGTAAATTGGTAAAATAACATTAAATATTAATTTGTTGAGGGCATTCTTTTAAACTGATTAGTTTGGTTGTCAAGTGACAGCCATTTAAAGATGTATTTTAATAATTTATTTTCACAGTTCTCATTATTTTTAGTATGTCTGTTAAGACACCTCCCGTGTCTTTAAGCCAAACCGCCGTTTAGTAAACCTTCCCCGGCTGCAGTGCAGTCTCTGTTCGCTTACTCTGTAACCCACGAACCAAATGCAGGGGAAGCGGCAATCTCCCGATCGAAATCCACGAACGGCTCCAAACTCCCGAACGGCAATATACGAACTGCTAGGAACCGTCGAACAATAATATCCCCAAAGCGGCTTTCGTTCCATCCAGCAGTCTCTAAACGTGAAGAAGAAATCCCCCCAATAACGAGACAGAAGCTCCGCATTGAGGGTCAAATAAGATCTGGGTTTACTGTGGGCTACCTGCCCGTATTTATGCAGGTCTCCCACCTGGTGGACACTCCCCTAGGGGACCAAATGGAAGACTTAAAGTACAGACAGATAGCAGGACATTTCTGACACACAGTCACATATTTTACCCACAGTACATTCTGATTCCCTCCCCTCTGTCCTGGAGTTAATTACCAAGTAACTCAATTAACTCCAGGACAAGGACAGTCGCCATCTTAAACATGAAATAATAAAAGACACAAAAATGCATAACTACATGAAAACTGAACATTTCCCATTCGTATTACATGTCCCCAGATAGCCTGGATCTGAGTGCATATTATTGGCGAATAGCGCTCAGATCCCACACACATAGTTCAATCGCCATGGAGTCAAAGTTCTTACAGTCCTTCGGTACACGAATGACTCCATGGGTGGGCTATCTGGGTTAAGTCCTTTGTGTGTTCTCAATCTCCCGAACGGCCGATGTTCGCATGCTTTCGTGGAGGCAGCCAGGCGTTCCCTTGTTTCAGCGGTGTTCGACAGAAAAAGTGTCCGTTTTCCGTTCCATAGAAATAGAGCCAAACACCGCTGAGCGTTCGCATGATTTAAAATGGCCGCTGCCTCGTGGTCGACATACGAACGACGACCACCCTGAGTTCGGTTTAATTGAGAAGTGTCTGCGGTTAACCACAACGTTATAATGGTGATCACTTCGTTAACCTGCAGCACACTCCTCACTTGGGTGGCCGTTCGTTCGGCGGTTTTGTTCGGGAAAAAGAGTCATTCGAATGGCTGGGCTATAGAAACCAGCCATTCATACGAACGGGGACAAACAGACGAACGGGCAAAAATCCAGCAGACAGATGGTTCTGTCACACGGCTCCCTCCTTGTGGGACACTCCGGCAGACCCGGCTTGACCCTGTGGCGGGTCAACTTGGGGATGACCGGACTACGAGGTGATGGAAACGTCTGTTTGTCGTGACAACCCATCTGCGTTTCCGTTTAGCTTACCGGGTCTGTAGCTGATGGTAAAATTGTAGGGCTGTAGTGCCAAGCTCCATCTCAGCAGTCTCCCATTGTCTCCTGAGACCCGGTTAAGCCAAACGAGTGGGTTGTGATCAGTCACAAGGGAAAACTCTTGCCCATACAAATAGGGGCTTAACTTTTTCAATGCCCAGACCAAAGCCAAACACTCCTTCTCCACTGCCGCATAACTCACTTCTCTGGGTAACAACTTTCTGCTGAGATATGCGACAGGGTGCTCTCCTCCATCTTCCCCGACTTGGCTCAGCACAGCCCCCAGTCCATACATGGAAGCATCTGTATGGACGAGAAAGCGTTTGTTAGGGACTGGGGCAGCCAAGACAGGGGCATTCACAAGAGCCTGCTTCAGTGCCTGGAACGCAGCTTCACAAGCCGGAGACCACAGGACCTGCTTAGGCAAGTTCTTCTTCGTCAGGTCTGTCAGGGGCTTAGCGATAGCGCTGTAGTCAGGGACAAAACGTCTGTAGTACCCTGCCGTCCCCAAGAAGGCCAATACCTGGGTCTTAGTAGTAGGTGTGGGCCAGTTAGCCACTGCCTCTACCTTGGCTGGCTCCGGTCTCTGGCTCCCACACCCCACTCTGTGACCCAGGTACTGCACTTCAGCCATACCTAGATGACACTTTTCTGGCTTCAACGTCAGGCCAGCGGCCCTAATCTTATCCAGCACTACCCCTACATGTACCAGGTGTTCCTCCCAGGACCCACTGTAGATCGCAATGTCGTCCAAGTATGCACAGGCAAATTCTTGGAAGCCATCCAGGAGTCTATCCACCATCCGTTGGAAAGTAGCCGGTGCATTTTTCATCCCAAAAGGCATGACCTTAAATTGGTACAGGCCAAATGGGGTGACAAATGCCGACTTGGGGATAGCATCCTCGGCCAGGGGGATCTGCCAGTAGCCCTTACACAGGTCTATGGTGGTCAGATATCGCCCCCTGGCAATACGATCTAGTAATTCGTCTACCCGGGGCATTGGGTAGGCGTCAGTGGTGGTCCGCTCGTTGAGTCGCCTGTAGTCCACACAGAACCGGGTGGTCCCATCTTTCTTTGGCACCAGGACTACAGGCGAGGCCCAAGGGCTGTCGGAGTGCTCGATAACCCCAAGTTGGGTCATCTCCTGTATCTCCTTCCGCATTCCTTCACGGACTGCTTCAGGGATACGGTAGGGGGGCTGTCGTAACGGGGTCTGTCCAGGGGTCTCTACCTTATGCACAGCTAGGGTGGTATAACCTGGTTCCTGGGAGAACGTCGCCTGCTTCTCCCATAACAACTGCTGCGCCTGTACCCTTTCTGTGGGGTTCAACCGGTCCCCTAGCTGTACCAAGGTAGTAAGGTCAGTCTGGGAATCCCTTTCTAATAGATCTGGAAGGGGTAAATTCTCAGAATCATCTGCAGCTGGGGCACACACTGCTGCAATATTCTCAGGTCTCTCCTGGTACTCTTTCAGCATGTTCACATGAAAGGACCGCTGGATCCTCTCATCTGCACAGCTGGCTATCAAGTAAGTAGTGTCGCAGATCTGCGCCACTACCTTGTACGGGCCCTGCCAAGATGCTTGCATCTTGTTGGCCTTCACAGGTTTAAGCACCAATACCTTTTGCCCAACCTGGAAGACCCGCTGTCGGGCACCCTGATCGTACCATCTCTTCTGTCTCCCCTGGGCCGCCTGGAGATTCTCCCTTACCATCAGGGACAGTTTCTCCATGCGGTCCCGGAGTTCCAGAACATATGGCACTATGGGGGTCCCTTCCTGCTCCGTCTCCCCCTCCCAGTGGCCTCTAATGAGATCTAGGGGTCCGCGGACCCTTCTCCCATACAGCAGCTCAAAGGGGGAGAACCCAGTAGATTCCTGGGGCACCTCTCTATAAGAAAATAATAGATGAGGCAGGAATCTCTCCCAGTCTCTGCAAGTGTCTGTAAAGGTCCTCAGCATCTGTTTGAGGGTACCGTTAAAGCGCTCGCAGAGACCGTTAGTCTGTGGGTGGTAGGGTGAGCTAAGTAACGGCTTAATGCCGCACACCTTCCACAGTTGCTGGGTGAGCACAGCGGTGAATTGGGTTCCCTGGTCGGAGAGGATCTCCTTAGGGAACCCGACCCTAGTAAAAATTCTAACCAGGGCATCAGCAACCGTCTCTGCCTCTATGTTAGACAGCGCTACTGCCTCTGGATAGCGGGTGGCATAGTCCACCACGGTAAGAACATACTTCTTACCGGATGGACTAGCCCTGGCCAGTGGACCCACAATGTCAACGGCTATGCGGGCAAAGGGCTCCCCTATAATAGGCATCGATAATAGCCTAGCCTTAGGGTGGTCCCCCCGCTTTCCTACCCGTTGACATGTGTCACACGTGCTGCAGTACATCCGCACAGCCTGGTTAAAGTTTGGCCAAAAGAAGTTCTGTGAAATCCTATAGGCTGTGCGGCGGGACCCTAGATGTCCAGCTAAAGGAACATCATGCCCTATCCGCAGAATCTCCTGCCGGTACTTTGCAGGTACCACTAACTGGCGATTCGGCGGAGAGGCAACACTCTTCTGGGAAGGTTTAGGGATCCTATATAACCTGTCCCCCACCCACTCATACCGTTCCCCATCTATTCCTTCCTCCCCAGCCTCTGCCCTGTCCTTGTATCTTTGGAGGGTCGGATCCGCCCGGGTTTCCCTCCCAAACTCCTCTGGGGAATCCCAGCTTAAGGGGACCTGATCTGGGGTATCAGTCGGGGAAGGAGATCTTACCTGGGTCTCGTCAGCAAGTGGGCTGGTTCCGGCAGCACGGGTCTGGGCACGGGTGGTCACTGGGTTCACGTCTGCAGGGCCCATCGGAGCATAGGCTGAAACCAAAGGGGCCAAATCGTTTCCCAAAAGAACATCTGCGGGCAAGTCCTTCATCACCCCCACATCCACATGCCTAGCGCCCACTCCCCAATCCAAATGTACTCGGGCAACAGGTAAGCGAAACACGGCACCCCCTGCTACCCTTACTGCCACAGTGTCTCCAGTGTGTTGATGCTCTGAGACCAAGTTCTTTTGGAGCAGTGTCATCGTGGCTCCTGTGTCTCTCAGCCCATTCACCACTCTGCCATTTAGCTTCACAGTTTGCCGATGTTGCTGGCGATTATCCTGGTGAGCCGCTTGCACTGGGTCTGCCTCGTGCAGAATGCCCCAAAATTCCTCCTGCTCTAGGCAGTGAGCAGCAGGCTGAGGTGGGCGCTGGTTTCCGTTAACTGGTCTCCTCCAGGACTGAGCCTGGTTGGCACTGTTCAGGGGGCACTCAGGACGCTTGTGCCCCAACTGCTTGCACCCATAGCACCGGATGGGTTGGGAGTACTCCCGGGCATTAAATCGGGCTGGTTGCATATAATTGTTAGCTGGTGGTGCAGCTGGGGTACGGTGTACTGGGGGTTGGTAGACTGCAGGAGCGGGTGTTACTGCTGGTCGATATTCCAGTCTGGCAGGGGCTTTAGCAGCTGTACCATCCAACTTGCGGGCATCCGTGTATTCGTCTGCCAGACGGGCAGCCTCGGGTAGGGTAGAGGGTTTTCTGTCTCTGACCCATTCCCGGACCCCAGCAGGTAGTCTATCAAAACAGTGCTCCAGCAGGAACACTTGTAACACCTCCTCCCCAGTTACCGCTTGGCATCCAGCCATCCAGTGGGCTGCGGTACGATGGACTCTGCAGGCCCATTCCACATAAGAGTCCCCAACCAGCTTGTTGGTTTCTCTAAACCTCCGCCTGTACGCCTCTGGGGTCACTGCATACCTGGCTAGGAGCGCCTCTTTCACAGCCCGGTAGCTGGTGATCTCCTCCTCTGGGATGGCCCGAAAAGCTTCACTAGCCCGGCCAGATAATTTCCCAGAGAGGATGGTGACCCATTCATCTGCAGGTACCTGATGTAGCGCACACTGCCTCTCAAAGTCTGCCAAAAATCCATCAATCTCTCCCTCTGTTTCCACAAAATTTTTAAACGCAGCAAAAGGTACCTTTTTTCTAGCAACCACATTATTGTCATACGGTACCTCTGCTGCTGCAGCTCCTCTTTCCCGGGCTGCCTGTTGTGTTGCAACTGCTGCCTGCACACGAACCACGATGTCAGCTGAGGGGTTGGGGCCAAAATATGCCAGCCTTATTTGTACTGCCCGGTTGAATTGTATTTCCTCGGGTGTTAAATCCAAGGTACTGGGCACGTTGACTCTTTCCATTCCCGTTGCTGCATCCATCTCCATTAGCAAAGCAATAATCTCCCGTTTCTTTAAATTGCTTGCTGACCTTCCTCGGCGTTCCAATATGTCCTTAAGTGTAGCACGCCTTAATTCCTCGTACTGCATGTCTTGTAGCTGACCTCCAGTGCTGTAGGATTCATCCCGTCGCTTGCCACCAATTGTTAAGACACCTCCCGTGTCTTTAAGCCAAACCGCCGTTTAGTAAACCTTCCCCGGCTGCAGTGCAGTCTCTGTTCGCTTACTCTCTAACCTGCAGCACACTCCTCACTTGGGTGGCCGTTCGTTCGGCGATTTTGTTCGGGAAAAAGAGTCATTCGAATGGCTGGGCTATAGAAACCAGCCATTCATACGAACGGGGACAAACAGACGAACGGGCAAAAATCCAGCAGACAGATGGTTCTGTCACAATGTCTTACTAATTAATGAACAACTAAGCTAATGTTGTATTTCTTTTTATTTTAATACTAAGTGTAAATAATGAGATGCAAATGTGTAAAATATTATTTTCTTGTTTCAGAGTATTCAAAATCTATAAAGAAACACAAAGAGGTTCTTTCACGGCGAAATGACTGCATTAAATATTATAATGCCAGACTTGGAGAAAAATTCTACTTCACCGATCATTTTGTAAATCTTTTGCTCGTTAAGGGACATTACAGCCTTGAAATTAAGAAAAATGAATTGCTAACCTTTGGCCAACAACGGATACACCTCCAAAACAATAAGGACTTGAAGCTAGAAATCAAACTATACCAAATTTTCCAAAAATTAAATGACAGAAGGACTCCAAAGAAAATCCTTGTAAGTGGTGTAGCGGGAATTGGAAAAACTGTATTTGTACAAAAAATTCTCCATGATTTTGCAAAGACATCAACATATAGCAATTTTGATTTTGTATTGAATTTGACTTTCCGCGACCTCAACTTGATTAATAATCCTACGACGCTGCGAGAAATAATTCGTAAAAAACATGGACATTTATCCAGTACCTTGGATGACATTTTTAATAATAGTGAAAAACTCCTCATGATCTTGGATGGGTTTGATGAATTTAAGTTTTACAACCAGATTGATTTAGACCAATATGTATTTGATCCAGATGAGGAAGCGTTAGTTCCACAAATATTTGGCAGTCTACTAAATAGTGAGCTCCTCCCAGATGCCACCATTGTTGTGACCAGTCGGCCAACAGTCATTAACCACATCCCTATTGAATCTATTGACCGCTTTGTAGTAATTACAGGTTTCTCAGTCTCAGAGATAGAAGATTATTTCCAAAAATTTTACAGGGATGATGTGCTGGGAACTAAGATATTTCTTTCTGTGAAAGAAAATCATTTCTTATTTACACTCTGTTACATCCCTGCTTTCTGTTGGATTGTTTGCAGTGTTCTCAGAGGATATTCCTCTCTTAGCATCGGAGAGCCCAAAACGATGACTGACATCTATTGTCATTACCTTGTAATTTTATTGAAATACCATGCCCATCAAGTTGATTGTGTTAAAGATGAAGCCGTGCTAAAAGCTGTATTTAATTTAGGTGAGATTGCTTACCATTCATTTTTGAGACATGAAACACTATTTTATGAACAGGATGTGGACCTAGTTCAAAAGTTGCCACCTGAAATTGTAAATAGTTTTCTTGATAAAACATCTGTCCAGGAACTTGAAGGTACAGAAAATGTGCTTTCGTTCACGCATTTTACTATCCAAGAGTTCTTTGCAGCATTTTACTATGCTTTTCATGAAGTCAGTCTCTCTGATGATGTAATGAAATCCCCAGTTCAAGAGAAACTTAACCTTTATTCTGGTTGGTTGGATTTATTTCATCGATTTCTTTCAGGATTGATGTCTGTACGTAATGAAAATGTGCTGTTTAAACATCTAAAACTGGAAGGAAGTAAGAGATTGGACACATACACATCATGGTTGATTGAATCCCTCATTAAACACTGTGAAAATGGCTACTGTATTCTTAACCTCTTGCACTGCTTGTTTGAACAACAGCGTAGTTGTTTGGTCCAGAGAATAAAACCAGACGTGTTACGGCTCAATTTGAGTGACAACTTATTATCACCCATTGACTTTCATGTTTTGATCTATTTTTTGAATCTTGTCAATATGGATATTGATGAACTTGATTTAACAGCAACACATGTAAACGCGGACTACTTGAAGAAGCTTCTACCTTACCTTCATCGATGTCGCAGATTCTGGTTAGTCTTAAGCCATATTTATTAAAACCAATAATTATAGAGTTAAATGCTAAAGTGGAGCAACTGGCATATACATTTATTTAGTCTTTGTAGCGATTGCTGCTAATATAGCACTTTGGTCTATACACATGCCTGCTTTGCTTTGCAAAATTGTGCTCCATAGTTTCTCAGCAGTTTTCTGAGCAAAACAGATTGATGTTTGGTGTGTTTTGGAAAAGATATAACACTCTTAATCAGGCCCGGACTGGCCATCGGCATTCTGGGCAAATGCCAGGTGGGCCGCGATGGCCATGGACCCAGGCCAACAGGGGAAATCAATGTATGTCCCATGCCGGCCCATGCAGAGCCAGCACTATCAGAGCGCCAACCGGCCCACAGGCACTGAGATGCGGCTGGTCGAGGCAAGGAGAGAGGACCCGGGGGAGCTCTGTGCTGCAGCTCTGCGGGTTCCTCTCGCGAGGTCGGAGCATTGCCACGGTTACTATGGCAATGCTCCGATCTCACGAGAGTGAACTCTACCCCAGGAACTACAGGGTAGATGATCACTCCACACTGGACCACCAGGGATTTCACACCGGACCACCAAGGCTGGCAACAAGGTCACCCGTCCCAGACAAAGGTAAGAAGGGAGGGTGGACATAAATATAATAATAATAAATATAATTAAAAAAACAAACACACATACATATTTTTTAGTTTTACCCCACATCACACTATACCCCCCAACACACCACTGCACCCCTCACATACACACATTACACCACAAACACCCCACTGCACCCCTCACATACACACATTACACCCCACTGCACCCCTCACATACACACACTACACCCCACTGCACCCCTCACATGCACACACTAAACCCCAAACATCACAGTACACCCAAACACCCCACTGCACCCTCACATGCACACACCACACCCCAAACATCACACTACACCCCAAACATTGTACTGCACCCCTCACATGCACACACTACACCCCAAATACCACACTGCACCTCTCACATGTACACACTACACATCAAACATCACACTACACCCCAAACACCCCTCACACAAACACACAGTGCACCCTTTGCACACACTGCACCCCTCACACACACACACTGCACCCCTCACACACACACACACACACACAGTGCACCCTTCACACACACACACAGCACCCCTCAAACACACACCCTGCACCTCTCGCATACACTGCACCCCAAACACCAAACACACCACTGCACCGCTCACATACACACATTACACCCCAAACACCCCACTGCACCCCCACATACACACATTATATCCCAAACACCCCACTGCACCCCTCACATACACACATTACACCCCACTGCACTCCTCACATTACACCCCAAACATCCCACTGCACCCCTCGCATACACACACTAAACCCCAAACATCACACTACACTCCAAACACCCCACTGCACCCCTCACATGCACACACTACACCCCAAACATCACACTACATCCCAAACACTGCAGTGCACCACTCACATGCACACACTACACCCCAAACACCACATTGCACCCCTCACATGCACACACTACACACCAAACATCACATTACACCCCAAACACCACACAGCACCCATCACACACACGCACTGCACACCACACAGCACCCATCACACACACACTGCACCCCAAACACACAGTGCACCCTCACACAAACACACAGTGCACCCCAAATGCACAGTGCACCCTCACACAAACACACAGTGCACCCTTCACACACACACTGCACCCCAAACGCCACACACACTGCACCACTCACACAGACACACATAGTGCACCCTTCACACACACAGGGCTCCCTTCACACACACACACACAGCACCCCTCAAACACACACCCTGCACCTCTCGCACACACTGCATCCCAAACACCACACTGCACCCCTCACACACACACACACACTGCACGCCTCAAACACACACCCTGCATGCCTCACACATCCTGCACCTTTTACACACACACTGCACCCTTTACACACACACAGTGCACACCCTGCACCCCTACACACATTACATTCTAGATACACACACTACATCCCTTATACACACACCCTAGATCCCATACATAACTATGGATCCTCTACACACCTACACACTAGAATCCCTATACAAACTCTGAAAACTCTACACACACACACACTAAATCTGCTATGCATACTCTGGGTTCTCCACACATTAGATTCCCTATGCACCACCTACACAGACTACATTAAAGACATACACACTCTGAATCCCCTATGAACACGCTAGATCTCCTGTAACACTTTACAACCCCTACACACACTACATAATCTATACACATATACACTACAGCCCCTCTGCACACACTCACTACGTCACATACACTCACACTCTCTACAGCCACTAACCATACCTATTACACCACAAACACAACAGAAATGAAACCGACATTTACACAAAACACCACACCACAATGAACTAACTCTACACACACTAAATCCCACAAGCAGGATCTAAACATATGTACAATACGCTTTCCTTACACTATTGTTCTCTGGTATCCCACTTATGGAGACACCAGAGAAATGTAACAAGCAAACACAGCGCAAGCATGTTAATAAATTTGCTTGCCCTGCATAGAACAAATACAGGGCCTTTTTTTCATGCAAGAGCTCTTCAGCAGGGCTCTGCGGATTGAACCAACCTGCTCACTTTGCGAGTCCGGCCCTGCTCTTAAAGGACCACTATAGTGCCAGGAAAACATACTTGTTTTCCTGGCTCTATAGGGTCCTTGCTCTATAGGGTCCAGTCCGGCCCTGCTCTTAAAGGACCACTATAGTGGTCTATAGGGTCCTTGCGTCCCCCTCACCCTCTGGGCCCCCCCTCCCGCTGGGCTCTAGGGTGAGGAAGGGGTTAATCCCTTACCTTTGTGATTTTCACAGTGAGAAGACACCAGCGTCCATAGGAAAGCATTGAGAATGCTTTCCTATGGACTGGCTGAATGGACGCTGGTGTCTTCTCACTGTGAAAATCACAGTGAGAAGTGCAGAAGCGCCTCTAGCGGCTGTCAATGAGACAGCCACTAGAGGCTGGATTAACCCATTTGTAAACATAGCTATGGCCATTTCTGCTATGTTTACAGCAGAAAGGGTTCATCTTAGATGGACCTGGCACCCGGACCACTTCATTAAGCTCAAGTGTTCTGGGTGCCTATAGTGGTCCTTTAATTGAACCTTGTTATTGGTTATTTTTTTCCCATGCAGCTCTGGGTAAATGTGGGGAAAAAAAATAAAGAAATTAGATAATAACAGTGATGGCTTTGGTTTAGCCTTCATAACAAAAACACAAACAGAGTGTACACATAATAATATGTACTGTTCCTTCTTTGCACATGTAACAAAGCTTCAACACAAGTCCTCTAAGTACATGTGAGAATGGAAGTGCTGTGGCATGAGCCCCAGTATTCCCTAGCACCAGTACTAAGTACTAAAGGGGGGGCGGCGGGGGTGGTCCTCCCCGGATACCACTTACTAGGGGGGTGCCCGAGGCGAACTTTCACAGGGGCGGCATTTTGCTGCCCCTGTGTCTTATGTAAAGGGACCGGCCGCTTAGGAAATTATCCACACGATTTCCCATCCAGCAGCAGCTGCAAAGCAGCAGCGGATTGCGAGAACAGAGGACCCTGCTGCTGCTGCTGGATGGGAAACGAGCATGGAGAGTACTGGGCCCCTCTTCACTGCCACCGGACCACCAGTCGAGGAGAATGGGATGGGCAGGTAAATGTCAGCACTTATTCCACACAACATACACACTGCATCTGCATACACTATACACACTGCATACACTATACACACACACTGCATACACTATGCACACACTTCATACACTATACACACACTGCATCTGCATTCACTATACACAAACTGCATACACTATACATACACTGCATACACTGCATACACACTGCACACTGCATACACTATACACACACTGCATACACACTGCACACTGCATACACTATACACACAAGCTGCATTCACTATACACACACTGCATACACTACGCAAACACTCTGCATCCACTACGCAAACACACTGCATTCACTGCGCAAACACACACTTATACATGTGTATCTGTATGTGTATCTGTTAGTGTGTCTGTGTTTGTTTCGGTGTTCAGTGCCAAATACATTAAAAAAATTGCAGTTGTTTTCTACATTTCAAAGTTGGGAGGGGAGAGGGGGTGCCAAATAAAGGATCCGCCCCGGGTGCCAAATACTCCAGGTACTATTAAAGGGGCACTCCAGATCCCTAAAGCACTGTAGCTTGTTTAAAATCTTTTTCATTTCCCAAAAAGTGCAGATGCCAATACAAAAAGTTACACTTTTTTCATCATTCTCTTTTTTATTTGAGGCATATAATAATCAATACAGAAACATGACAAAATGAGTTATATTGTAGGGTACAGCTGTTACAAACATTAATATACTCCCCTGAGAAGTCACCTCTTTTTTTTGCTGTGGGTTAAACATGCTAGGCAAATACATGCTATATAAGTAACTGTTAACATGCAAGGATAAGCTGACTAGGCAATTACATCAAACAAGTGTGGTGAAGGCCCTGATAAAATGAGTATGATAAAAGCAGCATTGGCACTGGGTATTTAAGGCCATGATGAGGTAATGCAGATATGGCTAGAGCATGACATAAATTTACTGCCTAGAACAAAAATAAATTGAAGTAAAGCACGAGAAGTAAATAATAGATATACCGTGCTAAAATAACCACCTTAGTCCGCACACACTATAAGCTTACTGCATTGCCGAAACACAAATTCAGAAGGGATAAAGAAAAACATAAGAAATACATCAGCAAGGCTTAGGCAACCTGGAACAGCTGGATGAGGCAAGAAAGCTTCCAGTTATAGAGGGGAAAGTCCAAGGAAGGCAACACAAAAAAACTAATTCATTAAATATACACTTTTATACAATAACCTTTTGGTTTTCAAGTAGGCAACATGTCCCATTACCAGTGGTGCACACACAATCCATGGGGCCTGGAGCAAAACTGATCCATGCCCCCCCCCATACATGCAGACAAACATACATACACACATGCATACACAAAGAGACACATACATACACGCAGACACATACATACATACATAGAGACACACAAAGACACATACATACAGACAGACAGACAGACAGACACATACACACAGACACACATACATACAGACAGACACATACACACACACAAGACACACATACATACAAAGACACATACATACAGACAAACATACACATACACACAAACAGTCAGGCACACAAACAGTCAGGCACATATACATACAGACAGACACACACACACACATACAGACACACATGTGACCGTCACCCCTGAGTAGTCGGGGTATTTACCGCCTAGATGTCCTTTTCCCCAATCTGGAAGGGCGCTGTGGAGTCCCAATATGACATCCTAGTATACTGCTATGATAAGTAAGTTCCTTAGAGCTCTGAGAAGAGCTAGTGCTTACAGCAGGTATAGCATTTCCCTACAACACAAGACGAAGCTGCGAGTTGAGGGGAAGAAGGTCTGAGAGTTTAATGGCACAGGTTGGATTTTTATACAATTCCTCAGGCCAGGGGAACACCCCCTGGACCTGATGGAGCACCGAATTACAAGATGTACAAACCAATAAAAACAATGTACAACGTCTGACACTCCCACATACAGCACATAATCCCTCCCCTCTGCTTGGGAGATAATTGAGCAAGATACTGTAATTAATTCAATTAACCCCAAGCAAAAAAAACAAATTTTTCACAAAGTACAGAAAACACCACAAAACATTGCATATCCCCATGTTATATCCCCTGATAGCCCTGATCTGGGTGACCAACATATCCAAAAATCACCCAGATCAGAGGTTCAGAAAATTCCCGGAAATCCCTTTTGACCGACCGCACGCATGGTTTCATGCCCAAAATAGTTCCAGAGAATTAAGCTGTGCGGTCGGTCTATTTCCAATGATTAAAATGTACTTGAAATATAAAACGGGACCATTCCTGCACAAATTCAGAGTTGAAGTGTATTCGGTAGATTACTTTTACTGTTCTGTTCTTGGGGATTTAGTCGAAGTTAGCTGGAGGTGGAAGTTCTAGCGGTGTTCGTGCCATCGAGTGTCCGATTTTAGTTCCATGCACTCGATGACAAAACACAGCTGGCTGCGTTCGACTAAACAAGATGGCTGCCGCCACGTGTTCGGCTATACAAACGGTGACCACCCAGCCATTCGTCAATTAAGCTGCGGTTAACCACAACTTCTGGGAGGTTAACAAGCAGCACTTTTCCAATTATGGGTGGTCCAGTACTTCGGCTGTTCGACGGTTCAAAGTACCACTTCGAATTACTTCGACAGGTCGAAGTGGTATTGGTAAAAGTCCCAGCAGGCAGAAATAATGTCCTAGAACCAAATAAGTCACAGGGGCCATAGTTCCAATGTAAAAGACTGGCAATTTATCCTCTCCATAACCCAGGGGTGAAGTGGCCTTCACTACACAGAAAAGGGGAAACATTATAACCACTGCAGAAAACCATTATAACCACTGGGAAAACAGAGGGATCCTGTTACAACACATACAAACAGAGACACACACACAGACACATACATACATACAGACACATAAACACAGACACACATACATACAGAGACACAAACATACACACAGACACATACACACACACACACAAGACACACATACATACAGACAAACACACATACATACAGACACACAAACACATACAAACAGAAAGACACACACACATACAGACACATACACAAATACAGACACATACACACACACACATACATACAGATTTGAAAGTAGAAAATAATCCAGGCACTCCAAGGTATTCCAACAAATAGGCAATTTTATTGGACCCAAGCACCAAAGAACAACGTTTCGACCCCTTAGGGCCTTTGTCAAGCTTTGTCGCAGGGGTCCTGGAGTGATGGGGCCGGTCACAGCTGCGACCCCTGCAACCGCGGTATGTACGCCACTGTCTATTACCTCCTGGTTTGGTTATCTCAGTGGAGCAGAACTCCATTGCTTGCAGCACCTGTCTTCTCAAAGACTTCTCTGAGCTGCATTGGGAATTCTGTGATTGGACAGACAGGGGAAAGGGAGGGCTTGCAAATGCAGCAGACAATAGAACTTTTTTAGATATAACCCCAATTAAAATAATCCATAATGAAACACATGCATTTTTCATTTAGGGTATATCTACTAAAGAGTGATTTTTATTTATTTTGTATTTGGGCATTGGTGCGTACCTTTAAACTTAGCTCTATACCAGCTTTGAAATAGGATTCTCACTGCAGCCCAATGAATCTACCATGAAATCATTGAACTTGATAATCTGTGTCCAATCTAATTCTTCCCAATGAGAAGTATTGCAGACATCTGGTGCTTATATGGCTATCACAGAGATCCACCAATCATGTACTTCTTTATGCCAAACATTTAATCTAGTGGTTCTCATAAATAACCACTGCATGTGTACCCAGCACCATCGTCAGCATACTTTATATGTTGATGCAAGATTTAAAATTGTTTCAGTTACTGAATTTAGTTTAGTCCAATGACCTTAGTGGCTAACTGTCTTCCTAGTGGCCTTAGTGGCTAGCTGTAGGCGTGTGGGAATTGCAAAATGTAAAGTGTAATTTCTCAGAAATAACACGGTTTCATTGTTTATTATTATTATTTATAAAGAACCAACAAATTGTGCAGTGCTGTACAATAGGTGGACTAACAGACAATGATTTGCAACAAGACGAGTTGGACACACAGGAACAGAGCGTGTTGGGGGCCCTGTCCAAACAAAGCTTACATTATTTACTCTTAGATGTAAAAAAGGCATCTACACCCCCAAACCACTTTATGAAGATGAGGTGATTTCAGTGCTTTAACAAAAATAAATATATAAATGTGCCCTAAATCATGTGCTATAATAAGACTAATATAGTGTAAAACAGTTTAGTTTATCTTTAATTTAGGCCAGATGTTTTATAAGGCATTTATATTATGTTGTGTTTTTGTTAAAAAAATGTATTTTAAATAAAAAGCTACTTAGAACATTTTATGCTAAATTGGAGTGCAACATTTAGGCTGTGGTGGAGCTGTAGAATATTTCAAAATCAGCTCTTTTTTGTAAACTTTGTTTAGTAAATAAACCCTTTTATTTCAATAATACCAAGTGAAAATGTTATAATAATGCACTCAAAACATCTGAGTAGTTGCACCAAAAATTTATTTTAAATACAAATGAAGTAAACTTACATGAATACTATTTATTAGCTATATTAGAGCTTGGAAATACAATTGAACTCCACAGACCAAGTGCTTATAAAATTAGAAAAATAGGATGATGCTGCACTCTACAGTTCTTACATGAAATTACAACTAACATAATATGGTCCAGGCTAAATACATTGAAATACAAGTTATAGAAACCAGATAATATGTTGTATATAAAACAATGTTCTTTGCAGAAAAAAATTAAAATAGTTATTATTGTTCTTATTTTTTTTTTTATTTAGCATATATTATTGCCAATATAATAATGATTTACATCCCAATCCCTGTTAACATCTATGGACTATCTAGTGGGAAGGCTTGAGATCAAGAAAGCTTTGCATTGACACTATTTCTATATATAATTTACCTTTTAGGACTAAAACCTGTATATTTATTTATTTATAAAATATTTTACCAGAAAAGATACATTGAGATTTCTCTCATTGTTAAGTATGTATTTGCTGATGTCCTTAAGCTAAGAGTGTTACATAAAATATCACCCACAAATGGATTGTGTGTATATCCAGTATGATGCTCAAATTGTACCATAATAACTACAGTAGTCAAACTGGTTTTAAAATCAAACTACTACTAAGCCTGGGCAGCAGCAATGGCTACAGTATTTATACTACGAACAAAAGTAAAAATTGTACCTTCACGTACCCTATCCCAAATCCACTGCTGTGGCCATTCAGTTTCCCTGTTCTCAGGCCTTTCACTTGCCCTGTCAAGGCAAACATCTTAGACGAGTCTAACACTAACAAATGCACCTTGCTTTAATTCACATTGCAGTGGTTTTAAAATCCTCCTCTTTATTTAAATGTTTGTAGGAATTTGGGATTTAGTGCAGATAATGTGTTTGTATTTGCTCCATATAGTTTGGTTGATTAATACTATAGCCATTGTTGTCACCTAGGCGTGTAATGGAAGCTTGTGCGCAGGGCTTAATTTTATCTTGTTGTATATGCTTTTACTCAGCTCAATTTTAATTCACTTTGAATTCTTAGCTTAGTAAATAACACTATGTATGCAATGTTCCCAGCCAATTGGACAGCTGTCCAGGGTGTCTAATGACATCATGCTGTGTTGCACTGAGATAACCCCCACAAGTTGCACAAAACTGTGATTGACAGCCGTCAGCACTAACATTTATTGTTGTTTGCTGTACAATTCTGCTATCCCATTCAATATAATGTGTTTTTTTTGTATTTCTTGGTTCAATAAAAGCAGTAGGTTATGGTTTTCACCAACCCTAATGTAGTGGATTTTGGTGCTTAGGTGTCTAGTGAATTGCCTCCATTTTTGTTTTAAAAAAACAAGCCTCTCCTAGCACCAAAACATGCCCCCTCTACTGCTGACTAGATAAAGAGACATTTCCCTTTATTATTCCCCTAAATCGGTATGGAAAGAATAGGCTGTAAACACTCCATGGCGTCATCGGAGGAATACAGCTTTGCTACTTGTGACTATGAATGACCCTTTTTGGTCTTTTTATATGTATTGAGAGATACTGTATAGTACAAGTCACTCACTGTGAGTATTCTACGTTATCTCTTTGAATAAGCATAAGAACAAAATATTGATCACAGCCTACAATAATCTGTCATACCATGTCTTTATGTCTCATAGGATTGGTGAAAATAAGTTGGATTCAGAATCAATAAAAGTTATCTGCAGTGCCCTGACATCTTCTGACTGCAAAATGGAACAACTGGGGTAAAGATGTTTCAATTTAATTATATATAATTTCTATAATTTATTGCTTAACCCCTTAAGGACCAAACTTCTGGAATAAAAAGGAATCATGACATGTCACACGTCATGTGTCCTTAAGAGGTTAAACAATTAAAAATGAAACAATATGTCGATGAGTTTAGTAGACTGAGGTATTTACAATAACTTTTTTCATTGTGTACTATTTTTTTTTTTTTTTTACATTTAAAACCCACCTGTTACTGTTTTTTTTCCCTTCACATTATGCGCTGTGCATAGCACAATTTATACATTAGAAAATCCAAGCAATGCTTTTGCATGTATTCATAAGGCACTTCTGAAGGAATGCCTGCATGCACATAAGCTTGTACAGCATTTCTTTGTTGATGCTCAATCGGACATGAGCGCATTCAAAGCATCATGGGGCAGTGACGCTGCTCAGAACATGTTTTCTTTTTCTTTTTTTTATTATTATTATCAAGCACCATATTAACTATTTTGATGGAGTTTGGGGTGGTGGAACAGGAAATTATCACTTCCAAATTAACGGCAGTTCTGCTTTAAAAATTCTAATTTAATCTGTAGATTGTGTTTGTTAAAGTGCTAGCATATATGAGATGAGAGCAATTCTCTGTTTTATATAGTGTCCTGTGGTTTACTGATATGCCTATTAGTAACTTCTGATTTAATCCCTGACTCAACTACCTCAGCCGGAGAGCCTGAAGCTCTAGCTTAAAAGTTTCCATCAGCACTTCTGAACAACACCCTCATTACCTGAGAGTTTCAAGTGATCGCTTTCAGTTATTGAGCTAAACCCTGTAGCTTCTGTCTCTCTGGCTGAGGTAGTGGAGGCAGTATCAGAACCCATGTCAGAAGTCAAACCAGTCTTAAATGGGGGGGGGCGCGCCAGAGCACTCCTGACCATATTACCGCTACAGCATGCTGTAGTGGTTATGGTGGTTGGACTGTTCCTTTAACTGGATGTTGTGGAAATTTCTAAAACTATACCAAAGTACCCATATTAATTATTATTATTTAATACATCTCTATGAGATTTGCCGTGCATGTGCAATAGTCGCCCTATGCTTTACTATAGGAAAGCATTGGATTGGCTGGAATCATCAATTATAGTGATCTCAGTCTAGGAGGCGAAAGGGGGGCAGAGCCAGCCATGACAGGAATAAAGGGGAGTAAAATGACCTTATAGTGGTTTATAGTGGCTTAGTACAGTGGTCCCCAACCCAGTCCTCATGGATCACCAACAGTCCAGGTTTTGTCAGGATCTCCATTTGAATAAAAAAGGGAAATACATAAATCCTAGACTGTTGGTGGTCCATGAAGACTGGTTTGGGGACCACTGGTTTAGTATACATGTTTATGTTCCTGTCATTATAATGTTCCTTTAATGATCCTTAGCAGTTGTTGTTTTTTTCCAACATATTTAGAAATAATCTCACGCAGCTAATTGGTCAAGTAGGGCCACAAAATGTGGTTCTGGCTGACAGTAGGTTTTACCTTAGCATGAACCAGGTTAACTGTGAAGCAAATGTTACTGGAAAATGCCATTTTAGGATTCTGGAGATATTCATAAACCACTTGACGTTTGGTTTTGTGGTTCATTATAATTCCTCCTAAGTGCCTGGATGGCGTTATATTCTTATAATCAATAAAACAATAACACATAAGTGAAATGTGTTTCTTGTTTAGTGGTATATTTATATCTAATAGCAATTCTTACATTTCTGTCAATGCAATCTGAATTAGAATATATGTAAAGTGATGCAGATAATCCACTTGGTGGCGTACAGTACCTTCACACTGCAAGCAATCTGGTTTTGTTTTGTTTTTTGCTTCATGTATAATTTGTCTATAAAACACAAGACAGAAAAACATAAAAATATTTAATATTTACCTGTCTAGATTAGGGCGGCTTTAAATAATACTTCTTACTGTGTATTGGGTAGATTCCAGAAATTTGAAAAGTTGTTCTTAAACAATAGGTTGATATCTTTGCAACAGATACAATGCTGTGATATTAATTTAAAGGGACATTTGCAATAAAATAAAGTTATTTACCGGAAAATTTGCTTTTTTGAAACTCATTATGGTCTCCCCTAATCTTCTTTCGATCTTGATGTTCCTGGAGGAATAAGCCAAATGGCAAATGATTTAGGTAAACTAGAAAAATGTGAGCTGTGGCAACTGACATTTAATGTGGATAAGTGCAATATAATGCACTTTGGACGTAAAAACCCAAGAGCAGAGTACAGAATATTTGATACACTACTAAAATATCTGAGGAAAGGTATAGCTTGGAGGAAACACGAGACGGGCGATATGATAGAAACATTTAAATACATAATGGGAATCAACACAGTAAAGGAGGAGACTATATTTAAAAGAATAAAAACTACCACAACAAGAGGAAATTGTTTTAAATTAGAAGGGCAAAGGTTTAAAAATAATTTCAGGTAGAGTTAATTTACAGAGAGGCATGGAATAGCCTTCCAGCTGAAGTGGTAGAGGTTAACACAGTGAGGGAGTTTAAGCATGCGTGGGATAGGCTTAAGGCTATCCTAGACTTAAGATAAGGCCAGAGACTAATTAAAGTATTTAGAAAATTGGGCAGACTAGATGGGCCGAATGGTTCTTATCTGCCGTCACATTCTATGTTTCTATGCTTCCGTAGTCTTTTTCCATCCTCTCCCTTCACGGCTAACTAACAGGCAGTTCAGGAGTTATAGACATAATGCAGCTAGTTTTAAAATATTCATAATCTTTTTTAACTTCTTATAATTTTTCTCGTTCTGTACAGTTTGTATAAAGAGGTCCAAATGGACTTTAAATATAAAAACAAAAAACAGGCACTGCAGCTTTTTATTATATTGAGATCCTAGATAATAAAATTTACAAACACATTATATCAGAGAAATGTAGTGGTATAAAAAGTGTGCAGTCGTGAGCATTTTCCTGACATACCCCCCAACATTGGTGTCCTTTAAACTAAGGTGCAGGTGGTGGGATTAGAATAGTCAGGACAGTGACATAAATCGTGCCACTTGTGCTGCCTAAAGGGGGGGTCTGTGTTCTGCCACGTGTTCTTGGAGAGATTATCCTGTTTTGTGTAGGAATGACCTGGACCTGAGAGCCAATGCAATTACAGTGTGTACTTTGTCATAGTCCCCTCTCAGGTCCATTGGGGAGGTCTTAATGCTTTTCAATGCTTTCCTATGGGGATTTTAGCAACGCTGGAGGTCCTCACATAGCGTGAGGACGTCCAGCTACGCTATAGCACAGACAATCTGTGCTATAATCCCGGAAGTGCCCTCTGGTGACTGTCTAGTAGACAGCCACTAGAGGAGGAGTTAACCCTGTAAGGTAATTATTGCATTTTATAAAAAAAGGCAATAATTACACCTGCAGGGTTAAGGGTAGTGGGAGTTGGCATCCAGACCACTCCAATGGGCAGAAGTGGCCTGGGGGCCTGGAGTGTCCCTTTAAGCTTATTTGTTGTTTTTCTTTAGTCACACTTTTTATGTAGAAATTATTGTGAGCAACACTCAGAGAAAAAGTGTCTTAATTTTTTCCCATTTTGAAATATTGTGAGAAAGAAGAAAATTATTGTTGAACAAATACATAGTTAAAATATTAGGTTTTCTTTTGGTTTTGAAGCTGTCAAGTTTTACCCGCCATACATACAATATATATACACTGCTCAAAAAAATAAAGGGAACACTTAAACAACACAATGTAACTCCAAGTCACTTGGAGTCACTTCTGTGAAATCAAACTGTCCACTTAGGAAGCAACACTGAGTGACAATCAATTTCACATGCTGTTGTGCAAATGGGATAGACAACAGGTGGAAATTATAGGCAATTAGCAAGACACCCCCAATAAAGGAGTGGTTCTGCAGGTGGTGACCACAGACCACTTCTCAGTTCCTATGCTTCCTGGCTGATGTTTTGGTCAATTTTGAATGCTGGCAGTGCTTTCACTCTAGTGGTAGCATGAGACGGAGTCTACAACCCACGCAAGTGGCTCAGGTAGTGCAGCTCCTCCAGGATGGCACATCAATGCAAGCTGTGGCAAGAAGGTTTGCCGTGTCTGTCAGCGTAGTGTCCAGAGCATGGAGGCGCTAACAGGAGACAGGCCAGTACATCAGGAGATGTGGAGGAGGCAACAACCCAGCAGCAGGACCGCTACCTCCAACCTTTATTCAAGGAGGAACAGGAGGAGCACTGCCAGAGCCCTGCAAAATGACCTCCAGCAGGCCACAAATGTGCATGTGCTCAAATGTGCATGTGCTCAAATGTGCTCAAACGGTCAGAAACAGACTCCATGAGGGTGGTATGAGGGCCCAACGTCCACAGGTGGGGGTTGTGCTTACAGCTCAACACCGTGCAGGACATTGCATTTGCCAGAGAACACCAAGATTGGCAAATTCGCCACTGGCGCCCTGTGCTCTTCACAAATGAAAGCAGGTTCACACTGAGCACATGTGACAGACGTGACAGAGTCTGGAGATTCCGTGGATAACGTTCTGCTGCCTGCAACATCCTCCAGCATGACCGATTTGGCAGTGGGTCAGTAATGGTGTGGGGTGGCATTTCTTTGGGGGGCCCACAGCCCTCCATGTGCTCGCCAGAGGTAGCCTGACTGCCATTAGGTACCGAGATGAGATCCTCAGGCCCCTTGTGAGACTATATGCTGGTGCGGTTGGCCCTGGGTTCCTCCTAATGCAAGACAATGCTAGTGTAACGAGAATATACCCCTACACGCAGGATCCAGCTAAACAGAGGCAAATACAGAGGAGAGATACGTCTACCGGACCTTAGAATGGCCGGACTCGGCGTATATGAGAGGAGACAGAGCCAGGAACAAACCGAGGTCAAGGGCACAGAGAGACAGCGTAAACTAGGACAAGCCGGGGTCTGGTACACGGAAAACAGCAAGCCGGCAAACAGTACAGAAGGATAAAGCGAAAACGAAGTCAGAATACGAAGCCAAAGTCAATACGAGAAAACACAACTGAACACCACAAGCGCTAAAGGGAACTGAAACAGAAACCACGATAGGGCAACGAGCTAAGGGAAAAAGGTAAGTTTAAATAGCTTTTAAACAAAAGTGATTGGCTCCTGTCACTTCCACACCCCCTATAGGTAATTGTATAGGGAGTGTGGTATGACAGGAGCCAATGGGAGCCTTTTGGCAATTAGGCTCCCACTGTCTCTTTAAGAGCGCGCCCGAGACTCGCGGCGCGCTCTTAGTTTCAGGCGGGACACGTGACCGCAGAAGCAGTCGGATGAGCCGCGCGCGGCTCGTGCAGCCGCAGGACCGCGCGCGGCTTGAAGAGAGGACCGCGACCGGCCCCCGGTTAAGGTAAGTAACGCTACAGTACCCCCCCCTGAGGACACGCCCCCCGGGCGGGTAGGACCAGGCCTGGCAGGAAAACGAGAATGGAAAGAGCGCACAAAACGGGGAGCATAGACAGCATCAGCCGAAATCCAACTGTGCTCCTCAGGCCCATAACCCTTCCAATGTACCAAGTACTGAAGTCGACCCCTAAGGAAACGAGAGTCAAGAACAGCAGACACTTCAAACTCCTCATGACCCTCCACCGAGATAGGAGGGGGAGGAGGAGTATGCCGGGTATAGCGGTTGCGTACGAAAGGTTTCAACAATGAAGGTGTGAAAAACATTAGGAATACGTAGATTCTTAGGCAGGCCTAAGGCATAAGAAACAGGATTAACCTTATGTATAATACGATAAGGTCCAATGAAGCGGGGAGCCAATTTCATAGAAGGCACCCGGAGACGAATATTCCGCGTGGAAAGCAAAACCCTGTCCCCACAACATAGGACGGAGCTGCTCTGCGATGCTTGTCAGCCTGAGCCTTCTGGCGAGTAGCAGAGTCCACCAAAGAACGCTGAACCTGCTCCCAAGTATTACGCAAACCAGCCAAATGCTCATCCAGAACTGGCATGCCCTGTGAGGAGAATGCAGCCGGAAGAACAACGGGATGCTGGCCATAGACAACGTAAAAAGGGCTCTTGCCGGAAGAATCATGAGTGGCGTTATTCCGAGCAAATTCAGCCCAAGGAAGCAGGTCAGACCAATTGTCCTGATGGTGAGACACAAAACAACGGAGGTATTGCTCCAGAGACTGGTTGGCACGTTCAGCAGCCCCATTAGACTGGGGATGATAAGCGGAAGAAAATGAGAGAGAAATACCCATTTCTGAACAAAAGGCCCTCCAGAACCTGGAAATAAATTGGCTACCCCTATCGGATACAATAGATACGGGAATCCCATGTAATCGAAATACTTCTCTAGCGAAGATATGAGCCAGTTCCTTGGATGTGGGCAACTTGTGAAGAGACACGAAGTGAGCCATTTTGGAGAACCGATCCACTATCATCAGGATTACTGTGTTACCATTTGAAGGGGGTAATTCAACAATAAAATCCATGGACAGGTTAGACCAAGGTCTCTCGGGAACGGGTAACGGATGCAACAGCCCACAAGGAACTCTACGGGAGGATTTCATACAGGCACAAGTAGTACAAGCACTTATATAGTCAGTGACATCCTTTCGTAAGGAATCCCACCAAAAATACCGAGAAACAGCTGACACCGTTTTGGAAATACCAGGATGTCCAGCAGTCTTAGTATCATGATATAATGACATAATATCCGTCTCTCGGAAACATCAACGAACAGTTTATCATTAGGCCTCTCGCTAGGTGCCATGCTTTGTTTCGCTTGTATGGCCTGCAAGAGGGACGAGGAAATAGACAAAATAGTAGTAGCTATTATCCTGTCTGGGGGAATGACAGGAGTAACATCAATCTCCTGTTTGTCAGTAGTTTTGAACTGTCTGGACAGAGCGTCTGCTTTAGTGTTGCGATCACCTGGCCTATAGGTGATAATAAAATTGAAACGGGACAAAAATAGTGACCACCTAGCCTGCCTGGAAGACAATCTTTTGGCTTAGCTAAGGTAGGATAGGTTCTTGTGATCCGTAAAAATGAGGATAGGATCCTTAGTTCCTTCTAACAAATGTCTCCACTCTTTAAGTGCTAAAATAATAGCAAGGAGTTCGCGATTACCCACATCATAATTTTTCTCTGCTTTGGACATTTGTTTAGAAAAGAAGCCGCATGGATGCAATGGCTTTTCAGGCGACTCTCTTTGGGATAAGACAGCACCTACCCCAATATCCGAAGCATCAACTTCAAGAATATAGGGCAGTGAGGGGACAGGATGCTGTAAAATAGGTGCAGAGGCGAACGTAGTTTTAAGAAATTCAAAAGCCTGAAGTGCCTCGGTAGACCAAACACGAGTATTGCCATCCTTTTTAGTCATACGGGTAATAGGTGCTACAATGGACGAGAAACCTTTGATAAAGCGTCTATAATAATTGGAGAACCCAAGAAAACGCTGAATAGCTTTCAGACCTTGCGGTAGAGGCCATTCTATTACAGCAGCTAGCTTCTGGGGATCCATACGAAAACCTTTAGCGGAAATCAAATACCCCAAGAACTGGACTTCGGTTTGGTCAAACAGACATTTTCTAGCTTGCAATAAAGACCATTAGCAAGAAGGGTCTTCAAAACTGTCGTAACATGTCTGTGATGAGTGTGTATATCTGTAGAATATATTAAAATGTCGTCCAAGTATACGATAACAAATGTGTGAATAAAATCTCTTAAGACATCATTAATAAATTCTTGGAATACTGCTGGGGCATTGCAAAGCCCAAATGGCATAACAGTATATTCGTAATGACCGGATCTAGTGTTGAATGCAGTCTTCCATTCGTGATTTTCCTTTATACGTATCAAATTGTATGCACTCCTAAGGTCTAATTTAGTGAACACAGTGGCATGTTTCAGCCTGTCAAATAATTCTGTAATTAAAGGTATAGGGTATGCATTTTTGATAGTGATTTTGTTTAGACCTCTATAATCTATACACGGTCTTAAATCACCTTCTTTCTTCGATACAAAGAAGAACCCTGCTCCAGCTGGAGAAGAGGATCTCCTAATAAACCCCTTTTCTAGTGATTCCTTAATATACTCCTCCATGACACGGTTTTCTTGAACCGATAAGGGGTACACCCTGCCCTTTGGAGGTATAGTGCCAGGCAACAAGTCAATAGCGCAATCATAGGGTCTGTGAGGCGGTAATTTCTCAGCCTCCCTTTTATCGAAAACAGTCTTTAGAGATAAATACTGAGGGGGTATAACCGTAGACAAAGGAGGACTGGTAGGTACCTCAATAGAATTCAAAGGTGTGACTTCCAACGTACAAGACTCGTGGCAGGCCTCACTCCATGATTTTATTTGCCCTGTCTCCCAGTCAAAAATGGGATTGTGAGCACGTAACCATGGATACCCTAATACTAACTGTGAAGAGGGAGAGGTGATGACCTGGAATCGAATGGTTTCATAGTGTAAAACCCCTGTGTACATGTGTAATGGTACAGTCTCATGAGTAACAACTGGAGAACTTAATGGTCTACCATCTATGGCCTCAACGGCCAAGGGTATCTCCTTCTCTCTGATGGGAATGTTGTTTCTCTTTATAAAGCCAGAGTCTATAAAATTTTCAGCTGCCCCAGAGTCAACCAGAGCATATATGTTGTCAACTATACAAATCTCTCCCATATATAAAGAAACCGGGAGAAGCAAGCGGTTAGGAGGCAATTTAGGAGACTTAGATATCACACCCAAGGCCAGTCCCCTATAAGGTCTTAGGTGCGAGAGTTTTCCGGGAGTAAAGGACATTCCTTTACCATATGGTCTCTCCTACCACAGTATAGGCAGAGTCCCTCCCTTCTCCTATGTAATTTCTCAGTATCAGAGAGTTTGGCAACCCCTAATTGCATAGGTTCCTCCTCAGACACTTTAACACTCTCTGGTATATTAACTCTGGGGTTAATGGGTGTAACAAAACGTCTATTCCTGTTCTTGGTATAGAGCCTGTCACGAATTCTATTATCAATATCAATGAGGTAATCGATAAGGTCCTCTAAGGCAATAGGAAGCTCCTTAGCTGCTACCTCATCCAATATCGTATCTGACAAACCTTCCATAAAGGCAGTAGTTAACCCATTGTTGGTCCAATCTACCTGCGAAGCAAGAGTGCGAAACTGAATAGCATAATCAGCCACAGACCTAGAACCCTGTTTAATTCTCATTAATGCTCTCGCGGCATTCTTTGACCTTTTCATTGTGTCAAAAGTTCTACGAAAAGCCGTAAGAAAACTGTTGAAATCATGTACCATAGGTCCATTAGTTTCCCAAATAGGATTTGCCCACTCAAGTGCCTTATCGGTAAGTTGGTGCATAAAGAACCCAACCTTAGACCTCTCTGTGGGAAATGAACGTGGATACATTTCGAAGTGGAATTCAATTTGATTAATAAACCCTCTGCAAGTCTTAGAGTCCCCTCCATACCTAGGAGGAGGTGTTAAATGGGCCGAAGTATTAGGCAAAGTAGATACTTCAGGGAGAAGGGGCGTAGGAGGGTTAGGTGTGGTTGCTGGAACGGTTCTAGCTAGGAGCGTCTGGAGAGCCTGAGCTATCTGATCCATACGGTGATCCTGCTCTACAAATCTTGCCTCATGGGACGCCATCTGTTGAGCTAAATCTGCGGGGTCCATGGCCCTATCGTAATGTAACGAGAATATACCCCTACACGCAGGATCCAGCTAAACAGAGGCAAATACAGAGGAGAGATACGTCTACCGGACCTTAGAATGGCCGGACTCGACGTATAAGAGAGGAGACAGAGCCAGGAACAAACCGAGGTCAAGGGCACAGAGAGACAGCGTAAACTAGGACAAGCCGGGGTCTGGTACACGGAAAACAGCAAGCCGGCAAACAGTACAGATAAGGATAAAGCGAAAACGAAGTCAGAATACGAAGCCAAAGTCAATACGAGAAAACACAACTGAACACCACAAGCGCTAAAGGGAACTGAAACAGAAACCACGATAGGGCAACGAGCTAAGGGAAAAAGGTAAGTTAAATAGCTTTTAAACCAAAGTGATTGGCTCCTGTCACTTCCACACCCCCTATAGGTAATTGTATAGGGAGTGTGGTATGACAGGAGCCAATGGGAGCCTTTTGGCAATTAGGCTCCCACTGTCTCTTTAAGAGCGCGCCCGAGACTCGCGGCGCGCTCTTAGTTTCAGGCGGGACACGTGACCGCAGAAGCAGTCGGATGAGCCGCGCGCGGCTCGTGCAGCCGCAGGACCGCGCGCGGCTTGAAGAGAGGACCGCGACCGGCCCCCGGTTAAGGTAAGTAACGCTACAGCTAGACCTCATGTGGATGGAGTGTGTCAGCAGTTCCTGCAAGACGAAGGCATTGATGCTATGGACTGGCCAGCCCGTTCCCCAGACCTGAATCCAATTGAGCACATCTGGGACATCATGTCTTGCTCCATCCACCAATGTCACATTGCACCACAAACTGTCCAGGAGTTGGCAGATGCTTTAGTCCAGGTCTGGAAGGAGATCCCTCAGGAGATCATCCGCCACCTCATCAGGAGCATGCATAGGCATTGTAGGGAGGCCATACACACACTACTGAGCCTTATTTTGACTTGTTTTAAGGACATTACATTAAAGTTGGATCAGCCTGTAGTGTGTTTTTCCACTTTAATTTTGAGTGTGACTCCAAATCCAGATCTTCATGGGTTGAAAAATGTGATTTCCATTTTTTTATTTTTGTGTGATTTTGTTGTCAGCACATGCAAAGAACAAAGTATTTCAGAAGAATATTTAATTCATTCAGATCTAGGATGTGTTATTTTTGTGTTCCCTTTATTTTTTTGAGCAGTGTATATATATATATATATATAAATAGGTTATACATATATAGATATAAATAGGTTTTATATATATATATATATATATATATATATATATATATATATATATATATATATATATATATATATATATATATATATATATATATATGTTACAGTGGGGAAAAATTGTGATTGATTGAAAACCCCTTCCACCTGAAGTCCTGAAGTCTGTGGATAGTTAATACAATGTTAAACAAAAATGTGGAAGGGGTTTTCAATCACAATTTATCCCCACCCTAACCTTTTTGGTTTTTGCTTCCCAAGCACTACCAAGCCTCAATAAGCAGCCAGTAACCAACCTCATGCTGATGATTTGCATTAACAACAAAACAGCTGTCCATAAGTGGTTCACTGGCTTTGCATCTTTTCCTAAGTTTTGTTTCAAAGCTGTTGTATACAGCAAACATAGACTCAAAGGAATCCATGTTTAAAATAGAATTAGGCAAAAATGTGATTCTTTGTTAAACTAATTTGCATATGCCTGCCCAGAATCCTTTGCGCTAGTAACATCACTGCAGATTTGTGATTTCTGTGGGAGAAGCAAGTCTTATGACTTGACTGGTGGACAGATATTTGTTTAACATTGTGTGTGTGTATATATATATATATATATATATATATATATATATATATATATATATATATATATATATATATATAAAATCTGTTGTAAAAATAAACACTTATAGTATAGTAAATCATCATCTTATTTCAGGTTCTAATTTTAAAAAAATCCACTTACATTTCAGTGAAAAAATTTGAAGATGGGCCTCCATTTAATCTTATTTTACTTTCACTATCATCTCCTAGCTTCTAGTGAATAATCCAGCCAGAAGACCTGGACATATTTTTTTATCTTAAATATGCTGGTCTATATTTATCAAATGCAATTTTCTATCCACCATGATTTGCTGTTTATTGAATAAACCCCTAGATGTGGCAAAAAACAAATCTCTTTAAATTCAATGCAATTTATTCTCAGTTTAGTGCTCTTTGCCTGGTTACAGAATATCAACACTTGTAAATTTAGCTGTGAGGTTAATATGTGTTTCACCTTTCAAAATGCTTTGCTGTTCTTAGCCAGATGTTCTCCTTAAAAGCCACCAAACTTTCCGTAGAAACTGAACTGTGTATGACTAGTCAGTTTTTCTTTTTGCCCATGCTATTTTAGAAAGGAAAACCAATCTAACATAGAACAAGTATATGTATCTCTTGAAACATGTAATCATGTAGTCCATATTGTGTTTACAGTAAGATGCATTGCAAGTAACTTATGTAGCATATGTAACCAAATACTCTGCAATGTACAGATATTGATTTGTTTTATACAGGCAGGAGATACTGATTTAATTAAAATATAATAAAACTGTGTAGCATTCAGTCTTTCTCTGCTTCTCTCTCTTCATGCAATGTTTAGAAATGGGCTTTAAAAAAAAATAACGTTTGTATAGGCATTCTACAGTGTCTAGATCACCATAGTAACACAACTGGATATGAATTGGAGTACAACTACACAGCGAAACATGTTATAGTATATCTTGTGTCTTGAATTTATTGTAAAATAAATCAGATTAGAATTAGAAAACATTTAAAGGAGAAAATGTTATTGTTCTTTTACATGTCGAATTACATCCTATGTTTGTTTACCAGTTTTTTTTTTGGTCTAGGCCCATGCTGTCAGGGCCATGACAGAAATCACAAAACTCCCCATTTGACAGGAGACTCTGCTAATCTAACATCCACATCATAGTTGTCCATGCAACTATTTATTGTTTAAATAAAAATGTATGCAAGGTCAGGAAAGCATGCAAACTAGATATTGTCCCGTATAGGTATTAAACAAAGTTCTATAGCAGTTAATGGTAGCTGCTTGTGTACGCCTTTGCAAGGTTACAGATCCACACAGTCCCAGGGCTTTATCTGCCGTCCATGTCTGTGTCACAGTTCTGACCATGCCCCTACCCTCCCCAGCAGTAACCCCTACCCCCCCCCAGCAGTAACCCCTACCCCCTCCCAGCAGTAACCCCTACCCCCTCCCAGCAGTACCCCCTACCCCCCAGCAGTACCCACCCTCCCCCAGCTTGGTAACCCCTACCCCAGTGTGCTTCCCCAGCAGTAACCCCTACCCCCCCAGCAGTAACCCCTCTCCCTCCCAGCAGTAACCCCTACCCCCCAGCAGTAACCCCTACCCCCCTCCCAGCAGTAACCCCTACCCCCCTCCCCAGCAGTTTCCCCCCTACCCCCAGCAGTGCCCCTACCCTCCCCCAGCAGTAACCCCTACCCCCCCAGCAGTAACCCCTACCCCCAGCAGTGACCCATACCCCCCCCAGCAGTAACCCCTACTCCCCCAGCAGAACCCCTAACCCCCAGCACCCTACCCCCCCAGCAGTAATCCCTCCCCTCCCCAGCAGTACCCCTACCCCTCAGCAGTAACCCCTACCCCCCACAGCAGTACCCCTACACCCCAGCAGTAACCCCTACCCTCCCCAGCAGTAACCCCTAACCCCCC
>OW240917.1:157990488-158272080 GCA_933207985.1 Pelobates cultripes
GTCTGTGTGTGTGTGTACTCAGCAGTCTGTGTGTGTGTGTGTATTCAGCAGTCTTGTGTGTGTGTATTCAGCACAACTGTGTGTGTATGTATTGCATTTGTTGGAGATACTAATAAATATAAGCTTAATTTTATCTATTTATATCATTATTTAAAATTTGTATCATTGAACTCTCTGTGTTCTTTTAAAACAAAAGTTATTAGTTCGGACAACAGTACGAGTTGTTGTTTTCTAAACTTAAACCTCAGTATTTGGGTTTAATTGCCGTGTTGGCACTTTAAGGAGAAAAAATGTTGGCATGTATTGCGGTTTGGGCACTCGGGCTCAAAAAGGTTCGCCATCACTGACCTAGAACATGCAAACATTGACTAACTGAAACCACAACTATAGAATACAGGGGGGGTTTTTTGTTTTTTTTTTAACCTCTATTGAGAATTCTTGGCAGAATGACACTTTTACTGTAATTAAAGCCGTTCATATCAGGATAATTTCCCTTACACTAGCAAATATTCTCCTTTAGTTGTGCTGACCTCAGAAGTACTAAATGGAACTGCTAATTTTGTTCTTTGGGCTATTATAGATGTGCTCTCATGTCGCTGTGTTTGCATATAAATCCATAAAGGGCTATGCTAGTGAGCATAAGTGAAAGTTTAGCATTTTATCTTACACAGGGAATAGGAGATATGACTTCTTTGCTATAAGCATAGTCTTTTCCTTTATTTATCATGTGAGTTAAGAATGGATTTCATAAGAGAAGTAAGCTATTACTCCTATGTTTTAGTTTATATGGTTTTAAAATACTGATGTGACTGAAACAATCCACCCAGGAAACTCTCCAGAGTAGAGATTCTGTTGGATTTATCTCAACTGAATATTCAACATCCCTGGGTCTTAAAACTGATGTGGACACTATGGTCAATTTCCCCTCCAAGTCTAGGATAGTTATTCCTATAGTGAATGCCTTCATAATAAGAGTTTAACCACTACATGGCATTGTAGGTTATAGTGCTGTAAAGCTACAGACTACACTCCCTGGTTCTGTGATCATTCTTGAGTGTTGGCCTGGTCCCTGCACGTCATATTGTTAACATGTCAGCAGATTTTTAGTCTTTCACGGCTGTCTACTTTTGCACTGACAATAGGAAAGTAGTTGTCTTGGAAATGGATGCATTGAGGACCAGTTCTGGCCAAACTAATTTGACCCAGAATTGTGTGTCTGCACCGAAAACCTTTTAGCACGATTATCACTACAATGGCATGTGTCATGGTGCTTATACCGCATCTTTAACCATAATGGGTCTTTCTAAGTAACACTCTCACAGTAAGAACATCCTACAATGTAAGTACTATATTTACACAACAATAACTTTAAAATGGCACACAATGAAAAAATATTAAACCACATATAGCTAGATTTTGATTAAAAAAGTCTCACAACATTGCTTAACTTTTGACATAGAAATGGTCAGCCACAACATTAAAACCATTTAGATATTAGCTGGCCCTGCCAGAGTGTGTAGGGAACTGCACTCACTCCCATCAGTCTGAGCCAGGGTGCTTAGCTGTACCAGAACCAAACACCAGGTTCCCATATAAATAGTTTAGCAAAGGAAAGAGGTCCAGGCACCCCTTGGTTCAAAAATAGGCAATTCTAATGGAACCACAGCAACGTTTTGACCTTCTTGGTCTTTATCAAGCTCACAGCTTGATAAAGACCAAGAAGGTTGAAACATTGCTGTGGTTCCATTAAAATTGCCTATTTTTGAACCAAGGAGTTCCTGGACCTCTTTCCTTTGCTAGATATTAGCTGGTTACCTGTAGGTAGTGAGTCAATCGACTAAGCTATCCAAAGATTGCTGCATGAGCGCCTGTTCAGCCAGAGTATTGCTCAATTGATCACGTTATATAGACACTTGGGGATAGTCAGTCACAGTAAGGATTATCAACTCAACGATTTAAACAGATATGTAGCATTAATTCTATCCATATAATTGTACCCTCTAATATCACTTCAATATGCTGACAAACTGATACACTATGATACACTCTCCCTATAACACCTGCATGGGTGCCAATTAAATAAAATGTCCTTGCAGGTATCCCTCGATTTAAGTCCCTCAGGTAATAGAAACACATCCCCCGATCTCTAAATAAACCCCCCTCCTCCTCATAAAGAGAAAACAAAAAATTATTAACTAAGTGGAAAAATAAATCAGTGCATAGTGAAGTGATTAAAATAAAGATTTTTATATACTGTGACCAGACCTCCATTATTTTTGCCTAGATTAGGTGTCTAAAAACAAAACAAAAAAAACGATTGCATTCTGTGAGATTTGAAATTGCTATTTAGTGAGAGTGAGTGCATTCGATCATGTATGTTGTAAGAATTGGCCCCAGCAGCACCCTATAATGTATGCATGTTCAGGTGAGCACAGCCCTCTTGGTTCCATATAATCTTTCATTATAACATAATTTCATTGTATAAAATAAAAAGATCTTTGATACAACTCATCTGTTAGAAGAATATAAACTAGGATGTTATCCGTTCTTTGTGTTTTATTTTTTAGGCTCGGATGGACACAACTAGAAGATGAGGACTTTTTACAAATCTATAAGGCTCTGTGTTCTAACTGCAGTTTGCAAGGATTATGGTAAGTAAAGAGAGAAAAAAGGAATAATAATGAATGTTTGTTTCCTATAGCTGACAATATTGATATTCATCAACCTTGGACAGGGTATTTAAATAATGTTTTTTCCAAACAAGGTCTTTGACATGAATAAAACATCATTTCAGCTGCTTATGTCGCTATGCTATGTGCCGTGAAGCCTTTCTACATTTCCTCCGTGTGTGTTTTTAATTTTGTTTGTTTGTTTATTTTTTACTGTTGTTTTTTTTTTTTTACATCTTATGTTGGGGCTATGAAGGATGCTCACAGTGCATGATAGTGCTATATAACTATGAAGCATTTACATGTATAATTGATGAAATGAGACTTGGCACCTCTTTCTTCATACAAATACCCAGATTGCATAATGCAATTTGCCAATAAACCTATTTATCATTAAACATATTGTGTGTGTGTATGTGTGTATGTATGTATGTATGTATATATATATATATATATATATATATATATATATACACACACACATACATAACATGTGTGTTTTCTATGTTTACACTAAGAGTACCCGGTACATTCAGAACAGCAGGAAATAGCCATTAACAAGCTATCTTTTCTATTTATAAGGTTGTTTGCTCAAAACACCTTTCCAGAAATATTTCTGGGTTGCACAAGTGATAAATTTTTTTTTTTTTTCTGTTACTTTCCCTGTATACTAAAACTATTGTGATTTAAGGTTCTGTATCTTAAAATTCAGATGGGAATTTTGTCAAATGAAATAAAGGCATTGTTTTATTTTGAAAAATATTTTTATTTGTATGCCAAGCAAATGCAGTTTTGTTTGTATCAGAGTTGTAGAGGCATTGTCTTACTGTTTTGTTATACAATAGCTTATTTATTATCTTCAATGTGGTAAATTTATTTCTGTCTCACTGTTACAGACCACCATCAGTATTACGTTTCATTCTCTAAACAAATACCAAGGCATCTGACATTATTACTGTCTGTGTTGATTATCTCCATGCCATCAACCAAAATATTTAATAGTCTTATTTCTCGTTTTATCAGAGGCAGAACATATGTTTTTTCCTGAAATATCTTTGCGTTTTCACTCTTTGCAAACAATTCATAGCCTGAAATGTATCCACTAATATATAGGGTTGAGTAGGATGAACAGACCCACAGAAAAATATAGGAATCTCCCACGCAAATACACTCGGGTCCTATGCCCATCGCCCATCTTGGATCCTAAACAAAACCATTAGAGCAGCAGTGTCACATCCCCCTTCTAAATGAGTATTTCGTAAGGATGAAATCTTTATGAAATACTCATATTAACTGTACTTGATTATCACTGAAACTCTAATCCAGTCAAAAGATATACTAAAACAAAGTAGGAGCCTTTTTCTAACACTTTTCCTACGTGTATTTTTACTACGCTTGACAAAACTGGAGTTACTTTATGTCAAGGGTTGTCAAGCCCCCAGCCATCACTAGTGAAAACTGAAGGGTAAAATGGTCTGTCTAAAGAAGGGTCTCGCAGAGAGTACAACGCTCACGTTGGCTCATGGCAGCTGAAGTGCCAGGACCTGCAGAGGTCCAGCAGGAAGAGCTTGATGGCTGCAGCGAGGAACAGGTCCAGCTAAGTTTAACTCACCTCCCTGTGCAACCTGCGGCAACCTGCGGCAACCTGCGGCAACCAGACATTCAAAAACAAAGTCACTGCTGGAAGTTCTGTGCAAATGGCGACAATTATTTTAACACTTGTGCAGCATTATAAATCACTACACGGATACAGTGTCTGCTCTTTACAGTGTCAGTGTTAATAATAAATAAATAGCAATCATTGGCAAGTAAAAATAGGAAAGGAAACAAAACAGTTTGATAGAATCTTAATAGCATTGTGAAAAAGGATGCTGAAATATTAAAACTATGCATTTCTTTTGTTTTCTACAGTCAGATATATATAGGGTTCGTGAATTTCGGGCTAAGATTTTGAAAGTATAATTAAGTTTTGCCAAGGGCACAAATTCAGCCAAGCATCAAATCTTTAATTGAAAAACAGACAGGCTTCTTCTTGATGATTTTCATTTTCAAAGTGTCTTAGAAATAGTCTGCATTCACAAATTTAACCTTTCTTTGAAGAAAAAGAAAAGTAATGCAAATTAAATAATTAAAATAATTAGTTGTAGATTTTTAAAAATCTTTGTGTTTTATTATTTGTAACACTTTGTGTAGATAGAAATCATTTGTAGGTTGTATGAATTTGACTTTACTTTTAATATGTATCTTGTTGAACTGTTCAAGATAGGCTTTACACAAAAAATTAGAATGTTTTTCAACTCAGTTCTCAATATAAGCCAACAGTCCAGGATTTGAGCATTCACCTGTTTGTTCCTATTGGGATACTGACAATCCGAACAGTTGGTACAATTTGGACTGTTTGTCTTTGAGAACTGGGTTGGGTATCACTGGCTTAGAACATAGGAATTCTAGGTATTACTTTTAAGAACCATAAGGTTGTTGCAAAATACAGTTTGGATGAATGAGGAAAAGTATAAAACCCACTGCAGTGATCATCATGATACTCTTGGAATAAGATTTGCTGGGTGGCAATACAATGCTAATAGTACCTCAAAAGTAATTGGAATAAAAAAAATGATGATGGTTCATAAGAACAAGGTCAAGCAGCAGACATTGGGGGACTACAGATCCGCAGAGGGTAAAAACAAACTTTCCACTGATCTGGATGACTGACAATTCATTTGAATTTCATTCCATAACCGTATGATAACATCAAGTAGTCTACAAAAAAAATCGTAAATGGTAGCTGGGGTAATGTGCAAAGTGTGGATGGTTCAAAACAAGCTCTTAGAGCATTTCAGAAGTTATAAAAAGCTAGACAAAAGCCCTTCTTCAATGAGAAGCAAAGAAGAGCCAAGCTGAGTTGTATGCAATAGACTATAATGATTTGACTATAGAGGACTACTGTAAGGTCATCTTCTCTGGTGAGTTACATTTTCAGCTTTTCCCAACACTTGGTTGTCCAATATTTAGAGAGAGAGAGAGAGAGAGACCTGGGGAGGCTTACAAGCCACCATGTTGCACTCACTTCATGTCACACCCACTATGAAATTTGATGAAGGATCTGTAATGATCTAGCAGTGCTTCCGCAAGGCCTGTATTGGGCACAAATCATGCTGCGTACAAGGTTATCTTGAAAGATATCGTGCTTCCTTCTGCTCTGTCAATGTTCTCAAACTCTGAGAAGTGTTTTTCTTTCCAGCAGGACAGTGCTTCATGCCACAACGCCAGGTCAATGTATGTGTGGATTGAGGACTACCATCAACACCACTCTTCAGACCTGAACCAAATTCAAAACCTCTGCAATATGAGAGGAAGATAGATTGTCACAATAAATCAAGCAAAACTGTGCTGGTTGAATTATTGCAACAGAAGTGGCATAAAGTCACCAAACAGCAATGTGAACGACTGGGGGAAGAGTATGCCAAGAAGCATGAAAGCTTTGATTGAAGACCAGGCTTATTTCCCCCCTCGAAAATAGTGTAATTAATAATTCTGCAAATAAGTGTCAAAATGACAATATTTTTTATTTGGAATTTGGGAATGCTTTAAATAGTTTTTAGATTAAATCAGAAATGTGCAATATATATATATATATATGTATATAATAAATATATATATATTTATATATATATATATATATGTCCAGACTCTGGCACTCATCCCAAAATAAGTAAATCAAACAATGTTACCCGGGTGCCTCCAGGCCAATAAATAAACAAACTCAGACAGGAGCACTCGCTTGGATTTTCCAACAATGTATTATAAAGTGTTCATCAACCTTACATTAACATTTCGACCCTTCAGGGTCTTTATCAAGATAATGACAGTGTACAAAGTATGTATATATATATATAACGAATATTAAATATCCAACTTACCTCATCTGTGTGAAGTGATTCCCATTACTTGTCAAGTGCAAACCGCAAAAGCGCGTGCGTGGTGACGTGTGCGTGATGACGTGCACGGGTACGTGATAACGTGACGTGATCGTGTGTAAACAATAAGTAACCATAGTAACCCAGTGCATCTCGGTGCTAGTCGAGCTTCATGGAGGACACAAACAAAAATAAAACTTAAGAGAAGAGCAATAATTAACCCTCTGGACTGATATAATCCCAGGGCTAAAGGATCAAATAATACAATACATAGAACAGATATCATACGCTATCTGCTATATGAAATGTGTGAGGAAAGAGTGAGTGAAGGTGAAGTGTGTGAATGTAAAGTACCTGCAGTGAAAGAGAAGATACAATGTAAATGAAGAATGGGTACATATGTGTGAGTGAATGTGTGAATGTGTACATGTGTGTAAGTGACTATGTGCAAAAATAAGAATCAAAACCAAAAAATGTGTAAAAGTCAAAGCATTGCAAATATTTTACTCTGCCCAGTGTTGGTGATGAGTGGCAGTGATATAGAATAAGCACAACCCTGTCATATTTACAAACAGAAAAAACAATGTTGATAATAATCTCAATAAAATGAAATAAAGTAAATCTTCAAGAGTCCCCCAATTACCTGGAAGTCTCAGTATGACAGCTATAAACTATATATGCAAATAAACATATCTAAATAGATCCCACTAATTACTACTAATCCCGAACAAATGTATGTATATGTATCAGGACCTGGCCGATCGGTATGCAAAAAAAATATATATGTAAACCTAATGTGTAAAAGAAAACTAAGAAAAATAACCATGTATCCAAACTAAAAGATACAAGATTCTGAGGCTAAATAGTACTCACTAGTCAAAAACAAAAGTAGCGAAAAGTAGTCTAAAAATAGGCTAAAAATAATAAACAACAGCATAACGCTGGAATATTAACTCAGCGAGTATCCAGAAATGAAGTAAACTAAATATATTCATTTAGTCCCTTAGTCTGGAGATTGTCCAATTGCTTGATGCAAAAGGTCTCTTTCTGGAGCAATAATCTGGAATGGTACCCTCCTCTCGTTAGAGTTGGTATCACATCGATGGCAATAAATTTAAGGGAGGGTAATCTGTGATTGTATTCAAGAAAATGTTATACGTCATGTTATACAACATCATACGTAAGAGGAAACATAGATACTGACCCATTAGAAGGGGACAAGGGGGGAGGATCTATAAAACTAAGATGCAAACCACCAATGAAGAAGAAATGAGTCCTGTATTCAATTTGAATTTGGACTAATATGGCCATTTCAATCTATACTTTGTATATATTTCAATATATACATATCTCTCTCTCTCTCATTGGTTGATTACAGATGTATCACTGTTTGATAAACTAAAATGATTTTTATAGATTAGATTTTAAATGTTGGCACTATCATTTGAAAATGTTAATGTTATACAACCATAATTGTTCTATTGGTTGATTAGATACGAGGAATAAGGTAGCAGTTTAATGTATCTTTGCAAGCTGCATAGTTGTATTTTGTGGCATTTAAATCTTAAAAATGTTTAAATCTTGTTCGTTTCTTCATACCAAAGTGTTGTTTTTTTACTTGGATAATACCTAGTGACGGAGCATATTGTAATTTTAATTGCAAGTCAATATGGAGAAAATTATATCAGACTACACAGGGGAAACTTGGCAATATCTGTTTTAATTGAACGACTCAGATTATTGTGCATACTAAGGTTAAAAACACAAAACGTTAACATGTTTATTACGTTTTAACAGTGTTGTAGCAGTGAGAGGCCCCTAAAGATGTATTCCAATGAAATACTGTAAGATTTAAAAACTAATTGAAAATGTTGTAGTTTGCATTCTTATTGCAGAAGAAACATTTATTATTTATGATCACAAATAATGCCAACATTATTTTATCAAAATATTGTGTATGTGTAGTCTTTAATTTACTGGTGTAATTCATGTAGACCTCCAAAGTTGATCTAAACCTTGGGAGTTCAAACATTACAACCATGCAGTAATATGTGACACACACTACAATTGGGATCACAAGTTATTATATATTCCCATAAAAACACACTAAATAAATGGTATTTATAAGTCAGAAAAAAAAATACATTATTCCTTAGGATTACTTCTGATCATGACCCACCACACCCTGGCAAAGATGCTGAATTAGCATAACCAGGGCAGGTGCACGGATTTTTGGCTACACAGACAAAGATGCATTTTGGCACGCCATTCCCCTCTCCCCCTCTAGAGAAGAACTCTAGAGGGGGGACAGGGGCTGTAGAGGGGGCGGGGGCTGTAGAGGGGGACAGGGCAGCATAATGGAGACAGGGGCTGTAGAGGGGGAGGCATGGGCTGTAGGAACAGGGGGGCATGGGCAGCAGGGGAACAATGGCAGCATTATGTAGGCAGGGGCTGTAGAGAAGAGGACAGGGGCAGTATAATGGAGGCAGGGGCTACAGAGGTGGGACAGGGGCAGTATTATGGAGGCAGGGGACGGGGCAGTAGTATGGAGGCAAGGGCTGTATTGGGGAGGGGCAGGGACAGTATTATAGAGGTATGGGCTCTAGAGGAGGGAGGCAGGGGCTGTAGGAGGGGGACAGGGGGGCATGGGCAGCATTATGTAGGCAGGGGCTGTAAAGGAGAGGACAGGGGCAGTATATTGGAGGCAGGGGCTGTAGAGGGGGACAGGAACTCTAGATGGGGGGCATGGGCTGTAGAGGGGGACAGGGGCAGTATAATGGAGGCAGGGGCTGTAGGAGGGGAACAGCGGGACAATGGTAGCATTATGTAGGCAGGGGCTGTAGAGAAGGACAGGGGCAGTATAATGGAGGCAGGGGCTGTAGAGGGGGAGGCATGGGCTGTAGGAACGGGGGGGCATGGGCAGCAGGGGAACAATGGCAGCATTATGTAGGCAGGGGCTGTAGAGAAGAGGACAGGGGCAGTATAATGGAGGCAGGGGCTACAGAGGTGGGACAGGGGCAGTATTATGGAGGCAGGGGACGGGGCAGTAGTATGGAGGCAAGGGCTGTATTGGGGAGGGGCAGGGACAGTATTATAGAGGCATGGGCTCTAGAGGAGGGAGGCAGGGGCTGTAGGAGGGGGACAGGGGGGCATGGGCAGCATTATGTAGGCAGGGGCTGTAAAGGAGAGGACAGGGGCAGTATATTGGAGGCAGGGGCTGTAGAGGGGGACAGGAACTCTAGATGGGGGGCATGGGCTGTAGAGGGGGACAGGGGCAGTATAATGGAGGCAGGGGCTGTAGGAGGGGAACAGCGGGGGGGGACAATGGTAGCATTATGTAGGCAGGGGCTGTAGAGAAGAGGACAGGGGCAGTATAATGGAGGCAGGGGCTGTAGAGGGGGAGGCAGGGGCTGTAGGAACGGGGGGCATGGGCAGCAGGGGAACAATGGCAGCATTATGTAGGCAGGGGCTGTAGAGAAGAGGACAGGGGCAGTATAATGGAGGCAGGGGCTACAGAGGTGGGACAGGGGCAGTATTATGGAGGCAGGGGACGGGGCAGTAGTATGGAGGCAAGGGCTGTATTGGGGAGGGGCAGGGACAGTATTATAGAGGCATGGGCTCTAGAGGGGGGAGGCAGGGGCTGTAGGAGGGGGACAGGGGGGCATGGGCAGCATTATGTAGGCAGGGGCTGTAAAGGAGAGGACAGGGGCAGTATATTGGAGGCAGGGGCTGTAGAGGGGGACAGGAACTCTAGATGGGGGGCATGGGCTGTAGAGGGGGACAGGGGCAGTATAATGGAGGCAGGGGCTGTAGGAGGGGAAATGAAAGGGGGGGGGGGACAATGGTGCACATGTGCAGGCAGGGCCAGAGAAGAGTGACAGGGGCAGTACCTGGAGTGCAGGGGCTGTAGAGGGGGCATGTGGGTAGAACGGGGGGGCATGGGCAGCAGGGGAACAATGGCAGCATTATGTAGGCAGGGGCTGTAGAGAAGAGGACAGGGGCAGTATAATGGAGGCAGGGGCTACAGAGGTGGGACAGGGGCAGTATTATGGAGGCAGGGGACGGGGCAGTAGTATGGAGGCAAGGGCTGTATTGGGGAGGGGCAGGGACAGTATTATAGAGGCATGGGCTCTAGAGGGGGGAGGCAGGGGCTGTAGGAGGGGGACAGGGGGGCATGGGCAGCATTATGTAGGCAGGGGCTGTAAAGGAGAGGACAGGGGCAGTATATTGGAGGCAGGGGCTGTAGAGGGGGACAGGAACTCTAGATGGGGGGCATGGGCTGTAGAGGGGGACAGGGGCAGTATAATGGAGGCAGGGGCTGTAGGAGGGGAACAGCGGGGGGGGACAATGGTAGCATTATGTAGGCAGGGGCTGTAGAGAAGAGGACAGGGGCAGTATAATGGAGGCAGGGGCTGTAGAGGGGGAGGCATGGGCTGTAGGAACGGGGGGCATGGGCAGCAGGGGAACAATGGCAGCATTATGTAGGCAGGGGCTGTAGAGAAGAGGACAGGGGCAGTATAATGGAGGCAGGGGCTACAGAGGTGGGACAGGGGCAGTATTATGGAGGCAGGGGACGGGGCAGTAGTATGGAGGCAAGGGCTGTATTGGGGGAGGGGCAGGGACAGTATTATAGAGGCATGGGCTCTAGAGGGGGGAGGCAGGGGCTGTAGGAGGGGGACAGGGGGGCATGGGCAGCATTATGTAGGCAGGGGCTGTAAAGGAGAGGACAGGGGCAGTATATTGGAGGCAGGGGCTGTAGAGGGGGACAGGAACTCTAGATGGGGGGCATGGGCTGTAGAGGGGGACAGGGGCAGTATAATGGAGGCAGGGGCTGTAGGAGGGGAACAGCGGGGGGGGACAATGGTAGCATTATGTAGGCAGGGGCTGTAGAGAAGAGGACAGGGGCAGTATAATGGAGGCAGGGGCTGTAGAGAAGCGGGACAAGGGCTATATATTATGGAGGCAGGGTATTGAGGCACTTGGCTGCAGAGGGGAAGGAAGGAACAGTATTATAAAAGGCATGGGCTGCAGAGGGGGTAGGAGGGGCAGGGGCTGCATAAGCGGGGACATAGGCACATGCACAGGGACAGAGGCTGTAGGGGGACAGGGGCTGTAGAGGGGGGCAGGGGCAGTATTATGGAGGCAGGGGCTGTAGTGGGGGGACAGGGGCTGTATTATGGAGGCAGGGGACAGGGGCAGTAGTATGGAGGCAAGGACTGTAGAGGGTGAGGGGCAGTATTATAGAGGCATTGGCTGTAGAGGGGGTAGGATGGGGATGGGCAGGGGCTGCATAGGGGGGCATAGGCAGCATGCTGGGGACAGAGGCTGTAGTGGGGACAGGGACAGTATAATAGAGGCACGGGCTGCTTTAAAAACAAAAATGGGAAAAAACAAAACAAAAACATTTTGATTAAATTAAAAAAACAATCTAAAAGGTAACATGTCATAGATGAAAATGGGTTCAATAAAGGCTTGTGGGAATGCATTTCTGCTTGATTTACATAGTTAATTTACTCTAAAAAAAATCAAGTCACTGCCCAGTCAATATACAAATTAACAGGGCGCCACAATCACTAAATAGGTAAATATATAAAGGGAAGAATCAAATATTTATCCAATAGCTGAATAAAATAGTATTTTATTAATACAAAATGAATAAAATCATGGCACAACAAAGTGCTCAAACATATAATAAATAGGAACCCATAGGTATAGCAGCTCACTGGTGTATAATGCTAGATAGGCAATAAAGTGCAAATGCTAAAGTGCACAAAATGGAAAAAGTGCAAATATTGGTGCTAAAAAAGCATCCAATTCATATCACATAAGCATAATCATAGCCTTAAACATGTCCAGAATGCAAAAATAGACAGTTAGCACATAAAAGCAGTATAGCCACTAATACCACAATTCAGGGTCCCAAAGTACTGGTTGCTCAACGCGTTTCGTCGCTAGACTTCCTCAGGAGCTTCTGTCGTCTTCCTCCATCTTCCTCTTTTTAAATCTGCCGGTTCGACCGTCGGCCGTCGTGATCGCGCATGCGCGCCTACGTCACCGCGCACGACGTCATACGTCATGACGTATACGTGGCTAGTACGCGCATGCGCAACCACAGTGGAACGCAATAAAACTTTATTGTTCATCTACACGGTCACATTTAGAGCGATTAAATAGAAAAAAACGCTCGATTATTCTGTAGACCGGATTCACATACCCTGCCTGCCCCCTACTAACCCCTAAACAGAGGAGTACTATATAAACAGAGAGGGGAAATATAAATTGGACAGGTAATCAAAAGAGGGTTAATACGAAGGAGGTATAAAAGTATATATACTACACAAAATATAATATTATAAACAACAATATGTTAGAAAAATATGTAAGAAAAATACATTAAGGAAAATATAGGGGAAAAAAATATATATAGGGAAAAAAATCTCCATTGTGAAAAGAGAATGAGTCCATTTATATTTCCAAAATGACCGTCATGGCATACAACACAAAAGGTCTTACAATGATAAATTACCTAAATATTGATATCAATATAAATGTACATAAGTAGTATTGTAAAAATAATATTGCATGATATCAAAGTGTGGACAACATCATAAACTAATAACCAAATAGACACAAATATAGATATAAGAGATATATCTCTATATATGAGGCAAATAGCAATATTAATAAAAGGTGAACACATATAAATCTAAACAGAGGACATTGTTCATATAGCTTGTTATAATATCAGAGTATGGAGAACATCATATAAAAATTAATAATAAATAATAATAGCCAGATGAACATAGAAATAGGTATAAAAAATGTATCAATATATATATAAGGTGCATCACAATAATAAAGAAAGACAAACGTATAAATCTTGACAAAAAAGCATTATTCATATAGCTCGTGATGACACATGGTGAGTGAAGAAGGCATATAAAAAAGGTATATAAAAAAGGTATATAAAAAAGGTATATAAAATCCTAAAAAAGGATTTTATATACCTTTTTTATATACCTTTTTTATATACCTTTTTTATATGCCTTCTTCACTCACCATGTGTCATCACGAGCTATATGAATAATGCTTTTTTGTCAAGATTTATACGTTTGTCTTTCTTTATTATTGTGATGCACCTTATATATATATAGATACATTTTTTATACCTATTTCTATGTTCATCTGGCTATTATTATTTATTATTAATTTTTATATGATGTTCTCCATACTCTGATATTATAACAAGCTATATGAACAATGTCCTCTGTTTAGATTTATATGTGTTCACCTTTTATTAATATTGCTATTTGCCTCATATATAGAGATATATCTCTTATATCTATATTTGTGTCTATTTGGTTATTAGTTTATGATGTTGTCCACACTTTGATATCATGCAATATTATTTTTACAATACTACTTATGTACATTTATATTGATATCAATATTTAGGTAATTTATCATTGTAAGACCTTTTGTGTTGTATGCCATGACGGTCATTTTGGAAATATAAATGGACTCATTCTCTTTTCACAATGGAGATTTTTTTCCCTATATATATTTTTTTCCCCTATATTTTCCTTAATGTATTTTTCTTACATATTTTTCTAACATATTGTTGTTTATAATATTATATTTTGTGTAGTATATATACTTTTATACCTCCTTCGTATTAACCCTCTTTTGATTACCTGTCCAATTTATATTTCCCCTCTCTGTTTATATAGTACTCCTCTGTTTAGGGGTTAGTAGGGGGCAGGCAGGGTATGTGAATCCGGTCTACAGAATAATCGAGCGTTTTTTTCTATTTAATCGCTCTAAATGTGACCGTGTAGATGAACAATAAAGTTTTATTGCGTTCCACTGTGGTTGCGCATGCGCGTACTAGCCGCGTATGCGTCATGACGTATGACGTCGTGCGCGGTGACGTAGGCGTGCATGCGCGATCACGACGGCCGACGGACGAACCGGCAGATTTAAAAAGAGGAAGATGGAGGAAGACGACAGAAGCTCCTGAGGAAGTCTAGCGACGAAACGCGTTGAGCAACCAGTACTTTGGGACCCTGAATTGTGGTATTAGTGGCTATACTGCTTTTATGTGCTAACTGTCTATTTTTGCATTCTGGACATGTTTAAGGCTATGATTATGCTTATGTGATATGAATTGGATGCTTTTTTAGCACCATTATTTGCACTTTTTCCATTTTTGTGCACTTTAGCATTTGCACTTTATTGCCTATCTAGCATTATACACCAGTGAGCTGCTATACCTATGGGTTCCTATTTATTATATGTTTGAGCACTTTGTTGTGCCATGATTTTATTCATTTTGTATTAATAAAATACTATTTTATTCAGCTATTGGATAAATATTTGATTCTTCCCTTTATATATTTACCTATTTAGTGATTGTGGCGCCCTGTTAATTTGTATATATTTGCTGTTTCTTATTGGATTTGGAGTATCCAATTTACAGAGGCTTGCCTGCACTTGGTTTACCAATAGTCTATATTGTTTATTCACCCACCTTTTATCCTTTTTTTACTGCCCCCCAGTCCACTGGGAAATTAATCTGAAATCTGTGCCTGAAAAGGCCTCTCTGAACAGAGGAGAATAGCATGCAGGAACTCCTACAGGGTTTTTCACTAAACACCGATTTTTTTTTAAATTTTTTTTTTTGAGAATGTAAATGTAAATGGCAAAGTGTGTAGGCTACAAAAAGCTGATAGGGAAAATTCTCAAACTTAGCACTGGACAGTTTGGTGACTATTTTAGCTTACATTTTGCCATTCTGATTTAATTCATTAAACATTTTTATTTTTTTAGTGAATAACAGTGTTAGCACTCAAAGAGAAACTCCATTCTGGACATTGTAGGAGCACTGAGACATGGATTCCAGTATGAGTATAACATTTAATTATATAGCAGTGAAATGAGAATTACTTTGGGACTTACGTAAGTCTTCTCTCAATAGAGGTCTTTGATAATCTACTAATGAAAGCTTTATAAATGTTATGGTATTAACTAATACTGGGTTCTTCTTTTCCAGGGTTGAAGGTAATAATATCAGCTATAAAGCTGTTGAACAGTTTTTGGACATAACCCTAACCAATACAACTTTACAGTATGCTGTGTAAGTACATATTTACAGATATTATTTTTAAAATAAAAAATGTGTTCTGAACTGTAGGATGGGTGAATTGATGTACACTTGGAATTATTTCCAACACTGGTCTTGATTTAATAATTCTTCCAAGTGTTAGAAAGATGTTCTAAATGATTTATATATAATAATTCCTATATATTTCAATGGGGATTTTTGAAGATAAATAATTTGGTAAGTGTATTTAACAGCATTGAATCATTTGGAAAGCTTATAAAATTTATGTCCATGTCTCCCACAGTTTGTGGGACAGATTTGTTTGCAAAGTTGAAATGTAAACTTAAAGGGACACTTGAGTCATTAATACAATTTTCATGCATTTTATGCATTTTGACTTACATAGTGCAGTTTTTTCATGCTCAATTTGATATGGTTGTAGCATAATTTATTTTTAATTTTCTCTGTCCTACTTTTTCCATTATACAATATTTTTCTATTGCTTATTATTGTATCATGTACATGATGTCAACATCAAAGTTGCCTTAAAGCGGCACTGTCGTGCCGAACTTACCTTTCCTCAATCTCTTCCTCTTCTCCCCCTCTCTCAGGATCTGTTATTATTTTCTTCCTGTCTTCTTTAGTTTTCTTTAAAATCATAAGACAAAGTAGGGACTCTTTGTCTTATGGAGGATTCCTCCGCTTGACCAGCTCTGACCAGCGGAGGAGCAAAGTGTGCTTCATTTCCGCTGGTCAGAGCAATTTTCCCATGATCCTTACCTTCCCTCTGTGTTCCCACGATGCTTCCTGTCACTTTACACAAAACTGCCGAATTGAGTTCTAACTGAATGAGAACAGTATGTTCGTTTGTTTTAGAACGCAATTCGGCATTTTATTCGGATCGGAATTTCATTCGAATGAATGAAACTCTGATCCTATTCTTGCTGTGGCTGCATCTTGCAGCCGCTTAGTAGATAACTCCCTAATTCCCACGGTATCAGGGAGCTATCTACTAAAAGGCTGAAAGACCTAAATTGGTCTTTCAGCCACATTTACTAATACAAAGTAAAAATTACTTAGTATTAGTAAATAATATGCCCCTACTCGCTATACCGCGAGTAGGGGCATGTCTGGTAAACAGTGAGCAGCCTGTGGCTGTGGCTGCTCACTGTAAAAAAACAAACAAACAAAAAAAAACTATTGTCCCCCACCCCTAAACGACAGGTGGGGGCCCTAAAGTAAAATAAGGGGGGAGACCTAATGTCCCCCCTGGCCCCCACCCCTGCGCGGTGGGTGGGGGTCATAATGATAATGGGGGGGACCTACTGCCCCCCCGGCCCCCACCCCTGGGCGGCGGGTGGGGGTCATAATGATAATGAGGGGGGGACCTACTGTCCACCCCCCTCTGGCCCCCACCCCTGGGCGGCGGGTGGGGGGCCATAATGATAATGAGGGGGGACCTACTGTCCACCCCCCTCCGGCCCACACCCCTGGGCGGCGGCCATAAAGACAATGAGGGGGGGACCTACTGTCCTCCCCCCTGGACCCCACCCCTGGGCGGCGGGTGGGGGCCATAATGATAATGAGGGGAGGGGGACCTACTGTCCACCCCCCCTCTGGCCCCCACCCCTGGGCAGCGGGTGGGGGCCATAAAGACAATGAGGGGGGGACCTACTGTCCTCCCCCCGCCTCCACCCCTGGGCGGAGGGTGGGGGCCAAATGATAATGAGGGGGGGACCTACTGTCCACCCCCCTCCTCCCCCCCCGGCCCCCACCCCTGGGCGGCGGGTGGGGGCCCCTAAGTCAATTCCCGCCCTCAACCATCCCCCACCCAAATAAAAAGTCCCTTAAACTTACCATTCAACGTCTTCTTTTCTCTCAAATCTTCATTTTTCAGCCCCAAAAATGCCAAATAAAAAAACATCATAACCATCGAACTAAAAAAAAAAAAAAATCCTGAGCGCAAAAAAAAACCTGACAAAAAAGAAAAAACCCGAGCGCAAAAAAATAATCCATCTTCACCCATGGAGGGCTCTGCGCAGACTGAGCTCTGCAGGGCGGGGGAAGGCTTATAAAGCCTTGCCCCGCCCTGCAATTAGCCTAAGAACACTCTGATTGGTGGGTTTAAGCCAATCAGAGTGCTCTTTGTCATTTTACACAGCGTGGGAAAATTCCAAAGAACTTTCCCACGCTGTGTAAAATGACACAGAGCACTGTGATTGGATGGATTTCAAGCCATCCAATCACAGTGCTCTGAATCATTTTACACAGCGTGGGAAAATTCCAAAGAACTTTCCCACGCTGTGTAAAATGACACAGAGCACTGTGATTGGATGGATTTCAAGCCATCCAATCACAGTGCTCTGTGTCATTTTACACAGTGGGAAAATTCTTTGTAATAAACTCATCAAACAAACGAACACTGATACTCAGATACTCAGTGTGTGTTTGTTCTGCTGATATTTCTATTCATTCATTCGTCTGTCTGATGAATGAATGAATAGATGAAATTCCCGTTCACATGTCCAGGTGTTTCACTGGGCATGTGCGGGAATCTCACAGTCTGCCTAGTGTGGGCTGATGACGTGTCCCACAGGGACTTCATCTACCCACACAAAGATGGCGGCGCACTGAATATAGATCGGGGCAGAAAATAAAGAATAATAAATAGGTAATATAGGGGGCTTAGGGGCATTTGGGGGAGACTAGGGTGTCAGTTAGATGTAGTGGAGGCTGGAGGGGGCTTAAAAAAAAAACAGGATTTGGCATGACAGTGCTGCTTTAAGTAGAAAGTGGATCACTGAACTCCATGTCCTAGAAACCTCTCCTTTCTGCAGTTTTGAAATTGTACACAAAGGAATTAGACATAGCTTCTGGCATTCCAAATGGAAAAATGGGATACTTTCAATTTAGGGGTGTGAGTGGGGGTGTGGCTGGGGGTGGAGCTCTTTAGCTGACTTACTAATAACAATTTATGCAACAAAAAGTTGATTAAGAGCTAAAAAAAACACTTCTAATTTAAACCGGCTGATGTTAAATCATACGTATTGTACTTTAAAGACACATTAGTGTGAGTATTATTGCTGTAGAGCTCATTTTTACACACAGACAAATCAACAACATGAGGCTCCTATAAAAGAAGGACATTAGGATAGAAAAGAGTGACAGAAGTATTGGAATTGTCCCTTCTAAATAGTGTTTTAAAATTTGCTAGTTCCTTCTTCCTATACACAATGCAGACAAGCACACAGAATAACAAATTTATAGTAGATTGAAACATAAGTGCAATATCTACACTTTGACCCCTTCACATGCATTCATACCCAGCAATTGTGTATACAGAATTTGCATAATAGCAAATTACATTTTTTTTGCAAATGAATTTCATTAGCAAATTCTGCCTTTAGCAAGTGCTGAAAGTCACAGCTCAGTAGCACTAAAAGCCACCAAGATGTGACCTTCACATAACTGAACACAGAGAGTAACTGTCTCTGTGTTCAGGTCTGTCCTCTGGCAGCCCGAGCAGCAGCACTGGAGGGGAGGGGGGAAGTGGGGGAAGTGACCAGCAACTCATTCTTCACTAAGAAAAAGGTTTCTTGCGCACTATCTCAAATCTCTATGCCGATTTAAATAACTGGAGGTTTTTTAGTATCACTCAAATAGCCATTCAAGTGTACGCTCACCTGCCACGTCAAGGCAAAACCTCTTACGTGAGTACTACACTAAAAATTCACATTTCTGCTTTCTGCTAAATGGTATAATCTCTAGAGGGACAGAGAATTGCATTTTTCTGAAACCCTACACACTTATTAACACATAATAGGGAACATGTGGGGTGATCAACAGCACTGTAACATGGCTATGTAATACCATGGCAAATGCAAACATACAAAATTAAGCTTTGTGCTCAATCTCAAATATACAAACTTTTGTATTTGTTTTTTTTAATTTATGAATTGGGACTGATGTGTAATACAGTCATTGCTGCCACCCAGAAGGAATGGGAGTTTGAGCTCAAGGCTTAATTTTGTATTAGCTAATTCTCCCATGTCTGTGCTGTATTCACATACAACACTGCAGGGATGAAATATGATAGCAGATCTTCCCTGCTCCATTTGAAACACAGCAGGAGAGTAGCTGTTGGCAGACACTGGATAGCTCTCACAGAGCAAATGGAGGGTGGCTGAAGTGGAGAGCTTAAGGATGTGAGCAACTCACCTCACCTCACCTCACCTGCAAAGAAAACAAGCACCAATGTATGGGCAGGCTGAACAAGGAAATACAGCCACCCCATATGCAATATACCTTCCCACAAACTCATGCTGTCATATCACCCCTTCCAGCACACCTTCTCCCTCACACAAACGTGCTGTGACATCTCCCCTTCCACCCACACACACTCTGTAATCCTATGACATCATCCCCTTCGCCCAAACACACTCATTTATCCTGTTACATAACTCCCTCTCCCCACATACTCAGTCACGCTGTCATATTACCTCCTCTCACACTCATCCTATCACAAAATTCCCTACCTCAAACATACAGTCAACCTGTCACATCATCCCTTCTCCATACACAGTCACCCTGTCACAGTCCCCTCACACACAGTCACCACACACTAACTGCTCACACACAGTCACTCCCATCACTTGCCCCTCACTTGGAGTCACATTGCCAAATGTCCCTCATCATAGTTACTCTGTCACAACCACCCTGCAACAGCCACCCTCAGAAACACACAGACACCCTTAGGCACAAACAGCACTCCACAGACAGTAACCCTCATACTCACATAGTCACCCCTCACACAAACAAGACAGTCCCACTGTAAACACAGTGCACACAGCAAGACCACAAGCTCTCTCCACACATACGCTCCCAGGCAAAGAGATAAATCTGCTCACAGACACAGAGATACACAGGCACACATAGATACAGATAAGCTTTGCTGGTGCAGTCATGGATACACATACACATAGGTATACACTCACAGATGCACAAGGATACTCACTGCCAGAAACACGCTACACAATGCCAGACATGCACAAATGTGTATCAATTCACACTGCTAGACACATACTGTGATTGTGTGACTGTACCTGTCAATGTATGTGTGTCTGCATGTTTCTTTACATCAGTATGTTGTGTGTGTATCGAAGTGTTTATGTGTATGCGTGTTTCGAGTGCATATATCACAGTGACTATATATATATATATATATATATATATATATATACATGCATGTATGTATCAATGGGTATATGTGTGCACATGCATTTGTGGGTGTGTCCAAAGTGGCAATATGTCTGCAATTTGAGGGTGATATGGTAATGTCATGGTAACATGGCAATATATACAATAAACATAGGGAAATATATGTATGTGTGTATATATACATACACACACACACTCACACGCACACAAAAGTGAGAAATTGGTGCATATTCGACAATGTATAGAGGAGAGGATTATAACCTATGTGAGTAAAAAAAGTCTGTTACATATTGAGAAATTGTATTATTTACAAATCTGTTGTCCTATCTGTAACAACATTCATTGGTAAACTATTTTTAAAAGGTTTTTCTGTCTAGTCAAAAATGTTTTTGTTTCCATAAAATAATGCAGTATCTATGCATACTGAAATGAAAAATGCATCCAGCCTTGAGTGTCTCTTTAAATATATTATTTTAGATGTCATATCTGTTTTTCTGCTCATATCTTTTTCTGTAGATCTGCAGATGTTTGGTTTCTTGATTAGATTTTTTTTTTTCTCCTGCAATATGCTAATGTAATATTATATGCTCAGACAGGTTAGACCTTTTTTATGAGAAACAAAACGAAAGATAGCATGAGTTAATAGAAAAAACCCAGTCCAACATTGACCTGTGCATTGAACTATGGCACAATAATTTTAATTATGTCTTATTAAATCCATAAAATGTTTTAAAAAGAAATTTGTCTGGTAATACTTGATAAGTCAGATATTTTTTCATTAAAACTAAACATACACTATATCAATTTTATTGGATATTTTGTCCATGCAATGTGTCTTGAGTGTTAAAATCAAAATGTTTGTGTTTTTTAATTTCAGGCTTCTTGGAAATAAACTACAAGCAGACGAACTTGCAGCTCTAATAGTAAATCCTCACAAGAAAGTCATTGTTGTTCACATTGACAATGACTATGGTGAAGAATTTTGGCAGGGATGGTGGGGCTGGATTTTCCAAAGATGCAAAATGTGCAGTGATGAGAAAATTGTTGCTTTCCTGACAAAAGTTTATCGAGGACTTGGCCTCTGCCATGGGAAAAGCACTACTTGGATGGATAATTGGTATACTCAAATAGATCAATTCTTACAGGAAAGAATAAAGAATTGTCCCGTCAACAACATTAGAAAGAAAATTGAGACTCTTAAACAGATGTTTCATGAACAATCAGCTAAGCAGTGATATACGTTGTAACTCCCACACAATCTGTATTGAACTCTCAAAGTGTAATAGTGAGAATCTAAACTCAATCTCTCCAACTTGGGAATGGTCACTCTTGAGCATTGCATACGTCAGTAGACCTGGTTTCAATGCCTTTGGTTACATTTTTCTATGGTCTTCAACAATTTGTGATATAAATTCACATTTGATTTGTGATTTCAAGCCACAATTTTAGTCAAAAAGAAGGCATTTCAACTGGAGTGAAAATTCCAATATTAAAGTCAAGCTGAGCAGAGTAGGATCACTTCATATTCAAATATCGTAAACCAGTTCCATCTGTAAAGGGATTTATTGAACAGTTGTGTTTTAATTCTCCAAGTAGGTAATCGTCGTGGTAACCAAAATTACATAAGTCTTGGTTGGCTCTCTTTTAACTCTTTAAGCTAAAGCCATGTTTATAGTTTGCACTCACTTATTTTAAGTGTTTCTGACATAGTTGAGTATCACAATATTGTAACATACGCAGAGCTGAGGAAATGGGGGCACTGAACAGGAGGTATGTGATGTTCTTATCTAAATATTTTACATTGAATATATAATTTATCTATATGATGAAATATGTATTCAATGCCTATAGGTGTAATTTGTATCAAAGAAAACCGGTCATAACAAGTTCACGTTAAACACCAATATCAGTGTTTTTTATTCTGTAAGTCATCCTCATAAATTCTATATTTGTTTTTCTTGCAATTTTTTGTTGTTGTTTTGCAGAACATGCATTTAGTATACCAAAAGTGGAACTTCTCAAAAAAATACAGCATAGAATATGCGGAAGAAAGGAATTTGGGGTTCTATTCTCCATAATGAAAATTGAGAACAGCAGCGTGGAGGTTATTTTAAAAAGCAAACAAAAAAAACAATTCGAAATATACTTTAACATTTTATATAATGAAATAAAAATTAAGTGCGATTTAGTACCAATGTTAAATGTACCAAGATATATGTATACATTGCTTTGTTACATTGTACCATCTATTAAACACAGAAAATAAATAGGAATAAAATATCTAAAAATGAAATATAATGGCAGCTACACCAATTATCACTTTAAAGTGGGTGATTTATGAAATAGTCATGATCCCACCCCTGTCCAAATTCCCATACTCTAGTAAAAAATTAATAGTTGCACAAAACCTTATCCTGCATATGATTTCTATTTCTTCTGGTAGACAGGTGACTGTAATTCCTATAGTAATCTCATGCTACCTAGAGGGGTATAAGATTCCTAATTTGAGAAAGAAAATTTCCATTTTTACAATTGTGTGTGGTTTGTTAGTTTTTGGGAGCCATTAATGTTGTTATTTGTTGCTTAATTATTATATATTAATTATTAAATTAATATTCATATTTAAGTCACGACTTTAACACTAATAGAGTTCGGTATTATGGTCGAATATATAATAGGAAATACACAAAACATTGTAGTATTAAATGTATATTTAATATAATTATAATAATTAAACAAATGCTAGCAGAATGTCAATTTACCACAATAATTACACAATACAAAACTACAACATTACTTATAAAAGGCTATAACAGTTGCTAGCTGTTATAATAGATTACTTACACGGCTCCAGCCTGTTTGGCTGGAGCTATACACACAGCTACATGTTCAATCAATGCAAGCAAAGGAAAAAGGAGGCTGAAAATCCTTCTACTATTTGGTTTTATCCAGTAAGTAGGCTGGCCTGTGATGTCACTGCCAGAAGCACATGAGTTAGCACACTGACCCCTAGTGGTGCCTCTAAAGCATTAAGCTCATTATACTTTACTGACATCTAGTGGTGCGTCTAAAGCATTAAGCTCATTATGCTTTTTTATGACAAAAAGTCATTAATTAATAAATACCATTACACAAGTGCTCTCTGATTTTGTGCTTGTCACCTTTAACTTAGTGGGACAAATGGTTTTTGAAACAGTGAACGTTACCTCTAAGTGATGTGGGGGCAGTGATATTAGCAATGAAAGACAACCTCCCCCACCACTGGCACTTCCATTGTGTGATGTCACCTAACATTATATTAATTGAAGGGCCCATTTCCCTGGTGCCAAGTAACATCACCACACAGGTGATGTTACTTGGCACCAGGGAAATGGGCCCCTCAATTAATATAATGGAGAATAATTATATGATTCCGCTTTATGCATTTGATAAATGGAAATATAGGGACATTATAGTCACCAGAACTACTACAGCTTAATGCATGTCCCTGTAGTCCTAGCACTGTGAATACTGCCATCCAGGGAAAAGACAGTGTTTACATTAGTGTCTAGTAACAACTTTAGTGGTAGCCACTAGTGGTGCTTGCTAATCACAATGAGGAGATGCTGGTTGGTGTCTAAGATCATCAAGACTAATTATCTCAGCCATGGAGATGGAGTCAGCCACGGCGAGACTGGTGCAACGTGGGAGAAAAGGTAAGTTTTAACTTTTTCATCTCTGATGTCAGGAATACATGAATTACTAACACTATAGTGTTCCTTTAAGGTTTTTTTCTTTGGGACTTGTAAATTCAGTTGTAACAGTATCCAACTGGCCTTGAGCTTTACAGGTAGTTGAAACAAAATGTGTCCCTTTTTTCTGTGATGTACCTGTTGTTTGAGGGTAAATTAAAATGTATTTACTCCTCAATTTATACATGGTCACAGACCTACAAATAAAATAATTTTTATTTCCTGATCGTTTCTCATTGAGACCTTAAACATAGGGTTTTTTAGTGTATGACTGCGAGACACCATAGCTACTCACATAAATGATACCTCCTAAAATGAATGTAAGATGTGTACTATAACAGCTCTATTTATTAATTACTTATTCTATGTCCTTTTGTATAGTTTCAGCTGTATTATATATATATATATATATATATATATATATATATTATTTAATGCACACACTTATGTTACATGAATTCATTATAGAAAATATTTGTTTTATCTATTTCAAGAACAAGCTGTTTTTGCCTCTCTTATTTTGCCCCGTATTAGGTGGCAATATAGACATACTAACTACAATTTCATCGTGTTTTGATGCTTTAAGTGTGGTATTTGTATTTTTGGTTTTCATATTGAAATTCTCAAGACGCTCTAATATACTATTAAACTTCCATTATTCTTTTAAACTGTAACTGTCTCTAACCTGGTTCCTGTTTATCAATGATGAGGAAGTCACTTAAACATAATGGTAACAGCTGCTTCCTTAGAGATTCTCTTACACTAATCTCAAATAATGGCATGTCCTATGACTACACATTGAACTATGTTGTGTTAAACTGTAGAATCAAGTTTGTATTGAACAATAAAATATCTTCTGACACTGTTTTCTATCCTTGGCCCCTTCTGCTATTTTACCTTTCTGCTACTTTCTGCTTATTTTGCACCCTTCTGCTCCTTTCTCATTCTGATCCCTTTCTGCTCCTTGCAGACCCTTTCTGCTCCCTTTTCTACTTTATCTTTGTGCTCCTTGCTGTCCCTTTGTGCTCCTTCTCCTACTTTACCTTTGTGCTCCTTCTGATTCTTTCTGCTCCTTTACCTTTGTGCTCCTTCCTGCTCTTTGCAGGCCCTTCCTGCTCATTCTCCTATTTTACGTTTGTGCTCATTCTGCCCCTTCCAGCTCATTTCTGACCCTTTCTGCTCCTTCTACTTTACCTTTGTGCTGCTTTACCTTCCAGCTCCTTGCTGACCCTTCCTGTTCATTTCTGTTCCTTTGTGCTCCTTCTCCTACTTTACCTTTTGTGCTCCTTGATGTCCCTTCCAGCTCCTTGCTGCCCCTTTCTGCTCCTTGATGTCCCTTCCTGCTTATTTCTGTTCCTTCTCCTTTTCTTACTTTACCTTCCTGCTCCTTGCTGACTCTTCATGTAGGCTGTCTCCCCCATCCCTCACTTCCATAGGCGTGAGCACGGGGTGTGTCAGGTGTGCATGGGCACACCCTAATCCCCGCGGCACGACAACGCTATCCGAGCGGCGGCTCTGGTCTAAGCCTCCATGGGCCGGTGGGGAGATCAAAGTTCTACCTCACCGGTCCACAGCAGTATGGAGGGAGGCAGCAGAGAACCCGGGCTAGAGTTCACTCTCCACTGAACCACCAGGGAAGGCAGCAGGACTGGGATAATAACTAATCTGCCCCCACCTCCACCCAAACATACAGCACACACACACACACACACACAGCACACACAGCCCCCACACACATACAGCACCCCCACACACCCAGCACACTAACAGCATCCTCACAAACACACAAACAGCACACTCACACACAAACAGCACTCTGACAAACACACAGCACACAAACAGCACACTAACAGGACCCGAACAAACACACACACACAAACACCCTCTCACACACACACAGCACACTACCAGTTCCCTCACACACAGCACACAAACAGCACCCTCACACACAGCACACTAACAGCACTCTCACAAACACACACAAAAACACCCTCACCCACATAGCACACTACCAGCACCCTCACACAGCAGTGTATATATATATATATATATATATATATATATATATATACACACACATACATATACACATGGCGTGTGTTTGTGCTTTAGGGTGCACTCCCTATTGCAATAGGCTGCGCACGCCTATGCTCACTTCCCTAATCTATAGGCTGCTGCCCCCCCCCAAATCTATAGGCTGCTGCCCCCCCCAAATCTATAGGCTATCTCAAACCCTCCCCCCATCCCTCAAATCTATAGGCTGCTGCCCCCTCCCCCCCAAAATCTATAGGCTATCTCAAACCCTCTCACCATGCCCCACTTACCTGATCTGTAGGCTGTCTCTGGCTGCATGTGTTGTTCCCCTGCGGTCTCAAACAGCAGAGAGAAGCAGGGATAAGATGCAGCTTCCTATCCCTGTCTCTCTCTATACACAGCGCCACCTACTGGCCGGTATTGCAGTTCATTTTCAATCACACGAAAAATAGCAGAACAAGCTGAAAAATACAGGGGGGTGGGGCAAGTGCCCCCCCTTACCCCTCCCTGCGGACGCCCATGACAATAAGGGAAACACACTGTGATGTAAGATCTGATTTAAAATAAAATCTTGTTTGTCATGGAGGCTTTGTGAGTGACAACCAGGGAAAGTGTGGCTAGTGCTTCATAAATAAATGGCAGAGAATTGAGCAGTGTTGACTCTAGAGGCATGATATACACACCAAAAACTGCTTAACTGAGTTGTTTTGGTGCTTTAACTGTAACCTTTACACCTTCATATGTAATACAATGCTGTTTTTAGAGAGCAGTACTGCTTTGAGTTCACAATATATTACAGACAACATTTACAACAATGTTTGAAAAGAAATGATCAAATTCAAAATGCTACATACTGCTTTCTAAATCCGAGTTTTTGTACTTGATAGAACAAGTGAATTTAAGCATTGTATGACAGCATATTTCTCTTTATTCTATATTTTTTAATATCATCAATCCAGTTTAAATACTAGTTGTTCAGTTGTTCAGTTAAAATAAGCATATTTGCAGATACATTGTAACAATTGTATATACAGTTTCAACTATCAGTTACTAACAAATTGTTACATATATCAAAATTATGGTGTATTGCAAATATACTAAAAGAAAATATAGGTCATAATTTGTTCTCTAACTTTATGAGGTATTTTGCTAATGCAACATATAAATATGCTTCATATGTCCAATGCTTGCCCAAGAGTTTGAATATTTTTTAATTGGCTAGTGCAGCCCTGATCTCCAAATGGATAGCCTCTGCACAGTCTTTTAAGACTTCTATTTACAATATATTATCCACAATGTTCATAAAGCAACATAATAAATAATTACTGGGAATTTTCTACATTCATCTTTTAAAGCATGGAGAATCCAGGGTCTTAACTGGTTGCTATCCAGTACAGCTCACTCCAAGAACTTTAGCATGTTTAAAGACGACTACTACTGTATAGGTTGAGAGAGTACTCAGTTAAATATTTGAAGCCTGTGAAATTCAATATCCAATTATCTAGATGCAGAGAACAACATAAGTCCTCAGAATTTACTAGTCCAGCGGGAATCTTAAATTCTGATAATGCACTTTTTAGTTGTGAAATCCTGTGCTCAATGGCAGACTGGAGGAGCCGTAGGAGTGTATAGTGCTTTAATTTCTATTGTATTTATTCATGTTCATAGCTAATGAGTAAATGTTAACTATGTAAAAATGCACAGTGTATGCTTATATGTTTATTAAAGAGTATCAGTATGAGTGTACGGTTCAATTATACCCAAACATGTACAGCTATCACTACTCTTTGGCATTTCGATTGGACCAATAAAATTAATAGGGCACTCCAGAACCCTAAAGGGATATATAAGTAGCTTACTGATGTGATGTGTGAAGAGTGTGTCCTCTTTTTTCCCCATTGTTTAAAAGTGTAGATTTCATTACAAATTGACAATATTAATGGGGTACTGCACACAGAAACAAAGGTCATAAACAAATCTTTTGCAAAAGGGGGCAACAAAACCCCAATGTATCAATCTATACAAAAATAGCCTATTGGCCAAAATATTTTATGCTGTTTTGTCCTTGGTGATTTAAATAAATTCCGTTTCTGCTGCTCACCCCGTGAACCCTATATACTTCATTTGTACAAATTAATACAAATTGGCACCTTTATACATGAACGTTCTTACTCCCCCTAGCTGTTAGATGATGGAGCTGGTTACTTCCTGGTTATTTAGCTCAGTGGAACTAAACTCAAGAGGCAGCAATTGCTCAGAGTGCATGCTTTAGAAAGACTTGTCATTACGCTGCTTTGGAAGGCCTGTGATTGGATAGTCACAGAAAGTCTTTGCTGGGTTAGAAGCGCAGGGCTTACAAAGGCTGCAAATTCGATCTGCAGCTTGTGAAAGCTGTTTTTAGATATACCAATGAAGATAAAATGCATAATTATATGCATGCATATTTTAATTGGGGTTATATCTATTAAACAGTGATGTGTGTGTGTGTTCATGTGCAGTGGAGTGTTCCTTTAAGTTGTCAGATAATCTAGATATTTAGATCTGGAGAATAATTTGTCTGTACCTCCTGGATCCTAGTGGGAATTCAAAAATAGAAAGGCTGAGCCTGTAGGCAGAGCCAGAAGTTGTTGGAAGGGTCACCCAGCCTATAAATACACAGGCCTCCCCTTCCTCTGGACCAATACTGCTGGGTTCAGTCCACCCACTGCTCCCTTTATCAAGTTCAATATTGGTGGGCCATCTTTTTACAGGCCTACCCGAACGTCGGTTTTGGCACACCCCTACCGACTACCGACACCACCACTACTATAACTATTGGCTTATTGTCCCTGAACACAATTAGCTAAGACATCTTCATCCTCCAGACTGTAAATTAGTTTGATCTTGACCCTTGCTGCCTATTACTTACTATTATTCATGTCAGTCAAACTTGTGTGTTGAATTCATTTGCATATCTTGTGAACTCATTATGCAGTTCTTTAATATTGGCTCTTTTTAATAATAATAATAATAAGGTGCTGTTGCTGCTGGTAATAGTATAACAGTGGGTAATTAGTTTGCTTAGTTTATTTGCTTGATTAAGTTACTCCATACTGTATGGACTATAAAACTACCAGATTTTGTTTTATAATGCTTATAGTTTGTTTTATATTTGATTTATCTATTTTTCTTACATTGTGCACTTATTTTGAGCTTTTTAGACTGAATACAAGACTGATAAAGCTATTTACATTAATAATAAAAATAAAAATACATTTTTGTGGAATTAGACTAGGTTATAACATCACATCAGCACATATATAGATCAATGTTCAACCTGCAATACTACATGTATGATTTCAGGAATGGCTACATATGTCAAAAGACTGGAAGTTAGGTCAACATTATGATTTCACATTTTATGTAGCTACCTATAATATCTTTCATATCTAAAATAACAAGCTAGCAGTATTCTTGCACAAAGTTATACAGCAAAAAAAAATGTAGGCAATCCATGAAGATAGACAACTGTTCTAATATAGCATAGTTTTCCAACATTCTAATATCAATCTTCTTTCATAGTTATGTACTCAGAAAACATTTTCTTCCTATTTCTTGAGAGCCTGAAATATAAAAAAAGTTCAAGTTTAATAGCAAAATATATTTACATGAGGTTGGAAAGCTATATAAATGCATATCAACAGATTTAAGCATACTGTCTAATTGTTTCTGACCAGTAAGATGCCAGACTTGAGCTCTAATTATTTTATATCGATTTGAACCTATAACTTTTGGTTATATGTTTATATTTGGTGTTTTATTAATATGGGATTGTAAGGAAACATGGTATATGTAATCCTCATTCGGTAGTTTCCTCCCGGACCGCCAGAGCATCGGTGAATATAGCTCTCTATTCGGTAGATGAAATAGACGAACTATATAGCAATCCAAATAGCTTCATAAGATAATTCCCTTAATAAAGCACACGAATCCCCAAACATCAGCTGAAGTCAAGAAGAAGGGTACAACTGAACTGAGCTTTAATGATCACACACAGGCTTTTATGCAAGACCCCATGCAAGGGGACATCCCACAGGGAGGGACAGAGTTTAACCAATCCGGCACAGTAAAAGCATAAAACACACCCAGTACACACATACCCAGTACACACATACAATTCCCTCCCCTGGTCCTGGAGATAATCAAGTCTGATAAAGTAATAACTTGATTATCTCCAGGCAGAAAAATCAAAATTTTCCCCAATATGTGGAACACGCCTTTATGAGGTATCCCCACAAATAATATGTCCCATGATAGCCCCGATCTGGGTGACCAACATATTCAAATTTCACCCAGATCAGTTCAGGGGTTCTCAAAAAAGGTGGAAGTCTTCTATGACCGGCTAACCGTGGGGTGGCTGCCCAAAATAGTTCCATGAGTTTTGGTGGTTTTGCCAGTCACTTCAGTAAAGGGAAAAAAACGAATAAAATACCGAATGGATCCCCCTGGCTCTCAGCAGCGATTGTTCCCCTCCGTCGAATGCACAAAAGTACCGAATAGGGGTCTTCTAGCTATTTGGGAAATATAATTCCAGCGTTCGCCTGTTGGAGACCGGTGTTCAGAAAGTCGAGTGTCCAATTTTAGTTCCAGACACTCGACGACCAAGTCCCGCTGTCTTTGTTCGGCTGAAAAAAGATGGCCGGGTTTTTCTCAGCCACGTGGCGTTCGGTAGTACGAACGCTGGCCGCACAGATAGAGGGGTTAAGTGACAAATCCTTTGAAGCTTAATGAGCCAGGGGGGTGGTCTTTGTTCGGTAGTTAGATCCACCGAATGAATGAAGGTGAACTAAGGTGAATAAATAGGGATTTCTTCACAGAGATCATGTAGAGTGCAGTGTTCACTGCATATACCTACAGAACATTTGCTGCACCCCTCATAGTAATTAGAAAAAACCTTTATAGTGCTTCTCTCAGGAGTAGGAGAGTGTATGGTGCTAGATATAGATATGATGTTCAGAGCAGGATTAAAGTTGCCTAGGGCCATAGACAGGGTGCCAAATTGGGTCCCCTCCTTGATACATGGGCTTTATGTTTTGTGTAAGCATGTGTTGTTTGTGTGGTGGAGGCAGAGTATGTCTGTATCTTAGCATTATGTACCTGTGTATATACCTGAGAGTGTGTGTGTGTGCACATTTCTGAATTAGTGTTTCTGTGTCTCTGGCATTGTGTACATGCATTTGTGCCTGCAAATGTGTGTGTGTTATTATGACTGAGTGTGTCTCTGGCATTGTGTACCTGTATGTACCGAGTATCTTTGTGTGTCTGGGAACGTATATGTGTGGGGCACTTGCTTGTGTTGTGTGTGCAACAGGGGGCTGCGTGTGTTGTGAGAGTTTGACTGTTGTGCTTATGACTATCTTCAGGGAGTAACTGTGATAGGGTACAAAAGTAGATGACTGTAAGTGTAACAGAGGGAGGGGTTGAGTGTAGCATGGCGAGGCATGTGACTGACAGGGTTTGGTGGCGTTGTTAAAGCATGAGGGGAGTGAGTGTGAGATGTGAGGGTGGGTCAGTGTGGCAGGTAATGGGTGCGACAAGCTTGAGAGGTGAGTAATTGTGACATGGTAAGTAAGTATGTATGGGAACTGTGTGTGTGTTAAACACAGTCTCCCCACATAGTAATTCCTTTTATTTTTATTTATTACAGTTGCCACCCTCCTACTTACCTCCCATGAAGGAAAGGGGAAATAAGAGGGCCTACATTCCTTGGAGGCCCAGTGGGCTCCCTGATGGTCCAATGGGCTGTTGGTGCGTCCGTTGGTCTGGTCAAGTGCTATTTGAGGATGTCAGAGTGCAGGTTGGGATTCTCGTTGCCTGTGGTCTGACTCCCTCATGGAGTGCCAGAACTGCAAGGAACCATGGACCACCAGTGAAGGATTTTGGGAGAAGGGGCCAAATTAGACCAGGAGCTTCATTGGGAGTGGAACCCGGGCCATTGGAGGGTCGCTTATCATGCAATCTGGCTCTGGAGAGGTTACCAGTATTGGGAAAAGATAGAATGTGTTAGCATTGCCTGTCAGGTAGTGTAGAGCTTGTAGCAGTTGAGGTATCCTTGAATAAAGATTTTTAGTGTTGCTTGCAGTATACCAGGACCGGGTTTACAAAATATTTATATGTTTATGCATGTCCTTCAGTGGCATACCTAGGGTATGGCAGGCATGGCACATACCCTAAGTGCCACTTGAAGGTGTTGCCACACCAGAGCCAGATGGAGCTATGGCTCTGTTCGGGCCCCTCTCCACCTAGCTGGGAGATCAAAATACCTTCCTGTGCTGCCTTTTAGCAATGGTTCCTCTCTGGTGGTAGTGCTTCTGGCATTCTGTGAGGGCTTCAGAGCACAGATGTCAGGTTTTCCAGCCTGTGCTCTGATGTCATCATAGTGCGCCAGACTGAAAGACTTGTAGCTGCTCTAGAAGCCCATTGGGCTATCAGTTAGTGTTTCTGTGCCCCCTTCCTGTTTGTTTGTACTCACCTTGAAAACTTAAAATAAAGAATTAAAAACAAAAAAAAGGCAATTACAGTATGGGGAGACTGTGTTTTAACTCAGCTTCCCCAAATATTGTTTCTCCATCGACCACATATAAAGCCTCTATACACTGTCACCCCTCAGTCACCCTGCTGAAGTCACTGGCTTCACAAACTTGTCACTGGCTTCACACTTACTTACCGTCACTATCACAAAAGTAGTGGTAGTGCGATAACTGTACAGTAACAGTAAATCATGATATAATCATTTGGTGGTCTGGGATGGTCTTATATTTGGATGGGATGTGTGTATACATATATATATATATACACACACACACCTGCAAAAATGCCTGAATACCTGATCAGTGCATGTATGGCGGGGAGGGGAGCCTGGGAGACTATAGCCTGCACCTCTGCTGGGTACAGACTGAGAGTATTCTTCTTACAATCCGCAAGCATTTATGCATTGTCACAGGTTATCATGACAGTGCTCCAACACCACACAGTGCTGGAACTCGGAAGAAAAGTATCCTAAGTTTGCACCCGGTGGATGTGCAAGCTAGAGTTACTCACCACCAAACCACCAAACATCTGAATATGTCTACTCCTTGGATAAAGGTAAGAAGCAGGGAGTATGGAATAAACTTGAAAAATACACCTAAATAATAACATAATTAAACGGTTCCTCTGTCACCCACCCCACTGTATGCCACTGTATACACACTTTCACCACAAAATATACATGCTGTACTTCCATGAGCAGTTCATGTTTTCAAATCCCATGCTGCTCCGTGAGTGACATATCACAACGTGCATTAAAAGCTCTGATGCAGAGTGTGAGCGACATTTAACAATGCTTGGCCAATTTGCTACATACACAACAGTTATTGCACCAGATGTGATTTTACTGTTAGGATTGGTGATATAATTCATATTTTCTCTGCTGCAAGACAGTTTGTTGTAAAACTAATTTGCTGCCAATATAAAACTTGGGAACAATTATTTGAAATCTTTTGGGACATGCATTCATAAAGTGCAAAAAAATAAATAAATACATGTTGACAATTAAGTACTACTTTCTGTGTTTAGAACTAGTACTAGCTGATTAAAGGGACACTAAAAATAGTAATAAACAGAGGCGGCTCTAGACTTTATGAGGCCTTAGGTGAAACTCAAACATGAGGCCCCACTAACAAAAAAGTGTCACATATACACATTGAGGCACTGTCTACCTGTGTATGTGAGGCTGAGGGTGGTGAGGCTGAGGGTGGTGGGGGCTGGTGAGGTGAGGCTGAGGGTGGTGTGGGGGGTGAGGCTCAGGGTGGTGAGGGTGGTGGGGGTGATGAAGCTGAGGGGTGGTGGGGGGTAGTGAGGCTGAGGGGGTGGTGGGGTGGTGAGGCTGAGAGTGGTGGGGGGGTGGGTGAGCTGAGGGTGGTGTGGGGGGTGAGGCTGATGGTGAGGCTGGGGATGGGTGGTGGCTGAGGGGTGGTGGCGTTGGTGAGGCTGGGGTGGGGTGGGGGGTGAGTGAGGCTGGGGGTGGTGGGGCTGAGGGGTGGTGGGGCTGAGGGTGGTGGGGCTGAGGGTGGTGGGGCTGAGGGTGGTGGGGGTGGTGAGGCTGAGGGAGGTGGGGGTGGGTGAAGCTGGGGTAGTGGGGGTGGGTGAAGCTGAGGGTGGTGTGGGGGTGAGGCTGAGGGTGATGGGGGTGGTGAGGCTGAGGGGTGTTGGGGGGTGGGTAGGGCTGTGTGGTGGGGGTGGTGAGGCTGAGGGTGGTGGGGTTGGTGAGGCTGAGGTGGTGGGGGTGGTGAGGCTGAGGGAGGAGGTGAGGCTGAGGGTGGTGGGGGTGGTGTGAGGCTGAGGGGTGGTGTGGAGGGTGGGGCTGAGGGTGTTGGGGGGTGGTGAGGGGCTGGTGGTGAGGCTGAGGGGGTAGTGGGGGTGGTGAGGCTGAGGGGTGGTGGGGGTGGTGGTGGACTGAGGGTGGTGTGGGGAGGTGGGGGCTGAGGGGGTGGTGGGGTGGTGGGGGTGGTGTGGGTGGTGGGGGGTGGTGAGGCTGAGGGTGGTGTAGGGGTGTGTGAGGCTGAGGGATGGTGGGGTGGTGAGGCTGGGGTGGTGGGGGTGGTGAGGCTGGGGTGGTGGGGGTGGGTGAGCTGGTGTGTGGGGGTGAGGCTGAGGGTGGTGAGGTGAGGCTGAGTGTGATGTGGGGGGTGAAGCTGAGGGTGGTGGTGAGGGAGTTGGGGTGGTGGGAAGGCTGAGAGTGGTGGTGAGGCTGGTGGAGGGGTGGGGAGGCTGAGAGTGGTGGTGAGGCTGGTGGAGGGGTGGGGAGGCTGAGGGTGAGCAGAACCTACCTTTACTCCCTGGTGGTCCAGTGGGCTCCCTGGTGGTCCGGTGGCCACTGCTTCCGGTCTGCAGCTCCGCAGAGCTGCAGACCATGTAATCTCTCGAGACCATCAGAGCGTTGCCGTGGTAACCCGCGGCAACGCTCTGATTGGCCGGTTTTCGCGAGACACATGGTCTGCAGCTCTGTTTACTGCAGAGCTGCAGACCTGTGTCTGCGGTGGCTGGCCAGGCAGCCAGGAGGGGCTTCGCACCCGGCGGCATACCGGGCAAGCCACCGGGCCCCCTCCTGGTGTCAGTGTCAGGTCCGCCTAAACAGCCTAATTAGAGAGCCGCCTCTGGTAATATATATCTGTTTGTTTTCATAACGCTACAGTCTTAATGTCCTTAGTTATTCCCACTCCACCCCAAATTCAAAATTAACTAAATCGAAAATAAATATATTCCTCACCTTCTCTCCATCACCGAGTGTCCATTGGTGCTGCTGTGGCTCTTTGTCGTCTGATGTCATCCTGGTGGCCTGCCTCTAGTTTGATGGTTTAAGTCAATGCTCCTCAAGGAGAAGCATTGGGGAATGTAGGTGCATGAGTGGTGCTAATTGTGATACACCTACGATTCTGCCATAGAGAAGTCACTGAATGCTAGGATATGAGAGCCCAGAGGGCTTGGAGGCGTGGATTAACTGTCCCTATGTATACTGTTCTGTAACAGTTGGTTCCCTGCCTCTTTTTTTTTTTCTCGAACTCCGCTTTGCTTTTCCCATGTTGTTATTTAACATTTTGCACATATAAAACTGGATAATGTGCTAGACATTATAGTTAAAGAAAAAAAATCAGATATTTGTTCTATGCACACATTTTGCCTATAGTACTTGTTCCACAAAGAAGACAACTGACGAGTATTGATCTTAGCATCTAATCAGGACAACTGCATGGGTGGACTTCTTCATTATGTCTGTTTTTTATTTTTAAAGCTAGATTGAAAAAACTGGTACTGATAAATGTAAGTTAATTTTTATTCACTTAAGAGATGGGTAAAATCCTATTATAGTATTTATTTCAAATGTACAGCATTACAGACAAATTTTACAAAGGGATAGTAACAAGATAATTAAGTGGTGTTGAGTTTTTTTCAAACTTGTCTGGCCTATATTTCGCATCTCAGATGTCAGCTCGCCACAACTGACTGCCTTTTGTTTAAATCCCAAGGAGATGGGTAACATTGTAAATGAATCATCACTGTCACTTATCATCCTTTCACTTCCTCTTTATTATTACTTGCTGTCCCTAAACGACACATAATTGCTAAAATGTTCCAACAAATGTGTTATGTAAGATGTGCATCTGAAATAAAACCATACCAATCTGGACTAATAACTATACACTTTCTCAAGTATTTATTCCCTGTGAGTAATCTGACCAACAATTAGTGCCGAAATATATATATATTTAATGTAATAAATCACTTACTGCAGGGTTGAAGGGTCTTTGGTATATGCTATTATCTAAGTCCTTAGACTGCATTCTTTGTGTTGCAGGCAGCACTGAAAAAAAAAACAGCAAAACACTTGTGATATTACATATCACATATTTATTATTATTTTTTTTACATACAATAAGATAATTTGGAATACTCCAAACAACACAACCAGTGCAACCCATTGTAGCAGTTATAGTGCCAGAGGTGCCCTGGTGTTGTACCAGTATACTCTTTCACAATATTTTAGCGCAGGTTCCCAATTGGCGGGACATGTCAGCTGATTGCCCTCAGCCAATGAGGAGTTCGCATCATGGACAAAATAGTTTGACAGATTAAGAAGGGATGGCACCATGGGGATTACTGGCACTATAACCACTGTCGTGGTTGTAGTGCTTGGAGTGTTCCTATTAAAGATGTTGGTATACAGACTGAATTTTGCCTAGCTAAAACTTTGGGATTTATTTAGTAAATAGAAAACTGTGCTTGTTGTGTATTTTTGCACAGCACATATTAAATATGTGCAAAATGCCACCGTAACAAATATACAGAATATTTAACGTACCACATCTTTCAATTAATAAGGCATAGATGTAGTACTAATTTGCTTGATATATTACTATAACAGTTTTTAAAAGAAATTTTATTTGGGCATCTAGAAAGGTGGCCTAGAAGTCCTTTAAAGTGCGAAATGTGCAGGTATATGTTTCTGCTATACTTTCGCTCAAATTATATATTTTTTTTCCTCACAGTGCAAATGCATTAAAAGGAAATTTTAAAGAAAGTCTGATCAATGTGATCATGCAAACTAGGTTTCAGTGTTGGGTTTCTCTCTCCTGCTGTTGAAAAATGATGTCATGTTTCTCTCATTAGTGGACTGGTCTGTAACTGAGATTGGTAAGAGCCTGAAGAAACTTCCCTAGCTGAGAGCTGTGCCTAGTAATGCAATCTGACCAAGTTTATAGTAAGTGTATAGATGTTTATTAAATTTTGTTTGCTTTATTTTGGTTTGTATATTTGTTTAACCCCTTCAGGACCGTCGAAGGTTCAGGACCGTTATCGGCATTTTTGCGTTGCCAATCGGTGATGGTCCTGAACCGTCCTAACGGTCCAATGTACTTACCCGATCACCGTCGTTCCCCTGACGGCGATCGGTGTTGCTCCCGTTGTGGGGAGACTGCCTGCAGCCCAGACAGTCCCCCTATGGCGGATTAGGACCCCTGGGGCCATGTGATCGTTCAACAATAGTCACAAATCATAAAAAAAACTGAAGTTAAAGTTAATTTAAAAAAAAATTATATATGTGTATATATATATGATATATAGACATATATTATATTTATATATGTCTATATATCATATATATAATGTCATACTAAGTGTATTTTTATATTTATATGTACATATTTTAATATAAAAATACATTTATAATTAAATTACACACGTATATATATATAATATATATAATAACTATATATATTGTATATAAATATTATTATAAAATACAAATAATAAGTAATTTAAATGAAATAAAAACATGTAAAAATAACAATAAAAATTTTAAAAAATATACATATCTATATGAAATGTTATTCTAACTGTATTTTGATAGTAATATATATATATATTTATATAAAAATACACTTAGAATGAAATTGTATATATATCTATGTATATATAAATAAATCAAAATAATTCAAAATATACATATGTCCATTTACAAAATTACATAAATAATTATATAAATATACACGTAGACTTCAAATATATAAATATGCATATATATTTAAATTCTACTTGCGTATTTATGTAATATTTTTACATAATTAAGTAATTTTATTGATTGCAATTTGAGGGACCGGCCTGCCAACCCAGGCCGAAAGTCCAAAGAATTTAATTTGCTAGCACTATATTTTACCCTGTAACTTTCTATGACACCCTAAAACCTGTACATGGGGGGTATTAATTTACTCGGGAGACTTCACTGAACATAAACATTAGTGATTCAAAACAGTAAAACATATCACAGCGATGATATTGTCAGTGAAAGTGACTTTTGTTTGCATTTTTCACACACAAACAGCACTTTTACTGATGATATAATTGTTGTGATTCATTTTCCTGTTTTGAAACACTAATATTTGTGTTCAGCAAAGTCTCCCGAGTATAACAGTACAGCCCATCTACAGGTTTTATAGCGTTTTTGAAAGTTACAAGGTCAAATAAATGGGTCAAATATTTTTACATTGAAAAAGGCCAGGTTGGTTACGATGCCTTTGAGAGTGTATGGTAGCCCAGGGATGAGAATTACCCCCATGATGGCATACCATTTGCAAAAAAAGACAACCCAAAGTGTTGCAAATGGGGTATGTCCAGTCTTTTTTAGTAGCCACTTAGTCACAAACACTGGCCAAAATTAGCATTCAATTTAGTTTTTTACTTTTTTTTACACACAAGCAAATATGAATGTTAACTTGGGCCAGTGTTTTCGACTAAGTGGCTACTAAAAAAGACTGGATATACCCCATATTGAATACCCTGGGTTGTCTACTTTAAAAAAAATATGTACATGTGGGGTGTTATTCAGAGATTTATGACAGATAATAGTGTTACAATGTGACTATTGATAATTTTAAAAATGTATGTTTTGAAACCGCAATATCCTACTTGTACCTATAGCCCTATAACTTGCAAAATAAAAGCAAAATGCATGTAAACACTGGGTATTTTTAAACTCAGGACACAATTTTGAATCTATTTAGCAGTTTTTTTCATTCGCTTTTGTTATAGATGAGTAAAAGATTTTTCAAGTAAAAGTCAAAAAACATTTTTTTTTTAATTAAATTACATGAGATTATATAAATAATGGTATGTAAAGAAAGTCCCTTTTGTCCTGAAAAAAAACCAATACATAATTTGCATGGGAACAGTAAATGAGAGAGCAGAAAATTACAGCTAAACACAAACACCACAAAAGTGTAAAAAGAGGCCTGGTCGCAAATGTACAACATCGCAAAAACAGTCCAGTCCTTAAGGGGTTAAAAGTGTTTGCTTGCTGGTATAAAAAAATACTTGGCAAGTTATGCATGTCCCTTTATTTTAAATGTAATAATCAATTAAAAAAGTACCCTTCTGAATATTTCTCTCTCTCCACCAGTGTAAACCGCACCCTAAATACTACCTCTCCAACTGAAACTCCATCAGTTTTATTGAGGAGAGATAGAAACCATAATTCAATGGAACGTTGCTGTTCTATAATTAGTTATATGTAACTTTGTTATTATTTGTATGCTCAATAATTTACTGTGATTGTTCTTTACATTATAATGACTGCGACAAAACTCAACAGCTGTCTCAAAATGTTAATATTAATCATTGTATAATTTGCTAATCTATGTAAATTTTATCTGGATAAGAAAACTATATAAGAATAGTAAACTAAACAAAATAAAAAAGCTGGATGTTTTGATCAGAGTTATAAGCCTAATAACACATTTTAGGCACATTGATTGTAAGCCTGTTTGATCAGAGCCTTCTTCACGTCTTGTCTCTGTTAATATTATTTTGTATGTCAATTACTTGTTGTGAAATATCCTCATTCTATAATTGTAAAGCACTGGGGAATATCTTGGCACTATATAAATGCTAATAATAATGAGAGCCTGCCTTTGCACAGTCTATCATGCAGGGGTCATTTCCAGGGGCCATTAAGCATTACCGTTAAAATGGTAAAACTGTTGGAGAAGTTCATGCAGACAAACATGTACTGAATGGAAAATCATAAAGAATATTTATTAACCATCGTAATGCATCTTTGCGATTGCCAGTAACATGGCTTCCATGAACCATGTTGTTACAGCTGCATTTTACTGGAACATTATTACTATGCAAATGTGGCACCTGCATAAAGCATTGAGAAACTGCACATAAAGCACAATAGATGGGGTAAGATGTCACATGGACAGATCCATCTATTGTCTGTGAATAGGAGATTTCCACATATTCTGACTCAGCCAGTTTACAAAGTTCCCCATAAATCAATATGGATTAGATATCATTCATTAAGTGTATTATGTATCTTTTTATCCATCTATAAGCATGACAAGAAGACCTGTGGAAATCCCTCCGTGCCTTCCTACAGCTTCCTTCTCCAGATTAAAAACAGAAATGTGTCAATGGCAACCTTGATTTATCGTTCGAAGCAGTTAATTAGTCAGCTTTTTGGATGGGATGAACCTTGTTGTGTCAATAAAACGTTGAAGGAAAATCCATAACACAATATTTCAAGATAGGGTCATTAATATAAACACAAGCAGCAAGAAAATGATTATTTAGTGTCTGTAATACAGGCAAATGTTTTCCTAATTAAAATTAAAAATTAAGAAAAAAAAAAGAGTAGATTAATTAAAGAGTTGACGGATATGATTTCTTATCACTTGTTCTGTTTTGCTTAAATTGATAGCCAACACATGAATTTATGAACTCAGTACAAGTTTAGTTTTTGGATATGAGTTAAAACTTACTGTACGTTTAGTAAATGTTGTAAAATTCTCAAGCTCACCATTACACCATGATAGAAATGGCTATGATTTGAGCTAGCTAAATCTAGGACAAAGTCATTTTTGTGTGCTTTATGAAAATTTCTTTACCAAATGCTATTGTTATTAAGGATATTCACTAGCTTATTTCATCTTATCGTATGCAATAGATGTAAGATACTCACCATTTGGTTGATGAACAATAGTAATTTTGTCTGTTAATAAAAAAACAAAATAGTTTGTCACATCTATGTCATTTAGATTATATTTTTCATTTTACATATACGAATGTTAAATGCTTTTTTATCTGTAACATTTATAGAGGAATGAACTACCTTTGGAACTATTTTGAAAGAGAACATTGCACTAAAAGCCATTTTTATTCTCTTGGCTAATTTGCATTATGTGGGCGGAAACTCAGCTTCTACAACTGGAATATTTTTTCTTCCATAATATTAAATCCAATGGACATTCTAAAATATTTTTTTTTCTTTGTGTGATTAATTTCAAGCACTTTTATAATGTACTAGAGTGCTGTATCAAGGTTGTAGTTCATGTCACGGTATTGAATAATAGTACTGATAAATTTACAAGTGGAAAGTGTAAGCTGGACATCTTGATTTACAACATGGAAACAGGAAACAGGAAATACATTTATGTGAAATTTATATAGTTAAATTGGAATTATAAGAAAGCTGAAGATAATATGGTTTTGAAATTGGAGGCCAACTTGATAGGCCTAGTTTTAGTTCATGCCTTAGTATGGTACAAAACAGTCAGGAATTTTTAAAGTCAGCAGAAAAGTATGATTTTTTTTTTTACTACTTCTTATGTACATACTGGATTGTGTATACCACCCCAATTACTTTTGGTTGTAAGAGTAATTAGAATCACTTTTTAAGTACTCCAACTTGTGTTTTAGATAGTTATATCTGTTGTTTCATTATTTATTTATTGTACTTCCTAAAATTGTCTGTGAGGTGAGTGGGAAACTGTGCTAAGCCCATTTTGAAGAAACAAACTACTTTAGTTCTTGTCAAGCTTTAAATTCTTATCTGCTGTGACCTTTGACTAATGTTCTTAGATATTCTAAAGTCTTGGTCAGTGATTGCATATAACAGAGTATCTCAATGCTTTAGTTTTACCTTAGTTAAAATGGCTTAATGCATTTTTTTTTATATTATTACCCCACTATGTGTTCTACAAATATTGTTAATTGAATTTTATTGGCATATCTTACCATAAAGCTTTTCATCTTCTGGCTTGTCACCAATAATGCTGTCACGCAACTGCCGTATCTTCTTCTAAAGTTTTAAAGAAACATTGGATTAAGTATATTTACTTACATGCCTTGTGTAACTATTGGTAGGATTCTAATAATGATGGCAAATATTCATCTTAAGTTTATATACCCAAATATTGTATCACTGTAGGTTGTGAAAATAAAAGTACCGTATCAATTAATTCTTAAGAAGAAAACTCATCCTAATAGAATCTACAAATAATTGCTAAATGATTGTATATCCGCTTGTATTTTTTATCTTAATTTTAAAATAGTGTGCTGTAGGAAAAAAGGTAAATAAATAGCTTTATTTTATGACTTCTGGGGCAATAATCTATCTAGCTAGTATTACGCTCTCACGTTAAGAGTATATGTTTGTATTGCTAATAATAGAGTATTCCTTTAATCATAATTATTCTGCTAAGTTGAAGTGGTGCATAGTAATTAACTGGTTAAGGTACCTTTTGAAGAAGGTCTAAGCTAGTCTTTTCATTCTGCCACAGCTGAAATTTGTGAAGAGCTTCGTCCATGCTTAGAATGCCCATCTTAACCTTCTCTTGAAGCAATATTAACTCATCTTGCCCAGTAGGCAAACTTTGTTGAAAGGTGGATTGAATATCCTGAGTCGGAGTTGGCATTTTGCCTGTTGCTGATAAACACATTAAAAATAATAAAACCATTATTTACTGGAAGAAATAACCAAGAACAAAAATGTATGAGATGTACATGTTATTATTTGTGTTAGAAATCCTTAGAGCACCTAATTGTTATGGCCGTTTTTTGTTGTATTTAGTGAATAAGCATGTAAATCTATATCAAGACATGAAACATTTTGAGATGAGCAAAGTAAAAATAATAAAAAAGAGGCAAAAAAATAGCAATTCATTTTTCTTATATGACAAGTTACATATATAATAACTTACTAATCTAAATAAAAGCCATACATATCAAGTGCAAATTAACAAAATGAGATAAGTTATTTGGATGTGAGAAGGGAGCTTATTCCAAGAAGGATAAGATTGAAAATGATGACTCAAAGTGTAATGTTAAATCTGTGTTTATTAAAAAAATAAACTGGCACAAGGGAGTATTATGTAAAAAAAACACATCCTATCTCTCTATTACATACAGTACTGCTAAGTTCCAGAACTAAGAAAGGCCTGAGACTGAAGCAAAACTTTATGTACCTGAAACAAATATATTTTTTTCATGCAGAAACATGTATACTTATATACAGACACAGCCATTCAGACATGCTAATGCAACTATATAGCAGTGATACATACTACACACAGTGCTATACAGTGATACATATACACACACACACTCACACATAAACACACAAAGCATATTCATACCCAGAGACAAATACAGAGACTATATTTTGATAAACATTTACAATAATTTCTAAAAAAAAAAATATATATATATATATATATATATATATATATATGAAACAAGTTCAGGTCAGTGCAGCCAACCCCCCATCTCTGCTTGCTTCATATATATATATTTGGGAGTCTAGCCAACTCCCTGGTTTTGCACCCCTCCCTGTCACAGGTTCCTCATCCCAGGGCCCTATTTAGCCTTGTAGTGCAGAGAGCCCCAGATAAATTTTCTTTCCTCAAGTAAGTGGTTAATCTCATAAGAGCAGACATTAGGCTGTTAGTGTAGGACCTGCCAAAGATGGGGTACATTGACGTTGTGGCAGGCTTATGCAATGTATGATCACATAATGTAACTAAACCCCCATTATTTTTGCCTAGATTAGGTGTTTTTTAAAAAAACTAATAAAATCATTCAACATTGAAGTTGCTGTTTAGTGGATAGGTGAGTGCACTGGATCTTGTGTTTTATATATATATATATATATATACATATATATATATATATATATAAATATATATATAGAGTTCAAGTAGAGATTGTAGCCGTATTAGTCCAGTGATGTAGATGTAAAAAACAGATAAAACTCTTATCTTGTAATACCTTATTTATTGGACTAACAGAATTTTTTAATGACAAGCTTTCGGGAGAACCTCCCTAAGATGGTGTCTAATTTCTAACAAACCTGTGTCTTATCTACACTCATGTCGCTTTAACCCCTGTATCACAACTCAACTTTGAATTCTATGTGTCGTTTTGCTCAGAAATGCTTCAGACTTGAGAAAGGGAGGTTCCCCCGAAAGCTTGTCATTAAAAAATTCTGTTAGTCCAATAAATAAGGTATTACAAGATAAGAATTTTATCTGTTTTTTACATATATATATAGACATAGACATCAGTGCTAGAGTAGAGGTTAGGCCATATTGTCATCAGATGATCATTGCCAGGTTGAGTTGTTTTCAGGTTTTTCACTGGGGTACAGAGGCAACCTTATTGTCAGCAGATGGATTATCAGAGGACAAGCAAGCTTTGATAGAGGAATATAAAATATGCATTGAGTAGCTAGTATATGAATGGACTACGGTGACTTATTTTGCTGGGAATTACTACTGCAACCAAAGAGAGTCTGCAGTTTTTATACCATGTGCCATGGGCTTCATTCTGAATAAAAATCACTGTTTTGAAAGAAACAAATTGGTGTATTCTTGGTGCCTGGTGTAACCTGGTTGAGTGGTTAAAATAGTAAGATCTAATATCTGTGCTGAACCCTAGGTAGTGGTGTCTGTGAGTCACTGGAAAAGGGGTAAATGAATTACAAAAAAAAAACAGAAAACATAACAAAAAGCAAAAAAACAAAGCAGAATGTAAGCTGATACAATTACACTTATGGAATTGTTAATATTTACAAAAAATTACAGACATACTCATATACAGACAAATACCCATATATATTTAAAAGCAAAGAGACAGAAAACAAAACATACAGAAACAAACCCCCCCCATAAAGATACAGTTATCTACAGAAACACACACCATTATGTACTCAAAAATACATAATAAGGCACAGATACAAACTCAACGATATACAGGCATTTTTTGCAAATAAGATTTAGATGTTTGCACCTAAATCATTTGGAAATATTTTGTAACTATATTGAATCATTTGGAAAGCTTATAAAATCATGAAGTTTGATATTCAAATAATAACCTATTGGTTAAAATGCATTAATGTACAATATCTTTTAATCAACCACTTATATGCTTATATATTCCACTTATAGTGCATTATCAATAGTTTTTAGAGAATATGTTTTTTAGAGAATATGTCATATGTATATGACTTCACATTATAAGTCTTTTTTGTCTGATCGCTAAACATTTTTTATCTTCTATGTGGTCATGGATGGGTAATGATCCCAAATGGTTTATATATTAACATTAATATATAAAAACATTATTTTTTTTTTAAATGCAGTCAAATACCTAATGGTATATTAGAGTCTAGTATTAGTAGTCTAGAAACGCATTTCGCTGTTTTGTGGCTTCCTCAGTCCGGTTGATAAGACTCCATTGTCCTCTATGCTTCGTTTTATACCTTGTTGATTACTTGTAAAACTCCTCCAGATGTTGCTCAAAGTTTTCATTTCCTTCTTTCTGGTTGATCATGTGTTCCAAGCCTCTCTTTGGATTGAATGTGATCTCACTTCCTGTTTTGCTTGTTATGTGTTCCAATGTGCCTTCCATCTTGCACTCTGGTACCTGGAAGTGCTTTAAATGTATATAGTATATCGTCCATATAATTGATCATACACAGAGAAAGAGATAAATATAAAAATCATTTTATACATAGAGGGAGAGCGTATAGCGGTTCCCTCAATCACGAGACGAGGCTCTGTGTTGAGAGTAAGCAGGAACTGAATTTTAATGGTGCCACACTGGCCCTTTTATGCAAGTCCCCAAGCAAGGGGTATGCCCACATGGACCTTGTTGGGGACACAAAACTTACAAACCAATGATAACAGAGTTACAATCTAAGGCACTCATACATACAATACAATAAGCCTTCCCTTTTACTTAGGAGATAATTGAGTCAAGCAATATACTAAACTCAATTATCTCCAAATACAAAAAACACAATTTTTTTAAAAAAAAACCCTCAAAATACCTTAAAACACATAACATCCCCACATTGATAGCCCTGATCTGGGTGACCAGCATATCCATAAATCACCCAGATCAGTTCAGGGGTTCTTGAATTCTATTGAAGTCATGTATTTGACAGACCGCAGGCATGGTCCCATGCCCAAAACAGTTCCAGATAATCACGGCTTCCGGTCAGTCTAGTTCGATAGTTTGAAACCGAACAAACTACTGAACAGAGTCAATAGTCTTAACCTGGGGCTTGTTCCCTTGATCTAGACAAATGATCCCACCGAACAGTGCCCTTCAAACTTATATAGAAACAAACGCAGGCGATGATGGAAGTCCAGCGGTGTTCGGGAGTTTCTGGATCCGATTTCAGTTCCAGGAGATTCAAACACAGCTGCCTACATTCACGCAAGCAAGATGACCGCAACCTCGTGGTTGTTCATGGGAATTGCGGCCACCCAGATGAACAATTAGAACACTGCGGTGAGAAACATTCCAAGTTGTTTATAGGTGTTAACAAGCTCCAGGGTGGTCTCTGGTTCATGCGGTTGTTCGGTAATTTGAAGTGCCACTTCAAATTGCTTTGGGAATTCGAATTGCTGCTTCATAAGTCCAAAAGGGCACACACAGTGATCTAAACCAAGTTTTATCACAGGGGCTATAGTCACAGGGTAAGAGGCTGGCAAGTATGCCCCTCCAAGAGCCTGTGACAAGGTCCAGTTTGTCACAATACTCTTAGAGAACTGTATAGCCATGTTTCTCTTTGTGGATTTTCCAGTGCCCCTTTTCCCATGTTTCTCTCCATTCCCTAATTTTAATTTTCCATTTCCTCCTTTCTCTCTCCATTTCCCTCCATCTTAGTGGTGTTATAGTTACAGGAGAACAGAGAGCAGGCTGCTATTTTCCTACATTATATAAGACTGGACCAGTGGTAGGCAACTTACAGCACTCCAAATGTTGTGGACTATATCTTCATAATGCTGTTACAGCCATAATACTGGCAAAGCATCATGGGAGGTGATGCTCCAAAACATCTGGAGTGGCGAAGGTTGCCTACCCTTGCACTACATGATATTAAGCAAGTTTAAAGCACTTAAAGTGTCACTAAACATGGAAAAAACCAATAGATAAAAACATATTTTTTTCAAAGAAAGTTGTTCCAACTCAGCTGAAATGCTAAAAAATATATAGTATATGATCTTTTTATTCTCTGCCTTCTGCGGGAGAGAATCAGTGGAGAGACCAGTGAATGTGCATTTTTTTGGATGGTTCCTACATTGAGAGACAATTGTCTGCACATAAATTGAGCATAGTGAGTCTACCAGGATTCCCTTGGTCTAACTTATGTAAAACTGAGTATGTCTGACTGCAGAAGCAGTGAATGCTTGTTAGAGGTTTTTCTTCCATGATAGAAATTTCTGTATATCATTATATATTATATAAGTTTAACAACTGATCTATTTCCCCTAAATTCCCAGTCTTTTTATTTGGAGGCAAATATGAGCTGTCATAGTTGTAATGTCAGTAATTTTGTGTAATACATGACATGCAATCTCATATCAGTCTATAAAATTCAAAAGCAGCAGAGGTGCAAAGTGACACACACTTTGTCAGCTGAATTTTGAGTTTACAATGTTCTGTCTGAGATGTACTTTGAAAAATCCCACTTGCTTGATTCTAAGTGACACATTTTGCAACTGGATGTCTTATGGGCTGAAGGGATTTGTACAATTGTGGTTGTGCTTTCTAAGCCATGATTAGTAATGAGATCTTTTCAGAAAAATAGCAGCTCTCACGAAAAAACCTTCAAGGAAGAAGTTCATGTCTTCAGCCAGTGGCCTTTTCTATTCCTTCATGTCATGCATACATGTTAAATCAATAGTAACAGGATATTGTTTAACAGCATATTAATTAGTACAGTATGTATTCCATTATGTAAAAATATATTAGTATATATGATGTGATGTATTTTTGACAGCTCTAAAATGTCAATCACATTATACTCAACATATCTAGTTTCATTGTTGGTGCCTTGAACATAGTGGAAGTGAAAAAAAAGGGGATAGAGTTTCTAAATGTTTTGAAATTCGATATACAATAATAATGGTGCAGATCAATTTACATGTGTTACTCTAGCATATGAGCTTAAACATTAGATTAAAACAATATTTTTTTCACTAACTACAAACTAGTTAGGAACTCTTCCAAAAAATGTTATAAATTGATGCTACATAATAAATGCAGTACTAGATAAAACCATATTTGTAAAGATATTAAATGGTATGCCTGCAGGATCTGTAGACCATTGTTTAGAGCATGGGTCGTCAATCTGGTCCCTACCACCCACTAGCGGGCGTTTTCAGGATTCCATGTGGGATTTTCTAATTTTAGAGATTGCGTGGGCGGAAGGGCGGGTGTGAGCCACGGTACCCTGCGACCGGGTACCGCCCTCACCTCTTGCAGCCCCGGCCCGCGCGGCAAACCGCCGGGGCCGCGTATGGAGGGGTCCATCGGGTGGCTCATGCTGTCAGGGCCACCCGATGGATGTGGTTTGTGAGGGGGCCCGATCAGCGCTGGGCGCTTTAACAGTGCGACCGGCCCCCTTTGATTACATCACATGCTGGGAGGAAGTGACTGCTCGTCACTCCTCCCAGCTAACACACAGACCACACGGGAGGAAGGAGGAGGGAGTCAGAGTAGGAACTCTGACTCCCATCCACCTGAGCCACCACTGGACCCCAGGGAAAGTCACCATCCTGCACCTAAAATGTAGGAAACAGGAGGGTGACTAAAATATTTTGTGTGTGTTTGTGTATGTGTCTTTGTATGTATGTCTTGTGTGTTTCTGTCTGTATGTATGTGTCTGTATGTGTGTGCATGTATGTGTGTCTTATGTATGTGTCTTTGTATGTATGTGTGTGTCTTTGTATGTGTCTTGTGTGTGTGTGTGTGTGTGTCTGTCTGTATATATGTGTGTGTCTGTCTGTATATATGTGTGTGTATATGTATGTGTGTCTTGTCTTTGTATGTATGTGTTGTGTGTGTATGTGTCTTTGTATGTATGTCTTGTGTGTCTGTCTGTATTTATGTGTCTGTATGTATGTGTGTCTTTGTATGTGTCTTGTGTGTGTGCGCGTGTGTCTGTCTGTATATATATGTGTGTATGTCTGTCTGTATATATGTGTGTATGTATGTGTGTCTTGTCTTTGTATGTTGATTGCCAGGAGTGTAAGCTGATTGTATGCTTTTCCTGTTCAGCTGTTTACAGCATTTATATGCTTGAGAGCATTCGTTTGCTTCTCCGGTTGGGTGGTTGTGGTGTCTGCTGCAGTGCTTGGAGTCCTCAGGAAGCGCTAGGAGCATCCTTCAACGGAGGTACCCAGTTGGGGTGCCAGGTGATCGGTTACAGAAGGTTAAAAAAAAAATTTTAAAAAAGGGGAAAAAAAAGGTGGGGAGGGGAATTGAGGAGGGAGAGGAAGGGAGCTGACGCACAAATGAGAAATCATATTATGCGTAAACAGAGAAGTCATCTGAATATTACCGAAAGAGGAGACCTTAGTTTGTTCCTTATGAAAATCGAACCAGATATCAAATATTTAGTCTTGCAGCATCAACCTCAAGGATCTCATTAATCACTAGTAAAGGTAATTTCAATTTACTTTATTGTTTTCTCATTAAACTTTAAAAAGTTAAAAACATTATAAACATGCATTAAGTAGAAATAAAAAGATAAATGTACATACATTTATTTTTTTTGAGCTGCCTACAATTTCTGTAACCTACTCCTTCCATTCACCATCTTGGAGAGAGAAACACACACCTTTGATGAGCATTTTTATTTTCTACTTTTTGTAAGTGTGTCAATTAAAGTGTGCTTTTTATATTATTAAGATTTCACACTATGTCCAGTTCTTCTTCCTTCTGCATGTACCCTTGAAGAATTTCATTGCAAGATCTAAAGATACATTGATGGGCTTGAACTACTCCTTTATTCTGTGAGTGCAATATTTACAGCAGGAACATCTCTACTAAGCGGTGTTTCCCTATGAGCGTTCTCTGCTTTTGTTTTTTCTAGGTGTATCTTGTTTTGTGTATCTGTTTGTGAGGATTTGAGGAATCCTTTGTTACAGCCTAGATTTAAAGGGCAGTAATTAATCTTTATCCCTAATATATCGCTGCACTTGGGTAGTCTTTTTGTTTATACACATATCTTAATTTTGACAAGTTGTAGGATTTTTACCAGGTTTGGGTAGTGCTATTATTTGTGCATATAAAGCCTCCTCTGGCATTACACCTGTAGTTTAATATTTATTAAATAATCTAGTTAAGTATGGTGTCAATATACCAAAGAAAGACCTATGATATATCATAGTAAAACTATCAGGTTCCGGAGCTTTACCAGTAGGTATTGCCAATTGGTATTGGTATCGTTAATTGCTGAAATATTTTTGACACCAGTATCTTGTAGTTATGCTACTTATGTATTCTGAATATGATGTAATTGTATTAGCATCCACATCCATACACTGCTGATATATGCAAGCTGATAACATAAAGACGCATGCAGCATTGTGATATAACATTACCAAAAGCTATTTTTCAAATATGTTCTGTTGAAATTTTCCAGTTACTTGTGTTGAATTTCAGTATGTAGCCATGAATTATGGGTATGCAAGCTTTGGCATTATAGATGTTGTGGACTACATCTCCCCTAATGTTCTTACAGCTGTAATGCTGACAAAGCATCAGGGGAGATGGAGTGCTGCAGTTTGTCTACCCCAGTGGCAGAACTAATGTAGAGAGGGACATGGTGCAAGAATTATTTTTTGTGTCTCCTCTATCGCAAGTGTCAACAAAAGGTAGATTCCCGTCGTCATACAACTAACACAATACTTTGCCAGCTGGGGATCCATCATTTGCACATCCTTGCAGAGTTGTATGTAGTACTGAGCAGTGTTTGTGTGCTTGAATGTAAGTATGTTTTTGTATGGAGTATGTGAGAGTGAATTTAGTGGTGTGTTTGCATGTAGTGTTGGCATTTGAATTTGTGTGTAGTGTTGGCCATTGATGCAGAGGTGTATTTAAAAAAAATAAATAATGTTTCTTTATTTAAATTTTAAAACAGAGGCATGTATCACTTATGCAATGACATTTTTATATCTATTACAGCCAAGATTAGGTCAAATATATATATAAATCCCTCAATGGAAATCCTTTGTATCAATAGTTACTAATACTTAAGCTAATGCATATATACCAGCATATCTATGTAACACATGTCTCGCACAGAAGACTACATTAACCAAAAAAACTAAACATACTAAATTAACAAACAAACATGTGAGCGTGATGTGATGAGCGGGCCGACTTTAGTTCCTTTCGTATAATTAAGGATGAAGTAATAGTGTTAGGGCAAGTATCAAATTGATTAGATTGTGCAGCGAAGTATCCTCTTTCCATTTGGGCTTGATTTTTCATCTCGTTAATTACGTTATCTATCTTTATTGTATAATTTTGCCACCATTTTCTAGCTATAACAATCTTTACTGCTAGTAGTCCCTGTATAAATAAAGCTCTATCATTTCTTGACAGCATTTCTAATTCCATATGAAAAAAGGGCTCTTTGAATAGATAGTGGAATTATGGTGTTAGTAATATTGGAGAGAATACCAAAATTGTCACTCCATACTTGTTTGATTTTGTTGCAACTCCGCCATATATGTTGGTAAGTTCCTACTGCTTCATTACATCTCCAACATGTTGGATTCATCCCCCCATTAAACTTTGCCAATCTTACTGGGACTAAATACCAGCACATCATGATCTTATAATGTAATTCAACCATATTTAAACAGTAAATGATCTTATAGACCCCGACCAGACTATTTATCCATTCTTCTATATTTAGGTGAACTTGCAATTCTCTTTGCCAACTCTCATAAGGATTTAGGCTATGTGTTTTATCCAAATCTTATAGAAATCTATACCATCTAGCCATTTTTTTTCACAACAGCATTATTCAAAATAGCTAGACTATTATGATTGGGTTTATTACTTTTGTAATTATAAATGTGCCTTTTTAAATAATGACATTGTAAATGAATTAAAATATTCAGACTTTAAATGCATATTTGTTAAGGATCTGTATCAGGGTTTTAATACTCTCCTCAGACATAAAATTGCTTATTTTATAAGATGTAAAATTTGCCCAATTACTGAAATTCAAATGTGGAATATTGTCCTTAAGAATATCCAGAGGAGCAGAGGGCAGAATATTATCTTTCATACCTATACGGTTTTTAAATTTAATCCAAAACTGCATACAATTTTTAGTCACCATTGACCATTGTTGTTTATTCAATTTTTCAAGATGGATCCATATGGCACATTCCAAGTTAGTCACCCCTGCAAGTTCTTGTTCTATATAAAACCAAATTGTGTCCTTACTTATTTCACATTGAAGCTTAGATAAGTGGCACAACATACTCGCTTCTGCATATCGTTCTAGGCTAGGCATATTTAGTCCCCCCTTTCTGTAGCTAGAGCAAATGAGTTTTTTGATACTCTGGGTTTCTTATTGTTCCATATAAATGTGTTAACCTTTACCTGAAATGCTTTAATCCAGCATAAAGGCAACTTCAGTGGAATCATTCATAATAAATACAACCATTTTGGAATTATATATGATCTAATCACGTTTATCCTTCCCATCCATGAAATAAACAGCCCTTTCCACTCCCCCCAGTTGTCTATTCATTTCATCAAAAAGAGTTGAGTAATTCACTTTGACTATTGATTGTATATTCTTTGGAATATTAATCCCCAAATATGTGATCTCCTCCATACCCCATTGGAATTCAAATATTGCCCTCATAATGACTTTATCTAGATCAGATATTAAAAAAATCAAATATTTAGGATTTATTCATATTTATTTTATAGTTAGAAAGGCGGCCATATTCCTGAATTTCATATAGTAATGAAGCCAGAGATTTCTCAGGATCGTAAAGAGACAACATAATATCATCGGCATACATGCTGAGTTTATATTCTAAATCCCTGATCTTAATACCTTTAATATGTATATTATTCCTTATCCTTGCTGCAAAGGGCTCTAATGTTAAAATAGAAAGCATTGGAGCAAGGGGGCAACCCTGTCGGGTGCCATTATATTTATTAAACGATTCTGATCTCAACCCTTGACCAATAAGTCTCGCAGTTGGATTGGTGTATAAGGCCCTGACAGAGCCAGTACATACCTCTCCAAATCCAAAATTTAGAAGTACTTCTAAAAAAGGCCCAACTGACTTTGTCAAATGTCTTTTCGGCATCTAAAAAAATAAATATCGATAGTATTTTGTTAGAACATACATATTCTATTAAACAAATGATTTTCCTGGTAGTATCATTTGATTGTCTTTCGCTAACAAATCCGGGCTGGTCCTTTTGTATTAATATTGGACAAATCTTCTTTAAAGGACCACTATAGTCCCAGGAAAACATACTCATTTTCATGGCACTATAGTGCCATGAGGTTGCCCCCACCCTCAGGCCCCCCTCCCGCCAGGCTCTAGGGAGTGGAAGGGGTTAAAATTACCTCTTTCTCCAGTGCCGGGCGGGGGACTCTCCTCCTCCTCTGCTGAATGCGAATGCGCGGGACGAGCCGCGCGCATTCAGCCAGTCCATAGGAAAGCATTCACAATGCTTTCCTATGGACGCTGGCGTCTTCTCACTGTGAAAATCACAGTGAGAAGCACGGAAGCGCCTCTAGCGGCTGTCAATGAGACAGCCACTAGAAGCTGGATTAACCCTATTATAAACATAGCAGTTTCTCTGAAACTGTTATGTTTATAGAAAAAAAGGTTAAACCTAGCTGGACCTGGCACCCCGACCACTTCATTAAGCTGAAGTGGTCTAGGTGCCTATAGTGGTCCTTTAAGCGTTCCGCCAATATGGCCAAAATATACTTTCGTATCTCTATTAATCAGTGATATAAATCTATAGTTAGGACATTTTGTAGGGTCTTACCCTTCCTTTGGTATAGTTAAGATAAAAGCCTGCATCATTTTGTTTGGAAAAGATCCAAAATCTCTGACTTCAATAAAAGTATCCATCATATATGGTTACAGAATGTCCACAGGTTTTTTATAAAACACTGCTAGGAAACCATCAAGACCTGGTGCCTTTTGCAATTGCAATTGCCTTGATGACTTCTAAGTTATGAATAGGGGCTTACAAACAATTAGCTTGTTCTCTAGACAATTTTTTACATTTAGTTTCTTCTAGATATTGTTTTATTTGTTCCATATCTTTTTAGCTGATTCTCAATATTTTGAGCACATTCACAATTTCTTCTGGGCTATTATAATGTCTATCCTTCTCAAATATTTTAAATATTCAGTTCTTCAGATTATGTTTTTAGTTGGTTGGTCATCATCTAGTCTGCTCTGTTACCTAAGTAATACAATTTTTGTATGTTATTATTTGCTTTTATAATTAGTTGTTCTTCAATTTCCTTCTTAACTATATTCATTTCTATTACATCCTGTACCTCTGTAATGCTACTACTTTTTTTAAAAGTTGATTGGAATTATGTAGAGATCTGATAGTTTGTTCATATATTTTTCTTTAAAAAACCTTCTTTCTTAATTAAGTATCCTTTAGGTATGTGCATGGGGAAAAATTTTGGTTTGGTTCGGCATTCCGAGATTCGGGACTTCGGCCATTCGGTTCGGTTCAGCACTACGGCACTTTGACACTTCGGAACTTTGGCACTTCGGAACTTCGGCATTTCGGAATTTTGGGACTTCGGCACTTCGGGACTTTTATTGCAGTCGCTAAGTAGAGAACTCCCTAATTCCCATGGTATTAGGGAGCTATCTACCAAAAGGCTGAAAAATCTAAATTGGTCTTTCAGCCAAATTTACTAATACTAAGTAAAAATTACTTAGTATTAGTAAATTTTGCCCCTACTCGCTATACTGCCTATGGCTGCTCACTGTAAAAAAAAAAAACAACCTGAAAAAAACATTTAACCCCTGGCCCCCCATCCCTGAACAGAGGGTGGAGGCCCTAAATACCAATAAGGGGGGGGACCTATTGTCCTCCCCCCGGCCCCCACCCCGGGCGGCGGGTGGGGGCCCTAAATGTCAATAAGTGGGGACCTATTTTCCTCCACCCGGCCCCCAACCCTGAGCGGTGGATGGGGGCCCTAAATTAGAATAAGGGGCGTCCTATTGTCCTAACCCCAGCCCCCGCACCTCAGCGGTGGGTGGGGGCCCTAAATTAGAATAAGGGGGGGACCTATTGTCCTCTTCCCAGGCCCCCACCCCTGAGCAGAGGGTGGGGGCCCTAAATAGAAATGTATCCCCCCGGTGACTAGGGGCCCCCAAACCCCTAGTCACCCTCCTTCCCAAAAAGATAACCCCTGCCTACCCCACTCATCCTAAAAATAATGAGGGGGGACCCTTATCTAAATACCTGTAAAAAAAATATATAAACTTACCATTTGATGTCTTCTTTCTTCTAAACTCTTCTTTTTTCAGCCCCAAAAAAGGCCAAATAAAAATCCATAATAACCGACGCACTTTAAAAAAAAAAAAAAAACGAGCAAAAAAAAAAAAAATCCTTCACCTATGGAGGGCTCCGCGCAGACTGAGCTCCGTAGGGCGGGGGAAGGCTTATAAAGCCTTGCCCTGCCCTGCAATTAGGCTCAGAGCACTCTGATTGGTCGGTTTAAGCCATCCAATCAGAGTGCTCTGACAGGTAAATGAAGAGACTGACAGGTAAGTAGAGACTTTTTTACCTGTCACAGCACTCTGATTGGTTAGCTTGAAATCCACCAATCATAGTGCTCTGTGTCACTTTACACAGCGTGGGAAAGTTCTTTGGAATTTTCCCACGCTGTGTAATTTGACTCATAACAACACTCTGATTGGTTACTTTCAATCCACTAAGCAGAGAGTTATGAGTCAAATTACACAGCTTTCCCCCGCCCTGCAGATCTCAGTCTGCGCGGAGCCCTCTATGGGTGAAGATGGATTATTTTTTTGCACTCTTTTTTATTTTATTTTTTTTAAGTGCATCGGTTATTATGGATTTTTATTTGGCCTTTTTTGGGGGCTGAAAAAAGAAGAGTTTAGAAGAAAGAAGACATCAAATGGTAAGTTTTATTATTTTTTTTTACAGGTATTTAGATAAGGGTCCCCCCTAATTATTTTCAGGATGAGGGGGGTAGGTAGGGGTTATTTTTTGGGGGAGGGGGTGACCGGGGGGGAGGAAAATAAGTCCCCCCTTATTCTAACTCAGGGCCCCCATCCGCCGCTCATGAGTGGGGCCTGGAGGGGAGTACAATAGGTCACCCCTTTATTCTTCATTAGGGCCCCCACCCGCCGCTCAGAGGTGGGGGACGGGGGGAGGACAATAGGTCCCCCCTAATTCTTCTTTAGGGCCCCCACCTGCCACTCATGGGTGGGGGCCAGGGGGAGGACAATAGGTGCCCCTCCTTATTCTTCTTTAGGGCCCCCACTCGCCGTTCAGGGGTGGGGGCAGGGGGGGGTATATATTTTTATTTAGTTTTTTTTTCCAGTGAGGCCTTTCAGCCTTTTAGTAGATAGCTCCCTAATACCGTGAGAATTAGGGAGTTATCTACTTATTCATTCCTGTCATTACATTGACAGGCTAAGTAACTTACATTTTATATGAATGTATGTTACTTGATTGTTGTAAGTGTTGCAAATGCTTACAGCTGAATCCTGGCTATGTTTGTATACTTTTTATTTAAAATTGGATACAGTGTAACATTCTTCATTCTTCCACTGGGTAAGTATATTAGTACTTAAGCAGTACTGTGCTTCAGAACTTTGGCACTTCGGAACTTCGGCACTTCGGAACTTCGGCACTTTGGAAATTCAGCAATTTCAGAACTTTGGGACTTCAGGAATTCGGCACTTCGGCAATTCAGCTATTCGGACATTCGGAAGTACCTGAATGTCTGAATTGCCTGAAATTCGTCCGAATTCGAATTCGGACCAAAACTAATTGCACATGTCTAGTATCCACTTAATACACATTTGTATGTAGCTCATACATTAGCAAGAATTACATCTCCTGCAAAATTTTCCTCAAAAAATTGCTTATTGGTTGTTTTGATTTCCTTAATATTATCCCTAGATTTCAGAGGATTTCCATTCATAAGCCATGTTCGTTATCCTCTATTGTATTTTCCTTTAATTTCCAGATACACTGAGTCGTGCTCTGACCATACCACATTTTTTATTTAAATTGTCTTACAGTCTATGTTTGATACCGCTTTTGGTAAGATCATATCAATTCTTGAAAAAGATTGCTGTCTGTTTGAGAAAAAAGTATATTCCTTATCCATTGGTCTAATAGTTCTCCATATATCGTATAGTTCATATCGACCCAGTGTGTCCTGAAAAGCTTTTGCAAGGCTGACCTGATTATTACTCTTCCCAGTGTTACTTAAGTTATGCTTATCCATATTATAATCTGCAATACAACTAAAATCACTGCAGCATATAAATGTTCTTTGAAAAGGACACACATTGTTTGTAAAATTTTATTAACATTTTTTAATTGCTTTGTATTTGTATTTAATACAGAGTATATTATGTCGTCACTCTTGCAAATGGCAAAAGAGAATTTGCCCAGCTCGTCACTCTGTTTATGCATAATCTCTAAGTTTATATTATGTGAGGAAATTATGGCTATGCCACGTTTCTTCTCCCTTCTTAGGGAGGAATATTCTAAAACAGCATATTGTTTATTATTAAGTCGGAGTATGTCATTGCCCTTCATGTGGGTTTCTTGAATACAACAGATATCCACATGCTCCCTATATAGATTTTAATTAAACATAGCTTGTTTATGAGGGGAATTAAAACCCTGCACATTTAATGTCATTATCTTAACCAGCCCCTCCATCCAACACTTCCCTTTCTATTTTTTCGTGGCTACATTCATCACGTACGCTCACAGTGACAATAAAAACATTAAACATACCCATAAACACATTAGGTCCATGACTTAGGACCACAAATACAGTACACAAATCCCATATGGGGTGTGGGAGGGATCTAACCTCCCATATGCCATACATAAATATCCCGTTAGCAATGAGGTTCTGAAATGGGGTATCATGACAATTCTATATTTATAATACAGGAGACAGAGAAGACTGAGGTTGAATAAAAAATCCTCTTAGTTTCCCAAATGAGAACTTGTATTAGACTTATTATAAATCTTAACGCAACGTTACATATTTCTTATAACGATAAGGAAGAATATATTTCAGAATTAGAACGTCAACCCTATCCTTCATGTTTATTAACATTTATAGAAATTAGAGTTATAATTAGATGTTAGAATTAGAAAGTCAAAGTTAGAGTAATTAGAATTATTTAGATTATATTATTCAACAAAATTTTGGCAGTAGAGGAAGGCAAAAAGATTGTTCATTGTTAACAGGAGAACTTTTATATCTCACAGTAATATTCATTATTTCCTTCTCCTTTCCCCTTTTTCCATTTCCCTTTATTCAAAAAAATAAATAAATATTTTTTATATCTTAAAGTGCTCCTTAAATTCTAAGAACTATTATCTCCCCTTAAAAACATTACTATTATCTTCAGCAACGCACATTTCTGCTCTCCATCACTGTTTTAAAAATGAAGGACTGTACAATGGACATGAATGTGGAATTTGTTCAAAACTAGTATAATAGACAGATTTTACAATGTGATGAATATTTCAAACACTTTTCACTATTCAAAACTGCAGGGGAGTTAGTCTGTGTTTGATAATTCCATGTGAAATTGCAATTTATAACAATATATCATATAGGACTTGTATATTTATATTGATTTTCAAAAAGAGACAATGCAAAATAAATTGTGTTTATAATAGCATTGCAAAAAATAATCTATTTCCAATCACCTGTCTTTGAAACGAAATAGCATGCCCTGAATGGAATATTTTGCTTTTTAAATTGTAAAAAGAAAATCTATATTTCCAGGTTCTAAGGCTTGGTTCACTAAAGAATAATGCTTTATTTTAGAAATATTCATTTCCCATAGCCCCACTCCCTCCTCTATCGTTTGCTCATTCACACATGTTACACAAGAAGAGGTTTATGGTCTGTTTTGCTCCTCACGCTCCCCACATGTTCCCTCGATCCTATTCCTTTACATATTATTTGCACAGTGTACATTTTGCTTGCTCTGCCGCTTAATAAAATATTTATTCTCTCCTTCTGCTCATGTTTATTTCCAGCATTCATCAAGCATGAAATCATAATCCTGATTCTAAAAAATTCCCAATATTGACACAAACATACCACCCGACTACTGCCCTATCACCCTACTATTGTCTGTCACCAAGATTGTTAAGAGAATTGTGTACAAGAGACTAACCAATTTACGTGAATCATATGTCTGCTTGACATGTTTCAGTGTGGATTTTGCACTTGTCACTCTGTCAAAACAGTCCTGATCAAAGTATCCAATGACTCATTTCTGCAAAATGTAGTGGTCACTACTCCCTTCTAATTCTCCCTGACCTCTCTGCTGCTTTTGATACTGTTGATCATCAAATTTGAGACCATGCTCTTTCCTGGTTCTCTTCTTACTTCTCTGAGTGCTCTTCCAGTAAGTCCTATTCTAGTTCTTCCTCTCCTCAGCAACTTCTCTCTGTTGGTGTTCCTCAAGGTTCTGTCCTTGAACTCTTACTGCTGACAGGCTATATTGACTCCTATGGTAAACCAATCAGTTCATTTGGCTTTCGATAATATTTTTATGCTGATGATGCGCAAATCTATCTGTGTTCTCCAAATCTTTCTCTGTCTCTCTTGAATTGTGTCTCTGCCTCTGTGGTATTCCTAACTGGATGGCATCTCACCTCTTTATACTCAATCTCTCCAAAACAGAACTTTTCATCTTTTCTCCTTTCAACACTACAACTCTAACTCCTTTTAATTCAATGGCACTACTATCGACTCTACCTCACAAACTTGCCACTTTGGTGTTCTCCTTGTTTCCAAGTTCTCCTTCAACTCTCACACTCAGTCAGTCCCCAAATCTTGTCACTTCCATCTGAAAAACATAGCCCAAACTAACATCTGATGCGGCTGAGGTGATTGTCCATGCCGCTATAGTCTGCTGCCTTGACTACTGGAATCCACTTCTTACTGGTCTTAGGTGTTTTCAGCTCATCCCGCTACAGTCTATAATGAATGTGGCAGAGAGGCTCATCTTCCTGTCCTACCATGCCTTCTGTCTGTGTCAGTCATTACAATGCCCTCCGGTAAGATATAGGGTTCTAATATACAAGTATGTCCCACCCAGGCCCATATGCTCTGCAAAAGACCTAGGTCTATCCTCTGTTCATACTTGCATCTCTGACTCTCACCTTCAAAACTTTTTTAGGGCTTTGGACCTCTCTTGCCCTTTCCATTAGACTGAAGACTCACTTTAAGAAATCATATTAATGTTAACTACTTTCTCTATCCACCCCACACTAAGTCACCATCTCTCCTGCAAATGGTGTCATCTAATAAAATAAGTGTTTTTGTAAACTCTTCTAGCAACATATTTTTCTTATGCATGAAATACATCTTACCCTTACCTTTTGTGTCATTTTATCCCACTCCTCTTAGAATGTAAGCTTGCTTGAGCAAGAACCCCAGCACCTTCTCCTTTACGCATAACATATCTTATTGCAAAACCTTGTTTGTTAGTCCACAGCGCTGCAGATTTTATTGACATTATAAATAATGAAAGTCCTACTAATACTAATTAAATGTGAAATGCTGGAAAAGCAAACATTCCTCTACTGTAGAATGCCAGGGGGACAACTTTGCAGTTACACTGTTCGAAAATAATCTAACCGATGAATTTAAGACCATGTCAAAGCACTCCTGCCATCATAACAACTTCACTGACATGAAGTTGTTATGGGGTAGGAATGTTCCTTTCAAGATTAATTCTTGTTTAACACTAAACACAGAGCTGCAGTGAACTGAATTCCAAACGACAAAATTCAGGGTAAATAGACCATGATGATGACCACGTTGGAGGTATTTTCTAAATCACCACTTTTGTCTCAATTTTGAAATTTTGATTTTTAGTACACTACAACTATTTGTTTTGTGAATTAACTCTTCTAAAATGTGGATAACACTTACAATTTTAGTTTTATTTGTGTTTTAATTGTATCTTTTCAACATTCTAATGAAAACTATTTTTAAAGCCTAGTTTATTACATTTCCAAATTCTGTATATCATAAAATAATGAGAAATTACCTCCAAATATTTTGTCTTTTTATACTTGTGAATTTCTACAGTTAATGGCTAAATGAAAGTAGAAAATTGGCGAGCTTTGGAAAAATAACTGCCTCTACTAGAGCACTGTTTTCCACTGGTTGTGGTCACATCATGTGCATGGGCAAGATAGATGAAGGGACACTAGTGTGAAAGATACACAAAATGGGGTAATGTGAGATAGCTATAGGAGGACATGGGTAAAAATCCAATCAGAATGACACACAAACACAGAAATACATACCTGCATTCCCACACACACTACAATTATCTATTTACACATGAATACACACAGCAAGTCCATACTAATAAGGGATGTGGGGTTAACTATGCATCTCAGAAAATGGTTAACTGCAATTTGGCTTCCTTATTATGTCATGCCAAGCGGGTGGGCTTTGGGCACTGGGGAAACCTACTTTTTGTCAAACTGTTTGGACAAAAAACACACTGACAACCCTGTTGCCTACTTGCGTCCTTCCACTACAACAAGATGGAAATTGCAATCTGTCAAAAGCACCGTTGTCTGGTGAGAAATAACCTCGCAGGAAGTTATTGAGCGCTTAATTTGAGAGGTAGAGTCTCAACCATTAACTAATGTTATGAACAATCCAATTAAAAGAGCCTGACTTTGCGAGGTTTTAAATGGAGCTCATTTAAAAGATGTTATCTTCCATACCTAGTCAAACAAATCTACATACGTTAAACTTTCTTTGTATATAATATCATTGAAATTGGTTCATGAAATGTTGACTCCTCAAGCCTTACTCTAAAATTTGTCCCAGCTTACATATTTTACACTTTTTTGTTTTCTTCATTATTTTGCTACAGAATTTGTTTTACAACACACATGAACATTTATGAAAAATAAGTTCAAATTACCATTTTACAGAGTTATTTCTAATTAATCCTTACCTGGGTATGATACTGTGCTATACAGTTTTTTCTCTTCCATTTTCTGAAGGATTGCTGAAAGTAAAAAAAAAAAAAAATAAGCTAATTTATTTAAGGTTGGATATTAAGGTGCTAAGTAATCTTAATATTAGCAATATTTCAGGTTTTACTTGAAGTGACACTATGGGCATTGTAACTGAATTATTTCATTGAAGTGGATCTAGTGTCTGGAGTCTCCTTGTGCCACTTTTCCTCTCAGCTTTAAAGCTTTTGATGTATTGCTAAATGAGAGTCCCAACAGCCCATGCCCTTTTTACTACTTGTGCTAATGAGTACACATTAACCTGAGCAGAAGTGGTAGGCAGTGACTACGTTCAGCCTATCACAGTGACCATCATTGATATGAGTAAGTATTGCTAGATAGAGGAGTGTAATCTCTGCTTTAGTCATACCTCCAGTTAGTTCAAGACTGAGTGGCCAGGGATCCTTATTTAGAGTTAAACTGTTTGAAAACAATTTACCACTGAATGGAGGGATAGTGCTGGGGGACTACAAGCGCTATAACCAGTTTATTGTGATGAAATAGTTATAGTGCCTACAGAGTCCCTTCATGGACGTCCGCAGGAATTTTTCCAGGGGGGGCATAATTGTAATGCCATCCATCCTTGGTCCCTTTTTGACAGTGTCATGAACTGGAGGAGCATAGTCATTATCACATAAAGCCAGGGTGAATAGCGTTTTCACAACTATGGTGTCAGGAATACATGTTTGTATTCTTGACACGATAGTGTTCCTTTAAGCAAATTAAAGGAACATTCTGGTCACTGTAACAACATCATCTAAATGAAAATGCTATGATGCCAGGAAGCCCCTGGGTGCTCTCTTTCCTTTTAATGGGTTAAACCGCTCTCAAATGGTTTAACCCCAAAGTCTTCCTCCAGCTCCAGATTTCCAGGTCGCTCAGTGGTATTCGGCTTTTGAAACTGAGTGTCAGGAAGTGCAGATTGACGTCAGGCATGGGTGCTTCAGATTGGCTAGAGTGGTCAGTTGATGCCCTAAGCGAATCGCTAGTTCCCAGTTCATAATTTTTAAAAACTTTTTTATGAATTTAGGAGCTACTCATTGGCTTAGAGTACCAGCTGACCGCTCTAGCCAATCAGCGACACCCCTCCCCAGCGGCACTCTGTGCTTCCTGACACTCAGTAAATAAAAGTGAACACATTAACACTGATATTTTTTTTTACCTGGGGAGATGAGAAGGTCCAAAGTTTCCCTGCCAGGCTCAGGTACCAAAGCCTGTGGAGGGTTCACTTCACGTGTCCTTCCTTCTCCAATCTCCTTTTCTTCTCCTTCATTTGACACAGTCTTCTTTTTCTTCTGACACTGTCTTCTCTCCTCCTTGGCTCCTTCTGCTCCATTACCTTTCTGCTACCTTCTGCTTATTTTGCTTCCCCTTCTGCTCCTTTCTCTTTCTGATCCCTTTCTGCTCCTTGTTGTCCCTTTCTGCTCCTTGCTACCCTTTTCTGCTCCTTCTCCTTCTTTACCTTTGTGCTCCTTCTGTCCCTTTCTGCCCTTTGCAGACCCTTCCTTCTCCTTGCAGACCCTTCCTACTCCTTGCTGCCCCTTCCTACTCCTTGCAGACCCTTCCTGCTCATTTCTGTTCCTTCTCCTACTTCACCTGTGTGCTCCTTTTGTCCCTTCCTGCCTTTTTAGCTCCTTGCTGACCCATTCTGCTCCTTCTACTCTACATCTGTGCTGCTTTACCTTCTAGCTCTTTGCTGACCCTTCCTGCTCATTTCTGTTCCTTTGTGTTCCTTCTCCTACTTTACCTGTTTTGCTCCTTGCTGTCCCTTCCAGCTTCTTGCTGCCCCTTTCTGCTCCTTTTCTTACTTTACCTTCCTGCTCCTTGCTGACCCTTCCTGTAGGCTATCTCTGCCCCCCCATGCCCCACTCCCCTGATCTGTAGGCTATCTCTGCCCCTCCATGCCCCACTCCCATGATCTGTAGGCTATCTCTGCCCTCCTCCCCCATGCCCCACTCCTGATCTGTATGCTATCTCTGCCCCATGCCTCCTCCCTGATCGGTAGGCTATCTCTGCCCCCAATCCTCCTGATCTGTGGCTATCTGCCCCCAATCCTCACTCCCTGATCTGTAGGCTATCTCTGCCCCCAATCCTCACTCCCTGATCTGTAGGGCTGATCTGTCTCTGGAATCTCTGCCCCCAATCCTCCCCTGATCTGTAGGCTATCCCCCCCCCAATCCTCACTCCCCTGATCTGTAGGCTATCTCTGCCCCCAATCCTCACTCCCGATCTGTAGGCTGCCCCCAATCCTCACTCCCTGATCTGTAGGCTATCTCTGCCCCCCAATCCTCACTCCTGATCTGTGGACTCTCTCTCCCCCCACCCTCACTCCTGATCTATAGGCTATCTCTGCCCCCATGCCTCCTTACCTGATCTATAGGCTATCTGCCCCCATGCCTCACTTCCTGATCTATAGGCTATCTCTGCCCCCCCATGCCTCACTTACCTGATCTGTAGGCTATCTCTGCCCCCCCACCCCCATGCCTCACTTACCTGATCTGTAGGCTCTCTGTAGGCTCCTCTGCGGATTCAGTCAGAGAGAAGCAGGGATAAGATGCAGCTCCCTATCCCTGTCTCTCTCCATACACAGCACCACCTACTGGCCAGCGCTGGTATTGCAGTGTATTTTCAATCTCACACAAAAAATAGCAGAATAAGCTGAAAAATCAGGGTCCTTTAGTGGTCCTTTAAGACTTATAAGAAACTGGATCAAATTATCTTGGGAATTATTTTTCCCTATAAAACTGTAACAAACATTTTGGTCATTTGATGTTTGAATTTGTTTTGCAAAGTAAAGTTATTTTCTAAAAGTGTATGATCTACCTAAACACCCCAATATATAATTTGTTGGGGTAACAGAAAAAGCACTTCTACTGTTTGAATGCAATGAATGCAAAATCTTAAAAAGGCTACAGCACATGGATGTAAAATAGCCCAGCAGCCAAGGAGTTAAAGTAATACAATCATGACAAACACAAAAACACAGTGATAAGCAATAACCAGAGATCATTTTGAGCTCATGTCACTACACTCAGCTCCGAGAATCCTCCTGCCCAGTAAGAAGATGTGTCTCAGACTTTCTCTGGCAATAATAAATACTCTGAACAACACAGATCTAGTCGTGCAAAGCATATAGTAGTGTTCAAAATTACAAAATGTGTTATTTTCTCCTAAATTGCACATACAAGTGTCTGTTTCGCTTCCTGTTATGATTTACCAACAACATTACACATGTAGCAGTTCTCACTTACAACACATTTCACACATACTAGCAGTTTATTTAGTTGGTATACCTTCTGGGTTCGCAATACATATATTCTTGCACAAATGTGATTTCATTTTCAGCATTACAGATTAAAATACGTTTGACACATGACAAATGACCTTAAATTAGGATATATTTAGTTGACAATAAGATATGCTGATCGATACTTTTCGGACGACTTAGAGCCTGTGTACTACTATGTGAGTTACTATGAAACCCAAATAAGAAAGATTTGAAAAATTAAAAGTAAAATAAAAACATAAAATATAGATCACCCATGTAAAGCTTAAATGTGAGGTGCGTAAACTTTGTAACTTACATGTTAATCTCATATAAGAAAGTGAGAGCAGGACTCACTACAGTTGATGTTCTTTAAAACAGTGGTGGTCTTCATACATATGGCCAAATGGTTTAAATAATTCATAATTTTGTTGAGAGACAGATGACTTTAATCAGCCTTGTATGCTTTTAGACTGAACATTTTTGTGTATGAGCTGTTCGCTTGTGAATAAATTCATTCTCACCTGGATGTTGAATTGTGCCATACATTTTTTTATCATCTTGCTTTTGCTGGAACACTGCAGTTAAATAAAAAACATTAATCCACATTGTACAAAATAGTATTTATGAAACTGACTTACATGAAAACATGCACTATGGAAAATAATGATACTTTTTACCATGCTTTTGCTTATTTTAAGAAGTATAACATCATAAAATAAACAGTTTAAATTAAGCCCAAACCAACAGGAAAAAGGGCAGTTAGGAGACAGAAATAAAGGCAGATGTTGCATGTGAAAGTATTAAATTCTCCAGCAAGAGTGAACTTTTAAGTTTGTATAAATACTAACAAACCTAATTTTTACTCAGAACACCATCGGATCTAGTGAGAAATGATGGAAATGCCAACAAGTCCATCAAATAAGGAATTAACCTTATAGAGTTGCTCCAACCACCATGATCACTTCTGCTTATGAAAGTGGTTATGGTGCTAGGAGTATGAATGTGTAAAGTTATTAATTACAGATATTTGCAGTTAGCATTTGAGTTAGTTGCACCCACAGCACATGTGACTTAGGCAGTCAGGAACGCCACATGTCAATTCAGTACTAAAATTATGCACAGTCGCCCTTTAACACTATTAACTACAGAATGATCATGGAGGACAAAAAAGAAACTACAATTTTTAGAAACGGAGCTCTAAAATTATCTCATCTTCTTCCGTAATGATCAATGCTATGCTGTTTCCAGGGGTGATAAGTCTTGTAGGGGTCCTTCAATAGTATGCAATTATACTTTACTATTGACATATAGACATATAGAGCTAAGACTGAGGTATCCAGTTAAAGGGAAAAGATTTAGTTTTATATTATTTTTCACACCATGCAAATACGTATTTGTTACATATAGGGAAGAGTAAACATAATATTGAAAACGTTTTTTGACATTTTAGAAACTGGAAAATGGAAATAGTACCCCCAAGAACCATATATGAAATTGTAATTACACACCTGTATCTCACTTTGCTATTAAGTTATGTATAAATAGTATGTTTGCATTCTTGTTGGTAGATGCACCTGAGGAAGACCTGTCACGGGTCGAAATGCATAGTGCTTTGTATTTTAACCACCATAGTGCATTTGTTGTGTTTTAATAAAGTGTATTTATACTATTTATTTCTGATCCACTATTCATAAGGACAACACCAAGGAAACCAGATACACAACATCAACCTGCGAGTGTTAAAAATGCCAAAAGAGTCCAGAGTCAATCTTGAGGGCTCTCTAATTCGTGAGTGTCCTCTATACTGTTTATGCGGATACCACGTTACACAGTTTATGCTATGTTGCTTTTATATTTATTTTAATAGATTTCCTCTTATCTACCCGTGCTGCTGTGACCTGAAATTACCATTTGTCCGCTATCACCTTATTTTACACATAATATGGAAAATCCTGTGAAGTGACAGTTTCCCCTTAAAGGCATTTAATCCTACAGTAAATATACCTCCTTGTTATAATATTATTACAAAGGTGAATATGCGAGTAGGACATTTTTCTCTTAAAAGCATTGGTGGAGCGTGTTTTAGTGTCACCTCTTCATCGATAACTTAAAAAAAGACACGTAGGACAGAAATGTTGTATTAATAAGGAATTACTGAAACAGAATATAAATGTACCTGCCTACTCACTCTGTGTCCCAATTTCTCTACTGAGAGTTCTTTAAAAATGAACTAGAATAAACACCAATATCATTTGTTAATATCTCATTAATATTTCAGTGGCAGTTTCAAAATTTCTATTGTAATGTTATAGTTGGTTTTATTCTTCTTGGAAGCAGTCAAATTTGTATGCACACACACTGCAATATCCTAATCTTTTCCTAATTAAATTTTGACAGCTGTAAACTTCAGTCTTCTGCACCAATACATATTTAATTATATCCCTGCTCGAATGCACTCCAAAGAATATGCTTATATTGCTTACAAAATATTGTCCGATTGATATCCTTTGGAGTACATGTTGCCTTCCTGGACTCCTTATGGTCCTCAGTCCGCATCATTTACTTAGCCATCCAATTATATTATATTTAATGATGTATGATATAATAGATATTTCCCATTTACAAAAATGACAAAGGTTTACATTAATTAAAGCACATTACTTTCCCCATAACATGACCCTTCATCTATGTTTATAGTTACTGACAGGTAATCATGTGAATTTCATGGAGGAGTAAATATTTTCATGGCTCTGTCAAACTTTTTTTTAAACAAATTGTTTTAGAAAGAGTCATTGGTGCACAGGGATAAGTACTTCCTACATATGTTTTGTCCACTCTGATCAGTTAACCTTTGTCTATATATAACTTTTGCCCTTGCTAAAAGTTACCAGTAGATGTCCATGTGCTTTTTTCATGAAACAATATTGTAGAGGGAGATTAATGATCAATTCTTAGCCTACTGGACATTAAAAACTCCATTCAAAACATCAATAACCTGAGCTTACTGTGACTTATAATGAGAATAAAAAACACACTAATGAAATAATGTAACCATGCGTAAACCCTCGTTAGTTAACATTAATATACTTCGTTCCAGGACTACTGCTGAGAATGGCAAAGTACAGATCTCATCTATAGCACTGAAAGAAACACATAGAAACAATTGTACACAAATACTACATCAGCGATGGTGAACCTATGGCACGTGTGCCACAGCTGGCACACCAAGCCCTCTCTGTGGGCACGCAGCCATAGGACCGTCTTTCCCCATGAGCATTGTACCAAGGCCGACAGGGGAGATCCTTTGATCTCCCCTGCTGGTCCATGGAGAGCTGGCCCCGTTTTTTTCCGCTGGGCCCTCGGACTGTTGGGAGATCAAAGATCTCATTGCCATGGCAATGCTCCGCACAGCGCTCAGCTCAGGAGGAGTGAAGATAACCTGCAGCCAGATGAGCTGCAGGCTATATAGATCGGCATTGGAACACTAGGACAGTGTCCCCCCCTCCTTCACAAAAGGTTAGAAAAAAGGTTGGGGGAGGGAGGGTCATGAAGATTTCATTATTAATGCAAAAAAAAAGATGATTCATGATCAGAGGAAAGCAAATAATTGTTGATATTATTTACAGATATAGCGAGAAGTGAGCAACAGACAGAGGAAAGTATGAGCAGTAAAATAAATAAATCTATATTTATACATTATAGATTTACTAAACATATAATATACACATAGATAAATATAGATTTTTGTTTTACTGCTCCTCATTTCTTGCCTAGTTACTTCTTATTTATATATCATGTAAATATCTTGCAGTACATTGTTAGGCTCATTCTCATGACATTTTGGTTGCTTGTCTCCTTTGATTATTTTTTATTTTCGACTATTTGCCTCTGACGCGTGGTAGTATGATAGCATGACAAGCATGAGAGAATGTATGGAAGCAGTCTCCTGCTTGTGCAAGATAATGCAAACTGGATCAGTGGGTGAAACAACCATACTGGTTAAGAGGCTCTTGCTGTCACTGGTAGCCCATTGAGATAAGTTCTATTTGTCTTAACGGGCAGGCCAGCAATATGCTGAGATTGTCAGCTGATGCTCTCAAACTCTCACCAGCCACCTGGCAAAACCTTCTTCATACTGTGGCTGCAGAGACAAAGGAAGGGGCAGTGGTGTTGGGTGCTGAAGGACTACTAAGTCCTTTTGATAGTAATTTAACCCCTAAAGGTAAGATGGTGTCCAGATACTCTAATGACCTGCACATCAGTCAGATGATGGTCATGGTTTCCTTTGTTAGAGAGTAAATATGGTCCAGGTACTCAAGATCTATCATGAAGCAGCTTTATTGGAACAAGAAGTGCAGCGTTTTGGCCTACGCAGAGGCTTTTGTCAAGCTGTGGTTTCCTGTGTTGCTTTTTTGCTATTAAGAAATAAAGGTATTTGACTTTAATTGCATTTTCAGAGTGCTGAAAATTGCGTTCCCTAAGAAGACATCTGACCTATTTTCAGTTGACAGTTATCCAAGACACTGCCTCCATAACCACTTCAATGAGCTGCAATTGTTGGAAGGGTATTAATGTTTGTTTAATAACTCCATAATGTAATTCACTACATTCATGTATTTATATATTTTTCCAGGTTGTTCAGAAATATATTCTATCAACGTTAAATTACAGCAAATTTGAGAAGAAAATATTTGCTTTCTTCGTTAACAGAAGCATTGCTCTCACTACATTTCAGTATTTTCTAATGAAGGAAACGGATGATTAACACTGAATTATGATTTGTAATCTTTGTATATAGAAGGGGTATACACATACTGATTTTCTGTGAGGTCGGTGAAGCCTGGTAAATGGAATTAAACTGTTTCTTATGAATGCAATTCCCTCCTTGCCCACTTATAGAGAAGCATTCTGTAGTTTGCAGCAGTTTATATTTTCCTAAGAAGCAAAGTACTCTTGAATTATACATACTTGTTCAGCACATAAAGGGAAGTGAATGTAGCTATGAATTATACATCACTTTTGATTTTCCTTCTAGATTGAGTGATGATCGTGCTTTCTACAAGTTAAAATGAAAAACATATATTTTCCATGCGCTCAGAATGTAAATATCATAAATGTAAACTGTACACAGATAGAGACTAGAATAATCTGCCTCTATATGAAATAATATCACCGGGCATATTCTTTTACATATTTATTTTACATTCTCTTGCTATGTGCTTATTCCGGTGTAAGAGCGGAACCCTTTTCTTTTCTTGCATGTAAATGAGGATGTTGGTGGTTACTCTCGGCTAGGTTGGTTATATCTTGTTTTCTGTTGGTTATGTTATGTCAATGTAGGGCAGGGTTAGACAACCTTTGGCACTCTCGATATCGTGGACTACATCTCCCATAATGCTCTTACAGCCATGATGCTGGCAAAGAATTGAGGAGATGTTGTTACAAACATTTGGAGTGCCAGAGATTTCCTTCCCCTGATGTAGGGCATATATTAAAACTAGAAAGCTACAATTTCTGGGGAAATTGTGTGGTGTTCTTGCCTCCACCAGTAGTCTACAACTGGAGTGGGCGGAGTAACTGTTATCATTTATATAGCACATTTAATTGCAACGATGTTGCCCAAAGTGCTTCACAGTTACATTTAACCCCTGAAGGACAGAGCTTCAGAAGCTTGTCTTTCACTTAATGACAACAGGATTTTTTTCATTTTTTGCTGTTTGCGTTCAACTGCAATTTGCATTTTACTAATTTATTGCACCGACACATATTATACATTGTTTTTTAAAGTACAGAAAGGGCTTTAGTTTGATGTAACACACATATATATAAATGCTTATTTATATAAAAAATACAGAAAAATGCAAAGAAAATGAAAATTTTTGTGTTTTTTTTTACAGTTTTTGCAATAATAATGTGTGCATAATTAGTGCAGGTTAAGGAAAGTAATTAAAAATAAATTCATTTAGTTGTTCTGATTTACAGATAATATAATGTGTCTGGGATTTTAAGTTTTTTTTTGGTAGTTACAGGTCACAAAGCACAAGGAGTAAAATAAACTTTTAATGTGGAGTGATTTTAGAATTTGGTATGTTTGTCTTGTAAGCTTAATAGCCATAAAAGAAAACAAAATTGCCACACAAAAGTATGTATTTATATAACGTAGACATAACAGGCTATTTACCTAAGGTTGTTTTGACACTTTCTACGTAGCCATTTCACCGCCAACCTCTGCTAAATATTGAAGTAAAATTCTGGTTTTTTTGGGTTTTTGGCACACAAACTTATAACAAAGAAATTCTCATGTGTGTTTTGTAAAGTTGGTGTGTGCTGTTCCTGGAAAAAGTTTTATTTTGTGTTCAGTTACATCTGCCGAGTAAAATGGCACCCCCATTGTATGTCTTTGGCACTATTTCGTGAAGTTACAGTGCCATATAGGAGACCTGTCCGTTTCAGTATTTACAGTAGAATTTTGAGAAACGGATTTAATGAGCCTATGCTTCCATTTGGGGTATTATAACAGTTTGACTGTTCTAAAAAGCCCACAAAGGCCTACCATTTGTAAAGGTAGACACTCCAGGGTATCTCATAAGTTGCATATTGTGCCTTACCATGCCCCCATTGTTTCACCAATATATGCCAAAGTATGTGGTAAAAAATAAATTTGTGCATTTTTTACATATGGATTGCATTTTTACTGGGCATTTTGTATATTTCACATGTGCCACTAAGTTCAAACCCACCACATTATGCTCAGCTACGTCTTTTGAGTAAAAGGACACTCCTATTGTATGTCTTTGGCACTATTTCGTGAAGCTACAGTGCCATATAGGAGACCAAGCCATATCAGTTTTTACCGAACTTTGAATTTTGACGCTGGGGCTATGTGCAATTTCCAAGCATCTTAGCAGGGTTTAAATTCAAACTACCCCGCAAAGGCCTACCATTTCTTAAAGTAGACACCCCAGGGTATTTCAAAAGGTATATTTTGAACCTTAGTGTGGGATAATTTTTCCGCTGGCTTGTACCAGTTTTTTCTGAGTTTGCACAGTATATTTTGCAAACCTTATGTGAGCTACCAGTGTATAATACTTCATATTCTGCTCAGATATGTCGGCAGAGTGCAGCAATACCCCCGTATGTACCTTTGCCAGGTATATGTGGACATCGGAGGGGCACATTTGGGACACAGCCATTCCAGTTTTTTTCAAACTTAAAATTTTTACGCTGTGCCCATGTCCCATTATAGAGTATTTTACCAGGCTATATAATCCAAATACCCCATAAAGCCATACCATTTCTTAAAGAAGACATCCCAGGGTATTTCAAAAGCATATTTTCAACCTTAGCGTGGGATCATTTTTCCGCTAGCTTGTACCAAATGTTTTTTCTGCCTTTTTGACACACAAAGTGAGTTTGCACAGTATATTTTGCAGGCTATTATACAGTGTGCTACGACTGTATAATACTTCATATGTTGCTCAGCTATGTCGTCTGAGTACAGCAATACCACCGTATGTACCTTTGCCAGGTATATGGATGTTGAAGGGGCGCATTTGAGACGCAGCCATTCAATTTTTTTCTAACTTTGAAGTTTTACGCTGTGTCCATGTTCCAATTTGGAGTAGTTTAGACGTTTGGTTATTGAAACTTCCCCACAAAAACACATACTATTTATTAAAGAATACACCCTGGGGTAATTCAAAAGGCATATTTTGAACCTTAGCGTGGGATCATATTTTCTCTAGTTTGTTCCAGGTGTAGTGGTAATGAGCGTTTTTAAATGTATTTTTTTTACTTTTTGAAACTTTCTTTACTTTTAAAAACTAGTTTTTAAACTTTTGTTTTGCTTATTAATTTTTTGAAAACTTTCCTAAACTTTCTTAAAACTTTTTTTACAGATTTAACATTTTTCTAAGCTTTTTTTTTTTACCGTTAACCCCTAACTAGCAGTAAGCAGCACTAACAGTAAGTTCCTCATTTTCCCATAACTCCCACCCACCCCAGCTAGCAAAATATATAATTATAAAATATTTAAATTAATTAAATAAATTGAACCCCTGAGGGCTAAAAAAATAAACAGAAAATAACTAAAAGTTTAAGGGGTTAAAAAAAATTAGATCACAGTATAATACTGTGATCTGTATTTTGATCACTGTAGGCAGTGATCGACTGGCAGGGAAGGGGCTAATTTATATTTGGACTGGGTAAAGGGGGTGTTTTTTTATTTTTTACTGAAACGTTATTAAAACTTTTTTTAGCTTAATTTTTAACTTTTTAAAGTTTATTTTAAAACTTTTTTTAATGCTAACCCCTAGTTAGCCTAACACCAAATCCCCCAATTCCCCGCTAACTTCCACCTACCCCAGCTAGCTAAATATATCATTTTAAAATATTTAATTAATTAAATAAATGTAACACCCGAGGGTTAAAAAAAAAAAAAAAAGAATTAAAATGTAATCCCTGCCAATTGATCACTGTAGTCAATGATCAATTGGCAGGGAAGGGGTTAATTTTTTATTAAAATGGGTAAAGGAGGGTGGGATTTTAAATTAACTTTTTTTTTTACACAGGGGGCAGGATCATCACCGTTCCAGCTCCCTGCACTTCACACAGAACCAGGAAGTGCAGAGAGGCGGAAGGTAAGTATACTAAGCAAATGTGCTCGCTCTGACAGCATGTGCTGGGGCAGCACTCTCGGGTGTTTCCGGTCTGCCTCTATATAGAGGCAGACCGGAGCACCATTAACCCCGGGGTTAATTTTAACGGGTGACAGACGAGGTCCGTCACTCGTCGTTATGGCAATCCCCTGAGTGACGGACCTTGTCCGTCACTTGTCGTTAAGGGGTTAAACATACATTTATAAAAACATTAGCAGGTGTACAAAAATCCCTGTCTTTGACATCACTTGCTGCTCCAGCCTGGCACAGGTCAGAGTATTTTGGCGGTTGCCATCTTCAAACGGTCGTATTTTAAAAACTATACATCCTACAGCGAAGAGATTTATATTGTGAGAATCACAAGACCCAGACCTACATGTTGATGCATAGTATGTCTCTGAAATATTAACAATGCCACAAAAACAATGATATTCTGTGAACCATTCAGCGAAACGTTCCACAAAGTAATAGCACACAAATCGGGAACAATCCGCACGTTTTGGTATATTACAGTCTATGTAGTGTAAAAACTGTGGGAGGAGTTAGGGTGGTAAATTTGGCTATAATAAGAATAAGAAAAATAATAATAACTAGAAAAGCTACAATTTCTGGGTAAATTGTGTGAAGTGTTCTTGCCTCCAGCAGTAGTCTACAACTGAAGTGGGCAGAGTAACTGTTATTATTTATTTATATAATACATTTAATTGCAACGTTGTTGCCCAAAGTTCTTCACAGTTACATTAAAACATACATTTATAAAAACATTAGCAGGTGTACAAAAAGGACCTGTCTATGACATCACTTGGTGCTCCAGCCTGGCACAGGTCAGAGTATTTTGGCGGTTGCCATCTTCAAACGGTCGTATTTTAAAAACTATAAATCCTTTAGCTTTATATTGTGAGAATCACAAGACCCAGACCTACATTGTGATGCATAGTATGTCTCTGAAATATTAACAATGAAGGCACAGTTGCAGTTTAGAAATTGCCCTTCAAATTTGAGCTGGCTAGAGTGGAAGAAAAAAAAGAGTGGAGTTTCAATGAATGTCAATGGACAGCATGAGTTGCAAACAAATGGTCATATTGTGAAAACTATCAGGACTATGGCTTAGCTGTGGACATGTTTAGTGGCAGCAGGGATAGCTGAACGTTTTGCCATTCATTCCTATAGGACCAATTTCACCACAAGAACGACGATATTCCGTGAACCATTCGGCGAAACGTTCCACAAAGTAATAGCAATCCAATCGGGAACAATCCGCACGTTTTGGTATATTTCTGTCTATGTAGTGTAAAAACTGTGGGAGGAGTTAGGGTGGTAAATTTGGCTATAATAATAATAAGAATAATATATATGTGAGATAACATTAAGTGTTCTTTCTATGCAAGAACACTTAACTAGTTAAACGGGGGCGTAGTCAGCAGCCATACTCTCCGGGTGTGTTTCAGGGCAGCTCTGAGACGACCAACGCAAAAACCGTAATAAAGTAAAGAAAATGTACAGCTACAAGTGCCCTGGTGTGAGAGATCGGGTCTCCGAGCCATAGGGCGCAAAAGTAAGAAATGCAGGGCGGATAGGCCCCCAGCGACCACTGATATAGGCAACTTACTCTGGAGGCCGCAGTCAGCCATGAGGCCAGAAATGGTGACACACTCAGATGGACCTTACCGGTGCTCCAGTGAAGCATCCTTTGCTGATATCGGAGAGCTGGAGTTGCCAGCTATCAGACGCAATGCCACTGTGTCTCCTATGAAGACTGCTGAGCAGCTTGTTACAGAGGGAACTCTGAAAACCCTCCTAGGAGACCTCAGCCGAAACATTGCTGCAGACATCAACGCATTTAAGAAGGAGATCAGTGGGGTATCTGTGTGCCTCCATGATACAGAGCTTGCCACAACTGTGCATGAGATCCGACTCACTAACTTGGACAGTGAGCTGACAAGACTCAAACATGAACAGTCCCAAATATTGAACTGCATGGCGGCCATGGAGGACCACAGACACTGGAAAAAATATTAAAATGAGAGGCTTCGCCGACAGTATTATGGTGGCTGAAATCCCACATGTAGGGAGGAGATTCCTTACTAGCCTCTTCTCAGCCAGTCTAAGGCCATATCCTGGATGGTTGCTACTGACTACCGGCCCCACAGGCAGGCGCACCGAACATCAGCAGAGACATCATTATCTGGTACCAAAAAGGCCCAGACAGACAGGCATTAATGTCCGCAGTACGCAACAAATCCTTGTCCCTGTACCATTTCGAGGAGCACACTCTATCTTTCTATCCTGACCTGCCCAGGGCAACTATGGACTGGCGGCGGTCTCTACATCCACTAACCTTGGATCTTGCTAAACACAAAATACCATACAGGTGGGGTTTCCCGAAGAGACTTTTAAGTGAATCCAGGACTCTTAAAGTCACTGAAACCACAGAGACTGCTAGCACACTCCAAAAACTTGGACTATCCACCACAGCTGCGGCAACTCATTCCCCAGGCCACTCATCATAGCCCGCCACCTGGGACTTATCCCAAGTTCGCCCAGTCATGCTTGCGGCCCAAAGGAAGAATCCTGCTTCCTAGGAGATATCTTGAATGACACCATTCTACCAAGTTTACCTATAGCACTGTTTGCAACCTCTTTTGCCATATTGTTTTAAACGTTTATATTATGTTTAATTGTCTTGCCTTGACATCTCTATAACAGGGTACCCAGAAGTACTCCCATTAGGCCGAGTCTCACCCTACCACCTCCTGCTGGCACCAGGGAATAGACTTCCCGTTTGCGTATTCCCCCCACCCCCATGTTATGTAACCATGCACCACAAGATACCTCAGAGTTGTGGGTGTCAGCCTCTTATCCTACACCATAGGTGCATGCAGGGCCGGTGCAAGGATTTTTGCCACCCTAGGCAAAAGCAAAATTTGCCGCTGCCCCCCATGTGACACCACAATGCCCCACCCATATGATCTGCCATATGAACTAACACCAGTGCTGCACACAGTGTATATTTACATTAAAAAGCATGTAGAGACATTAAGCTGCAGTGGTTCTGGGGACAATAGTGTCCCTTTAATGTGTGTAGGGGATGTGTTATGTGTTAGTGTAGAGGATCTAAAGTGTGTGCTAATGGAATGTAGTGTATAAGGATATCAGTTTGTGTAGGTGATGCTGTGTGTGCGTGTGTGTGTGTGTGTGTGTAGTGTATGCATTGTGTTTAGGGATAGAAAGAGATAGAAAGCAGTGTGTGTTTGTGTGTAAGATGTATTGTGTGTTTCTAGTTGTGTTTAAGGGATGCATTGTGTGAATCTGTGTTTGTATGTGTAAGGGATGCAAGGTGTGTTTCTGTGTATGTAAGGGATGCAGTGTGTGTGTCTGTAAGGGGTGAATTGAGTGTGTGTAAGGGGTGCATTGAGTGTGTGTAAGAGATGCATTGTGTTTCAGTGTGTGTTTCTGTGTGTATAATGATGCATTGTGTGTTTCTGTGTGTAATGAATGCAGTGTGTGTTTCTGTGTGTAAGGAATGCATTGTGTATTTCTGTGTATGTGTGCAAGGGGTGCATTGTCTTTGTGTGTAAGGATTGCATTGTGTCTGTGTGTAATGGATGCATTGTGGGTTTCTCTGTGTGTAAGGGAAGCATGGTGTGTTTCTGTGTGTGTAGGGATGTGTTTTGTGTTTCTGTGTATGTATAGGGATGCATTGTGTGTGTGTGTAGTGTGAAATAGAGAGTGTGGGATAGGATAGGGGCTGCGTCCTACCAACCCATTTTTGCTTCTCTTTCCCTCCTTACTCAGCCTCTCTCCCCTCTTATCCCTTAGAGCTCTCCCCTCCTGTCCCTCAGTGCTCTCCCCTGCCCCAGTGTCCCTTAGTGATCTCCCCGCCCCTTAGTGATCTCCCTGCCCACTTTCCCTTAGTGCTCTCCCCTCCTGTCCCTTACTGCTGTATCCTGCCCCACTGTCCCTTGCTGCTGTATCCTGCCCCAATGTCCCTTAGAGCTCTCCTCTGCCCCTTAGAGCTCTCCCCTTCTCCCCTTTAGAGCTCTCAACCGTCCGTTATTGGTCTCTTCTCCCAATTCCGTCCCTTATTGGTCTCTCCTCTCTCATGCCCCCCCCCAGTGTTCTCCCTGCCCTCTTTCCCTTAGTGCTCTCCCCTCCTGTCTCTTAGAGTTCTCCCCTCCTGTCTCTTAGTGCTCTCCCCTGCCTCACTGTCCCTTAGTGATCTCCCCTGTCCCTTAGTGCTCTACCCTCCTGTCCCTTACTGCTGTATCCTGCTCCACTGTCCCTTATTGCTCTCCCCTGCCCCACTGTCCCTTAGAGATCTCCCCTGCCCCTTAAAACTATCTTCTCCCATCACTTAGAGTTCTCCCTTGTCAGTTATTTGTCTCTTCTCCCCACCCAGTCCCTTATTGGTCTCTCATGCCCCCCTCCCCCCAGTTTTCTCCCTGCCCCCTTTCCTGTAGTGCTCTCCCCACCTGTCCCTAAGTGCTCTCCCCTACCCCACTGTCCCTTAGTGATCTCCCTGCCCCCTTTCCCTTAGTGCTCTCGCCTCCTGTCCCTTACTGCTGTATCCTGCCCCACTGTCCTTTATTGCTCTGCCTGCCCCAATCCCTTAGAGCTCTCCCCCTCTCTCCCTTCATTGTCTCTCTCTCTCCCCCCTCCCTCACTTCATGGTCTCCCTCCCCCCTCCATGGTCTCCCTGCCCCCCTCTCTTGTCTTCCCCCTCTCTTGTCTCTCTCATCCCCCTCTTGTCTCTCTCTCTTCCCCTCCCTCTCTTGTGTCTCTCTTCCCCCCTTCCTTTCTTGTCTCTCTCTTTTCCCCTTACTCTCTTGTCTCTCTCTTCCATCCTCCCTCTCTTGTCTCTCTCTTCCCCCTCTCTCTCTTGTCTCTCTCTTCCCCCTCTCTCTCTTGTCTCTCTTCCCCCTCCCTCTCTTCCCCCTCTTCCCCTACCTCTCTCTTGTCTCTCTTCCCACTCCCTCTCTCTTGTCTCTCTTCCCACTCCCTCTCTCTTGTCTCTCTTCCTGTCTCTCTCTTCCCCATCCCTCTCTTGTCTCTCTCTTCCCCTCTCTTGTCTCTCTCTTCCCCCTCCCTCTCTTGTCTCTCTCTTCCATCTCCCTCTCGTCTCTCTCACCCTCTCTTGTCTCTCTTCACCCACTTCTTCTCTTGTCTCTTCCCCCACTCCCTCTCTTGTCTCTCTCTTTCCCCTCCCTCTCTTGTCTCTCTCTTTCCCCTCCCTCTCCTGTCTCTATTTCCCCCTCCCTCTCTTGTCTCTCTTTTCCCCTCCCTCCCTTGTCTCTCTCTTCCCCTCCCTCCCTTGTCTCTCTCTTTCCCCACCTCCTTCTCTTGTCTAGCTCTCTCTTCCTCCCTTCCCCTACCTCTAGTGTAGCGTGGCCAAGCTCCGTCCGGGCAGCGGTACAGGAGCTTCTGTTTCTGTTTCCACGCTACACTGAGGGACTGACAGGAGGAAGTGCTTCCCTCCTGCCCATCCCTCTTTTCTTGTGCGCCCGGGCTGGTGCACCCTAATGGATGCGCCGGTCTGGGCAGAGCTGCAGCCTCCTGAGGTTCTCTATAGAGCGCTCAGGTGGCTGCAGCATGAGGGACCGATGCTCCTAGGCAACTGCCTAAGTCGCCTATAGGAAGCGCCGGCCCTAGGTGAATGCACCACTTACTTCCCTACGATATTAAGAGGCCAGTGGCCCTTGCTTCCCCTCGCTGTCATAAGTTAGCTCCCTGGATTACTAATCCAGGGGCAGTAGGTCCTGATTTCAGTCTGTATTTCTAAACTTGTTTAACTTGACTTTTTTAAACTTGTGATTTTTATCTGGTTATACCACACATGTTTGTTACCATGCACAGCTAGAAGCAGCCACATTATGTGGACCTATAGTCCAGTGGTACCTAATTCTACTATCTCATCTACACACGCCCAGTAAACATTGACTTATTGTTCCAAGATGCCTGCCGATAGCTTAGACATGCCTGACAACCTGCATCACAAAGTGTGGATTAACCAATTTTTCTATAAGTCATTAAACCTGACTAATTGCACTCTCTCTACTATCAAACCGCATACACACGTGCAGTCTGATTAACTTGCTTAAAAACCTTTTTTGGTCCAAATGCACCTCACCGCTTTTTACCAATGGTCCACACCTGAATGCATTGACCTAACCACGCTGTTATTACTCTAACAAAAAAAGTGCAGTTTATTGTTTTGTTTGATATACATCACCTGCTTTATTGTTTAATACTTTACTGTGGCTATTGTCCATGCTGTATACCTCCACATCAAAAAATAAAATAAAGAATTTAAAATGAAATTTGTTAAACTTCAATTACTGATAACATAAACTGGTTAAATAAACCATATTAAATAATTTGATAACATTAACAGGTTTATTTAATAAGTGTGAAATAAAACTGAATTTTACATTTAAGGTCAAAGTAGCCAAAATGGAAAAGTTCTCTAAGTCAGCTATGCTTTCAAATCAAGTACTCAGGTACCTTGAATTTGAAAATCACTTTCAACGCACTTTGAATTCTCAATTTTAGAAAATAACCCTGTACAATGTTCCATTTCAACCTCATGAAATAACCCAACTGGGTTATGAAGAAAACCTTATCCTCAGCTCTATTATCCTCTCAGTGCCTTCAGTTGCCTTTAGGCCCACCATTTTCCATCATTTAATGGTCAATATTGAGCTTTAGTTCCTCCAAGAAAGTGCTGGCAAAAATAGTATACAGTAATGTTTTGTCTATGGGATTGGATGGGAGGATGTGCACCCCTGTTGGCACAAGTAAAGATTTTTCTGGGCTTAGAAATAGTGCTCTCTCCTAGATTATCTTGGTGGTCAAATAAAAATGGTGAAATCTGTGCTTGCACCAACACTCTCTTGCAGTGTAGGTGTATTATCCCAAGGGGAATCCTGTGATATTGGAGTGGGTATGTGAGTGAACCTATGCCAGAACTAATTCATTCATTGATTGCTTTTGGATAGAAATGAAGATACAGTTAAATACACTAAGCCAGAAAAAAATGCTTCTAAAAGTTATACAAAAATTAATTTGACATCTTCAGATCTGTTATGACATTTAAAAAAAAAAAGCTGCCCTTCTACTACTATAGATTAGAATCAGCTGACATTTTTTTATTACAAGCTCTTTCTTCAACGGTACATTTTTATGTTTAGATTTTTTTTTATCTCTTTAAATCACTGTTCCAAGATTCTGGAAGGCAAATTTGTCTTATGAAGGTGTGAAAAAATAATTGGAGGAAATCAGTGTATCATACAAATCGATGACTAAACTTGGTTCATCATTTTAAATATAAATAATAGTATTGTAAAGGGCAATTCAATTAAATTTATATTAGAAATTTAATTAAATTATTTTAATTCTTTTTTTTTTACAATTTATACTGAATTGAGAAAGCTAAATATCACAAATTCTAGGTATCGCTACATTTCTGAAGAGTTGAATTTTATGAGCTGCAACGTAAAATGCTTAATAAGGAGGAATTCTATGGCAGAATAGTCAGATTCTATTTTAGAAGTTTTGTAGTGTATTCTCCCCGTTAAATATAATTGATGTAAACTTTTTTATGTAGTAAACAGAAGTACGTATAAATGAAAAAAAAATTTCTAACAATTCTATTTAAATTTTAAAATGCTAAAGCTGCTTATACTGCAAAGGCTGTTTATACAAAGCTTCTCACATTTTCCAATATTTCAAATGGCCAGCTTCACAGGCTGAAGGCCTTCCATTTTTCTAGCAGAGGTAGCTAATTTACAAAGTTCAAATCTTCTCGCAGCCCAGTGCAGAGTATTGAATTAATTATTGTTATTATTATTGGTATTTAAGTAGTGCCAACTTATTCCACACTGCTTTACCATATCATAAAAGGGGGAAATGTAACAATAAATGAGACAATTACAAAATGATACAGAAACAATAGTTAGGTGAGGACCCTGCTCAGATGAGCTTACAGTCTAGAGAAGTGGAGTATAAGGACACAATAGGAAGGGCATCAAGGGAGACAGCAACCAAACAAGGTGGAAGCGTAACAGAACTGAAGGTTAGAGTGAAGTGTGGCTCTCTAGAATAGACTGGTGACATAGACGTTGCTCTGGGAGGCTACAAGTATTTTAAAACAGATAGGTTTTGAGGGACTTCTTAAATAATTGAAGACTAGAGGAAAGTCTGATAGGGATAGGCAGGCTGTTCCAAAGGAAAGTAAACACCCGTGAAGCCCTGCAAGCGCGAGTTAGCAATAAGGGTGCAAGGAGCGGACAGGAGAAGGTCACCGGTAGAGTGAAGAGATTGAGAAGGGGCAAATCTATGAATCAGTGAAGAAATTTAATATGGGCTAAAGTTGTTTAGAGCTTTATAGGTAAGGGTAAGTATTTTTAATTGACACCCATAGGATACAGGAAGCCAGTGTAAGGTTCAAGAGAAGGGCAAGGTATGAGAGGAGTGACAGGAGAGAAAGATCAGTCTGGTGGCAGCATTCATTATAAATTGTAGTATAAATTGTAGTAGGGCAGTACAGCTTCTGGGGAGACCAGTTAGGAGAGAATTGCAGTAATCCATGCAAGAAATTACAAGAGCATGAACAAGTTCCTTGCACAAGAAAGGAGCAGATGCAAGCAAAGTTTTTAAGGTGGAATCGACAGATTTTAGCGACAGACTAGTTTTGAGGCGCAAAGGTGAGGCCAGGATCAAAGATAACACTAAGGCAGTGAACTTTCAGGGATGGGCTAATACAGGTACCGTCAACTTGAAGGGCAAGAGAAAGAGGAGGATCAGTATTACGAGGAGGAAAAATAAGAAGCTTCAGAGAAAAATTTCAGAAAGCAGGCGGACAACCAGTCAGAGATTGAAGAAAGGCAAGTGGTGACACATTGCAGAACAGTGGGAGAGAGATCAGGGGAGGAGAGTTATCTCTGGATGTCATCAGGGTTTAGGTGGTAGCAGAAGCCAAAGGAATTAATGAGTTTGCCAAGAGAGGTAGTATACAGAGAGAACAGAAGAGGAACAAGAACAGAGATTTGGGGGACTCCAACCAGACAGGATGATGGGAGGAAGTGTCATTGGATAAGGAGACACTGAATGAATGATAGCAGAGAAACTAGGAGAACCACGATAGGACAGTGTCCCAGAGGCTGAGGTATAGAAGAGTGTGGAGAAGAAGGACATGATCAGCAGTGTGAAAGGCAGCAGAGAGGTCAAAAATAATTAGTACGGAGTAGTGGCCTTTCGATTTAGCTGTGATTAGGTTATTGGTAACTTTAATCAAAGCAGTCTCAGTGGAGTGAGGGGTATTGGAAGCTAGATTGAAGAAGGTCAAGGAGTGAGTTGGAATTGAGACAAATTATTCAAGTCTTTCTTGAAGCTGTGAGGAAAAAGGAAGCAAGGATATAGGGCAACACTTGGAAAGGGAGGACAGTTCAAGAAATGTTTTTTTTTTTTTTTTAGGATTGCTATGGCATTAGCATGTTTAGGTCGAGCAGGGACAACACCGGAAGAAAGAGAGCAGTTGAAGATGTGCATTAAGCATGGTCCCACAAATGTTTTTTTGTCCCAGGTCCTGCAGTTGGTATATGTGGCCTGACTACACCTCCCATAAACATTTGATGGAAAAACACAGCATCTCACTGGAAAAGGTTAATGGGAGTCCATCATGTGACTACTCAAGTAATTTATTTATTTATTTTTTTTAAACATTCTGTGTTTATTGAGTTTTCATAATCAAAACGTACCATGACAGAAAGGAAACTGTTATTAGGCAGATCATTTATAGCGTTCAACCGTTTCTGCTGTTAGTCAATTACATGGTTTGTTGTCAGGGTACCGTGGTCATACAGTAGGTTGATATGTCTCACTAACCTATGGTCTGTGTTTGGTGGTCTGCGTATGGGGTTTCCATCAAGTGGTGAGGTTGTTTGGCTGTTTTGCTGTTCTGAGGTCAATGTCATTCAAAACATATCGTATATACAAAATATAATAAAACCAAAATTATACAGTAACATAAACAATTGTAACCATTGGTCTCAGACACGGTGTCGTGGTCCAACTTGTTGCTATGGGAGCCACAATTTGGGGTCTAAATTGTGCGTGTGGATATGGTGAAGGTCAGCCTCTTGTAAGTCGCGTAAGTGGGCCAGGGAGTGGTCTTTTGTGTTAGGCTTATGAATGGGTTGCTGGTCCAGACTCCTTTGTGGACTTAGTTCCGTGACCTGGATTAGGGACTGCAGTGTTTTTGCCTAAGAGTGTTTCTCTCCTTGTGCTTGCCCTCAGCAAGTGCTTGGGCTTCCCTCCACTGCCTGTTTTGTTGGGCCTGACTCAGTCGTGGGGTCAAGTGCATGGGGTGTAAAAGTCCCAAGTGACAGAGAGCAAAAAGGTAGGCTAGGTTAGGTACCATCTTAGCATGGTTTTGTAGGCCTGCTCCTTGTGGTTTACACATATGGATATGGAAGCAGTGGCCTTCCAAATGTCTTGCCAGTCTGTCGGATCTTCCAGGGGTCCCAGGTCCCTCTCCCAAGCCGACACATAGGCCAATGCTCCTGAGGGTAGGTTAGTAATTAGGAGTAAGTAATTGTCGGGGATCTGTCCTTTATGGGTTGGCTTGTGTATGCATACTCGTGTGAAGGTCGTGAGTTTGGTGGTGGCTGCAGTTGTGTTTTCTGGGAGTTCTAGGAAGCTTTTTATCTGTATGTAACTAAAAAAGTTGTGTAAAGAAAACAGATAAAAAACCTAATAGGTAAGCACCAGTATACCCTGGTGTATAGCTATAAAGGTAGTGCAATGAGACCTGAAAAATGGTTACTAAAAACACTATGTCACTGCAAGAAATGACTGCCACCTACGGTTAAAGGATATATGAGCTAAATACCTATTGAATCGACAATAGTAGCTGCAGGACTCAGTGTGAATGATAGAAATGTTGTATATTGGTAACAATGTGTAGAAATATGTATCAGCTCGTTATTACTTTACTCCCCATATGAGGGCAAGAAGAAAAAAACAGTTATCGTTTTTTCTTCTTGCCCTCATATGGGGAGTAAAGTAATAACGAGCTGATACATATTTCTACACATTGTTGCCAATATACAACATTTCTATCATTCACATTGAGTCCTGCAGCTACTATTGTTGATTCAATAGGTATTTAACTCATAAAAAAGTTGTGTGTTGTATGTTGAGTGTTGTTGCGGTAGGTCATTGTGTTGGGAGTAATTTCCCTTTAGCAAAGAAGTGGTAGAGCCTGTAGAGATCATTATATTCATAATGCTCAAAATCTTTAGGATACATGCTTGGCGTTGGATCATTGATGAGAGCGAACTTTCTGGTGAGTTTGTCCCATATGCTTATGGAGTTGGTTAGTGGTGGAGGTATGGATGGTAGTGTGAGACAGGATTTTCAGGGCACCCAAAGGTAAAGGGATGGGAAATCAAAGCCAAAAAGGTTCTACCCAGCGTTTGACCCTGATTGGGGAGTGTAGACTTTGTATGTGGGTGAGTTGTGTTGCATGGTAATAGTGCTGGAAGTGGGGTACTTCTGTTCTGTTAGGGATGTAAATTGTTGTTCGCTTCACTCTGGGTCATTTGTTTGACCATTTGAATTTATCTATTTGTGTTTGTAGATACTTGACGTCCGAGGTAGGAATTGGGATGGGGAAGGTTTGAAAGAGGTAGAGAAAGCATGGCAGTAGATTCATCTTTACCGAGGTTAGGCATCCTAGCCATGACAAAGACAAGTCCCTCTAGCTGTGAAGGTCTTCTGTGGTTCATTGTAGCATCGGGGTAAAGTTTAAGGCGTAAGTGCGGTGTAGTTCTACTGGCTATGTAATTCCTACATGTGAGAGGTGTTGTATCTGAAGGCATATGTATTTTGTAGTATGTTTTTATACCCTGTAGTTATATTGAGCGCCAGTGCTTTGGTTTTGTCTAGGTTTAGCCTATATCCTGAAACCTCAGAATATTCGTCTAGTAGCTTCAGAAGCAGCGGGAGGGTGTTTAGTGGGTTCGTGAGCATCAGAAGGAAGTCATCAGCATATGCTGCCACTTTATATATTTGTGTGCGTGCTGTGATGCCTGTGATCGATTGTGTGGAGCGAATGAGGTGCAGCAAGGGTTCAAGAGAGAGGGCAAAGAGGATGGGGGATAGTGGACATCCCTGTCTCATTCCCTTATATATGGAGAAGGAAGGTGGATTCGTGTTAGGTATTAGGAGGATGGCAGTGGGGTTGGAGTAGATTGTTTGCAGAGCATCTAGAAAAGGTTTAGGGAATCTAAACTTCTACATGTTAGCAAAAATGAATGGCCAGAGTAATTTGTCATATGCCTTCTCTGCATTGAGGGATAGGAGTAGGGTTGGGATAGAGCGGCGGTTAGACACCCAGATCAGGTCCAGTATCCTTCTGGTGTTGTTGCTGGCTTGATGTGAGGGAATAAATCCCACCTGCTCTGGGTGGACCAGTTTGGTGAGGTATGGCAGGAGTCGGTTGGCGAGTATCTTGGTGAATATTTTCACGTCTACATTTAGTAGGGAGATGGGTCTATAGTGGCCTGGGTCCATGAAGGGTTTATTGGGCTTGGGTAGAAGGCATATGTTTGCCTGTAACATTTCTTTGGGGAGTGGATCCCCCCCATAGTAGGGAGTTGTATAGCTGTCCTAGGAGGGGAAGGAGGACATCTTGGAATGTCTTGTAGTAAATACCTGAGTATCAATCTGGACCTGGACTCTTGTTGGGTTTTGTAGTAACTATTGCGGCAGCCACCTCCCATTCAGAGATTTCTATAGAGAGTTGTGTGATTGCATTTTTTGGGAAGAGTGGGTAGTTGTGTTTTTTCTAGGAAAGAGTGTATGCGATCTTGTAGGTTGGTATTTTGTTGTCTGTGCTAGGGGGATTGGTCAAATAAGTCAGAGAAGTATTTTTGAAATGTCTCTGCGATTCTTGTGGGTATGTCTATGGTGTGTCCCGATGGGGTGCGGATGTTGGTTATGTGTTTAGCTTGGGTGCGCTTGCGTAGCCTACTTGCAAGGAGTGTATCGACTTTGTTGGATTTTTCATAGAACATTTGTTTAGTCCATTTTAGGGCTTTTGTTGAGTCAGCTGCCATTGCATTCTTGAGGGCTTGTCTCTGGTGTTGGAGTTGTGTTGTGAGGTCAGGAGTTGGGGTTTGTTTGTGTTTGCTTTCGAGGTTCTTGATTGTTGTGAGAATGGTTTCTATGTGTGCGAGGAATTTTTTTTGTGTGTGCAGTGGCTATGCTGATGAGGGAGCCTCTGGTTACTGCCTTGTGGGCTGCCCATAGGACTGGCTGGGATTGTACTGAGTCTTTGTTTGTAGTGAAGTAGTTTGTGAGTTCAGTCTTGATTTATTGTTTGTGGGTCATGGAGTAAAATGGGGTTTAGCCTCCAGGACCCTGGTCTGGAGATTTGTGGCAGTTGGAATGTCACTGAGATGTCAGCATGGTCAGACCACGTTATGTTGCCGATTGAGGTGGCTGTTGTGAGCGGGAGGAGAGATAGGAAGATAAGGAAATAATCTATGCAGGAATATCATGTGAGTAGAATATATAATCCTTCGTTGTTGGATGGTGTATTCTCCATATTTCTATCAACTTGGTCTGGGATATAAAGTCTGCCATGAGTTTGTCCGATCTGGAGGGTTGGGTTTTTGCTTTGGCCTGGGATGGATGTTGTAACAGATCACCTGGACCCCGACTGAGTACCTCCATTGAAGGATGCTCCTAGCACTTCCTGAGGGCTCCAAACACTCCAGCCGACACCATAACCACCGTAGACTCCTTCAGAGGGCAAAACAGGAACAAGCTCTTACAAGAGCTTAGTAGTGATTTTAGCAAGAGAGTATGACTAGTATAGCAATCCCTTGTAGCAGATTCCCCCAATAAAAGACGACACTCCAAATTGAGGGTGAAGTAGAACTGAGGTTTTTAATGACACACTCTGCTTTTATGCAATTCTCCCATGCAAGGGAGACGCCCACAGACAATTATGAATTACCCTTTCACACACTGGTTACATCCCACACATCTCCTCCCCTTAGCCTGAGAGGTAACACAATTAGCCGTACAGTTTAAAACATACTTTTTACCCAACTTTCATAACTCTAAAACAATACATCCAATATTAATAAAAGTAATATTATTAATCAGCAAATTTCAAATACAAACATACCCAAAAATCATTCGAATCTGTTCAGCCGTTCGGGAGATAGATATGTCACCTTTGACCGACCGCAAGCACATTTTCATGCCCAAAACAGTTCCAGAGGATCAGGCTGTGCGGCCAGTCTATTTCCCATGTTAAAGTCAGTTCAAACCGATGAACGACAACCATTCGAATTGTCGATTGAACTGTTGAATGAACTGTCGAATGCATTAGTTCCAGGGAAGGTAAAACTTCAGCGGTGTTCGTGCCGTTCTGTAGCTGATTTTAGTTCTATGAGTTTGACGGCACACACCGCTGACTGCATTCAAATGAATCAAAATGGCCGCCACCACGTGTTCAGTTTTCTAATGGTGGCCACTTCGACTACTTCGGCACTTCGGCTGCATCCGAAGTGCCATGACAAAACTGCATGTCCCTTCCCAAAGTACTTAAAGGGCCAGAAACAGCACAATGAAATACAATATGCCCAGATACTGTATTTAAAGGGCCAGATCTTCCAGGGACCATAATCACATGGCAGGAGGCTGGCAATCAGTCTTCTCCAATGCCTAGTGGTGAGGTCGGTTTCACCACAGATGTGTTAGTCTATCTATCGTTGGGGTATATGTAGTGTTAAAGCCCCTCCAATGATTTTGCAGCAGTTGGGGTGAAGGCTGATATGGGTTTGTAAAGTGATCCACTATTCTGGGACTGGGATTGTAGGGGCGTAGATGGACGCGATCATGTATTTGGATGGGCCAATTGTTCCTGCTATCATAAGGAAATGTCCGTGGGGGTCTTTATGTGTGTTGGTGGCTTGAAGGGGAATGATTTCCTTAACAGGGTTGCTACTCCATTGTGTTTGCCTGAGTTTGAATTGGCTAGGTGGCAGGCCTTAAAGTGTCGGCTCAGGAGAGGGAAGGGGCGTGCGTCCGAGTAGTGTGTCTCCTGCAGGAGGATAAAGTCTGCTTTGGTACGGTTGGCCAACGCATGAGTTTATGTTGTTTTGAGGGGTTATTAAACCGTTTGCAGCTGATTAAGATGCATGTTAGATTAGTAGGCATTGTAGTATGGGTGGGTGTGTTGTAGCAGCGTGGGGGAGCAGAAAGACCGATACCCAAGCAATGTGCAGTCCCCCGACCCCCCAACGAGAGGGTCTTTCATGTAGCAATCTGATGAGACCACTATAAAACATCACAGAGAAAAAACAAATAGCAATAACTGCCTGGTCTTTGGACTTGTGCTAGACTAAGTGGGTTGGGGTGTGCGGGTTCATCCTGTTTTCGTTGTTTCATGAAACTCTTGTCCCTGATGTTGTGGGACATAGTGTGGGGTGGCTATAAGGTGCATCCCGCTCTGGGCGTGTGTAGGTCTTAGTTGGTGCACATAGATGGGGGAGGCTTGGTCAGGGCTATCCTAGTTGGTGCTGAAGGAAGGTCAGGGTAGAATATATGGGTCCCTGCATAACCTTCAAGTTTGGAGTATGTATGTAGTAATTGTTTAGTTGTTTCGTGGGGTCTGTGTGGGTACATTTCTTGCTATACACATACATATATAGATATACACATATTTACCGACCCATACATACTCACATACTTTTTTATATAATTATTATTTTCTTTTTTATTTATTCCCCCGTTCTTTTTTTCTTCCCTCCTTCCCCTTATCCCTCCCCCCCACCTTGAGAATATTTTCAGTTTAAGTTTAAATATCCCCTCCCCCCTCCGCTGCTGTATAGATTCTCCCCCTGTCCAGTGACCTGCCTGTCCATCTCCCCTCACCTCCTGTTGCCTCGCCCCCACCAGTACATTTTATCAGCTGTGATGCCATAAGAGAGTGTGGTGTAAAAATGGCCCGTGTCCTAAAGGGGGGGCAAGCTTGAGGATGCTCGTGAATGGTCCCCCCCCTTATTTTTGGGGGAAGGTAATCAGAGTTTGGGCATCCATCTTGGTTCCCCCTCCTCGCGTAATAAGAGATGGAGGTCCCGTTTAGTCAATGGCATTGAAGCTGCAGCCTCACTGTGCTCTGAGTCAGAGGCTGAGTCTTCCATGAGGAAGATGGCGCCGGGCCTCGTGGGGGCCTGAGTAGAGACGCTACCGATGGCGGTAGGTCACATTTTATGTGGTTACCTCCCATGATGGCAGGCGGCTGTTGGGGTCCCGACACGCAGGAGGGTGTTCTGGGAGGTCCATGCACCGATTTTAACTTTGTAAGTAGCTGTATTAAGGGCCCTTTCGCGGGAGCTTTCACTCTATGCGGCCATCTTGGTTCCCGGTCAGGCTCCGCCGTCCGATTTTATTTTTAAAATGTAATTTTATTACAATTGAATAAACAAATATGTTTTCTATCAAGTGAAACTTCCACATTGTCTGAGCACCATGAAGGTGTAGGAATTTGCCATAAAAGCCTCACATTTTGGCTGACCGCTCTGCTTCGTGAAGCCCTGGTGAAGAGGTTTTTCTGTCTTTTGTTTTTTTTGCAGGTCAATGCTGGAGCAAAGGAAAACAAAGTGGAAAATAACTGGGGTTTGGGGGCAAAATGTGAATTTGCAAAACCAAGAAAAAGTGAATTTATGTTATGTATAAACAATTTGAAATTGAATGGGTTTACTGGATAGCCATGTAAAGAAGTGAATAATATAAATTACTTTTTCACAATGCTACATATTTAAGCATCCAAATAATACTGTTTTCATGTGACCAGGTAGAGAAAGCTAGGTGATTAAAACATTGAAAGAAAAAATAGACAGACTGGTAACCAGATAGAGCTGATATGCCCCCTGATTATTGCTGTCACACTAGATATTGTATGGAATATAAGGTTTCATCGTAAAAAAACTGAGACAACAAAAAGCATCAGAGATGAAATGGAAGTCTCTTGCTGCTTTTCCTGTGTGATCTATTTTGTGAAACATGGATATCTATGGCAGTCATGACAGCAATTGATTTGTAAATCCATGCTGTGCATGTTAGGGTAAAATTTAATTAATATACATATTGGGGGGGAAGTACAATATGCAATATATATATATATATATAATAGATCCACAGCAATAATACTCATGTTTAGAAATTAGTCTGTAGACAAGACACATTGTTTTTGTTCCAAATTACCTTTTAGTTCAATAAATAGTTATTAGTAAGTTAGCTTAAATGTCTCAGAACAGCCACTCCCCAATGAAAGGCTCCTTCTTTGTCTGTTTGAAACATTGGGAGGTATACTATAGGTGTTACCAACCTGATATGATAGTAGATGGCTTCGTCTATAATAGTTCAAGAGAAGTAAAAAAGTATCTCAGACACTCTAGAATGTAAACAAACCCTAAAGCAACATATTAAGTTTATTTGTGCCAATTATTTCATACTCAGACATACCAGTAGGTGGAGTAGGCTACAAGTTCCTGACTGTACTAACAGCACCAAGCTTGTGCGTTTTTTAAATTTATTTTGATATACTTTTTTTAATTTTGTTACAGGGAGAGAGTGAGATATGTACCACTGGCTCTCTTGTGTGACTTTCACATCATGGCACAAGCAACAAAAAAGTGGATATTGGGATGGGATGTCCGGATGCCTAAGAACCCAGCATCTACAGCCACCTAAGATGTAAATACAGCTTTGCTCTTACGTCACATTTTCGACTATTAACTGGTTCAGTTAGTAGTGAAGCCACCGTGTTTCGCAGTTTTTATATTTGATGCTACAAGCATTTTACAGAACTATCATTTTTATGACACTTAAAAGGATAATAACTATTTTTTTCATTCATATGTTTTACAGCCTAAGGATTATTATAATAAATAGTTCTTACCTCCTGATCAACAGATGTCACTCACTGATACTGGATAGAAAAGAGAACTTGGTATTTGCACATATGTCCCCTAGAGTCTTAGTTCAGAAAAAATAGTAAACTTAGTGTCAATATGGTCTATATAGAATTTAAAATCCAAACCTAAAATGCTTCCCAGTGTATTTTTTTTTACCTTAAAATATTTCTGTGTTGGTCATATTGATACTTTTCATGCAGTGGTTTAGGCTTTTGTTGAAAGTAATTTTTACCTTGGGAGATGTAGGATGCATGGCTGTCTGTGGGTGGCACTCCATGGCGAGGAGCAGGAGCAGGAGCTCGGTGGACAAAAGAGGATTTACTTCCTCCACCTGATTCTGCATCGGTGGTTTCAAAGGGAAACTCCATATACAAGTTGTCATCATCCTCATAAGCAAAGCTGTAAGGGTCTTCTTCATCATAAGTGGAGCTATAACTGGCCTCATCCCAGTATGTGTCTTGAAGGCTGCTGTCTACTCTTCCTACAGCTGTAACAAACAAACATATTCATTTTTTAGTTATTATATAAGTATTGTAACTAAATACAATTTTCTTATCTGAAGACACCTCTGCCCTGGTAACTATATCCTCAGGTGTTAGTGAGTCATGTTGGCAGTTTGGAAGAATAGCCATATTACACAAACGGAAGTTTTTGAAATTTTATTTATTATTCAGGCAAGTAAAATTACATTGCTTACAAAATGTCAACAGCAGTCTGACATAATTACACAATATATCTACATGACTGAAGAAAAATAGGTGCTATTTTATAATTATGTTTTAAAAACTGTAGTTCATAAAATGGCACAACAAATATGTTGAATAATCTGAGCTAATAAGTATGAACAATTCCATATATGTAGAGTAAAGTAATGGAGGCTGAAAACAAAAAAGATACACAAGAAGGTTCCCTAAGTTAAAGGGACACTATAGTCACCAAAACAACGTTAGCATTATGAAGCAGTTTTGGTGTATAAATCATGCCTCTGCAGTCTCCTTGTTTAATACTCTGCCATTTAGGAGTTGAATCACTTTTGTTTATGAAGCTCTAGTTATTAAATTTATTAACTATAGAAAATGACAGACGTCTCATAGAAGAGAAATGATTGCGTAGCTTAATCTCATAAGATTAATGTCCTTCCTAAATTTGGCATTTAACTTCTTGTATCCTAAAAGTGTGACTCAAATTCAACATTGCTTAAGTTTATTTTTATTAGGCCTTATGGATCTAAACAATTATGTTGGTTACAGATGAAGTATCAAAAAATCTGATGGGCCATCAGGTTGGACTCTCTCAAATAGTATTATGTGCTCTTAATCATGTTTGACAGATGCGTAATGAGTACACATTTTTAAACTGTAGCATCCTCAACAGAGACAAATTAGTTAGACTCCATGATGCATTTCAAATGCTTAATATTCGTACTTAGCATTGTGTGTACTAAAAATAGGCACAATTACTTATAGAAAAAGACAGGAAATTATATACTGGGTAGAGTGACAACATTTATTTTCCTGTTAATTATTGTTCAATTAATTGAAAAATGAGGATGTCTACCAATCATTTTCTTGATTTAGTGTGATCTAACAGGTGCCATCTAAATGTTTTCACAAATGTAGAATAACTCCCAGAGTAGCAGAGTATAAAGGGAGAAACTATCCTCCAGGACCCATCACCCTCTATTCCTGCCACGACACCACCAACTAGACCTAGCCACCAAGTTAACATGAAGTCAAAGAAGACTTGAAGAACAGTTTCCATATATGAAAAAGATAAAAAGGTATAACTAATAATGAAAACTCATGTTGTATATTATGTTCTTCATGAGTAATCCAGGAGTAACACTACATATTTTACTTTTAATAGATTGGATCCCAGTACAGCAATTGAGTTGTAGTCACTATCAAGCCAAAAGAGCTGTACAAAACTGTTTTTTCTCTCACCAAAATTACATATACATTTACCATTATCAATGTTGGATTCTCCACTTTCCCATTCTTGGTTAAAGGGTGGTTCTGGACCTATGGGTTGTAAAGCAGGTACATATCCTTGACCTTTCGGCTTATCTTTAATAGAAGTCTGGAATGCTATGTAGACATCATCTTCTGTAGTAGCAACAATATGTGGCTCAAAATCATCTTCATTTCGGTTTCCTTCCTCAGGGTATTCCATGTCTTTATTCCATGGCAGGTTTTTATCAATTTCTTCTGTGTAATCTGTTAAAAACACATATCTGCTATGATATTTGTATGTACTATATGACAAATCTTTAAGCTATTTTAATGTAAGAAACACTATTGTCAAAAAACACTTATATATCACTGGACTTTGCAGATCAAATATATTGCTTATAGGTAGCACAATTGTAGTCATAAGTTGTAATGTAAGACTTAATGTGTCAGGCAACGACTATCCACTTGGCTATATTATGTGTAACAGAAAATTGACACCCAGTCCCCTGATCAAAATTGATTCCTCCTATAAGTCAGTGAAACAGGTGATGTTCTGTAACCCTTATGGCAGTTTCTGTAGTTTAAACCTTTGGGTGCCAAAAGGTTAAGAAATACATTAAATATATTTGGTTTACAATTCTGTATTGTTATGAATACTTAATGTGACAAAACCCCTGTTGTGGGAATACCAGGACTCCTGATTTTGCATGCTGTTCGTGCATTTGGCACTATTACATTCCCTTCTAATAAAACTGAACAAAATACCCAACAGGCAGACCACACACAAGGGGAGTGTGCCGCTTATTAACCATCCAGAAGCTGTGGTTAACTACAACTATTTGACGAACGGCTGGGTGGTCACTGTTCGTATGAGCAAACACGTGACGGCGGCCTTCTTCAACTGACGAACGCCTAGCTGTGTTTGGTCGTCGACGGCATGAAACCATTTTCGGCCACTATTTCTCACGAACACCGCAGGGACTTCCAACCTTCCATCCCTTCGTCTCCATTTACACAAACACAGTGCCGTTCGGTACATTCTAACTCCTGAACGAGACCGACCCAAGATAGTTAAATCCGTGGAGCTATTTTCTGAACAGTTTTCTAACGAACAGTCGGTGAAAGACTCTTTAGCTCCATGGCGATTTGACTGTGTTCGTAAGATCTGAGTGCTGTTCAGCTATATTGAGCACTCAGACCCAAGCTATCTGGGGATATGTCGAATGCAGGGGTTCCGTTCGGTAAAATATAAGTTATCGATTTAATGTATTTTGTTACAGTTGTAAAATGAAAATATTTTCTCTACCTGGACATAATTGAGTTTACTACAGACACTTAACCCAATTATCTCCGGGATAGATAGGACGGATTTCAATGTTTATGTGCGAGTGTTTTATGTTGTACTGAATAATGATTGGTGCGAGTAATTTATGTTGTACTGAATAATGATTGGTTACTGTAACTTGTGTTTCAGTCCTCCACAAGGTCCCTGTGGGAGTATACCTTGCTGGAGGTCCTGCATAAAAGGCTAAGCTGTGGCCGTCATTAAACAGATCGTTTTACCCCTTCATGAAGTTTTGGCTCATGTTTGGGGGATTGGGAGCTATACTTCACTACACCTTCTATTCTACTTGGATTTTGGGAGACACTGGACGGATTTACTCAGTTGGAGTATAAAGGATCTGTTACCATTAGTAACCACTTCCCTCTGAAGCTGATCTAGAACGGCAATCAGAAATGTCCTCTATTGCTGTCCCACATTTATGTGACAATCTACTTTCTAATGATTAGACACTAACTGTAGCTCTCCTGGGAACATGCTTTCTGTCCCTTCATTAGAGACATCACTAAAGTTGAAGTTCCCATTCCACAAATTTGGACAGGAAGTACTGGTTGAGAATGTTCACTGACAAGAAATTCAATGGCTTACGTCCAAACATTGAAAAGGGTACTCTTACATTAGCTATATCGCTAATGAGGGACTTGACAATTGGCACCTGTGACACCCATGGTTAGTGGCACACCAGTCAAACAGTTTGAATATACTTTTGAAATTGTGCCATGGGGCTGCATTGCTCTGTAGTAGTATGGTGATTAGAGAACTCCTTTAAGTCTTAACCTGTCTAGATGAAACTGATCAAATTGCTTAACAATTGACTTTACCTGTTTACTATTCAATTACATTAGCTGCCACGTTTTTTTTTTTTTATCGGTCATCATTTGCTTTGAGGGCTGGCATATTTTTGGGGGATATTTTATTTTTTAGTTTGACCTTCACAAACAACACTAAATAAGCAGCACCAAACAAGCAAGATATGGTACCTTGATTGTTGTACGATACTCCATGTTCTTGTCCTGAGTTACATGGTGGTACTGGACTCGTGGAGTGTTGAGCACTGAAAGATGGTTGAACTCTTGTTTTATCTTTGATGGAAGTCTGGAATACTATGTACACATCATCTTCAGAATTAGCAAATATAACTGTGTCATCATCATATTCAGCTTTATTTCCTTCTTGGGGATAGATGGAGACTTCATTCCATGAGAAGTTTTCATTATCACCATTATCTGGGCTATCTGTTATAAGAAATGATACTATTTCTATACTGAAAAGCACAATTTATATAGTTAAGCACAGTGAAGTTCATACTAAACTGCCTTCTGGCATTAATTTTAATAAATGTGATTTTTTTATTTGACATTTTTATATTTTTTATAAATATTTTATACGTTTCAATCGCATTTATTTAAAAATCACAGTTACCTCCCAATAGGACATAGGGCATTTAATGCTTATTTTCTCAACTTGTGTGCAGAATGTGTGTAGGTAATTGATATAATGAAAAGATTTGGTTTCTTTTGTCCTTTTAGGACTAGGTTATCAGACAATTTTCTGACCCATTGCATGTGCACATACATTCATACAGTACCAGAGGGTGTAATGTCCTACTGGAACTTACCCCTTTGAAAACAGTACTGCACTGTACTAGAGTAAAGGATTATCCTTCTATAAGCCTTCTATAAGAAGACAGATTCAAATGTGTGTTATACATTTCCAGTTCAGTAGGACTCCAATTGCAATATTTTTTTTCCGAGTGTATTTCCCATTATGTATGTCTAAGTTAAAAGAGAAAATGAACAAAAATCTCTAATACTCACTGTACTAGCAAAGTAGCAGTACTTCTCCACCAAAATAACTTTTGGTAAGGAGAACAGAAATCCACTACAAATATGATTTGCTCTCAAAAGGATTACAAGTTCTGTAGGTTTTTAGCAGATATGACATAAATATTTCTGGTTAAAGGTGCGAGGTAAGCAATCTGAGCAGGTTGCAGGAATTGTCATGCCGTAACACTTCCAGGTTCGGCACTCCGCTGTGCGGAGCCAGACCCGGCCCCACTCTGACACGGCTCTGGCGGTATTTAGGGAGACCGCGCCAGAGAGAGGGTGCTTGGTGATACTGGGAGCTACTGGGAGCTACTTCCGCCAGACTTACCTCTCAGGCTCTGGCAATGTGGGTCCTACTTCCGAGTATGCACGCCGGCTCCTGGGACACGCCGGCTCTACAAGCTCTGATGTCGTCCTAGCCTTCTGGACTAAGAATAGTATACTTCATGCCATAGAGGATTACTGGAGAACAGAAACTCACTTACTTTACAAGTGGACCATACCTCTGAACTATTGGTGGACTACTCACATTAACCTTAAGTATATCTTTCAGCTATTTGTCTACAATATCATTTAATAATGAACTAATGCTTGCTTACTTAAATCTTCACTGCTTCAAGCTACTAATTATATGGAGGACAACTCCCATCATGCTTATTCACAATGAACTGTTTCTTGCTTTGCAAATACACTCAGTGCTTCAAGCTACTAATTATATGGAGGACAACTCCCATCGTGCTTATTAACTATGAACTGTTTCTGCTTTGCAAATATTCTCATCCACTTGCTTAAAGTTACTATTGAAGATTATTCTCATTAACCTAAAGAATGTTACTTAATGCATCTCTGAGGAAATACTTATTAATGAACTTTGTCTTGTTGATTACTTGCACTTCTTGGATTATTGCCTAAATGCAATTCTTTTAAGTTTAACACTTATTAAAACTTTGTTGGAATCAAGTTACCAGCAATTCTCTCTTTTCTTAAACCTACAGTATTGATAGTTTAAAGATTATCCATTTCTTCACTATTGTAATTAGGGAGTTTTACAAGCTGCAGTTGAGTTCCAATCCAAATCACCCAAGTAGCGTAACAGAATCACCAAGCACCAAAAAATGGAACCAGCAGAAGTGAATTCCCAAATTACCTCTTTAACCCACAGGGTTGAAATGCTCACACAAGGCATGCAGGATTTGCAAATTGCTAATGAGAGACTTCTTTCTTATATTAGAGAAATGCAAAATAAAGTTACACATTCAAGTGACCCTGCTATCTGCAATCCCGAAATTTTTTGGGGAGATCGCTCTAAATATAAAGAATTTTTGAATTCATGCAAATTATTGTTTACTCTCAAACCCTGGGCTTACCCCACAGACAGGATTAAGGTCTCAATAATTTCCTACTTAAGGGGTGAACCTATGTCCTGGGCACATTCATTTCTGGAAAATGAAGATCCTATTTTGGATTCTTTAGATAATTTTATTGAAGCAATGTCATTCCTTTATGAGGACCCTAATAAACAAGCTACTGCTGATCTTACTATTAGATTATTACAACAAAGAAATCGTCCAGTGGTGGATTATATAGCTGAGTTCAAAAGATGGGCTTCAGAAACCCAATGGAATGATATAGCTCTACGTAATCAGTTCCATTTAGGATTATCTTAAACAGTTAAAGATGAACTATCTAGAACCACTCTTCCCCCAACGCTTGATACATTAATTCAACTCTCTATTAGTATAGATAGAAGAATCAGAGAACGAAAAGCTGAAAAGGCTCTCTCTAATTCATTTTGGAAAAAACCCAATCCACCTTTGCTAATGCCTAATAAACCCTTGCAACCCAGTGAACCTATGGAAGTTGGATCAACTAGGGGACCTTTGTCTATGGAAGAAAAAAGAAGGAGGAGAGACTTAAATCTTTGTATGTACTGTGCCTCTAAAGAACATCTCTTACAAGAATGTATTCTTCTAAAACACTCTAAGGGAGGTAAACCTAAAATTAATATCTCAATTCTAAAAACACTACCCTCTTCCTCCTCTCATCAGTTTGCTGTACCTTTAATTTTACAGTGGGACAAAAAAAGAATCAAGACTGAGGCCATTATTGATTCTGGTGCTACGGGGATATTCATAGATTCTTCATTTGTTGAAGCCAATAAAATTCCTTGTCTGAAAAAAGCATCTTTTGTCTCCATCAGAGTTATTGATGGATCTTTAATCCCCTCTGGTCCCATAAAAAATGAAACTATTTCTGTTTTGACCACTATCAATAATAACCATTCAGAATTTCTTGTTATTGATATTATAAAATCCCCCCTTTTTCCAATCATCTTAGGAATCAATTGGTTACAAATGCATAATCCCTTCATTCGTTGGGCTCCATTTTCTCTCACCATGGACTCTGAGTATTGTAAGGAAAATTCTCTCCCTCAAATTCCTATATTTCAATTAAGTCACGAAACTCTACCAGAACCATATTCAGATTTTTCTGATGGATCTCATAACAAAAAAGCTGATGCTCTTTCCAGAATTCCTGTTGATCCTTCTTCAAAAGAGAAAACTTTCTCAATGTTATCAAACAATAAAATAATTGGACTTACAACTACTATATTGGATGAACTGAAACAATTATCTCTCAAAGAACTTGAACTACCTTCTACTCCTAAATTGTTCAAAAAAGATGGAATCTTTTATTTCCAAAACAGAATTTATATTCCTCCAAAACTCCGATATAACCTTTTAAAATTAATTCACGATTCTCCCCTTGCTGGACATCCCGGGATAAAAAAGACAATTGAACTCTCTACTAGACAATATTGGTGGCCTCGTCAAGACAAAACCATTGAAACTTATGTAAAATCATGTCCAGTTTGTCAAAGATCCAAGGCAACTTCTAATCTGATGGTTTCTATTCAAGACATGGAAATGTCCTCATTGTTTGATCAATTAAAGAAAAATCTTGAAAGGAATTATGATGTTAAAAGGAGAGCTCTTCCTAAATATAAAATTGGTGATACTGTTTGGTTATCATCAAAAAATATTTCTACTAACCGTCCTTCTAAGAAACTTAGTCCTCTTTTCCTTGGACCTTTTCAAATTGAATCCATTATTAATGAAAATGCTGTGAAATTGAAACTTCCTCCTTCACTTAAACTTCATCCTGTTTTTCATGTTTCCCTTCTCAAGTCTTTTCTCCCAAATCCCTTCCATAGGGAACAATTGTCAAAGCCTGACCCCATTGAAGTACAGGGTGAATTGGAATATGAAATAGAGAGAATTCTTGACTCCAGACTTCATAGAGGTAACTTACAATACCTTATTAGATGGAAGGGTTATGGAGAAGAAGATAACACTTGGGAGAAAGCCTCTGAAATAAATGCAAATAAGTTGATTACTGCCTTTCACAGAAGATACCCTCAAAAACTGAGGTAATAGCACCCGGAGAGTGCTCCGTAGGTGGGGTGTCCTGTCATGCGGTAACACTTCCGGGTTTGGCACTCTGCTGTGAATGGAGTCAGCTTTGTCTTAACTAAATTTATTGTCAGTCAGTGCACAAAAGTTTTGTTCCCCTACATCCATCTTAAGTTTCCAAACTTAAGCAAGAGTATGTGAAGAGTAGTAAAAAAATATATAGATATATCAATAATCAATGGGCCTATTTCATGGGCATGGGCCTGGAGCTGCAGGTCCATCGGCCCCTATGTTAATCCAGCCCTGTTCTGATCCCTTTGTACCTAAGCTAGATCATGAGGGATAAGCCAAATGGCAAATGATTTAGGTAAACTAGAAAAATGGTCAGAGCTGTGGCAGCTGAGATTTAATGTGGATACATAGAGTATAAATATTTGATAAAGTCCTAACCTCTATGTCTGAGGAAAGGGATTTAGGGGTAATTATTTCAGATGACTTAAAAGGTAGGCAGACAATGTAATAGAGCAGCAGGAAATTCTAACAGAATGCTTGGTTGTATAGAAAGATGTATTAGCAGTAGAAAGAGGGAAGTGCTCATGCATTGTACAGAACACTGGTGAGACCTCACTTGGTATATTGTACGCATTACTGGAGATTGTATCTCCAAAAGGATATTGATACTTTGGAGAGAGTTCAGAGAAGTGCTACTAAACTGTTTCATGATTGCAGGATAAAATGTACAAGGAAAGTAGCATGTATAGCTTGGAGGAAAGACGAGACGGGGGGATATATAAATACATTTGATTAAAGGGAATCAACATAGTAAAGGAGGAGACTACGGTATATTTAAAATAAGAAAAACTACCACAGCAAGAGGACATAGTCTTAAATTGGAGGGGCAAAGGTTTAAAAATAATATCAGGAAGTATTACTTTACTGAGAGGGTAGTGGATGCATGGAATAGCCTACCAGCTGAAGTGGTAGAGGTTAACACAGTGAAGGCGTTTGAGCATGCATGGGATATTCATAAGGTTATCCTAGCTATAAGATAAGGCCAGTGACTAATGAGATTATTTAGGCATGTATGCATGCCTGGATAAATCTGTCCAGGGTCAATACCTCTGTGGTGGGTGTGAGCAAGTGACTTTTCTGGAAGCTCGGATTGGACATCTGGAGAGGCAAATTGCAACACTGAGGGAGATTGATAATCTTGAGAGGAGTCTGCTGCTCACGGAGCAGAGTTTTGTGGGTGCAGGTACTGGAGTGGGAGGAGATGAGACAGTTGGAGAACAGGCATGTAGCTGGGTAACAGTGGGGCGAGGAAGCAGAGGGGGAGGGAAGAGGAAAGGTTTAGCTAGTCCTGATCTAGTGCAGCCTAACAGATTTGCCCGTTTGAGTGAAGATGTTGGAATCATTAGCTCAGAAGTAGCTGTACTGCAGGAAGCTGTTCCTTCTAACAGCCGTGGGAACAGCCCCTCTAGCACGGGTGGGATTTAGAGGGTAAGGAAGTCTAGACAGGTTGTGGTGGTAGGGGACTCTATTATTAAGAGAGTAGATAGGGTAATCTACCACTCTGATTGACTCAACCGGACAGTTTGCTGTCTCCCGGGTGCTCGGGTCCGGCATGTTGCCGACAGAGTGGAGGGATTATTGGGAGGGGCTTGGGATGACCCAGCTGTCATGGTCAATATTGGTACCAATGACAAAGTCAGAGGAAAATGGAAGGTCCTAAAGAGTGAGTTGAGGGATCTAGGAAGTAAGCTAAAGAAAAAGACCTCCAAGGTAATATTTTCAGAAATATTACTTGTGCCGCACGCTACAGAAGAAAGGCAGCAGGAGATTAGAGAGGTCAATGCGTGGCTGAAGTCGTGGTGCAGGAAAGAGGGTTTTGGGTTTTTAGAGCACTGGGCCGATTTTGTGCTTGGGTACAACCTGTATAGTCGTGATGGATTGCACCTAAACGGAAGAGGGTCTGCTGTGCTGGGGGATAGGATGGCTAGGAGATTTTCAACTAGTAGTAGGGGGGAGGGTCAAAGCAATCTAGAAAATGGAGATAGTATAGAAATGAGATGGGCTTTAGCTCAGAACAAAGGGGGTGGAGATGGGGAGAGGAAAGCTCGGAAAAGAGGAGGTATGTAATATTGATAATTCACAAAAAGTACAAATGACTCATGGTAGTATTAAATGTATGCTTAATAATGCAAGGAGCCTATTTAACAAAATGGGGGAACTAGAGGCAATAGCATACACTAAACAATATGATATAATAGGCATAACAGAAACATGGTGGGATGAGACATGTGACTGAGCAGTTAACTTAAATGGGTACACGTTATTTAGGAAGGATAGGAAAAACAAGAAGGGTGGTGGGGTATGTTTGTATGTTAGCCATGTTAGAGTTAAAGTCAAATCTTAGGCATGTGGAGTGTGACGAGGAAAATGTGGAAGCTTTCTGGGTAGATATCTGCTTGGGGCAAACAAAGGGAAATAAATTATTGGTTGGGATATGTTATAAACCACCAAATGGATATATTAATGAGAAAGAACTGCTGTTAGAGCAAATTGGGAAAGCTGCAAATCAGGGTAACACGTTAATTATTGGAGATTTTAATTACTCAGATATAAATTGGGATAGCGGGACTAGTAATTCAGCAAGGGGAATCAGTTTTTTGAATGTGTTAAATGATACCTTTATGTCACAACTGGTACAAGCACCAACTAGAAAGGATGCTTGTCTGGATCTCGTTATAACAAACAATGTTGATCTTTTAACTAACATTCAAGTAGGGGAGCATTTGGGAAATAGTGATCACAATATGGTAACTTTTGAAATAAACTCAAAAAAGCAAAAGCACGTGGGGTATATTAAAACTTATAATTTTTAAAAATGCCAATTTTAATAAGATTAGGGCAGCTCTACAACATATCGACTGGCATAAACTCCTTAGTGATAAAAACACTGAGGAAAAATGGAAACTATTCAAACAAATCACTGTATGTACCATTGGGTAATAAATATAAAAGAAACAAATTAAAACCAATGTGGCTTAGTAGTAAAGTAAAACGAGATTAAAAATAAGAAAGGGGCATTTAAAGCATTTAAATCGGACAAATCAGAGGCATTTTATATAAGATATAAGGAAGCCAATAATACTTGCAAAAAGGCAATTAAAGTGACTAAACTAGAAAATGAGAAAATGATAGCCAAAGAATGCAAAACCAACCCACTATTTTTTTCAAGTACATCAATTCTAAAAAAAACAAAAAATGAAAGTGTAGGTACACTGAAAACAGAGATGGGTCTGTTAGTCAATGAAGACCAGGAAAAGGCAGAAATTTTAAATAACTATTTTTCTTCAGTATATATTAATGAGGGTCCTATGGCAAGAGATAAGCAAATGATTGCTGCAACAAACTTGCAGATAACTTATGATTGGATACCTCGAGACAAGGTGCTACAGCTATTAAAGAAAATTAATGTAAATAAAGCTCTGACGGTATCCACCCATGAGTACTTAAGGAGCTAAGTGGGGAAATAAGTTAACCTCTGTATTTAATTTTTCAAGATTCTTTTGTTTCAGGTATTGTACCGGAGGATTGGAGGAAGGCAGATGTTGTTCCTATATTTAAAAAGGGTTCAAAATCCTTGCCTGGAAATTATAGACCTGTGAGTTTAACTTCTGTGACTGGGAAATTATTTGAACGGCTATAAAGGGATAATGTTCAGGAATTCATTGGGAAGAACTGTGTTATTAGCAATAATCAGCATGGTTTTATGAAACATAGGTCATGTCAAACTAACCTAATTGCATTCTACGAAGAAATAAGTAGAAGTATAGATCAGGGTGTTGCAGTGGATGTGATCTACTTGGATTTTGCCAAGGCATTTGATACGGTTCCTCACAATAGGTTAGTCTTCAAACTAAAAGAAATTGGTGTAGATGAATATTCTTGTTCTTGGGTAGAACATTGGCTTAAGGATAGAGTACAACGAGTTGTCATTAATGGTACATTTTCAAGCTGGACAAAAGTGGTAAGTGGTGTCCCTCAGGGTTCTGTTTTGGGACCACTTCTATTTAACATATTTATAAATTATCTTGAAATGGGCATTGAAAGCCATGTATCAGTGTTTGCAGATGGCACAAAACTTTGTAAAGTAATAAAATGTGAGCAGGATATTGCCTTGCTGCAGAGGGATTTGGATAGATTGGGGGACTGGGCACTAAAATTACAGATTAAATTTAATGTAGAGAAATGCAAAGTTATGCACTTTGGGGTTAAGAATGCACAAGCAATTTACACCCTAAATGGTACTAGGGATAACCACACATGAGAAGGATTTGGGAATTGTTATAGACAACAAATTAGGCAGCAATATGCAATGTCAATCTGCCGTTGCTAAGGCCAGTAAGGTTTTGTCATGTATAAATAGGGGCATAAATTCTCGAGATGAAAATATAATTTTGCCTCTTTATAAATCGCTGGTAAGACCACATCTTGAATATGCTGTGCAATTTTGGGCACCTGTTCTAAAGAAAGATATCATGGCACTAGAAAAAGTGCAGAGTGCAAATTGATAAAAAGAATGGAGCATTTTAGTTATGAAGAAAGGTTAAAAAATGTAAGTCTCTTCAGTTTGGAAAAACGGCGCCTGAGAGGGGATATGATAACATTATACAAATATATTCGGGGCCAGCACAAACCATTATCTGGAAATCTATTCATAAACAGTGCTATACATAGGACACAAGGTCGCACATTTAGGCTTGAAGAAAGGAGATTTCATCTAAGGAAAAGAAAAGTTTTTTTTACAGTAAGAGCAATAAGCATATGGAATTCTTTGCCTGAAGAGGTGGTTTTGTCAGAGTCTATGCAGATGTTTAAACAGCAATTGGATACATACTTGCAAAAACATAGAATACAGGTATATAATTTCAAATTTTGGGGGTAATAGCTGCTTGATCCAAGGAGACATCTGACTGCTATTTTGGGGTGAAGAAGGAATTTTTTCCTAGTTTGTTGCAAAATTGGAAGCGCTTCATACTGTTTTTTTTTTCCTTCTTTTGGATCAACAGCAAAAACATATGTGAGGAAGGCTGAACTTGATGGACGCAAGTCTCTTTTCAGCTATGTAACTATGTAACTATGTAATTTAGAAAAATTGGCACACTAGATGGCCGAATGGTTATTATTTGCTGTCACATTGTATGTTTCTATGTTTCTCAATGAATCCAGACAATTATTTTGGGACCATATGAGATATATTTCATACATAATGCCCCCTCACCCCCATTACATCTAAAATCCATCCAAAACTTTAACAAAGTTATTCACTAAAGTCCAAATGGCCCTGTTACAAACGGGGCAAAACCATCCGGCTGCATACAGAGCTTTATATAGACCCCGAGGTTGGGTCAAAATGTTGCCAGTTCCACACAGGTGGAATGAATCTCTTTATTTTAGTTGGTGTGACTCCTTAATGTTTTTTATACTGTTTATGAGGTAATTGAAAGGTGACCTTAGGGATGTGCACCCAAATTTTGAGTGGAGTGCTGGCCCTCCCTCTCTACTTTGCATACAGGGCCATTCAGACTACAAAATCCTGACATTGTTCACTCTATTTAACATTGTCTTTATTTTGCAATTCTGGCACAGAACATTATGTCTTTACATTTGCTGGACCAAACACCACCAAACAGCTGAAATCTGGACCAGAATGCTTCAAATCTGAATTCGGATGTTTCCAATCCAGGCATGGATTAAAAAAAAATCCAAACTAATGCTGGCTGTGCTAGTAGCAAGCAGGGAAATAATTAAAAAACCCTTGGCGCCGTGATGGTTAATTATTTGGCAGCTTGTCTCCCCCCAATCTTATTAAAGTAAGAATTGCAACGGGATTGGGGATTAGCCACCTGGTGGTTTAGACAATGACAATTTTCGGTGGTTGACAATGGCATGTCCAACTTTTCACTTTACACTTATTTAGAACTCCTATGCAATGCCAATACGGGGACATTAGGTCCTCTCCAGTATATTGGTATTAGGGTCCAAACCTGCTGCCAATGGCCATAACCTGGGGTTGGAACATTAGGTCTGCTCCTTAGTAAGCAGATCTCCCCACCATTGACCCGACTTTTTAAAAATGTAATAGCCCCAAATAGTACAAAAAAAGAGAGTGAACAATAATTTAGGATTGTGCAACCTGCCAGATGCATTCAGTTCTGAATTTTGTCAATATTGGTACTTTGTGAATCCTTCAAATAATATACTTTTTATGGGATTCGGATGCAAAACCACTAAATTTAATCCAGACACTGAATACATCCAGATCAAATAACTGTTGCAGATTTGTTCAGGCCATCCAAATTCTGACCATATTTCACTTTAGTAAATATGAGAATTGTCATTGCGGTCGGAATTTAAACATTTTCCCCGAATTTTGTTCATCCAGAAAAAAATCTGGCATTTATTGAATAACCATGTGAGTGACCCTTTACTGAACTTACAGTATATATTGTAAGTGTTGTGTTGCATCTCAACTCATAAAGCCTATCTAACAAGGCTCAGGTAGAAATAAATATTACTGGGCCTCAGAGACCACTTGTAAATTTTATCGTTTTGTTTCCAAACAGGAAAATATAACATACCATAATTGCTATAACATTTAAAGTATTTTCCGGGACACCAACAACATTTAACTATTTGCTTTCCAGATACACTTTACTTCATAGTTCTTAGTTAAAAGCAGCCAAATTAACCCTTACCATGCTGTAATCAATCATACCAATAACGATAATAATACCACCTCTATTGGATTACCATTCCATGCATCCACGTGACTACACACATCACCGTAGTTACCCATATATTGACAGTGAAACAATGATCACACCACATTAATTGACAATATTTTTACAATTGACAATGAATCATTCACAGTGGGCATGACATAGATACACCCTCACCACACAAGTGATATCTGATGGCTCAGAGAGGAAATAAATTGAAGAAAAGCTTTAGATTAAAGACAAGCGGTGAGTATTAAAGATTAGAAATTGTATATCTGCTTCATCTCATCTGTTAAAGATCGGTGCTAGATTGATGCTTGAGGGTGGCCAAGCAATATATATGTGTGATTTGCATTTAGAATAGATGCATATTCTTAATACTGTTAGCATGTACATTGATTACAATGTGCTATGTCTAAATATAATAAAACTGGAATGAAGACAGGTTAGGAAATGCTATATTTAATGTTAAAGAGACACTTTACACTTTAATGTTATGAAAATACATACTGTATTTTTAATGCTAAAGTCTTAAACACTATAGTGTCAGGAAAACAAACGTATTCCTGACAATGTAGTGGTAATAGAACTGTTTAGGTTCTTGCCCCCTCGTCTCCCTTTACAAAGGTATTTTAGTTACCTCTTCTCTAGCACTGCGCTGGTCTCTCTGGCCAGTCAGCTCCTTGCCTGAGATCGTCAGATTTCACAATCTCAGACAATCCAATTGTCCATAGTTAAGCATTCGGTAGCTTTTCACACTCCTCTTCCCTTCAATTACATAGTTACATAGACTGAAAAGATACAACCAGGCCTGTTACTTCCTCTTTGTATAGCTCTCTGGAGCAAAACTCAAGAGGCAGGTAACTGCCCAGAGCAACTGCCTTGCAAAGTCTGTGATTGGACAGATCTGCAACTTTTGCAAGCTGGTTGTAGACAGAACCCAAATGAAAAAATATTAATAATTAAAATCAAGCATGTTTATTTTGGGATATATATTCTAAATAGTGTTTTGTACTTTAAAAAAAAATAATAATTATTTAGGCAGTGTTTCTTTAGCCAATGCCCTTATTTCCTTATCTCCAGCCTGTGTGAATATGAATTCCTAAAAACAATACAAATGTCTTGTAGAAATGCAGCATTTTAAACAAACAAACATACAGATACATGGATAAAAGCAGTACATAGTAGATAGTAGTGGGGATTTATCGTGTACCAAGGTCTGGTTTGTATAGTTAGAAGTGTGGGCAGATACAAAGGGATATTCGATAATGGATTTCTTGATTGATTCTTGAGGGAAAATGAGTAGGCAAGCAAGAAAAGCAAATGAAGTAATTCATACATCCCTCAGTAAACATGAACTCTACAGTTTCCCAACCAATTTGAGATTCTCGAAAAAATTGTGCTTAAGGATATTGTTTGTGCCTTAATGCAAGCTATTATATTTATGTCCCATACATGCTATCATTGGAATGAAAAGCAAGTACCATTTAGTGTATTCTTAATCAGTTGTACCTGGATCAGTATAGAATGCACCACATTCTATTGCCGAGACCGATGTTGGTTCTGGAACTGTTTGTTCTTGTACAGAATATGTTTGTTTTTGTTGTGTATCTTTTGTGGAAGTTTCAAATACTACATACAAATCATCATCAGTAGAAGCCACTATAAGTGGTTCTTCATTATTGTCAGTTTTTTCTTCGGAACACTTATCTTGTTCATTCCATGATTCAGTTTCATGTTTGCATTCTTCCTCTGAACCTACTGGAAACAAAATGTGATATAAAAGAGTGAAAACCATATAATCTGCCTTATGCTTCATCCACCTCTTGTTTCTATTTGGTATTTTTTGAATCCTTAAAACCGGCACTGAACATGTACCTCCCCTGTATGAGTATCCTAATTAATTAGTATTGTACAAATTAAAGTAATCATTCGGTACTGTTTTAGTCATTCATTACAGCTTTCAAATTAAATTTAATTTAATTAAACCATTGAGTTGAGTGGTAATTAAAACATTGTGTTGAGTGGTAATTAAATTTAATTAAAACATTGAGTTGAATGGTAATTCCCTTAACTTAACAATACACACAATAAATATTACAGTACAAACTAAAATACAAAAACAAAAAGTTCTGACACTTCCAGTAGTTATGAAAAAGTTAAATAAAAAAGTTAAAATACTCTCCTTATGAGTATTGGTACAAGAATATGGCATATTTAGATTTAGGAATACAGCTACTCACAAATGCTGCCAAAATTGTTTAACTAATGACTTTAAATCCAGTTCCCTTATTGAAACTGGGTATCTTGTATCTATGTTTGGTATATACTGTTCTGCATAGTGGCTCTAAAATACACATATGTACTTTTCCTCCTGTTATGATAGATGTGTGAAATATTGCACTCACCTGGACATGCATATTTTATAAGGATGCCTCTGACCAAGATTACTGCAAAGAGATTACAGAGCACCCAACTTTAAATTAATTCTAATAAGTACAATGTTTTTAAAAACAAGGCAAACATAACAATAGAATTGTTTCTCATCTACTTGCAAATTCCATCTAAAAAAATTGTGTAATTTCAGTTGAACCTTATTTACAGACAGATAGGGACAATTATGTTGCGACTCGTCATTTGGTTGTGCATATTTAGTCCCGTATTTACAGAGGTCAGTTGCATTCAGTGGAGCTTCACTGGTACTGATTACAGTTATATTAATTCAGAAGTAGGGTTGCTGTGTGTTGGTATTGTTGAATTAAATGAATACAGTACATATTTTTGCCACAACATCCCATTTTTGGCAGGTCTTATTCTAACAGCCTAATATCACTTACAAGGGACAGCCATTTATTGAGGTTCCCTGTAGTGCAATGTTTCATTTATTGATCCAGCATTACCTTAATAAAATATGCGTTTTCAGGTGAGAGCTAAGTTTCTTTTCCATTATTCTGTTGTGACCAAATTACCCTTCCCAGATAGTCCTTTAAAGGGTCTTATTGTATACATTGCAATAAATCCCCAAAATGCATATCGAATGTACTTACATTTGGTTAATCTCATAAGAGCAGGCTTTAGGCATCAGGATCTCACACTGGGCCAAAGATTTACCTTACAACCGGAGTGACCACAAAAACACAGCCAAGACAATGCAAACGTAGCTAAGGACAACTCTGTCCATGAGTGGCCCAGTCAAAGCACGGACTTGAACCCAATCGAACATCTCTGGAGAGACCTCAAATGGCAGCCCACAAATGGTCCCCATCCCGCCTAATGCAGCTTGACAGAATCTGCAGAGATGAATGGCAGAAACTACCCAAATCTAGGTGTGCAAAGCTGCTTGCATCATACCAAAAAGACTTAAGGCTGTAATCATTTTTGTTTCCACTAAGTTATCCACTGAATACTTTTTATTTCTGTTTAATATGTTTGCAATGAAGTAAAACATGTTTTGCTTTGTAATTATAAGAGTATTGAGTGTAAATTGGTTTTAAAAAAACAAGCAAACAACAATTTAAACAATTGTAGCATTATGCTGCAACGTTAACTTTCTGTGTATAAATATGTGAAGGGGCAGACACATGATGCAATAACAAAACTGCCTGGCTCTGCCCCAAAAGACACCCTTTACTGGCAGGTCTGCCTGGCATGAATACACACCAGGCTGCCAGGCTACCATGTTAGGCCAGCCAACTGAGGGCAGTACTAGTGCTCTGAACATATCGTGAGCGTGCTTTATGATGGGCTTGTGCTATGCTTATTGGGGAAAAATTTCCCTGATGTCCCACTAGGGAATTATGTCATGACCTGAAAATCTTGACTATCCAGCCAGAATCAGGACTGTTTGGAGGCATGGTTGTTCTATTTATAGCACAACAGCAGTATGTAGAAATCAGGACAGAGTACACATGAATATGGGAAAGGCTGTGTATCAAGAGATACAGAGGAACTGAGGAAAGACAGTAAGAAAACACACCTCACAGAAAACACAGAGACCATAGAGGACAGACAATCAAGTATCACTAGCAACAGGAAATCCTCCAGCACACTTAGACCAGGCATTAGTCAAGTTTACTAATTTAAATTACTGTCTGCACTCCCTCACAATGGGTAAATCAGAGAACAGCTGCCAGGTTACTCGTCCACTGCTCCAGTTCATACACAAGGAAGCAATGACAGTGACCTACTGTTTCTGAAGATACAGACCACATTTTTTCTCACACAGGAACCACTATGGAGAATGTCCTCTCCCTGCCCAAAAGGTAACAACCAACTACCGAAGTATTCCTACTTCTCTCAGTTGTCATCAAACATCCATATGCAACACCCAACACAACCATCACATGCATGCATGCCACCCAATTTTGCCTATTTAGGAGGGATAGTGGCTATTTTGTGCCCATTTCCCTCTGTCCCTCTTTTCTATCCTATTGTCCCTCTTTTTCAAGGAGACCCATATTGTTGTTGTGTCAGAATGTGTAACAGAGCACCACAGCAACAATACGCACAGTAATTTCCCAATAAACCTAAATAAATGTATTTAGAAAATAGTATGTATAAATAAGGTACATTGCTATAAAATACATTTTAGTTGCATAAATTGCTAATAGTAAATCACCTAGAGTTTCTCAAAACAGCCCCATCCCTGAACACCCCCCCCCACTCACACCCCTAACAGTAACGTATCCCTCTTTTCAGGAGTAATTATATCAGATTACTTAAAGGTAGGCAGGCAATGTCATAGAGCAATATAGAAATTGGGATAAAGCTGATAATCTAAGAAAAAAGAATAACAAATAATAGTGCAACACTGTTGATAATCAAAGAGCGGTGCCCCCACTAATTGTGGAACTCACAGACTCCAACTGTTTAAGGCGCCTTAAGGTTGGCTTCCCTCTGTGGTCCAGTGATCTAATATTTGCTTTTATATTTGATATATTTTGAATACATTTGGAGCTAATAAATTCTTTATACCTACTGACCTGGTTCCTGATTGCCATCCGGAGCATGAACAACATACAGAGGATCCTGACCTCCCACAGAGGGAAGGCAACCTTAAGGCACCTTAAACACTTGGAGTCTGTGAGTTCCACCACTCATGGTTTTTTTGATTACCAACAGTGTTGCACTATTATTTGTTGTTATTTTTTTTCTTTGATACTCAGCTGTATCCCAATTTCTATTTTGTATTATATTTGTATGAGGTCACCCACAGGGAAGGGACCTTGGGAAGCTGCAATTTCAAGCTAAGTAGCTTTATCCTTGTTATACACTGGTGTGGTGTGAAGGGATAATTTGTTGTACAAATGCAATAGTGCAGCAGGAAATGCTAGGAGAATGCTTGGTTATATGGAGAGGTATTAGCAGTAGAAAAACGGAAGTGCTCATGCCATTGTACAGAACACAGGTAAGACCTGACTTGGAGCATTGTAAGCAGTACTGGAGACCACATCTTCAGAAGGATATTGATACTTTGGAAAGCATTCAAAGAAGGGATACTAAACTGGTTCATGGATTGCAGGATAAAACAGGATAAAGAACATGTATAGCTTGGAAGAAAGACGAGATGGGGGGATATGACAGAAACATTTAAATACATAAAGGGAATCAACACAGTAAAGGAGACTATAATTAAACGAAGAAAAACTACCACAACACGATGACATAGTCTTAAATTAGAGAGGCAAAGGTTTAAAAATAATTTAAGGAAGTTTTACTTTACATACAGGTTAGGAGATGCATGGAATAGTCTTCCAGCTGAAGTGGTAGTGCATAACACAGTGAGGGAGTTTAAGCATGTGTGGGATAGGCATGTGTGGGATAGGCATAAGGATAGCCTAGATATAAAGCCAGGATCTAATAAAGGTATTTAGAAAATTGGGCAGACTCGATGGGCCAAACAGTTCTTATCTGCAGTCACATTCTATGTTTCTATGTTTCTTTGTCCATTTCAAATGTTGGGAAGTATAAGCATGCTATTACACACATTTCCCATTACACATGAAGCCTGCCACACAAAGCTCACATCAGGAATACATCAACACACCTATCTGCATGGAGTGGTGCAGACAACATACAACTCCCCGCATGTAGCTCCCTGCACACAATCCCTATCACACACAGTTCCATCATAAGTATTAGAGGTAAGCAACACAAGGTATTGCTGGAGGGCTTACCTAGACTGTAGACCCAAGTGGGCTCAGGTAAAACCTCAGGTACAATTTTTGCACATTTTAATTGTTTGCCAAATTCGCCTGAAAACTTACATTTAGGTTTCTAATATAGAAATAATAAGAACACTCAACATTTGAAGATACAAACAAATATAGTCTGGAAATGGTCATGAAATCTACCCTTGGGCTGAATCCCCTGGTCTTTTTGCCACCTAGCAATAATTAGTAACGGAGACTAATGCAAAGAAACACAAAAGACAGGCAGAGGGAGGGAAATAGGCAATGCTAAGAAGAATGGAGAAACTGCTTGGCATTAAGGTGAAAAAGGTTGATCGTAATGGAAAAGAGAGACTGGCAGAGGAACAGTGGTAAAGAGAGTGGTAAAGAGGTAAAACGCCGGGAAAGTGAGCCTGATGAGCCATGGAAGCTTGAAACAATTCTGGTAGAAACTGGGGAACATACTTCTAAAAGAAAGAACAATACACTTCTATGTAATGATAGCCACATTTCATCTAGTGCATAATGATGCACAGATAGAAAGACATTGGAAAAGGCATTGGGAAAAGACTGGAGGAGGGAAACACGAAAAGGTGAAAAGAGATTGGATCTTCTTCAATGAGAAATTAGATACTCAAGTTGTGAATTTTTTTGCTTGTTGTAGAGCACTGACTACACCTGTTGGACATATTTCCCAAGCTGTGGTTCATCTGTTGTTTGTTTTTCTTTGACAGAAACTGAACCATACACACACGACTCTCGCACAAATGTCCTATAAAATTATTATTCAGACCGCATATAAAAACGACCAATATGTTGATTTCTAGACATGCCTGGAATATATACAGTATTTCATTACAAATAAATACTGCCATATGCAGACGAACACATTAAGATAGCAAGAATTGGGTCACATATTATAAATGTAAAAAAAAAAAGTGAATTTTAATGAAATGAAAAAAACAAGGAGCAATGCCACTTGCTTTCCGAGAGGAAGTGACTTATAAAACTGTCAGTGTTGTGCTTCTATAATCACGGCCTGTATTTTCCAGTAATCATACATTATTTTAAGTATTTTAAGGCTAATCCATGTCAAATGCAAAATAATAATAATGTGCTCTTTCACAGAAGAAAAAGCCTACCACAAACAGGCAAAAACAAACAAACAAAAAAAACAACAAAACATTCAGAAATCATTAAAATATATATAAATATAATAGACAAACAATCACAGCTGTTCCAAGCATTGATTCTCCTACAGTAACCGCTGATATGAAAAATACAAAGCACAATATTCCCCGTATTTATAAAGTGTTTAGTGTTAGCATTTTTCTGCAAAATTGCCTGCGTAGCCACATGAACACATTTAATGATGTCAATCTTCTGCTGCAAAATCTCTTAGTTGACCTGTTACTATGGCTACGACCAATTACTGATATACTTTACCCTCGGTAAAAGTAGACATACTGCACATATTTTAAATGGTGGGCTGTATTCAGCTACATGCACTATATCAAACAAAACCTGTAAAATAAATAAAAGCAATATATGTGCTTGACCACTTTCCTGCAGACTGTTCTAGCATTACCTACATCACAAAGTGTTGTCACAGTGACTTGTGTTATCTATATACTGGGCTCCCATGATTCAACAGCAAAATGGGTTGATTATAATTTTTCAGGACAGGCTACTTGCAAGACATTATATATGTTTCATATACAGTATACAGCTCTTGCACTCTGCCAATCAAATAAAGGCAATTTTGAGATATGAACATATGAAGACATTGATACTATACACCAGATTGCAGTCTCTGAATGTTTAAATCTAATGTATAGGTTCTATACTACAGATCCATACTTCGCCCAACATTGCTATTCCTTAAATCATAAATCAATAGTGAGAGAAAAAAAAACACAATATCTCAAAGTGCACAATTAAAAGTGCATGATGTATTAAAGTGCACAATTATGACCAAAGTGCAATTGCAAAATAAAGTGCAAAAACAGTAAATTTTATTTGTGCAATAAGTGCACGGCGTGCAAGTATAGTAAGAACAAGACCTTGAAAGGAGTAGATAAATTTAGAACTTTGAAAGGAGATTTTTAATTAAGGATTTCATTACGGGTAATACTAGAAATGTGATATATCTTTTAATTTGTCCATGTGGCCTACAGTATGTGGGCCGCGCCATACGGCCATTGCAGATTAGGATTGGTGAGCGCGTTTATAATATTTTAAAAGGGTATACACAGCATAGTGTATCTGCTCATTATAAGGAAAGGCATAATATGGATCCCAGAGGCTTAACTTTCCTTGGGATACAAATAGTTAAGAGTTAAGAAACCCCAAAGAAGGAGTAATTATATTAACCCCTTAAGGACCAAACTTCTGAAATAAAAGGGAATCATGACATGTCACACATGTTATGTATCCTTAAGGGGTTAAGGAAGTTGGTAAGGATGAAATGAGATGGGTCTATAGACTCAACACACTAGAACCATATGGCCTCAATATAGAGTTCGATCTTTTTTTTTTTTTTTATAGAATTACAATTATGTGTATTCCTCTTTTTTCTTTTGTTTATGTTCTGATTTTTAGATTTTTTGAATTTTAAACAATTTTACATTTTACATATTAACTGTGTATTATATTTCGGTAGTAAGGTCTATCTCTTTAAGAGAATTTGCACCAGTACCTTAAGTGGTAATTGTTGTGACTTCTATCCCCCCTAAATATTTATATTATATTATATATTAGAACAAATATTAAATATGAGATTGGTTAAAGTATAAAGTAATTATCTCTTTAATATCTTTATGGAATCTATATTTTTTATTAGTTTATGAATTTTACGATTTTTTTTCTTTCTTTTTTTCCTTTTCTTTTTTAATATTGTTTGATGTTTTACCATATAATACAATATTATTGTAATGCGTGTTGTAAATCTAAAGTTTGACATATTTCCCCTTTTTTTCCCTTTTTCAATGCATTGTTTAGTGAGTAATTCCCCTTGTCTGTTGTAAATTGTCTCTTTAATGCATTTGCATAAAGCTTGCAGCATAACCAATGACTTTATAGGATTCTTGGACTCTTTTGGACCATAGACATAGAATACATAGACGCCGCACATCTATGGCATTGCGTGCTGAGCGGCAAGAAATGCGGGCGCCATCTTGGACTGGGCACCGCTCTACTCAAGCTATTGAAGAACACTTGGAAAGTCCATCTCACAAAAGGTAAGTGAAGGACTCAATACCCCTAAAAACACCTAGTGCTGGGATATGGGTATTAACACTGTGTACTGGGATAGGGGTATTAAACACTATGTGTGCTGGGGTAGGGGTATTAACATTATGTGTGCTGGGATAGGGGTATTAACACTGTGGGTAGGGGTATTAACACTGTGTGCAGGGGTATGGGTATTAAGGACTATAAGTGCTCCAAGTCCTTCACTTACCTTTTGTGAGATGGACTTTCCAAGTGTTCTTCAATAGCTTGAGTAGAGCAGCGCCCAGTCCAAGATGGCGATTGCATTTCTCGCCGCTCAGCACGCAATGTGGCGTCTACGTATTCTATGTCTATGTTTTGGGCTGTATACGCCTATAGAATGGATTTAAACTAGAGTGATTGCCAGAGTTGGGCAGATCTGAAGAAGCCGATACAATCGTTGAAACGCGTCATCATGCCTGACGTCATCCGTTACGCAACGTCAGACGTCACACGCCCCCCCGGAACTGTTTTTGGATCGTTTCTACACAGAGCTAGTCCTTAGTAATCCCACATAAGGGCTGAGGTGAGAGACTGCTGTTTGAGGACTCCAGTTTTTTTGTTTTTATCTTTTATTGTGGTAATAAAGATTTTGGAAGATCAATATTTTTTGGTTGTGCACATATTTTACAAGATTGGTCCACCCCACAGGAGGAAGTTGAATGCTGTATGGTGGTGAAGAGGAGCCTTGACAGCTTTAGCAGTCTTACTTGCTCCTTGTTTGTGAGTGCATATAGTACCACTTATATATTGTACTATCTATAACAGTATCACCTTATATGTTATTTTTACGTTTTCTCTTTATGTACATATCAGTGAAAGTCTAAAGTAATATGTAAGTAAGATAGGTTTGTATTTTAAGATTGCACAAGGTAGCAATTTTTTTATCACACAAATTTACTGTTTTTGCACTTTATTTTGCAATTGCACTTTGGTCATAATTGTGCACTTTAATACACCATGCACTTTTAATTGTGCACTTTATGATATTGTGTTTTTTTTCTCTCATTTTGGATATACATATCACTTTTAATATTTTAGCGCACCTTTGTTTGGTTGCATTGCATGTATTAGTGTATATTGGTTTATTGCATTTGGGAGATGCTGTTTTTATTGAAATATTGATTGTTTGTCACAATTTGTAGCGCCATATTTTACTTGTTTTTTTGTGTGCATATTCCTTGAATCATGACACCAGTGGGAAGGCCATTGGTGCAATGGCCAGGCCGCCCAGAGAACTGGCAGGTAAGCCTACAGACCATGGAGGGCACACTGCATCTGTGCTTTCTGCAGGATCATAGTGCAGTTAGTGGTGTGAGCACATCAAATGATGCATTTATGCTGGGCATTTTGGAGACAGTTTCCTGGTGTCTCTAAGAATAGGACACCAGGGAACAAAACCGGGCTAGCAGGATAGGAACCTACAATCTGGACTGTCACACCGTAATCAGGACAGTTGGAAGGCCTGCAGAATAGTGGTTTGTAACTTTTTCAAACTTAATACATGACATTTGCTTGTGACCTAGTGTTCAATTGTTAAATTAGCTCAGTGAACCATTTTTTCATTGTAATGCAATATAAAACAAAAGATATTCTGCAAAAAATAACTATTATACTCTTTCCAAAGTGCAATTCATTTTGACATTTGCCTGAGCCCTAATACATATAATGTGCCTGTTCCATACTATTGGTGACCCACCAAAACAGCATGGGGACCCAAATTCGGGTACAAATTCAGGGGTTAAGAACCACTGCTTTAAAGTAATAAAGCAAACCCAGTAAACAACTCCAGCTGAGAGACGTGCCGGACAAGCCAGTCTGCGAAAATTTGTAGAAAGTTTAAAAACATTTATGTACTTTTCAGACATTTCCTGCTATATTTTAGGTTTATATTTGTGTAAACGTGTTTGCTTGCTGTGAAGTAATGCATGTCTCTTTAAGTTGACCATTGCAATATGTGCAGCTTATACACATGAAGGTTTGCGATAGCTTGCATCTCTATGGATATTGCAATGAATGCAAGAGCTATGAGGGATCTAGGGTTTTTGTATGGAAATGGCTCTCTGAAATCACCAGTTACTCTAAATCTATTCCCAGGTGCATGTTAAGATGTTTCTCACTCTAAAGGGTATTAAAAACAATAACTCTTACCAGTTGCCTGTTAAGACAGGTGCTGCAGACCATCCATTGTCAAAAGCATGGGGGGACAATGCTGTCTCAGCAATGATCTTTGTGCCTTGCTATGTTCAAATAAAGATGAAAGAGTCACAAAACGATCTGTCGTTGTGTGACCTTTCCAGATGTTAAAATAAAATTACAAAAAAATAAAATAGCAAGAATAAAGGTATTTCCAAATTCTGCAACAGTCTAATAATAATGGAAATGTTTTATTAAAAATATAGTCACAGTCAGTGCATAAAAATATTCAGCTTCAAGAGAAAATGTATAACGGATATATTTTTCAAGTGCGATATACTGTATGTCAGAAACTATCCAAGCAAATACATAGCCTTTTAATTGAACACAGTCTGCTCAGAGCAGCAGCAGAATGATCACTAGACCATGTCAAAGCACTGTTCGATAGATAACGTATCTTGTACACTGTTATTGCTTAGCACTACAGTGCAGACAGCACAAGGTCACAGCTATAACTGGGGATTTGCTTGTAAATTTCATCCTATGGTGCATGTTGATTCACACTGACAATCTCAAGAAAGCCCAGCTCAAGTATAATACTCTACACATCTATTTACACTCTGTACAGAACTACAAAAATTCTTACAAATTAAAATACTTATTATAATTATAGGTAAGTTAAATTATTAGTCTCAGTCATTAAAATGCCAAAATCTACTCTTCGATAGCTCCCCCAGAGTAGCATTGGTGTCTGATTGTGCCACACAAGCTCCCCCCAAGTCTTCTTCAACAGCCCGTATTTGAACTGTTAATGTGGCCACTTCCTCCCAGATGACCACCATATCAGACTGAAGCGTTTTGCAGAAATCACTGAAGAGAGCCTTTATATAGGCCCTAGTTGAAGAAGCCTGGTTGTTTGTGGAATCGTTTGTAGGAAAGTCCCCACTACCTCTTCCCCCCCGACAAGGCTGGAGAGTCGAGAGAAGCAAGCACCCTTTTTATAGGAGTAGGCCTCAGCACCTGCAGCATAAAACCCCCAATATCTTTGGAACCCAATTCCAAATGGTCCAGTGTTTTTTGGAGCATTGGCCAATGTGTCCATAGAGCAAACTGGGCACTTTGAAAGACAAAAATAATCTATTTTTCTGTTTTTCTGGAGTTCTGTTTCATCCGGAGTTCCACAAACATGCGTCTTGTGTGATCGGGCATTAGCTCCGCCCCCCCGCCCCCATTTCATTACACAAAAGGGGATAAATACAATAGTATAAAGTATATAAAAGTATCAATATCAAGAATCACTTAATGGAGAGTACAAATATAAAGATTCTCAAATCTTAACGCTTTCCATCTCTACAAAGGATGGATCAATTAATCAATAATTCTATGCAATATGTAAATAAAAAAATCCTTGGATAGTGCTAAAGCAATATGAGGCAGTACAAGAGAAGAAAGATACATACAGGGCACTCGATTACAGTGTCTGATGTAAAACCCAGTAATATTGATATGTTTCTGCGCTGTCATACCACTTTCTGTGCATCTATAAACAAGAAATCAAATCATGAAAAATTTATTAATATGCCGCTTCTTTTTTCACTTAGCATTAATGGGAGAGTCCTGGATAGATTCTTGTATTCCGCTTAGTAAAATGATTCAGAGGACTAAGTCTGGGATGGGTGCACTGACAGCATCTGGTAGCACCAAAGGACTCAGGTTCCGTCCTCTTGCAGCTGTGCTTTCACAGATACCAGCAGGGCTCAGGAGCTGAAAGGTGTCTCTGGCCTCCGTGCCAGCCCTCAGAAGGGCAGCAGACTCAAGGGGGATGGTCTCCTGTTATTTGTCCATTCTTGGAAGATAATGATAGGCTGTAAGCCCTTAACAACATTTCTTGTTTTTACTCTTCCAAGGTATGCTTTGATGCCTGGCAAGATGATGTTCTACTACAATAGTTAACTAATTACATATGCTGGCAAATGTTCAGTTTTATTGTCTGTCTCTCTGTTTTGATATATTTTTAATCCACTGCCTCTCCCCACTGGTTACCCGTAATGGCAGTTGGTTCCAAATTCATAAACATGATGGATCAGTTTTAATAGAGGGCCTGTCATGGTACACAAAACTTTAATTTCAATAAAAGATGAGTCCGTTAAATCTATACATTGTATTGGTAGCATTGTTAGAAACACTCTCTAAAACAATCACACAAATTCTAATACATAAAATTCACAGACTGACACTAAATATACTTTTTTAAGGTGCTTGGTTTGTGTTTATACCTGTGTGCATCTAATATATTTTTTGCAGCTATATCTTGATGGATAGTACTACATACAGATGAAATCTACACTCAGATATGAGTCTGCAATTAAGTTGTGTTAATTTACTAAGTTTACCAATTTACCTTGGGAATATTTTAACTTCATCCCATCCTTCATCTCCACAGCCATTGTTGCATTATCATATTGAGGTAAGTCAGAGGTATAAATATGGTAGACATTCTGAGCCTCTTCTTTATCATACCCAAACAGACGCGGCAGAAGTATGTTATCATCACTGTCAGAATCAGAAAAGACTTTGATTTTTTGCTTTTCTCTGTTTTCAACCTCCCCACTGCTCTTGTCAGTGTCATTCCGATACTGGTTAGCATCAGATTCTTCACAGTTAATTTTCCCTGTAAGAAAGAAAATAAATGATATTCCATGTATTGAAAGCGGTGGATTATAATTTTGGCATACAACTATTACTCAATTAAATTCTTAGTGTCTCAGAAGTCAGACTTGTGGATTTTGATCTATTGAAAACAAAAGTATATAGATAGTGACATATTTTGTTTTGGTTCTGTATTTCATAACACTGGATTTAAAATAAAACAATGAATAAAAATATATAGTGCAGACTGCCTGCTATAATTTGAAATTATTCCCTTATTACACATCCAAAGTTTCCTGCATCCTGATTTGATTATCTAATGTCCCCCCTCCTAGGAATACAGGAAATAAGGGCCAAGAAAGCATGGTGTGAGTATGTTTAATTTAGTATAGGCTGCTAACTCAGGACATTTCCCCTTTTTGACATAACCCATCTTGTCTGGCATACATATATTCCAAAGTTGGGAGCTATTTTCTATCTGGAAACTGCAAACTATATTGGAATTAAATCCTCTTGAATGATAACGGACTAAAAGTTAATGACAAAACAACATAGTCTTAAAGAAATGAACCATGTATACAGGGTTATTCACTAAAGTGAGAAATGTGACGATTAGGGCCACTATGATCAAACTGGTAAAAGTCTCCAAGTCAGCATCCAGTTTGGTTACTAAATTACCCACAATTCTTGCTTTAACGGATAACCATGTTATTATTTGGACACTTTCATGGATTGCCTTAATTCTATCACCCATAAATGTCATCAGACTACTTTCTTGCTTCTTTGTCAGTGCCAATCTATGGTCATTTCTTTTGTATTGGAATATTTTCTAATTTGGTTATATCTTCTGTTATTCCAAAGTGCTGTTTGCGCCATTACCTCCTCCTTTAATCTCTCAAATGAATACATGATCTATATTAAGAAAGAAAGCAGATGGGGCCAATTTGCACAAGGTATATCACCTTCACACCGCAGTTTCCAACTCACAATAGTAATAAAAAAGCTTTCAAAACCCGAATCCCACCGAGGTATCCAATTACAGATGGTGAGTGTACACCAGCGGTCCCTAACCATGATTCTCCATAAGATTGTGTGTATATTGGAAATATAGTCAACAGTGAAGACCTATGCCCTTACTCTTTTCTGTTTCTCTATATTTTTTTTATGTTCTTCTTTGTTCGTCTCCTACTTAAATGCCTATGTTGCAATGTTGGAACACCGCATCGTTCCAGTAATAGACACTAGATGGGCTGGGTTTGCTGGCATACAATTGTGAGAAGGTATTCTCAATACAGAACGCAGTCGAACCCAATGTTTTTTATCAGATGCTGTGTGTCTTGTAACGTTGTAACAATGTAAAGTGTCAAATGTATAAAAAGAAAGTGAATGCTTGTTTTTATGTCAAAATACAAATAAATACTATTCAAGGAAAAAAAAGAAAGAAAGCATATGCAGTTTTATATGTATAAAAAATATATATATAAAATAATAGGTATATAAAAATAATTTTGAAATACATTAATCTTAATTGTATATTTTTTTCTTTAAAATATAGATATGGTAATTATTTTATAAAAATCTTTCTTTTTACAATACAGTATTTAATAGCAGAATATGGAAAATATGTAGATTTTTCTTTAAATACAGAGGGTATTTTACACTAGTCTATAAAGGTATTTAATTGGTTTAATATTTTAAGTTTGCACTGTATTTATTCAAAAATAGGTATACCAAGGATTTTTAAGAGATTTTATTTATTCGTTTTAAAATGTATTCTTATAAAATGTTTTCCATTTATGATAGTTTTGTGGAAACTCCAACATGGTCAATAGAAACATTACATAGTTAGCTATAGTTACATAGTTATGTATCTAGGTAATTAGCGAAACAGTGTTAAAGATACCATAACATAAAGAATTTGCTAATTGTGACTAAAAACCTATATATTCAGTCAGATAAAGAGTAACTAAATTGATGAATGACTGATGGATAAAATAGAGAAGCTTCCTGTAGGCGACATGTCCTGAAGGAAGTTGCTCGGAACCCACAAAACCCGTCAACAAACTACATTCCAAGCAGTGTAAGATGCTCAAACATGGACTGCACAACAGGGAAAGAATAGTACCCTGCAGACACAAAGATCCTCTCAAATAAGGGAGCGGTGATCCTGAAAGAACATGGAATGATAAAAACAATGCATTGATTTTAAAATTGTGAATGCATTTTTAATTAAAAAAAAAATGCTTTGTGCAATAAAGATGCTTATATGTGGATATGAGACCAATAATTAATACAAATAGCAGATACAAAACAAGTCTAAGTCTCTTCAACTTAACAAAATCATGCAACAAATAAGACTGAATTAAGTGGTATAAATCTACAATAAGTAAACCCAATGGAGAGCTATGAGTATATACACTTAGCCTTATAAAAATTGAAAGCTATAAATGAAGAAAATCACTAGAACAAGAGAAAAAAAACACAATTTCGTGTAATATGTCAAAAAATACAAAATTGTGCTGGTGAGGTAAAATAAAACCTCACATGGGATAGACACCCTCAAGTGTATTTTATACCCACCAGCACAGTTTTAATTTCTGTCCTCTTAACATTTGAAATTTTCAATAAACTACTATTGTATAAAAACAAAAAACAAAAACCAACCAGGAGGACTGGTCTATTCTCTATTGATTCTGTTCATGCAACCTCTCTAAATTATTAAAAAAAAGTATCATCTAGAGGTATGCAAAGCATGTACCATCCTATATATGAATTTGGACTTGAATCTGATAATATTTCTTAATGATCCTCATATCCCAAATTTACAAGCTAATTCACTGTTTGATTTTCCAAAATTTGTGCTCACAAGGCACAGTTTTTTTTTTAATTGTGAAATTTATTTACAGACTCCATCAGCAATGTTAAGGGCTAGATTTGCACCTTTATATGCCAATTTTTGCTTGGGTTACTTAAAGGACCACTCTATGCACCCAGACCACTGCAGCTTAATGAAGTGGTCTGGGTGCCAGGTCCAGCTAGGGTTATCCCATTTTTTCATAAACATAGCAGTTTCAGAGAAACTGCTATGTTTATGAATGGGTTAAACCTTCCCCTATTTCCTCTAGCGGCTGTCTCATTGACAGCCGCTAGAGGCGCTTGCGTGCTTCTCACTGTGATTTTCACTGTGAGAGCACGCCAGCGTCCATAGGAAAGCATTGAGAAGCACTCTTGCCGCGCGTGCGCATTCAGCCGATGGGGAAGAGAAGACGCCCAGCGCTGGAAAAAGGTAAGTTTTAACCCCTTTCCAGAGCCGGGCGGGAGGGGGTCCCTGAGGGTGGGGGAACCCGCAGGGCACTATAGTGCGAGGAAAACGAGTATGTTTTCCTGGCACTATAGTGGTCCGTTAAGGAATCTTATGTAAGGCATCATAACCCATGGGGGTACAATGTAGCCCTCCATCACTGCTTCATTGATGATATAGTAATAACTTGGAAGGCTGGTATTGCTGGTATTAAAGAATTTGTTTCTTGGTTTAATAATTACTGATTTGGGTTATCTTTCACATATAATATTGGGATCAAGTTTATCATGTTTTTACACCTTACTTTTAAAGTTGGGAAAATGGTAACGTTGTTACTAACACTTATCACAATCCTGTTGATGTTAACAGATGTCTTTACTTTAATGGTGCCCACACCCACAATGGGTTAAACATAATTATTTTGGTACGTTTTTAAGCTTCAGGCACAATTGTACTTTTTCTTAGATAATTTTGATAAGGTTTGGTTTTAATTGGCTGTGTTTAAGAGAAAAATACTTTGATGTAATTTGACTGTATTCACAATAAATACTTGAATTTTGGATTTGGTTGAAAAGTCTAGTGAGAACTCTCCTTCGTGATCATTTATATAGAAATATATATATATATATATATATTTGTGGTCGGTTAATATCGTATTGTGAAATACCTTGTGATTGGAATTAAGTCGGTGTGATGTGCCGGAACTGACGTAGGGGGTAGGCCTGTAAAAGAGGGCCTCCCGAATGAATTGTATAAGAGGGAGAGGTGGGTGGGATGAATAGCGCGCGTACAGCAAGGTAGGAAGGGGGGAGTAGCGTTTATATAATAACGCTAACTCCTCCCACAAATACAGGCCTTCGGCCTTAAACTTGTGGTCGGTTAATATCGTATTGTGAAATACCTTGTGATTGGAATTAAATCGGTGTGATGTGCCGGAACCGACATAGGGGGTAGGCCTGTAAAAGAGGGCAAAACGAAATGCAAGAAAACACACTTATTGCTAAATAATTATCCCATGAGATTCGTGTGCCTTACCTCTTATCTGGAATGTTTCTGTATAACATTGCTGATTCCAATGACTAATTATTATGTATACCGACGTACTGCTACTGGATGCTGTACTTGTTGATAGGATGTTCTAAATAGGAGCCAGAGGTCCCAACCTAATCTAATGCAAGGAGTATTAATGTAGAACTGCATTTAGAAGTAGTTAGCAGAATATTTAGTAGATCAACTGTTTTGATTGTCTCGTTTGAAAGTTGTCGTGACATGAGGTAGTGTCTGTGCCTTATTAATTCCCTTGAGGAGACATGACTTGCCAGTCTGATTAGCTGTGATCGTGAAGTTGTAGGGACCCGAAATCCTTGGAAGGTTAAAGGCACAGAGGTTTAACCCCTTAAGGACACAACTTCTGGAATAAAAGGGAATCATGACAGAATATTTCCGTCATGTGTCCTTAAGTGGTTAAGACTGGGTATGTGTGGTACAGATGCTGTTTATGGAGTCTGATACGGCCTGGAATTCCCATCTGTGGATGTATGTAATTGTAGAGTGATGAAGCAACTATTTTTACCTTGATCACTTATGTTAAGCGTTTAAGAGGACGGGGTATGGTTTGGAAGTCTTGTCAGAATGTGTTGTAGTATGTCTGATTGGTATAGTGCGATAGTGTTGTATGAGGGTTTGACTGAAAGGTGGCAAAAAATGCAGAAAAGACTACAAGTTGATCGGTATGGCTGTGGATGTTGTGTTCCACTGAGTCTTGGAAGAATGTCATGACTCTGTCGTATGTATCTTAGTGCAAGCGAATAATGCTCTAGGTGATAACTTGTTGTCGAGCCCCAATAGCCGGGTGACCAGATGGGGATGCTGAAATGTGGATTATGCTCGGGTGTTGTCAGTTGGGTGAGGTACGAGCCCGAGTGTCTCTTGGTCAGTAAACCCTAATAGTTATGTAAATGCTGCAATCCCTTGTCCGATGTTGCCTTCTTAGGACATACTGAAAAAGAATATGACAACAACAATGAACTGATTAACAACAATACGGTTAAGTAATATAGAACTGGCTGACTAACTAGTGCTGAAGTGGAAAGCTCTCTACCCAGTGACAAGTGAGGCCCTGCTAGTTGCCAAGCGGCGTGTGAGAGGCTCTACCTATGATTTGGGCGTGGGGCTTGAGCCACTAGCGTGGTGGCGGGGTGTTGGCCTCTCGGTGACAGTAAAAGATCCAAAACATGTGGCCTTGTCAGGTGAGGCCCTAACTATAAACCCGATAGGTGGGTGAATGTGAGGCTCTAACTATGACTTGGCCCGAGAGGTGAAAATCTCCGTGTTGAGATGGGGGAGTTGGCATTGCGGGACCAGCTACGTTGTACAGCTAAGGCCAGCTCTTAACCCTAGATAGCCAGTTCTCTGACCCTAGACGGGGGCTTGATAAGGGGGTAACGTAACGTGCTTGGCAAACCTAAGTTGTGGTTTATGATAGGTACCTGGAGATTCCCGGTCGAAGAAAGAGAAAAAGAAGGGAGGAAAAGGAGGAAGAAAGAGGAAAGGAACTGTGGTTGAGGGAAAGAAAATTATATGCAGTATAGTGCAGTTAATGGAGATATAGCTGATAGTACAGTATCCTTAGACCCTGAGGATGCTGAAGATTCTTGTGATGGCTACTATATATTCCTGAAGGGAGATGTAGGAAGGCGTTGTGCCAAGAAAGCGCGATATTACCTGACAGAGAGAGGAGGGTGAAATTAGCAAGATAGTGAGTAACAGGACGAATGTTACGGATAGTGAGTTTGAATGAACGTATGACAGGTTGTTGAGTGAAGCCATGGCCTGACGAGACAAGGCAGGAATCAATACCCAATCGTGTAATAACGTGTCCTTGTAGAGGGAGTTGTTTGGAATGTGAACAAAAAACGTATTTATACCTGATAGAAACAGGCGACAATCGTGAACCAGTAATTTGTCTAATGGTAGCAGATGACAATATGCAACAACAATAGTAATTTGCAAAACAAATGTTTACTTTTTTTTTTTTTATTAAAGTTTGGGCTGCGTTGAGGTACAGGTGATTTCAATTAGGAAACTGCAGTCTGAGACAGACAATAGGCAGCTGTTGAGGAGAATAGCTCTCAACATATTCAGGTAGCCACATTATACTCCAAACTAACTTAATATAACTCAAACATAAGGCTTATCACACTCAGCTGCTGTATAAAATCTGCCTTACTTGGTGCTGATTGTGATGGGAGAGGTGATCCATGCGGATCATACCAACTCATATAACCCATTTTACCACTAATGAATTATGGTACTCCTCAGAAAACATGCAGGGCAGAGACAACCAAGAGAGATACTACTTTACTATCCAATGTTAGATTAACTTTGTCCAGCTCCACCACTTTAAATCAAGTTGGTACCCTAATTGAGAAATTTCCATTCCATTGGTATGGAGTAATTGAGCTAATGAATTGACCTGGTATGACAGGTCTGACAGATATTCGTACCGGACCAACATTAAAACGTGAAGTAATTGTATATGTGAACGGCGGAAATAGCCCGAACTTGGCTATTCCCGCCGGTTACCTGGGTGTTCATGTTGTTTGCATTCTGTTGCTGGAAGTGTTCGGTTAGGTTTCCCCGAATGGAGTGGAGGCTCTGAACTTGGCGGGACGTGCGTCTGGCAGCCGGAAACCAGAAGTGCGAGTTGAGGAGACGCGAGGACGAGGAGTGAACACCGTGCGTACGGCAAGGTAGCAAGGGGGGAGTAGCGTTTATATAGTAACGCTAACTCCTCCCACAAATACAGGCCTTCGGCCTTAAACATATACATATATACATAAAATCTATATATGTAGTATATTAATCTTTCAAGGTTTGTGAATATTTATTACTTAAATATTAATTTATCAATGTATTGGTTTGCTTCTCAGAGTAATAATTTATTAGCATCATCATTAATTTTACAAGCTGTTCTTTTCAATTTACAAGCTGTTGTATATTTTGTATGCAGATATGAGATATTGTTGCAAATTGAGTTTGTTTTTTTTATGCCTGTTTGAATGAATTGGTATAAATAGCACTACTAATAACATTAATATGTATGTATGTCTTGATAAAGTCCTATCGGACAAAACGTGTAGACGCTAAAGGCATTTGACTGCCTGCATAGGCCTGAGGATTGTATACACTTCTGCTTGAGGGGATAGAGTTTATTTCTAATTAGCATACTTGTAGAGTTCAGCACCTTGCTGCCCTGGCCTGACTGTGGATATTCAATATTTATCTGCATAAACTCTGACCATATACACGGTGGAGCAGTGTACTTTATTTGGCATGTGGATGAATTTTGATGATGACTTCATCCTCATACATTAGTTTTCTCAGACAACTTTAGGTGAGGACCTATTTGGGACAAGTCCGTTCACAGGTCTATCTACTATTTGTTACGTTAAGAGTAGACACCTGGATGTTCGGGTCGGGCGGGTTCGTACGAACTTGACCCCGAACCCGAACCATATTGAAGTCAATGGGGACCCGAACTTTTGGGCACTAAAATGCCTCTAAAAAACTCATGGAAAGGGCTAGAGAGCTGCAAAGGGAAGTAAAATGGGGTAGAGTAGGACAAATGCCCTGCAAACAAATGTGGATAGGGAAATAACATACAAATTAAAAATACAGCTGAGCCATAAAATAGCACTAGATGGAATCTTTGATTTTAGCTTTGGAAGAACATAAATCAAAATCTAAAGCATGGCTGCCAGGAGGATCACCAGAATTATCCATTTGAGAGAGGGTTGGAGTGCAGGGTATTTTCTTTCATTGTTCAAACTGAGCTCAACTCCTGATGCATGGAGAAAAGGCCTTCACAAGCCTCTGCTATTGTGTACATAGTTTATACTAAGTGACGCATAGGTTGAGGAGGCGGTGGCCGTGGCGGTGTAGGTGGAAGTGGCGGTGGAGGATGAGGTAGCCAACACTGTTTTTTATTTATTTTTTAATTTTTTTTAATTGGGGTAGCCCCCAAAATATTGGGACATATAAAAAAAGAAACATTTGCGGCATGCGGCACATTTCTTGCAGTCCTGATGCATGGAGAAATGCTCAACTCCTGATGCATGTAGAAAAGGCCTTCACAAGCCTCTGCTAATGTGTACATAGTTTATACTAAGTGACCCATAGGTTGAGGAGGCGGTGACCGTGGCGGTGTAGGTGGAAGTGGGGGTGGAGAAGGAGGAGGTAGCCAACACTGTTTTTTATTTGTTTGTTTTTGTTTTTTAATTGGGGTAGCCCCCAAAATATTGGGACATATAAAAAAAAGAAAACTCTGTTCCTCAGAGCGACTGACCTGTGCATGCTGCAGCTGAAACTCCACTATCGCCTGCTGCAGCTCACAAAGTCTCATGAGGCGGTGAGCAGGAAGGCTGAAGTTACACTGCAGCACAGACAGGTGAGCAGCAGCAGGGTGAGAACGCTGAAAGCGCGTACAGACAGCCCGCACTTTCTGCAGCAGTTCTGCTATATCTGGGTATACACTGTGGCGGTGGAAGTGGAAGCGGCGGTGGAGGAAGAGGAGGAGGTAGCCAACACTGTTTTTTTTTTATTGGGGTAGCCCCCAAAATATTGGGACATATAAAAAAAGAAAAGAAAGAATAAGTGCACTTGAGTATAACAATGGCTGGGTGAGGCCAGTATAAATGTCTATTATGCACAAGGTACAGACAAGTCTGGTGGGATCCATGCCTGGTTCATTTTAATAAACGTGAGCTTGTCCACGTTAGCTGTGGACAGGCGGCTGCGCTTGTCTGTGATAACGCCCCCTGCCGTGCTAAACACACATTCAGACAATACTCGAATTTGAAGACCCAGAAGTTGAATGGGGCAGACCCATCAGACAGTACGTGTAGGCGTGTGCACACGTACTGTTCCACCATGTTGCTGAAATGCTGCCTACTGCTAAGACGTTCCATATCAGCTGATGGTGCTGGTTGTTGTGGCGTGCTGACAAAGCTTTTCCACATTCCGGCCATGCTAACCCTGCCATCTGAGGTGCTGGCGGTGCCCCAGCTGCGTTGGCGACCTCTTCCTCCTTTTCTGCCTTTGCCTTGTGCTTCCACTGAGCCCCCAGTGTCAGTTGGGAATGCCCTCAGCAGCGCGTCTACCAGCGTGCGCTTGTAGTCGCGCATCTTCCGATTACGCTACAGTGAGGGAATTAAGGATGGCACGTTGTCCTTGTAATGGGGATCCAGCAGGGTGGCCACTCAGTAATCAGCACAAGTTAGAATGTGGGCAACTCGGCAGTCGTTGCGCAGGCACTGCAGCATGTAGTCGTTCATGTGTGCCAGGCTGCCCAGAGGCAAGGACAAGCTGTCCTCTGTGGGAGGTGTATCATCTGTGTCCTCCGTATCCCCCCAGCCACGCTCCAGTGATGCCCATGAGCTGCGTTGGGTGCCACCCTGCTGTGAACACGGTTCCTCCTCCTCATCATCCTCCAGAACTGTGCCCTGGCTTGACAATTGTGTACCTGGTCTATGCTGGTGCAGGAATCCACCCTCCAAACCACTTGTGAATGACTGGCCTGATAACCGTGGAAATGACCCCTCTTCCTCCTCCTCTTCCTCCTGTGCCACATCCTCTTCCATCATCGCCATCAGCGTTTTTTCAAGAAGACATAGAAGCGGGATAGTAAGACTGAGAACGGCGTCATCGGCACTGGCCATGTTGGTGGAGTACTCGAAACAGTGCAAAATGGCACACAGGTCTCGCATGAAGGCCCACTCATTGGTGGTGAAGTGGTGCTATTCCACAGAGCGACTGACCCGTACGTGCTGCATCTGAAACTCCACTATCGCCTGCTGCTGCTCGCACAGTCTCTCCAGCATGTGCAAGGTGGAGTTACACCTTGTGGGCATGTCGCATATAAAGCGGTGAGAAGGAAGGCTGAAGTTACGCTGCAGCACAGACAGGCGAGCAGCAGCAGGGTGAGAACGCCAAAAGCGCGCACAGACGGCCCGCACTTTCTGCAGCAGCTCTAATACATCTGGGTAGTTTTTAAGATATGAAGTGCACGCCCCAAAACTTACTATTTAGCAGTTTAGCAGCAAAACAATTAGAATTTTCCAACTGCGCTGTAAGCACACTATTAGACGATTCTATTTGACTCTCAGATATGAAGAGCACGCCCAAAATATACTATTTAGCAGATTAGCAACAAGAAAATAAGAATTTTTATAACTGCGCTGTAAACACACCATTAGACACTTCTATTTGACTCTCAGATATGAAGAGCAGGCCCCAAAATGTACAATTTAGCAGATTAGCAGCAAATCAATTAGAATTTTTACCACTGCACTGTGCGCACTATTAGACGTTTCTATTTGACTCTCAGATATGAAGTGCACGCCCCAAAATGTACTATTTAGCATTTTAGCAGCAAAACAATTAGAATGTTTACCACTGCACTGTAAGCACACTATTAGATGCTTCTTTTTGACTCTAAGATATGAAGTGCACCCCACTAAAATACTATTTAGCAGTTTAGCACCCAAAAAATTTTGTTTTAAAACTGCAATGTGACAGCAGTATTTGACACTTCTATTTGACTCTCAGATATGAAGTGCACCCCACTAATGTACTTTTTAGCACCCAAAAATTTTAAGTTTTAAAACTGCAATGTGACAGCAGTATTTGACGATTCTATTTGACTCTCAGATATGAAGTGCACCCCACTAATGTACTATCCCACTAATGTACTATTTAGCACCAAAAAAAATTTACTTTTTAAAACTCAGATGTAACCGCGGTATTTGAAGCTTCTATTTGACTCTCAGATATGAAGTACACCCCACTAATGTACTAGTTTGCAGAATTCTTTCCTAAGCTGTCCCTCACAGCGGCAGCATCCTCTCCCTACACTAATAAGACCTCATGTGCGTGCGGCGCTACGCGACTCCAGCTTATATTTTAGAGGCTGGGTCACATGCTGTACTGGGCAATCACAGCCATGCCATTAATAGGCATGGCTGTAATGGCTTCTAAGGGCACACGAGTCAAACGCTTTACAGTTCGGGTTTGCTCAACTCTACTTAAGAGAATTTGGCAGCATGTTCTTTTGTGTACTGTCTACTGTGGTGGTTATTGGTGCTATTGGATTATCTTCTTTTTGAAATACTAATGTGTTGATATGTGATCATATTTTATCATTATTTACCCTCTGGCTAGTGAGCCTGTATTTATTTATTTTTTATCTTCATATTTAGATTTTAAAAAAGACATTAAAAAAGTGTGTATTCATTTTTAGCACTGCCTTTTTGTATTTTTGCTTTGTAACTGTTCAGTTAGACACCCATTTTTAGGTTAGCCGCTTGAAAATAACAGTTGATTTATAGACATATATTTATTTATTTTGGTCTATTTACAGTGCCTCTACAGAGAGACAGATGGACACAATGGAGACCTAGAAAACACCATATGTTTCTATGCAGGATGAAAACAACAGTGCATCAAAGCAGAGGTAAGTACCCCTATAAACGCGATTGTATTTTAAAATGCTTAGCAATTCAAAACAAAAGTATTTAATGTAAAACATTATTGGGAAAAGGAAGGTGTAATATATGTGTGTGTGTCACTGTATTGCTCTCAATTCCATCAATAGCATCACTAAAGGAATAATTAAAATGAGTAAAAACACAATATCCTGGCATAATACTTTCTAAATAAACAAGGACATACTGCAATTGTATGTCACTTACTGCTTTAAAAGAAATCTTTAAATGTTTTCAAAATGTTTGGAGCAAAATAACAAGTTAGATTGATGCATTGTTCCATTAAGAAGGATCCCTGCCTACGAGATAATTAATTTCTTCAGCTACCAATACATTACTATGCTCTGGGTACAGAGACCTTCAAGCTAATTACCTGCTACACGAAATGGAAATTAGAGGCATTTATTCATTGGGTAACAAATAATATGCATTTTAACCCCTTAAGGACAGAGCTTCAGAAGCTTGTCTTTCACTTAATGACAACAGCATTTTTTGCATTTTTTGCTGTTTGCGTTCAACTGCAATTTGCATTTTACTAATTTATTGCACCGACACATATTATATATCGTTTTTTAAAGGACAGAAAGGGCTTTAATTTGATGTAAGACATATATATATATATATATATATATATATATATATATATATATATTTATATAAATGCTTATTTATTATAAAAAAAATACAGAAATCTGCAAAAAAAATGAAAAATGTGTTTGTTTTTTTACAGTTTTTGCAATAATAATGTGTGCATAATTAGTGCAGGTTCAGGAAAGTAATTAAAAATAAATTAATTTAGTTGTTCTGATTTACAGAATATATAATGTGTCTGGGATTTTAAGGTTTTTTTTGGTAGTTACAGGTCACAAAGCACAAGGAGTAAAATAAACTTTTAATGTGGAGCGATTTTAGAATTTGGTATGTTTGTCTTGTAAGCTTAATAGCCATAAAAGAAAACAAAACTGCCACACAAAAGTATATATTTATATAAAGTAGACATAACGGGCTATTTACCTAAGGTTGTTTTGACACTTTCTACGCAGCCATTTCACAGCCAACCTCTGCTAAATATTGGAGTAAAATTGTGGGGTTTTTTTTGTTTTTGGCACACAAACTTATAACAAAGAATTTCTTGTGTGTATTTTGTAAAGTTGGTGTGTGCTATTCCTGTACAAAGTTTTATTTGGTGTGCATTTACATCTGTTGAGTAAAATGACACCCCATTGTATGTCTTTAGCACTATTTCGTGAAGCTACAGTGCCATATAGGAGACCTGTCCTTTTCATTACTCACAGTAGAATTTTTAGAGATGGATTTAATGAGCCTATGCTTTCATTTAGGGTATTATAACAGTTTGACTGTTCAAAAAAAACCCACAAAGGCTTACCATTTGTAAAAGTAGACACTCCAGGGTATCTCATAAGGTGCATATTGTGCCTTAACATGTCCTCATTTTTTCACCAATAGATTCGAAAGTATGTGGTAAAAAATAAATTTGTGCATTTTTTACATATGGATTGTATTTTTACTGGACATTTTGTATATTTCACATGTGCCACTAAGTTCAAACCCACCACATTATGCTCAGCTACGTCTTCTGAGTAAAAGGACACTCCCATTGTATGTCTTTGGCACTATTTCGTGAAGCTACAGTGCCATATAGGAGACCAAGCCATATCAGTTTTTACCGAACTTTGAATTTTGACGCTGGGCCTATGTGCAATTAACAAGCATCTTAGCAGGTTTTAAATTCAAACTACCCCACAAAGGCCTACCATTTCTTAAAGTAGATACCCCAGGGTATTTCAAAAGGTATATTCTAAACCTTAGTGTAGGATCTTTTTTTGTTAGTTTGTACCAAGTCTAGTTGCAATTAGCATTTTTTCTGCCTTTTTGACACACACTTGGAGATGTTACTGTATATTTTGCTATCTTTATGTGTGCTATGGCAGTATAACACCTAATATGTTGCTCAGCTATGTCATCTTGGTGCAACAATAACCCCATGTGTACCTTTTTCAGGGTTATGTGGATGTTGAAGGGGCACATTGTAGAGCAAGTCATATCAGTTTTTACCAAACTTTGAATTTTGAGGCTGGGCCTATGTGCAATTTTCAAGCATCTTAGCACGTTTTAAATTCAAACTACCCCACAAAGGCCTACCATTTCTTAAAGTAGACACCCCAGGGTATTTCAAAAAGTATATTCTAAACCTTAGTGTAGGATAATTTTTTTGTTAGTTTGTACCAAGTCTAGTTGCAATTAGCATTTTTTCTGCCTTTTTGACACACACTTGGAGATGTTACTGTATATTTTGCAATCCTTATGTGTGCTACGGCATTATACCACCTAATATGTTGCTCAGCTATGTCATCTTAGTGCAACGATACCCCCATGTGTACCTTTCTCAGGGTTATGTGGATGTTGAAGGGGCACATTGGAGACACACCACCTCCATATTTTTCAAAAGTGGATGCTGGGCCCAAGTCTCATTTTAGCAGCTCAGGACTGCAAATTACCTCTCAAAGGCCACATATATTTTTAAGTATAAGCAGCTCATCAATTCAAATTATGAACAAGTGCATACTATTTGCTGTGAAAAGGGGAATATTTGGGGTAAACTTATCCGGGGGTAGTACCCAGTCATCTGCGTCCCGGGCAAAGCTGTCATGGATTCCAAAACCAAAACACAGACAGACCACAAAGAGAGAGAACACAGAGAGAGAAACTTGTAATACTGGTCCTTAGAATGGCCGGGCTATACAAGCAGAGAATTGTCAAGGTACAAGCTGAGGTCAAAGGAGTAAAGAGAAACGGAACAATGATAGGACAAGCCGAGGTCAAGGATCAGAGAAGACAGGATAAGCGGGAGACAAAGCCAAGATTCGGTAACCAATCAGACAGATGACTAAAAATCACACCCCAAAACTTCTCTACTTATTCGGCCTGGGTGTGAAAATTTTTAAAACAGTGGCCAGTACATAGGCCAGGCTGAGAGGGGCAATCAGGGCAGTAATAGCTGGTCTCAGCTCTTACGCCCCTCTTGTAACACACCCTGCACCTTTTCTGGGGGTTTTGTTTTTTAGGGGTTGGTTGAATCTTAAAGCAGAAGTGACCTGCCACCATTCTTCTGCTAGGCTCCACTGATGGTCTCCTTGTGTGGCACTCAAGTAGCCCAGAAATGAGCTCAGACTGGAATGAAAGAAAAGTGCTTTTCAGTCCAGCATTTGCCTTTTTAAAAATGACAAAGGCATTGTGGATTGCCATCTTCATCAGATATATGCCCACTTTTTTATACCATGCCCTGGTCTTTCGCATGATCAAATACGGCTGCATCAGTTGATCGGACAGGTCAACGCCCCCCATATGACGATCATATTGCCGTATGCAGACTGGCACTAGTTTACATTCCTCTCTGCCATGAACTGCGACCCTCCGAGTGTTTTCACCATGGATGGTGGTTAAGATGAAAACATCCTTTTTATCCCTGTACTTGAGTGCTTGCAGTTCATTCTGGCAGAGAGCTGCTCTTTCCCCCCTTTTCATTTTTTTGTTTGCTAGAGCCTTTGGGAAACCTGTGCGACTCTTCCGAATAGGGCCACAGGCCACGGTCTTGAAGCAGTACAACATTTTTAACAGTGGGATGCTATTATAAAAGTTATCGATGTATAAATGATAACCTTTATTAAGTAGTGGCATTATTAAGTCCCAGACAATTTTCCCACTTGTCCCTACTATATCTGGGCAACCTGGGGGATCAAGGTGGCTATCCCTTCCTTCGTATACACAGAAGGTGTACACATAGCCACTGCCACTTTCACACAGTTTATAAAATTTGATCCCATATCGGGATCTTTTGGATGGGATATATTGTCTAAACCCCAGTCTTCCCTTAAACTTCATGAGGGACTCGTCAATGGAAATGTTTTTATTGGGGGTATATATAGTGGCAAATTTACTGTTAAAGTGGGCAATCAAAGGGCATATTTTATAAAGAAGATCATACTGCGTATCACCTTTTGGGGGGCACTTATTATTGTCACTAAAGTGCATAAATCGCAGTATGTCAACATATCTTTCCCTCGTCACTGTCTCTGCAAAAATGGGGGTATTGCAAATAGGATGTTTACACAAATACATCCTAATTGTGGGCTTTTTACTTAACCCCATTAACATGGTCAGTGCCCAGAATTGTTTCAATTCTGGCACACTGCTTGGGTTCCATCTCTCTTTCCTGGAGATAAGAGAGTCTGGATTGCGTGCCAGATACTGCCCCGCATAGAGATTAGTCTGGGTGACTATCTCCCCAAAAATCTCATCCCCCAAGAATAGCTGCATAACATCCAGCGCACTATAGCCAGACAGGTCAGCCTGTATGCCAGGATTGGCTGTAAACACTGGGATGTCTGGGGAAAAATTATTAGGGGGTACCCAGTCATCTGCGCCATGTTCAGCATTAGGGGAATCATCGATTTCCCCTGATGGTCCTGCAGTATCTGGCACATAGTCCCTGTCCCCTGCGTCCCCTGCGTCCCCTGCATCACTCCCTGCGTCACTCTCTGAGGCAGTGTCAGTCGCCTCTGAGTCGGCCGCTAACAGGGCATAAGCCTCCTCTGCGCTATACTTTCGAAACATTGTTAATACAGTTAACACAGCTAACCAAACTTTAACTAAATAACTTAACTTTTTTTTTTTATTCCCTAATTCCCACTAAATTCCACCCACCCAAGTAACTAAATCACAAATTAATAAAATCAAATAATAAAATGTAACCCCTTAGAGTTAAAAAAAAATAGATCACAGTAAAGTACTGTGACCTGTATATTGATCACTGCTAGCAGTGATCAGGCAGCAGGGAAAGGGTTGATTTTTTTTTTTTTTAAATAAAGGGGAAAGGGATTAGGAACTTTTAATAGAACTTAACTATTCTTCTGGGACACAATGTTGCAACGATCCGTCTCTCTCCACTTCACAAACCCACACGTGGTGGAGGGAGGCGGATCAGATATCCCAGCAGCATTGTGACCGCTGTGACTGGCTGTCACAGTGATCACATGGGCTGGGATACCGGGATTTGCTGTTGCTGGTCTGCCCCTGACCCGGAGGCACCCAGCAACAGCGTTAACCCCGTGATTGCCGGCACTGCGGCGATCTGGGGTTAATTTTAGCGCGTGACGGACAAGTTCCGTCACTCGCCATTAACGCTTTCGACTGAGTGACAGACCTCGTCCGTCACTCGTCGTTAATGGGTTAATACTTTTTTTTGTATCAACATGAACTGAATAAAAAAAAAAGAAAAGATCTATGTTTTAAAAATGAAACCCATCTTTTTCAACTAGACATTGATCAATTGAAATCCTAATGTGTGCATTGGCACAAAAAGCTACATTAAAATTAGCAGTGTATTATTAGCGAAACCAATACAAATGCTGTAAGTATGCAATATAATAATACCCATTGTGTTAATGTGCATATATAAATCTCATAATCTATACTCAGAGATGAATCACCCATTAGCTGCCTAGGACCTGGGCTCAGACAGGGACAGCAGTGAGTGGCCCAATAATTTGTTGAGTGAGTGTTGTGGTCTGTACCAATATAAGTACAAACTACTTGAAGAGCTCACTCGCAGCCCCTGGCGCTTCACGATAACTTATAGCACCACAGCCATTGGTGCAGATGGCGAAGGTCCCCAACTGGACCACCAGGGAAGGTAAGCACCAGGGAAAAACACACACAACACCGAGCCACATTCAGACTCCCATAAACCACTAAGACTTCTCCACACACATAAAACTCAACCACCACGCACAACTCTCAACCAGCACACACAGGCACTTTCAGCCTCTAACCCATACAGCAAGTAGGCTCCTCCACAGACGCAAAACAACATATACTCTCACTCATAACACACAGTCACCACACACACTCACAGAAACATAGCCAGCGATTTTAGGAAAGAGCAATCTGGCACCCTGTGTAAGGCCCTGGACAACCTTAATCTGGCTCTGTCTATACTACAGATCTATAAATGTAAGCAATACAAAATAACTTTTTTCCCAGGGATCAATTTTTACATAGTACCTGTATACAAAAAGCTTTCTGACAGGTTTCTATCTTTAAAAATATGACATGTTTATTTAAGGGGAAAAAAGAATATGAAATGAGACTTATTTGGAAGAAGAAATTCTGTTGGTATTCAGTAGGTAAACATAGTATGTGATTGTGCATTGTTCTCAATAACTCAAAGTCCTTAGAGGGCACTCAGATGCCATTACGAAAAGTGTTTATATTTGAACCAAAAGCAGGATTGAGCATCTGAATATCTACAGCTTTTACAAAATTCCAAAGCAATATCTGCAGAAGTGGCTGGCTGACAATTTTGTGCAATGAGTCATTATAGATTTTCTTTCTGAAAAGACACAATTTAGGACATCAGAGTTTTTATAATTGGCTCTTCCGACTAAACTATAATCTCTGTGCTTCTTTTAATCTTTTTAGATCCAACATACTGAAGACAAGTATGCTAAAGATTAGTAATTTCATAGGAATTGTTCATGTATTTATCTATATAAATCCACTCTATGGATAAGTGCTACTTGTTCAGGATCTCCTTAATCCAATATCAATTTTGTTAAATTTATTATCTCTAAAAGGGATTTCAAGCAGTACTGGAATGTAATTTAGTACTTTGGGTTTATTGCATTGTCTAGAAAACGTTGTGCAGAGGGTGTTACCAGGTAAAACAAAAATAAACTACAGCACAGAAACAAAAAAATAATTTTGCTAAGGCTATTCTTAAATGAACTAGGATAATCATTATCGACCCTTACCTTTGTGAATATTACAGGATTGTGTTGCTGAAAGGCCTAAAATGATAATCAAATTGCCACTGTGATCTTGTTTTTGTGGACAACCTTTAATTCTATGTGCTGATAAAAGGTGGAGCTACTCAGGAGTATGTAGAATTTACATGCTATCATTGGAAGTTAATTAAATATGCTGGCTGATGCCAGACTTAAAGGAAGACTTCAAGCACTATAACCATTACAGCGGTTACACAGCAGGTAGGTGTTAATGTATATTAAGAAATCTACGTACACCTACAAGCACAGTAAATACTTTTGCTGGGAAGACCACACCTACAAAAGTTCTAGAGCAGTCTTCTTTTACCATATGTGGGACAAAAAAAAGACAAGGGAGTGAATCCATGCTTTAACTTTACATATTTCTGGGAAAAACTCTTTCAAACCCTTACCTTATCAGAGTCTTCACATCGAATAAAGGAAAATAAATGTTGAAAGAAACAGAAAAGGGTGTAGTGCAGTGTATAAACAATGTTTAATAATGTGACATTGAATACAGTAAAAATCTAGCAGCTGGGTGTATCTTGTATCTTGCATCTATGGCATTGGCGGATCCAGGGGGGGCAACGGGGCAATTGCCCCCCCCGAGAAATCCGCCGGTCTCCCTCCCCTGCCAGCCGTGCAATGTGCCTGCGGACCGGGGAGGAAGATCAGAGATCTCCCTCCCCGGTCCGCAGCCACTGTGCTGACAGCCGGCGGCGGAGGGAGGGAGTGAGAGAGGACCCGGAGCTCAGTCTGCAGCTCCTCCGGCTTCTCCTCTCTCGAGATTTGGAGCGTTGCCGCGGTTACCACGGCAACGCTCCAAATCTCGCGAGAGTGAACTCTAGCCCGGGAGCGCGGGCTAGAGTTCACTCTCACCACTGGGACCACCAGGGAATCACCACTGGGACCACCAGGGATCGAAATATGTCCCCCCTCCTCCCCAGTAAAGGTAAGAAGGGAGGGGGGACATAGGATATTTATTTTATTTAAAAAAATAAAAATATTATTTAAAAGCTCCTTCCCCCCCATTACACACACTGCCCCCCCAATTACACACACAGCCCCCCATACCACACACTGCCCCCCCCATTACACACACTGCCCCCCCATACCACACACTGCCCCCCCATTACACAAACTGCCCCCCCATACACACACTGCCTCCCCATTACACACACTGCCCCCATTACACACACTGCGTCCCCATTACACACACTGCATTACACACCTCCCCATACACACACTGCCCCATTACCCAAACACTGCCCCCATACACACACTGCCCCACAAACACTGTCCCCATACACACACTGTCCCCATACACACACTGCCCCACAAACATTGTCCCCATACACACACTGTCCCCATACACACACTGCCCCCCAATACACACACACTGCCCCACAAACACTGTCCCCATACACACACTGCCCCACACAAACACACACGTCCCACACACACACACACTGTCCCCATACACACACTGTCCTCTATACACAAACACTCTCCCCATACACACACTGCCACCCATACACACACTGCCCCACAAACACTGCCCCCCATACACACACTGCCCCACAAACACTGTCCCCATACACACACACTGCCCCCATACACACACTTCCCCACAAACATTGTCCCCATATACACACTGCCCCTCCATACACACACTGTCCCCATACACACACTGCCCCACAAACACTGTCCCCCATACACACACTGTCCCCATACACACACTGCCCCACAAACACTATCCCCATACACACACTGCCCCCCATACACACACTGCCCCACAAACACTGTCCCAATACACACACACTGCCCCACAAACACTGTCCCCATACACACACTGCCCCACAAACACTGTCCCTGACATACACTGCCGCACTCACACACTTCACCCTTAACACACACCACTGCTCCTATACCCTATATCCCAGCAGACCCCAGGTAAGTTGTCAAACTGTTCTTAAACAGTATGACTACTTACTCTGGGGTGTAATCCTGGCACTACTGACACCATAACTACTACACTGAGCTGTAGTAGTTATTGTGCCTGGATTATTTATTTAAATAATCTACAAGTGCCCCTCCCGAGATCAGGCTCTGGATCCGCCACTGCATTAGCTATAAATAGTAGGGTTATGTAGATTACTCGAATGTGAACAATCTTAGAATAGTTTGGCAGCATTTTCCCACATTTTGCATGTCGGTAAATGCTGTTCTGGAGCCACTCTTTAGTCTGACATTATACCATTTAGTGGTGCATTGTATTTAGTTATTTATTTTTAATGTAAGTCCTTTCTTCTGGGAACATTTTATAAAATGTGTAAATAGGAAAAATTGCATACACAAACAGCAAGGAATCCTACAAAATGCATTAACATTGCCATGATGAGCCTAATTGATCCCATATTATCTTATCTCAAGAAAGCATGCTTGCACATTGGATTTCTAACCTAGCTAATTAAAACGTCAGCTTTTTTGACAGGAAAATCAAAAGCATTTGACTGTTTGTTACAATCTAATGATTCTTACTGGCTTCAAGATGCATACAGATTGCATGTAATTATTAAAAGATTTATGTATCTTATACAATTATTAAATAAACACAAAATGATGAGAATTAAACATTAGACATCATATAATTATCAACTAGTACATTCATCCTAAGAGGAAAAAAAGAATATAATCATCTGGTAAGAATTATTTTTGTGTGATGCTCCATTAATTGTTTAAAGAAACCAGTTTTTCTTTGTATAGTAATACAATATGATGTTATAGTGTTTCATTGAGGGGTTCCTGGTTTTGTCTACCTCCATAGTTTATGCTCAAGAAGATTTCCTTTCTAGCTAATCCATGGCAGCATTAAAATAAGGTTGGCTCTGCCCACTTGGCTGTTTAGGACAGGAAATAAAAGCTATAAATAACCCTCCTACCAGACAGGTTCTTCAGTCTTTTTTTCCTGTCCTACCTGGCTGTGTATAAATTCTCCTTTTAAAAAAATAAATACAAATAAAATAAAAAGGTTTACTGTTTCATTTTATGCTCACCAAGCCACTTTGAAAAGCCAGGAGAGTCCATCCTCTCTGTTCCTGGAGACCCAGTACACAGCAGCCCTGTTAAAAGTGACTCCCTGGGTGTACCCCTTTTAGCCACTAGGTTTTACCTAGACTCTCTCCTGAAAGATATGACAATTTGGGGGGTTTATGGAATTCATAAGGAAGCTGTTATGGATGTTATGTTTGGTTGTATGCTTCCTTCCTGTATCTCCTGAAACATGGCTGCTATACATTAATACCTGGCAGTGTCTTTATTTATATCGCCTGAAAAATGGTATCAGAAGTATCTGAACCTGGTCTGTTCTCACACACTTGATACCAGGAGTTTCAAGTCTTGCAGTGAGAGACTTTGGAAGTTATTGTGTCTCCTGTAGCAAGCTGTCCTGCAAGCTGAGCTTTGGAAGCAAGAAAAGCAGGAGGCCCTGAGGTGGCCAGCTCCTGGGCTCCCCAGAAGAGGCTGGCCACACTGTGCTGGGTTGCAACTGGTGATGCCTTTTTAAAGGCAATAGCAAGCACTATAAGCAGAACTGCAAAGGAATAGGCATAGGAGACAATACCTGCCTGGAAGGAGAGCTGCAGCCTGGTCAGGTGGAAAAGCTCCAGAGAAACCACAATCAAGCTTTGGCGACTGGGGTTGAAGCGCTCCAGGATCCCTCCCCAACAGCTAAGAAGCGGATTTGGCTGAGGTTTTTGGTCATAGTACAGGAGTTTGTTCAGTCTGGTGTCCCTAGCTTTCAAATCTATTGACAAGTCTTCCTGGCAGTATTCCTAGTTCTCTATGATTTTCTAGGAGGCAATTAAAAAGGAGATCAAATTGAAGGCTTAGCCCTCCAATATATCCTTCCTTATTGACAGGGGAACTAAATTTGCTAATGTAATAAAATGTGAGAAGAGAGCTCATGTGCTGGGTTGCAACTGGTGATGTTACCTTTGAGGATGGAAGTAAGGGGTATAAAGTATGGTACTCCATGGAAGGGTTAGGAAAACCTGAGTTAGGGGTTTCTGACTCCAAGAGTAAATGAGGCTTGCATAGTGCAGAAATGGTTAAGAAATTAACAAAACAAGAGGCCCTACTAAACGCCAAATGGCAGTGAAAGGCTCTATGAATTGGCCAAGGTACTGAGGACACCAAACAAAGTAATGAGGATGTTGGCCTCTTGGTCACAAGTAAGAGATTCAAATGAGTGGCCATGACAGGTCTATCTTAAACCTGGAGAGGTTGGAGCGAGGCTCTTGATATGAGTTGGGCCGACTGACTAATACCTCCACGTGAGGATGGGAGTTGTCCTAGAATATGGTTAGCAACAATACCCCTATATCCCTAAAGAATGTAGAGGAATAGAAACATAATGAATTGATGGGAAGTGTGTTGGAACATATGTATTTTGCCCAACTAGTGTGTGGTTGAGCTTGAAAAAGGAATATCATAGAGAGAAACCTTAAGACACAATGAGAATGCTAATGGGAATATGTCCAGGGTGATGTAAATGGTAATTGAGATAAGGGTATAATATACCTGTTGGGGTTATAGATTAAAACATCAACAACAGGATGATAAATAGGCTTAGTAGAAACTTAGATAATAATGTGACTTATGATTATGAGCATAAGCCTAGGCCAATCAATATGGATATCAAAGAGAGATACCTAGTAGTAATGCATCAAATTAAGAGTTCCAACTGTGTGTCTTTCCACAAGAACCTGAAGTATGAAAACATTTTTAATATCCTTAGTTTATTAGGAGGAAGCAAAATAGGAGATCAAATAAGTGCTTGTGACAGGAGTTGTGGATTATATGAGGCTTCAGTAAAACGGTGACAGACCAAAGAGGCCTGAATATGGTTAAATGTGTAATGAGGGGTTTTAAGTTCTCAAGAGTGCAGAGAGAGGGTCATATAGAAAGGAATTGTGTGACCCTCTCTAACAAGGCCGAGCAGAATAGCCAAGCACAGTATTACAGGATTGTAGTAGACCCTTGTAAAGAAAGAAATGTCGTATGTAATTGCCCAAAATGAGGGGCCGAAATTGTGTCATAGTAGATTGCCCATGGAGGGCCATATGTAACGTATGGAGTGAGGGCCGCCTGTAGGGGTACTGCAGTGGAAGGCCAAGATTACTATATTTAATTCTTATGTCTTATGTAATTGCCCAAATGAGGGATCAAAATTGTGTCACAGTTGAATGCCCATAGAGGGCCGTGTGTAACATATGTTGTGAGGGCTGCATGAAGAGGTATTGCAGTGGGAGGCTGATGTGACAAATATATATCTTGAACTCCCGGGTGGATAATAGGCTGCATGAGATGTATATAAATGCATGAGATGTATATAAATGCAGGTTATTCGTACCAAGGTTGTAGGAGTTGTGAAATGGACAGTTGTGATGCTCTGTAGTTCGATCTGGTCTACTTGTTGTAAAATCTATTTTATTTATGTCTCATTAGAGATCTTTCCTCATTAGAGATCTTTTGCCAGAAGCGCAGGACTTATCTTTCTGCATTTGTATCCATTTTTAGTATCACTCAGCCTTGTTACAATGCAGCTGCCCATCACATGTGTTCCCTATTATGAGTTAATAATATATAGGGGTGTATATAAAGAATACCCCTTTCTTTCTCATTAGGGATTTTTGCCAGAAGCTCAAGGAAGCAAGGTGAATGATTAGAGCTAGGACCCACCTGAGGGGGTCTGCCTTGATGTTGGGAGGTGAGCTTATCCTCTCATGGCCACTGGAGGTAACTAAAAAACCTCCATTTGTATAAAAATACATAGGGAGGTAACTTGTTTTCTTTGGTTTTTACTATATATTGGGGCTGATGTGTACTGTTGTCGTTGGTGCCGCCCAGTGATGGGAGTCAGCGCAGTACTTATCTTTCTGCATTTGTATCTATTTTTTTTAATATTTATTTATTATTTGTATTTTTATTTGTACACCAAGTGATGTACTTAAATATAGTATAATAGGTCAACATATAACCCCCAAGCAGCAGGAAGGCAAACATAAGTTGTAGTGGTAAGACCACCAAGGGCCAAATGAAGCATTTGTAGTAAAGGCCTGAGGACCATGTGTCAAGGTATAGGAGAAGAAGTCCAAAAGAGCTAATTGAGATTCATGAGTAGCGGACTGGCCAGTATGAGAATTAGCGGATGTATGAGAGCTTTGAGTAAGGTGGCTGCTCTTTACTCGAGTTAGGCAAAGTGAATATTTACGTAGGTTGCACAAGGCCAAGACCAGCTTGTTTGGAGTTTGTGTAGTTTGTGTTGATGACCTTTGAACCAGAAGTAGATGGTTCTGTACTGAACCAGGCAGTCTCAGCTCAGATGAAGGGGAAGCCTGTGTTTTATAGACCTTGTAACCCTTCCCATAACTTTAGGCTTTGTTTAAAGGCTCAGCCTTCCTATATATCATTATTTTTTTGTGTTATTTTTTTACAGATTGTTTTGCAAAGATATCTGATAAGCATTTATCTATTTTGAGCACAACACTTTTTTTTGGTTTGTTTATAACATGTCTTTCACTCAAGGGAAACTGATAACAATCATTTTACCATAACCAGCTGTAGTAGTTATAGAATGTCCCTTTTATACTAGGTAGAAAACAAACAGACAAATCAAATATTCTGCTTTAAGTCTCAAGGTACAAATGCAAAATCACATGACATTTCACATTTAATTGATGAGGTTTGCCCAAAGTTCTAGTCCAGAGATACTAAGAACCTGGAACCATTTATTTTAGGTTGACCTACAAGTAAATTCAATATTTAATGTAGTATCCTATCATGTTATTATCTATAGTTTATATGACTTTCAAAATTTTAACAAAGTTTAATTTATGAAACAAATATACTTAATATATCATAAAAAATACCTTCTAAAATGTCTTCAGGGCTCTTAGCATTTCCTGTTAATTGCAGGTTTTCACTGGAGTCTTCATTCTGTGGATACACGTTATCATTTTCCTCTACAGTTTCATTGTGTGAAATTTCTTCTCTTTCATCAAATGTACTCTCCTTTGATCCATGGTCACAACCTTCCCCTGTGTGAGAAGGTTGTGAATATTTATGGCAAGATGCAACTTAAATAGACTATTAGACATTATATTCCAATGTATAAATTAAATGTATTTGCTTATTTAGCAGCCTGTACATTGATGTATGCTGTGTATTGTGTCATGGTTATTCCAGGCCGAACACAAAGAGCTTAAAGGGAGGCACCCAGGCCACTTCAGCTCATTGAAGGGGTTTGGGTACAGTACCTGACACTTTAACCGTTTAATTGCAATTATTGCAGTTATTGAAAAACTGCAATAAATATATTACAGGGTTACCAGACAGCCTCTAGAGGCGCTTCCAGGTTGTTAGGATTATCACAATGGAAACCACTACAACACAAAACTTACCAGTCTGGGGGTGGTTAAATAGAGCTAGGAATCCTGTGATTGGTTTGTGTCACTGTAATGCATAATAATTTAGGATAGATAGATAGACAGATAGATAGATAGATAGATAGAGCAATGGATTTTATCAAAATATTTAGGAAACATAGAGAAACATAGACAGCGAGAAATCACTGGATACTGCAATAATTTATATTTTATTGGACTAACAAAATATATTAGAAAACTGTCTTTTAAGAGTTTCATGTCTTATTCAGATCTTGACTAATACACCTATACCAATCTACATGTATCTACCTTGCTCTTTCTCTATAATGCACCCTCCAACTCTAAGACTAGTGATGTCGCGAACCCGAAATTTTCGGTTCGCGAACGGCGAACGCGAACTTCCGCAAATGTTCGCGAACCGGCGAACCGCCCGAAACGCCATTGACTTCAATGGGGAGGCGAATTTTAAAAACACACAGGGACTCTTTCTGGCCACAATAGGGATGGAAAAGTTGTTTCAAGGGGACTAACACCTGGACTGTGGCATGCCGGAGGGGGATCCATGGCAAAACTCCCATGGAAAATTACACAGTTGATACAGAGTCTGGTTTTAATCCATAAAGGGCAGAAATCACCTAACATTCCTAAATCACAATGAATATGGATTGACACCTGACATATGACATATTGACACCTTGACATATGGATTGACACCTGTCCTCAGAGCCCCTGATGCACACGGACACAGAGCAGAATAGAGACTGGTCCCCTACATAGGGTCACTTGGCAGATATGGATTGACCACAAACTGCTATTTGTAACGGACCCTTTAAATTGAAAATTGCCCTGCTTCCCTGGGTTGTGGAGAAGCCTATTTGCCAGCCTCCTCCCGCATGACTATGACCCCTGGGAGATTGTGAAAATGTATGCACTTTTATTTGGTGTGTATGGCCCTTTAAGACTGTCGGTGGGCATATTGGGGCTTATGGACTCTTTATGTGACTGGTGCTGGCCCTTTAAGCACCTTTTTGGGACATCAGGAAGATTGGGACACTGCCCCTTTAAGACAGTGTCCCCAGACTTGTTGACCCCTTTAAGGCGGTGTCCCCTGTGATACTGGAGCCTGTGGGTGCAAACCCTTTGTGCCTGCCTTGCTATTTCCCACTTGGTTCAGTAAATGGGAAATTATTTCCGGCTAAGGGGCCGACCAGCCGGTGGGGGCCGTGGTCTTTTCAGCACCCGTTTTTTCAGCCTTTATTTCAGCTGCAGAGACTAAGTCCAATTCGGCGATGGGACTTAGTCGTTTTTTCAACCTGAAATAGACCAACCTCACAGCCCAAATCTATGGAACGGTTTTGGGCAGGAAAATGTGCTTGCGGTCGGTCATAAAGGGACCTCAAGCTAACTTTTTAACCCCTGGATGGATTTGGCTGATTTTTGGTTATGTTTATGTTTTAAGTGTGCTGATTCCAAATATGTAATTATGAAGATGGGATGTGTGGTTTTAAAGTTACAGTGTATGGCTAAAAACTGTATTTTTACTGCCTGTGTTTAATTATGTTAATCTCTTCCCAAACGTCATTTCGTTCAAAGTGGAGAGAATGTTAAAAAAATATATTTTTGTTGAGTGTGAGAAATGCTTTTCAGCCGCTTCTAATCTTAAGCATCATTTGAGGAGCCATACAGGAGAGAAACCTTATTTGTGGTGTGTTTAGTATTGTTCTGATCAGTTTAATACCTTCCGCGTCTCCTATCAGTGGACGTGTATATGGCAGCCATTTTTGGAACCGTACACCTGGGACCCGAGCAAGGTCACCTCGTTCAACAGGCGACAACATTTGTCCCTGGAAAACTATCCTGGACATTCTGTACAATTTGTATGGATATGGCAGTGATTTCTGTAACAGAGAGATGGAAGAAGATGCTTGGTCGGTCCTCTTAATTCAAATTTGGGGCACTGCGCGGTCAAGCTAATGTGCCACCAGATAGGAGTGGTGTGTTTAGTACTGTTCTGATCAGTTTAATACCCTTCAATCTCTAATATCTGATGGGAATTATATGGCAGCCATTTTAGGAACCGCACACCTGGGACCCGAGCAAGGTCACCTCGTTCAACAGGCTTGCAGCGTATCCTCCAGGAAGAAGAGCCTGAACCCTTACCGGCTGCACGTGTCTTACCTGTACATGGAAAGCTGCTCTGGTTCCTTGATGAGCCAACTGCCTGTGAGTTAACATGTCCCGTGGAGAAGCACTCTGTCCTGTAAAGCCTCACCAAAAAAAAAGGAGTGGTGTGTTTAGTATTGTTCTGATCAGTTTAATACCTTCGCGTCTCCTATCAGTGGTCGTGTACACGGCATTGATTTTTGTAACAGGGAGATGGAAGAAGAGGCTTGGTCGGTCCTCTTACTGCAAATTTGGGGCACTGCGCGGTCAAGCTAATGTGACACCAGATAGGAGTGGTGTGTTTAGTACTATTTTTATCAGTTTAATTTATCAGTTTAATACCTTCCGCGTCTCCTATCAGTGGACGTGTACACGGCATTGATTTTTGTAATAGGGAGATGGAAGAAGAGGCTTGGTCGGTCCTCTTACTGCAAATTTGGGGCACTGCGCTGTCAAGTTAATGTGACACCAGATAGGAGTGGTGTGTTTAGTACTATTTTTATCAGTTTAATACCTTCCGCGTCTCCTATCAGTGGTCGTGTACACGGCATTGATTTTTGTAACAGGGAGATGGAAGAAGAGGCTTGGTCGGTCCTCTTACTGCAAATTTGGGGCACTGCGCTGTCAAGTTAATGTGACACCAGATAGGAGTGGTGTGTTTAGTATTGTTCTGATCAGTTTAATACCTTCCGCGTCTCCTATCAGTGGACGTGTACACGGCATTGATTTTTGTAACAGGGAGATGGAAGAAGAGGCTTGGTCGGTCCCTTTTCTGCAAATTTGGGGGACCGCGCGTCAAGCTAATGTGACACCAGATAGGAGTGGTGTGTTTAGTACTATTTTTATCAGTTTAATACCTTCCGCGTCTCCTATCAGTGGACGTGTACACGGCATTGATTTTTGTAACAGGGAGATGGAAGAAGAGGCTTGGTCGGTCCCCTTACTGCAAATTTGGGGCACTGCGCGGTCAAGCTAATGTGACACCAGATAGGAGTGGTGTGTTTAGTACTATTTTTATCAGTTTAATACCTTCTGCGTCTCCTATCAGTGGTCGTGTACACGCAGTAATTTCTGTAACAGGCAGATGGAAGAAGATGCTTGGTTGGTCCTCCTAACTGGAGACTGTGTTGCTGTACGGGTGGCAGGTGGAGCCATTTATAAAGTACACACCGCTTTATAAAGCCATTTATAAAGTACACACTGGCGGCTTGAACCCTAGTTGGTGGCGGATAAGTCACGCAAGTCAAGCGGCATTCAGAGCTAAAAATACAGCAGCGTGTGGACCATTTTTAGCCCAAGGCAGCTCATCTCATCAGGCCTTTTACATAGGGTCACTCTGGCAGATATGGATTGACACCTGTCCTAGGGATCCCTGATACACACTGACACAGAGTAGAATAGGGACTGTTCCTCCTACATAGGGTCACATGGCAGATATGGATTGACACCCGTCCTCAGAGCCCTGGATACACACTGACACAGATCAGAATTAGGAATGTTAATTCAACATAGGTCACTTTATAGATATGGATTGACACCTGGTCCTAAGGATCCATGATACACACTGACACAGATCAGAATAGGGAATGTTACTCCCCAACATAGGGTCACTAAGGTGATATGGATTGACACCTGTCCTAAGGATCCCTGATACACACTGATACACACCTACTTGGATGGTATAGACATTTTTAGCAGCTCCTGGCCCGAACACCTGACCCACATAGGAGCCGTAATAGACCGGATTAGGGAGTCCGGACTGACCCTAAAGCCCAGTAAGTGCCATATAGGAACGTGTAAAAACCTCCCCAAGATAGCAGTATGGGCCCCAGAATGTGAACAGGCCTTCCAACAGCTCAAGACGGCGCTCCTTAAATCACCTGTACTTTCTTCTCCTGATCCAACTAAACACTTTCTCGTCCATACAGACGCTTCTATGCTTGGATTGGGAGCAGTATTGAGCCAAGTCGGAGCAGATGGTGGCTAGCAACCCGGGCTTATCTAAGCCGTAAACTTTTGCACAGCGAAGTATATTCACTGCCATTGAAAAGGAGTGCATAGCGGTGGTGTGGGCCCTCAAAAAGCTGCAACCTACTTGTATGGACAACCGTTTACCTTACCCACAGATCACAACAAATTTGGGGCACTGCGCGTGCAATCTAATGTGCCACCAGATAGGAGTGGTGTGTTTAGTACTATTGTTATCAGTTTAATCACTGTTACCATCCATTGATGTGGAGCAAGACGCAGCAGCAGAAGAGGACTAAGCCGAGGAGGTACAGTGGAAGAGGATGGAGTAGGAGGAGTAGAGGAGGTGGCAGACTGGCAGAGCACACGCCAGTAGGGCCGACACACCAGTTTGAAGATAACCAACTGCTATTCAATCTATAACAGGGAAAAATTCTTGTTTTTAAATCCAAGCTATTGTGACACCAGTGAGTGAGAGTGGTGTTTAGTACTATTGTTATCAGTTTAATCACTGTTACCAACCTTTAATGGGAGCAATACACAGCAGCAGCAGAACAGGACCCAGCCCGAGGAGGTTATGGAAGATGAGCGTGAACTGCTCAAGGCGGGAGGCGGAGTGGCGGATGGTTGAGAGGGGACAAGGAGGACAGCAGTGGCTGACGTGGCTGAAGATGCTGGACCAGGAGGAGGCTGGCGGCTTAGAGTAGGCGAGCTGCTTGTACTCATGTGCTGATCCCATAGGCGTTTGTGATGTGAGATCATGTGCCTACGCAAAGCAGTTGTACCTAGGTGGGTGTTGGACTTCCCACGACTCAGTTTCTTTTGGCACAGGTTGCAAATGGCATCGCTGCTGTCAGAGGCAGACACACAAAAAAAATTCCACACTGCTGAGCTCTGCAATGACGGCATTCTGGTGGTGGACACAGCATGCGTTGATTGGCGCGCTGTCGGGCTGACCCCGGGTGCCGATGCATGCTGTCTGACTGTGCCACTAGCTCCTTGCGACGACCTCCCCCTGCTTCCAACTCGTCTCCTCCTCCTCCCTGTCTCCCCATCTGAACTTTCGCCCTGTTCTTCTTCTTCTTGACGAGCGGGCACCCACGTGACATCCATGGACGCATCGTCATCATCAACCGCTTCACTTGTATCTGACAACTCAGCAAAGGAAGCAGCAGCGGGTGCAACATCATCATCATCATCACACCGTACGTCCATGTGTGTAATGCTGCCTGCCTGAGACATATCCCTGTTATCTACATCCTCTGGCAATAATGGTTGCGCATCACTCATTTCTTCAAACGGATGTGTGAATAACTCCTCTGACATACCAACCGAAGCGGCTGTGGTGCTAGTTTTGGTGGTGGCGGCAGGCGGGTGAGTGGTATCTTGAAAGGTGCCTGAAGCTAAGCTGGAGGAGGATGGTGCGTCAAGGTTCTGAGCGGAGGCTGTAGAAGATTGGGTGTCCTGTGTTAGCCAGTCAACTATGTCCTCAGAACTTTTCAAGTTCAGGGTACGTGGCCTCTGAAAACTGGGCATTATTCTAGGGCCGAAGGGAATCACAGCAACTAATGACCATTTTATGAGCCCCCAAGTGGGTGGCCTGCCTCTGCCTGTCATTTTGTTGGGATTAGTGGTACTATGCGTGCAAGCTACTGTGAGACCAGATATAGTGGTAATGTGCACTGGCACAGTTGTGTGTGTGCAGAGAGTACAGGCTGTAGGCCTGACACCCGCTGAAGATAACTAACTGCTGCCCTCCTCCAATCTATAACAGTAAAAAAAGTTTTTTGTTTTTAAATCCAAGCTATTGTGACACAGGATCTAATTAGTGGCACTTGTCAGCGTATCCACTGTTAGCGTAACACACCCGCTTTAAGGACACTGACTGCTATTCAATCTATAACAGTGAAAAAAGATTATTATTTTTTAAATCCAAGCTATTGTGACACCAGATCTAATTAGTGGCACTGGTCAGCGTATCCACTGTTAGCGTAACACACCCGCTTTAAGGACACTGACTGCTATTCAATCTATAACAGTGAAAAAAGTTTTTTGTTTTTAAATCCAAGCTATTGTGACACCAGATGTAAGTGGTGGCACTGACTGAGGAAATGGGCGCAGTATGCACTGTGAGCCTGACACAGAAGCTGGCAGCAGTGGCAGACAACTGACTACTATTCAATCTATAACAGTGAAAAAAGTTTTTTGTTTTTAAATCCAAGCTATTGTGACACCAGATGTAAGTGGTGGCACTGACTGGGGAAATGGGCACTGTGAGCCTGACACAGAAGCTGGCAGCAGTGGCAGACAACTAAGTGCATTTACATTACATAGAAAAAAAAAATAAAAAAAAAGCATACCCTTATCCCTAACCTAGCTATGCTTTTCCCTATCTTATGAACAGCAGCTACACTTTCCCTCCTCTTACTAAGCATGCAGCTTGAGAATGAATCTAAAATGGATGCTGTCCAGTAGGTGGGAGGGTCTGCTAGGGAGGCTGTGCTGCTAATTGGCTGGAATGTGTCTGCTGACTGTGAGGTACAGGGTCAAAGTTTACTCAATGATGACGAATAGGGGGCGGGTCGAACCGCGCATATGTTCGCCCGCCGTGGCGAACGCGAACATGCTATGTTCGCCAGGAACCGTTCGCCGGCGAACCGTTCGGTACATCACTATCTAAGACATTTTAGGAGGTGATACATTGTTCTTATTTTGGCATTTGACTATTAAAATCTCACAGTGGAAAAAGATAGACGATTATCCCATAGAACAAAATCAATGATGAGGGGGTTTAATAGACAAGTATTAATATATTTGTGATTTTTAAAGTGAGAATGTTTGCTTTTTTTCAGTATGTGTCTTTATGCACAACATACCTACAGGTACGTGCAGCAAAATATAGAGAAGATACATAAAGAGGAGGTATGTAAAGTCATAGTTTGCTGTAGGTGCCAGCATGACAAGGATTGACCATTTCTGTACTTTTAACATTTTGCCTGCCGATAGTGAGGAGAGTTGAAGGGCCTGTCAGGAGAGTGTTATATGTTAATATAACACCCTAGGATATACATTTGGGCACTTTAACAGCATATTTGACTTTTTTAGGACTTTAACTCTGTGGAGGAAATTACTCTGGACATTAAAAGTAAACAAACTAACATGGATACTCAAATAAAAGATGTGGACACCTTAGATGAGGCATCAATTAAAGTCAGAGGCACAGGCACAGTTGTCACAGCTGCCAGAGTGGATATTGGGGAATTCCCACAACTATTTAGATGGCTTTTATGACATTGTTGTATGGTAAGGAGGCAAATCACTTATCTTTGGAAGGACATACTTCTTCCCAAGTCTCTTAGACTATCTGGTGTTGCTCAACGGGATGTTCCCATTTGTTTTTGTTTGTGGTGAAAGCGAAAACTCCTCTCTAGTTTGATCTCTATAGCCTCTCCTTCTACCAGAACTCATTCAATTGACAGAAATCATTGTCTACTGTTAAACTCCTGAGAGATTCAAAAATTCCATATAGATGCAGATCCCCAGGTCACTTATCATGAAGGCCAACACCTCCAATTTACTTCTGTAAGCATTGGGCTTCAGTTGCCTCTAAACCAATGCACTCACATAAATGGGATGTTAGAAGCATCACTCCTTCTGTGCTAAGATAGGCGGTGGAGTACTTTGTTAGTGAATATTTTCTTTTTCCTTTTTATTGAACCTCTTATCCGAACTATAGTGATATCATTCTAACCTACTTTCAGTTGCAGTCTTCTGAAACTGACGAAGAATAGTTCTTGAAGTTTAATTGAGAAAGTATATTCTCTTAAATGTATTTGGTCTTTTAGTCTTGTCACCTTTATATTGCCTGCACATGCAAACATTTTTCTTTCTAAACTTTACTGATTACGCTTATTTCTGTATTGATTTTTATACAACTGCTTTTACATTTTGCAGTGTTGAAAATATATTCTAAATGATAAATTAAAAAAAATAATTTAAAATAAAAAAATCGAAATAATATATGCCAAAAAATTTTACTTTAATAAAAGTACCAAAAATCTGAAAATCGGATAACTTACCATCAGCATATGGCACCATGTCTACATAAATCTCTTCAGGCTCTTTGTCCAAATGCTCTACATTTACATCATCCTTGCTAGCTTTTATCTAAATGAAACAGAAACAGTCCATGCTATAACATGCAAGGTTTAAAAATTAAAAACCTCAAGTTTAACATTTATTTGATGATAAGATTGTAGATGTTCATTTTGAAAATCCATGTACCCTCAAACCACAGGCTTAAAAATGTAAATGTATTTTAAATGTATTATCATTTTATTTTAACATACCAAAAGATGGATTATATTTCTTATGCACCAGTATCAAATACAGATAACCAATTCTATTGTTCCAAAAATACATTAGACAAATGTGAGATTAAAAAAAGCAGATACATTGATCTCATTTAATACATTTAATAGACTACAGCCCTAAGAATCTGTAAATTAAATATTCTTGAAAAGGACTGACTGTTTTATGTAACAGATATAGGTATTCTCAATTTAAATATACTCATTAAAACATATCTGCAAAGTAATTACATCGACAGATTGTTCAAATGGAATATGCAGAGGAATTTCATTCAATTAGATTTTTGTAAGGAGAGCTTAAGGCAGTTTTGTCACCTGAAAATTACCTTAAATAATCTATTTTAAAATCCTATTTTTATCTAATCAATATATAGTACATTTGGACTTAATTACTCTAGGACACGATGAGCATTTGTTAAGTGCCAAAATTCAATTCATCATAATTGAAAATGAAAAGAAAAAAAAAAAAATGAAAAAAAAGTAATGCTAATACATTGTAGAACAGTTTGTATATGTGTGAAATATGTGACCTAAGAGAAAGATTATATTGTTTGGATGACCAAAGACACATTTATTAATAACAAAAATACCAATGTGTTTGTCTTGGTTAATCACTTACATTGTTGCTTAATAAGAATTTACAGAATTAAATCAGAATAGTAAAATTTAGGCTTAAATAGGTATTCTGAAAAATATCCAGCTCTGTTACAGTCACAGATATTTTAGTTCCAGTTTTGCTATTAAGATTTAATATCCAACAATTCATGGTTTTGCTTGGCACATTATTCCTCTGTACTTCAGAAGACTAAGGGCAAGTGCAGTTAATACCATAAAATTTTTAAAACATATATCTTTTGACTCATAATGTCCATGCCATGTCAATTGCAAGCATTTTTCTGTAAAGGATTAACAATCGTACATTTACCATTGTGTATTGATTGTGTATTGTCCAATCCCTCTATTGTGTCCTATAGATATACACATGATATTGTAACTGATGATATTGATACTACATGAATACTGAATGCCCCTACATCACACTACAATGTAAATCACAGTATATAAAAAATAATTTGCAAACCATCATATGAATGTAGTAAAATCATGATACCAGTAGACTGGAGACATAGAGAAAAAATATCTTCCTGACTCTGGGTTTGAGGACATCAGTCTAAAATCCATTGTACAATCTAGTTGAAATATCTAGGAGTCTTAGTTATCTGGAGTAAATGTCATTGTAACGGCTACCCAGGTTGTAGAGGGGTATCAGCCGTTGGAGACGTCCTTCTTCCTGGCAAGATGCTGTGCTGTAGTGGAGATGCGCTATCCCATCCGCTGGATCAGAGTAGAGAGTAAAGCAGAGCTCTTAATAGAGCTAGTGATTATGCTGAGCAGTTCCCTTTCAATAATGAGACGAGGCTACATTTTGAAGGGTTAAGCAGAACTGATTTAATGACCACACAAGCAGCTGCTTTTATGCAGGTTTTACAGTAAGGTTACCACCCACGTGGACCTTGTGGGGCACTGACAAATGAAATACAGCAGCCAATCAGTTACAATTGTACAGTAAAAGCACACTTATTAATTACAATACATTCCTCCCCTCTGCTTAGGAGATAATTGAGTTAATCGTTATATCAGCTCCATTATCTCCAAGCTAAAAAAATATACTTTTCTGCATTTTCCATAACGTTAAAACTATGCATAGGATCTTAATAAAAGTTACATTTTAATAACCCATACATTCAGGGAAACAACATATCCAAAAATGGCATGAATTGGACCAGTGGTTCGGGTGTTAGTGAAAAGGTGGATGTGACCGACCGCTCGCACATTTTTCTGCCCAAAATAGTTCCACAATTTCAGTCTCTTCGAACAGTCTATTCTCCCTTTGTAATAAGTATAAAATTCACGAACGGAACTGTTCATGCCTGCTATCACTGGATGCAGATTGTTCGGATGAATAAACTCACGAATTAGCGCCTTGTTTGTATGAGTCTAGTTGAACGCACAGAAGGTAGAAGTTCAGCGGTGTTTGTGGAAAAAGGTAGCCAAAAATAGTTCCACGCTGTCGACAACCAAACACCGCTGAGTGCGTTCGACTAAACAAAATGGACGCTGCCACGTGTTCGCACAGACGGACGCTAACCACCCTGTTAATCCATTGGAACGTTGAGGTGTTTGAGGTTTTTACAAGTCAAGAGGGTTAGTTGCTGGCACACTTCTGCTCTGGGTGGTCGGTCGTTCGACAAAATATTCGGTATTCGAACAGTGAGGGCCAAATGCACGATTAGTCACTTTGGGGAATGCAAATGCACAAACAGTCTTTGTTCTCAGTGATAGGAAGCAATATTAAGGACTGTAAAGAAAAGGTTTTGGGTACCCCGTTGGGCTGAGGTTTCCAGGCAATACTGTAGGTTCTGTAACAGTCATCATGTATAAAATTAAAAATATGTAATATGCATTTATAAACCTATGCAGGCTTATATACGCTTATAACCATTCCCATGGAGAACAACAGGAGGGCCAGGACTGGCAACTCTAGCTTCAACATGACCGTATATTCATTACGATGAAGACAAAGATAGAGTTTAGAGTCACCAAAAACAGATGGAACATGGACACTCAGCTAACTATAGGTACATAAGCACATGGGATATAACCTTTAAGAGTCAGGTTCATGGGTTAGTGTCTCAGAGTTAGAAAAAAGAATAAATGAAGATGGGAATAAAATGTAATATTTAGGCTCATGGTAACCAGAGTATCAGATTTACTTTTTCTGGCTATGATTAGGAGTTACAGTTTATCAGGAATGGATACCCTAACGCGCAAACCTAATGAAATCAGTAAAGAAATACATACAGGTCCTTAGAGTGGGCTAGCTAATGCCTGAGACAGATAAATAAAATGTCAGCAAGCAGACAGAGAATAAAGGAGAGACAAGCCAGGGTCTAGCATAACACAAAATACACAGTTGATAGTCAGGCCAATGTCAGCATAACAGAGAGCAAGAATAGTCAAACAAGCCGAGGTCAGAAAAAAAGCACATCAAATACACAGTGTAAGCACACTTTCAGGTAACAAGACCCAAGATAGGGCAAGGAAACAAGGACCACCAAGTTGTATATGTATACCCTATACTGGGTTGTAATTGGTTTCAATAGGACCATGATGTTACAAGGTGTATATGTCATCAGAAAATGCCACAAAGACTTGTATATGCTAGACATTATAAAAGAAGACCAATGGAAGGGTTCCATGTCATATATGATGTCATAATGAGGCACCAGAAAGCAAGGAATGTGTGGGTATGCAGCAGAACACAGAAGAGACATAATTTCTGTGATTGTACGTCACCACAGAGGACAGGTATCATGCACTGTTTTAGCACCCTGAATGTTGTCAGGCTACGGGCAAATTACTTGTTTACTCAATGTGTATGCAATTTTAAAAGTTATAGACATCCCCAAATAGCAATCTATGCATTTAAAAAAAAATGTTTTTGAGCTAGATATTCATCACATGAATCAAAACCATGAAAACCACTAGGAATTCTTAAGGCCCTACAAGACACATAGAAGTGCAAAATGACCTCATGCTTTTAATACTTTAATGAGGTTTACTTGCAGCCGATAATAATGTCATTATGTTATTGTTACATGAAATTCACTTTTCATATTTTATATAATTAAAACATGTTAAAACCATTATAGATGTCATGTGTCAATGCATGTAAACCAAGGGGAACTGGCATTAATGTGCAAATTGATAAAAGCAGAATGCTTATCACAGTCTCAGGTTAGAAATGTGCTGTCAGCTCACAGCTTTGGGCAGAAACAGAAGTAATATCAATAGTCAAAAAAGACCTATAAATAATCATAATAATACAAATGGTCAGATGTGTATATGTTTTATGTGTTTTAATATTGGCCAGCTGGTGGCACTGGAAGGCCAAAGCATTCTCAAATTATAATTTTTGTATTTTGTATTTTTTTTTATTATATATATTTTCAAAATCAATTAACAGGATATAGAAGCGAATAAAAAGGTTTAGGCTGAATGTGTCTCTACCTGAGATAAAATTGAGATAATGGATAATATGGGGCTGGAAATATTTGGACACTGACACAAGTTATTTCAGCTGTTTACCAAACTAAATTCAAGTTACAGTTAAATAATGCATATGGGCTTAAAGTGCAGTCTCTCAGCTTTAATTTGAGGGTATTCACATCCAGATTGGAGGAAGGGTTTAGGAATTACAGCTCTTTAGTATGTATCCCTCTTTTTTATCAAGGGACCAAAAGTAATTGGACAATTGACTTAAAAGCGGTTTCATGGACAGGTGTGGGCTATTCCTTTGTTATTTATTCATCAATTAAGCAGGCAAAAGGTCTGGAGTTGATTCCAGGTGTGGCATTCACATTTGGAAGTTGTTGCTGTGAACCCACAACATGCGGTCAAAGGAGCAGGAGATAACAGGAACATTAGGAGTGGCTAAATCCACAGTTTGGTACATTCTGAGTAAAAAAGAATGCACTGATGAGTTCTGCAACACAAAAAGACTTAGATATTTATGGAAAGCAACAGTGGCGGATAATCCGAAGCATACTACCTGATCTGTAAAACACAATGAAGGCAACATGATAGCATGGGCATGCATGGCTTTCAGTGGCTTCACTAGTGTTTATTGATGATGTGACAGAAGACAGAAGCAGCTGATTGAATTTTGAAGTGTATAGGGGTATATTGACTGCTCAGATTCAGCCAAATTGGATGGCACTTTTACATTACAGATGGACAATGACTCAAAACATACTTTGAACGCAACCCAGATGTTTTTTTAAGGCAAAGGAGTGGAATATTCTGCAATGGCCGAGTCAATCACCTGGTCTCAACCTAATCGAGCATGCATTTCACTTGCTGAAGACAAAACTTAAGGCAGAAAGACCCACAAACAAACAACAACTGAAGACAACTGCAATAAAGGTCTGGCAAAGCATCACAAAGGAGGAATCCCAGCATTTGGAGAACATCATGGAGAAATAGGGACTCGGTTGTTTCATTTCAAATCCATTGTGGTGGTGTACAAAGTCAAAATTATAAAAATTGTGTCCAAATACTTCCGGATCTAACTGTATAATTTCTGGTTTTGGAATTCTGACGCAAACTGCTGAGCTTTGGTAAGTATCTGATGGGCCTCACCAGGACCAGAGGTTTGTTAGAAGAACACTCCAATTTAAAACAAAATTTTACTAATATTTTTACTAATTACACATATCTATATATATATTAAATGTAAAGTTACAGCAAAAAAAAAATATTGTCAATAAAAACCTTTAAAAACACAAGACAATATCAGAGGACAAGGTTTGCAACAAGAAAACACAACTCACAATTGGAGAATATCCCCAAACTTTGATTCAAAGGTGTATTACACATATTAATAGTAATACTATTCTGCCTCACAAGTCAAATGCTTGGCATTATGGCTTTCACGGCTAGTATCCAATGCTAAGACTATAAAACACAAATTGCAAATCTATGCTACAGCTTCACGTTTCATGTACAACTAGACTTTGAGATTAGTTTTGACCGAATTGCAATTTGGCAGAAATTCGGATATTTGGTCCTCCACGTGTTCGAAAATATTGAGCACACACTCAGCCTAAACATGTTTAGTTCAGTACTTGATTCAGAGAAAAAGGGGGATATAATGAGTATTTTTATTGATGGGGCATATAAGTAGTTTAGTTTGATGAACAATGATGGACAAGAGATCTGTTCAATCATGTGGGCTGGGTAACCGGTCCTACCAAGTGGTAGCAGAAATAAAATAGGAAAGATGACTGATGGTTGTGGGGTTGAGGGAAATCCACTCAATGCTGATTGTATTCGCAGATCAGATGACAACTGACCAATGAAGGGAAAATAGAGGAGCAATAAAATAATCTATACTTCCAAGCTGGATTCTTCTAAACACATTGATTGCAATCAGGGTGACCACCAACAGTGATATTGTGTGTTTTATCCTTCCTGTGCCAGTGTCAGATAGCTTATCTAGTACTGTCAGGCACTTGCAACAACTGTGAGTGGGAGATAGGCAATGGGCATTTTGTCATTGTTCCTAGTTTGAGACTAGCTTACCAACATAAGATTTTTCTTTTAACATTACACATACTTACATTTACTTATACTTAGATTTTGTTAATTGTGTTGTTAGTTGCACCAGCACACCTGACTTAGGCAGCCCAAAACTCTGTTCTGGGCTGCCTAATGTCAATTCTGTACATTTGTTTTGCAACAGTAGTTGGTGCGCACAACCATTTCCTTCCACCCTGTGGGCACTTCCTTTCTCCTCTCCACTCTCACCTCCCTCCTCTTGCACGCCAAAAGGACGTGCATGAACTCTGAGCCAGCAAATCGGTCCAATCACAAGCTTTCCTATGACCTAATAATTATTCCCCATATGACCTAGTAGTTATACCCTATATGACAATTATAATATAAAATATTGCTGTTTTTTTGTTACCAGGGTTAGTGTAACCCTTTAAATGTTTTGGAAAAGTTTTATTAAAACATCATTCCATTGTAGTGTACTTGCAAAAATGTAGGCTAATGTTTGTGCTCATTTGCATGTTGACCTGTGAATTCTGTGATAGTTGTGGAAAAATTATTTCTGGGACTTCCCAACGTCAATCTTGAGGTATGTGGGTGATGCATATTATTAACTTTCATATTTGCCCTGAATTTGTAGATTTGTAAAGTAAAAGCTTAAGCTTGTTGAAACATGAGCAGAATTGCTATAAGAAGCGTACCAATTTAACTTTTTATCAACAAATAGCACACAACTGCATCTAGGTTTATCAAGTGAGAGGGAAATTTGGGGTTTACGTTCAGTACCATCAAGGTATTGATTGAGAGAATAAAAATAGGAGTAGATGCAAGTTGTAAAATTTATATTTTCTCCCTCAAACCCCAGTGAGCGAAAGGAAGAATCCAAGAAAAATAAATAAATAAATAAATAAAAACTATGTGTGCATCAGTCCTCAAGAAACCATATCTACCAAAGAATTTTAGGACAGCAAGTTAGAGCTGCAAAATAAGGAAGAGAAACTGCAGAACACTCACAACCCTCAATCCTGGATAATGGAATACTAATAGGTACATTTTTACAATGTCCAGCTACTTCAACAAATTTACATATGTAATCATCTTCTGTCCAGGGATAGAGGAAACCATAAAAAAATAAAAAAATACTCAAGTGACCTCTAAGACTAAAACAAAAAGGAGTCCACATTAGAAATGTGTAACACATGAAAAAAGGGGATATGGAAGAAGTGTTTTTAGGTTTGTTTTTTATTAATATAATTACCTTTCTATATCTTTGCACTCATTTTGCAGGGCTTTAGTGACAGTTAAATAATCAAGAACAGTAGCTTGGTTTGTAAAACATTTCATGACTTTTCTTCTCTTAGAGGCAGAAAGTTCTGTATTCTTATTCCCAAGATTTTTCCATTTTGTATGGAAATATAGTGGTTTCTCAAAATAAAAATAAAATAATAATACGAAAAATAATAATATCTTGAGAGGTATGGATTCAGAAAGTTTTGGGTTCAGCACAACTATTTTTTTTTTATTTAGCTCTGTCTCTGCATCGCTATTTTTCATTTTTCACAATGTATTGTGTGCTTACAATAATTCTCTTAACTTGAACAATTTGTGCTCATTCATGTCTCCTTGTCAGTTTGCGTTTTAAGTAACATCCATTATTCAGTTGTAATATTTGGACAAATCATTGCTTTTTTTTCTCAGTGGAATTTCATCTAATAACATCATCAATTTTACCACATTTTGCCACATTATTGTATTTTTTTTTAATCTCCCAATAACATTTCAGTATTAAAGAAAAGCAATAAAATATTTACTAAACAGTTTCAAATTCAGGCTTTTGAAGGGAACGAGAAATAAGGTGTATACATTTACTGAAAGTTAGAATTCTGACATTTGCAGTAGTCACAATTTCTTAAACTATATAAGACTGGCTTGCCTTTCATATATCAATGCAAAAGCCTCGAATAAGTAACCTAGTGCCCCAGTAAATGACTAGACCCTTGTAAAAGATACTAACAGGTACATTTAGTTACATCAAACCAGTCACTTTCAGTCAGAGTCCCTTCATTTACAAAAATTAGAGGTGACATTAAAGGCACTCTCTAGACTGCACTTGACTCCAATTTCTGATTGCATATAGCTAAGCATATATCAATAAAAATATGTTGTTTGGCCCTCACATCCATTTCATTCAAGAAAAAAATTACTGGATCTGTTGCTGAAATTGATAGAACTGTAATATTTTATCAACAGCTCTAATCAAGTTCATCTTTATATTTAAGCCAGGTGATATTTCCCATTTGCTAGTTAGTCTTGGGAATCCTGTTTGATTGTATTGAAAGAATGGGATCAATTATGGCTCCATAATAGTAAACACAGGTGGTTTATGGATACGCTTATGTATGAGTATGATGCTTTCTTTAAAAAAGTTACTCCAAAAACAATGAGCAGTTCAGTAATTTGAAGTGGGTGTAATGCTTAGTCTGTATGCGCATTTAACCCCTTTGTGCCATAGGGATAATCCCACCTCCTGCAGAATAATTAGGACATTTTTAGCCAGCCTAGAGTTCTGGGCCGCCTAATGTCAGTTCATGGCATACAGGACGTCTATCAGCACATGCAGCATGTGGGTAAACGGTGTCCAATGGCAGCATGGCACCAGGGCCAGTGCAAGGATTTTTGCCACCAATGCAAACAAAAATTTTGCCGCCCCCCCATATGTTTTGCCCACCACGTGACATCACAATGCCCCACCCATATGCTCTGCCATATGGGCCAACACCAGTTCTGCACAAAGTGTCTTTATCTGAAAAGGCAGTGTGTTTACATTAAAAAGCCTGCAGGCACAGGCTATAGACACCAGAACCACTACATGAAGCTGTAGTGCTTCTGGTGACTATAGTGGCCCTTAAATGTGAGGTAAATTAGAGATTAGTGCCACTAATAATATATTGGATTGCCTAATTATTTTCTACACAATTTTCAAATGAAAACTATTTACAATGATAATAATGATACTATGGTTGATTGTACTAAGTATAAAGTTCAACGCTCTTACAGGTACAAAAATATGCAAAAATGTTCATTACACGCACAAACTAATGCCAGAGGAAGTGATGTGAGTGCACAATATGTCTAATAACTTCTATAGTGCTAATTCATATACTAAATTAATCATTGCTATGTGAATCACTTAGGGGGGTTATGTCAGGATATTTATATTGGCAGACATTTTGTGCTAAGATAGAAATTAAAAGTGTATATTGCCAGAGTCACTCAGAACAGAGCGGACTCCATTTTGGATTCAGGCTTACAAAGACAGACACAAAATTTCTTTGCTTTCTGTAACTAGCCAAACCAGGCTGAGCTTAGGAATGCTTTATGTAAACAAAGCAATAAAGTCTCCCAGCAAGGATGGGGGATGGATTACTAAGTCCAGAGACAAGTATATACAGTATATACACTTGTATATATATAACCATTATACACTTATTTACTATTATATTAAATACATATAATCAGAATTATGTTAATAATATAGACCATTCATGGATAAATATTCATGAAGACATACCATATTATTTCATAAATATTAGTGGAATAGAAAATGTCTCACAGCTTCTCAGAAAGCCAGACACCAATGACCAGATAAGACTCAGTAATTCATTTTACTTTCTAAATTTTACAAGGTCCCATTGTAAGTAAGGGGTGAAATTGAGTTTATAACTGCCAATTTTAGAAATTACAACAGGAATTGTCGACGTGCTGTCTGGAGAAAATCCAAAGAAATGTTTTGCTGTCTGGAGAAAATCCAAAGAAACGCTTTGAACTGACAGCAAATTTAAGTTATGGCAGTCATTTTAGATAAGCCAAATGACATCAAAATTGTCATCAGGAAAAGTTACCTCTTTCCTGGATAGGAAAGTTCAGTGAGGCGAGAGTGCCCTCTATGGACCAAAAATCTAAACTGCGATCTGCAGGTTGACCACACCTTCAGTATCCTATTGGTTTTACCAGCTGATGACGTAGAAAGAAGCTTTCCCTTAAAAAAGTTAGAACAAAGGAGAGATTGGACATTCAGAAGTTAGTTTGGGCTTTCAGATTGAAATTCAGATTCGGGACGAGACACATGGAAGGACCCCTGAGACAGACAGACCCTCATGCAAACAGACTGAGGAGAGGGACACAGAACACTTAATTTCACTATCTCTTTGCACACACATAACCACACTTCAATTCCTGGGATTACCTAAGAGCATCTGATGAGAGCATCTACATCATAACTTGTAATTATGCTGGTTTTATTTAATTAATCTAAATTAATTAAAATCTATTAATAGCAGGATACATGCATGGATAAATCACGATCAGATCCCATAATTGAGGAATCTTAGTTAAATAAAGAATATGTAGTTATAACACTCAATTCTGCAGGTGGAGTCAGATAATTACATAGTACTGGTATCTTACCACGTGTGAGCATACCACTGTTTTTATCCATGTGTGTTGATTTGCTCTGAAATAAGATAAGATATCTTTTTAGGCAAATTAAAATTCGGCTTACAGAATCTGTAGATTTGACTCTTTTGGATGGTACAGGAATTGATTAATGATCTGGTTGAATGTTATTTTAATTAAAAATAGCAATAGAATAGGATATTCTATGCCTAAAAGGACTAACCAGCATTGAAAGGGTTACTCACTTGATCTAACTGTTAGCCAAGGTTTTATGGCTTTTCGCTGGAAGTTTAGCTTTCTGTGTCTGTGAAGTACCTTATTAATCTTACTAAGTGATAGTTGATGCTGTTAGCCGTTGGATTGTTTTAACATTGCCATTGTGTTGCATACTCATGTTATACTAAACATTCACCGATTGTTATCATGCATGCTGCCTAGTATTATAATTTTATTTGTCACAATAAATTATATCTATTTTTATAATAAATTGCGATTTTATTTGTACGGAATACATTTCACTTACATGATAACGATCTCTAAGATCTAAGAGAATTGAAATAGTGGGCAATTCTCAACTGTATAATATTATCATCCCATAAATATCCCCACAAAATGGAACCGAACTCTAGCTCCTTGGTGGCTGTTCAGATGAAGAAACCCACCAATGGTCGTCAGCTGTACTTAGCTGCGACTGCTATGAAACTAATGTTGTCACAAGGACTTTGTGGTTCCCCGGTCAACTCAGCGGTACTTAGCCGCGAATGTTATGGAAATGTTTTCGGTATGAGGTGACCGTGGGGTTCCCGGACAACTTGGTCCGGGGATTTGAACCACTTTGCAACCCACCAGGAGAGCGCTTTTTGGAGGGAAGGTGCGTGAGACTAAGGGGAACAAACGCTACCTGAAAGCCAGGTGGAGCACCCCGTATTGTGGCTGCAGGAGCGCCCAAAAGTTGCTCGGCAAATGCACCAAGCACCCTTGAACTATTTTGGCATAGGATCACGTGTGCGACCGGTCAGAACTTGAGAACTATTTTGAGAACTCGGGCACTAAGATCAGGGCTATTTTGGGATGTATGATATGTGGAGTTATTGTAAATTTGTATGATGCTTTGGGGTATTTTTATGTTTTTGTGTTTGCCTCTTCTGGGTGATAATTAACTTACCAGTCTTTAACTCAATTATCTCCAAGGCACAGAAATCTTTGGTAGGGGTTTGCATTGTATTGTGTGGAGACCCCCTGCTGGAGGTTCTTTATATAAACAGGCAACTTGGTCGTAATAAAGCAGTTCCTTTTCACCCTTCATTTAGTCTGGGCTAGTGTTTGGGTGGATCAGCTATACTCTCCTGAAGGAGAGCTTAATCACTTCAAGCTGTAACCAGGACCCTGTTCCAGGGCGGGAAGCAACATTGAGATTCCACCCAAACTGCGGTGGCTAGGGGCTGAAGCACTCCTGTGTCCAGGAGGAGCGCTAGGAAACAAACTTGAAGGAGTAGATATACCACAATGAAAACATGCATGATTTAATTAGGCCTTTCATTTATTGGGGGTATATCTAAAAACAGCTTGCAAAAGCTGCAGATCTCTTGTCTGCAGCCTTTGCAAGCCCTCCCCTTCTAACCCAGTCCAGACTTTCTGTGGCTATTCAATCACAGACTTCCCAATGCAGCTCAAAAAGAGGTCTTTGGACAGCAGATCCATGTCTCCCAGGAGTCCTGATTTTGGCAAGACAGTTTTGATTTTCCTGTTCCTCCATCCCCAACTGTCCTCAACATCTCATGATGCTCTTGTGCTATGTCAAGGGCACTAAGACCTACATGGAGCACTGAAAGCTTACCTGCCAGAAACATGGATGGATACACACTCTTCCTGGGTGAACTCTCCCCTTTTCAGCAGGGCCAGTGACTAGATCTTTTCACTGACCTGCTCCCTTAATGACCCTCTTACTGGCATTCCTGTTCTTGAACAATCAAAGTTTGGAGGTATGCAGATCTTTAAAGGACCACTATAGGCACCCAGGCCACTTCAGCTTAATGAAGTGGTCTGGGTGCCAGGTTCAGCTAGGGTTAACCCTTATTTTTATAAACATGGCAGTTTCAGAGAAACTGCTTTGTTTATAAATGGGTTAATCTAGCCTCTAGTGGCTGTCTCATTGACAGCCGCTAGAGGGCTTCTGCGCTTCTCACTGTGATTTTCACAGTGAGAAGACGCCAGCGTCCATAGGAAAGCATTGTGAATGCTTTCCTATGGACTGGCTGAATGCGCGTGCGGCTCCTGCCGCGCAATGCACATTGAGCTGAAGAGGAGGAGAGGAGGCGGAGAGGAGGAGGAGAGATCCCCGCCCGGCGCTGGAGAAAGAGGTAAGTTTAACCCCTTCCTCTCCATCCAGCCCGGCGGGAGGGGGACCCTGAGGGTGGGGGCACCCTCAGGGCACTATAGTTCCAGGAAATCGAGTATGTTTTCCTGGCACTATAGTGGTCCTTTAACTTTAAATATTCCACCAATAAAAAAAATGCAGCAATATTTGTATGCATGTTTTCATCATACCAACAAGATGCTATAGGCACCTAGGCCTCTTTGTCACATTGAAGTGGGTTAGGTGCAGTATCCCTGTTTGTTTAACCCTGCAATGAAAAAACATTGCAGTAATTGAGAAAGTGTTATGTTTACATAGCAGGGTTAACTCCAGACAGCCACTAGAGGCCCTTCCAGTTCCTGGTACCTAACAGAGTTTCACGCTTTGCTTGATGATTTCAAACATCTTTAAATTCCCCATAGAGAAGCACGGGAAGAAAGGAGATTTAATCTAAGGCAAAGAAAAGGGTTTTTTTTACAGTAAGAACAATAAGGATATGGAATTCTCTGAGGTGGTTTTGTGAGAGTCCATACAGATGTTTAAACTGAAATTGGATAAATACTTACAAAAACATAACATACAGGGATATAACTTCTAATTAGTGGGGTAATAGCTGATTGATCCAAGGAAACATCTGACTGCTATTTTGGGGTCAAGAAGGAATTTTTTCCTAGTTTGTGGCAAAATTGGAAGCACTTCGGACCAGGTTTTTTGCCTTCTTTTGGATCAACAGCAACAACATTTGTGAGGAAGGCTGAACTTGATGGACGCAAGTCTCTTTTCAGCTATGTAACTATGTAACTATGTAACAGGCTCAAATTAGTGCATTAAGTCTTACCATTGCCATGATTTTGTTAGCGTCTGAATAATTATGTCAATGTGATATATTTTTTTCTTTTTAATATATTTGCAATGCTACAAAAAAATGAAACAAAAAAAAACTATTCTAGCATAAGGCAGCAACAAACAACAAAAAATAAAGGATCTAAATACTTTCTAAATGCACTGTACATACCATGTGCCAGGTGTACCCTGGTGCCATCTATTTGAAGTAAACTAATCATAATGTGGTTTGACTTATTACTAGTGGCCTGTTGGATGCGTCTCTCTGTTTTCACTATATCAGATAGAGAGATGGACATTTGTGTTTAGGAGCTTCCATCAGCTCTCTCAAGTTAAGCTGTGCAATACAGGGCTAGCTCATTTTCTGGGTGCATCATCTAATCACTGTCAGCCAATAAGCGACCCCTGCACTTGCTCGAACAGAAAGGTTCTGACTATCTGTTGAATATAGTGGAGGCAGGAAGCATGGTAGATCCCAGGTGAAAAGTCAAATTATTGCAAAACTGTTTACCTACTTACAATGGTGGGGCCGGGGCTTGATTAGGAAACCATTGGGTCTCATTTTGACAATTGCTATGGGCCTAATTATCAAATCTTATCGTCAGGAAACACAAAAACAGTCATATATCCCAAGTGTCATGTATCTGGTGGAGGTGATGCTGGAGGGAAACACAGGATGCAGCTATAAGAAAACATATATTAATCTCTTGCTGTCAGCTCTCAAGAAAATATGTACCCCCTGACAGAAGTGCCCAGTGAAGCATGATGTCGGTGGTGTAAAAGGGTGGGCTACTGAGGCAAATCACAGTGGCCAAAGAGGCCGACATGCCAAGGGAACGCATCTACCCGAAGAAGTGAAAGATCCGCCTGGCGTGAATGCATATAAGGGTGCCCGCCAATCGTGCAGACTGGCCTGTGCCGGATTAAGAACCCATTGGGCCTGGTGCTGACAATTATGATGGGCCTAACTACAGAATATTATCAACAGTAAACACTAAAATAGTCATACCTTCCAAGTGCCATTTATCTGGTGGAGGTGGTGCTGGAGTAAAACTCACAGGATATAGCTATCAGAAAACACAAACCCTATGCTAATCTCTTGCTTTCATCATTCAAGTAAAAACACACAGGGCCGCCATCAGGGGGTGGCAACCATGACGGCCCCAAGTGTAGCGGCGGAACAGATGCCGGTGCAGTTGCAGTGTGGTCCGCACACTGATGGGGCCCATCAGGTGACCCATGCACTTAGGACCACCCGATGGGCCCTATATCTTCAGGTGCCCTGTCAGCGCTGCGGCCGTGTAATAGTGAGACCTGGCCTCTTAAAAAATATCATCCCCACACACAATATACACACAGTCATGAACTACACACATTGCATCCACTACACAAACACTGCTTCCTTGTGGGCTCGGACAATTTGGAGGCGGGTCTTGTGGGCAGGATTTTGGGGCAGGCTTAGATGTGGGCCCCCTGGGGCCCAGACCTTGAGCTGTGTTAGGGGACCCAAAATTTCTGCTGGAGGCCCTGAATCCATACCCCTAACAGTGAAGCAGGATTTCGGTAAAAGGGTAGGCCATTACCGCCCAAAGAGACAAAATTCCCAAGAAGGGCAATCATGCAGGATGACCAACCAAGGGCATACTGTGCAGACAGCACCCTGAGCTTGGCATAAATGTGTTTAATGAAGCGCTAGCTCTACGCTTTCTTAGGACTGTCCTCTACCACTCACTAGTCCACTACTCTCCTAAACGTCTTACTAGTAGGCAGAAGCTCCTGTTATACAGTCTGGGACAGAGAAAAAGTGAATGTAGTGAGTGTAGAAGAAAGGCGACATGCCACAGTGTTATAGTGTTAGAGAGACTGAAGCAGCAAGAGCATATTAATCTGGCCCTGAGACTGGCCAACTAAGTGGGTACTATGCAGACAGTGTCCTCAGATGGGTGCTAATGCTATCAATGCACTCGCTCTAAGCTTTCTGAGGACTGTCCCCTAGCACTCACTTTCCCACTCTTCTTCTTACCTTCTTACTAGCACATTGCAGCTGGTATGCAGTCTGGGACAGAGAAAAGGTGGATCTTGGGAGTGCAGAAAAAAAGTGTACAGGCCAGAGTGTTAGAGAGACTGAACCAGCAAAAGCATTTGCACAGTGTAAAAAGTCAGTTTTACCTGAACTACTTTCATTTTTAGCCATATACGTTGTGTTCCCCTACATCCCTCTTGAGTTTTCATATTTAATTCCCCATGCACAACACAAGAATGTGTTAATAAGGCTATTTCATGGGCATGGGTTTGGAGCCTCAGCTCTATCAGCTCTATGCTAAGCTGGCCCTGAGTGGGGTACCATGGCATTACTGGCACCATAGCAACTACAGTGTCCTGTAGTACTTATGGTGCTTGGAGTGTTATTTTAACAAAATATAAACTGCACAGCAAAATATAGTAATTTATATCATTTATTCAAAGAGTGATCTGTGGAGGGTTAAAATTAGGTGTCTGGCAACAGTAGGATTAAATATAAAATGAGATTAGCTCTATCAGTCCAATCTAAACCCTCTATCAATCTACCTCTAAGAGGTTTTGCTAGAGAATTTGAATTTAAAGTAGATTGAAATGCACTGTAAAACACTGAAAAGGGAAATTCAGCCATTTGAGGACAGTTTACAAACACTACCTTTGCCTCCAGCAAATGTACAGCAGCTGTCTCCGCTCAGCTATGGAAATGTGTGGGATTTAATTGTAGCAACACTCACCTAAAGCAATATTGTGTATAGCTCTTCATAATTTGTTTTATTACATATTTTATGTAACAGAAATACCGAAAGGAGAAGCAAAAAAAAAAAAATGTAAAAATTCTCTTTAGAGTGATTTTTTTCATTGCCTTCCTATTTTTATTTTCTTTTGTAATACAGTTAACAGTGGAAGTAAATGCATGCCAAAGGCAACACCTATAGAAAAAGCACATTAACACAAAACAGTCGGCGGTAGTGTTTTATGAGTGGCATGACTGCAGGTTTTTAGCTAGAACTGAGTGAATGTAATGTTTTTTTTATTTTTTTATTGCTAAACATTTTGTTTGTTCATTATTGAGATATCCTTCTTTAAGGCATGTTGGGTAATGTTTTACTGTTGACAATCTGCAGAGCTTTTTACTATGCTGTTTTGCTTACTAGAAAATTAGGCAAGCTTCTAGTGTTGCTACATGTTGAAATGTTTAATTTTGATTGGACCATGGGCACCGTTTACATGTGCCTCCTGACTACATATAGATACACACAAATACACTACCTGACACACATGTAGATACACACTGACTGCATATAGATACAAACAAGAACATACAGATACACACAGACTACATATAGATACACTGACACACACATAGACACACACACAGATACACAACCTGACACACATGCATATACACAGATACACACACTGACATACATGCAGATACAAAGGTACACACACTGACTACATATAGATACACTGACACACACAACCTGACACACATACAGATATACAGATACAAACACTGACACATACAGATACACACTGACTATATACAGATACACACACAAACACAAACAGACAACATACAGATACAGAGACACATTCTGACAGACGTACTGACACAGAGACACACACAGACAACCATACTGAAACACACATGAACAAAGACATACTGAACCACACAGACACTGACAGACACACACACAGACATACTGATACACCGACAGACATACTAGCACATATACTCACACAGACAGACGGACATACTGAAACACACATACACACAGACACTGACAGACATATTGACAAACACAGACATGCAGAACCACACTGACACTGACAGACTCACACATAGACATGTCCAAAAGTAGATAAATGTCAGCGCTGTGCAATAGCCCCAAATAAGTGTTTGTGGGAAGCTGGGTGTTGAGATAAATGTGTATGATTTCCACCTCCATAGCGGTGGTTTAGGAAATTAGGAGTATTCTGTGTAAACTTTGTATCCAATAGCAGTGATCACAGTAACGTATCTTCAAAGATACAAACCAAACAAAGAAAATGCAACACAGTTTATTAATATCATGTAAAAATGAAACTCCAAATCCTTTACAAAACTCATACACAGCAAGAAAAGATGGTGTTTAAATCCTACTTTCCATCAAGGGATCCAAACAGAGTCCAGAATATGGAGCAGATAAGCAGTGTACACACTGAGATATTTGAGTTTTCATCCTGGAGGCTAGTTGTACTCCTGTCATACATGACTTAGGCAGCCCAGAACTCTCTTCTGTGCTGACAACCATCAATTCTTTGCAAAAATTACAGAGCTCCATATTCTGTCACATAGGTTTGCGGAATAACCTTTTATGTCTGGCAGCTAAAAAATTTTTAATTTGGACTTTTAATATTTGGTGTCATACAGACGATTTAATTTTATATTGCGCTTTTTTGTTCTATTTTTCACATATAGACATACTGACACACTGACAGACATTCTGGCACACATACACACAGACAAACATACTGAAACACACATACACACAGACACTGACAGACATACACACATACAGACATTGTGGCACACAGACACTGACAGAGTCACACACACAGACATACTGACACACTGACAGACATACTGGCACACATACACATAGACAGACATTCTGGCACACACAGGCAGACATCCATACTGAAACACACATACACACAGACTCTGACAGACAAACACACATACAGACATTTTGACACTCACAGGCAGTCATACTGAAACACACATACATACTGAACCACACAGAAACTGACAGACTCTCACACACACACAGACATACAGATACACTGACAAACATGACACAGCGCTGACATTTATCTACTTTTGGACATTCTATCACATAGGTTTGCGGAATAACCTTTTATGTCTGGCAGCTTAAATTTTTTTATCTTTGGACTTTTAATATTTGGTGTCATACAGATGATTTAATTTTATATTGTGCTTTTTTTGTTATATTTTTCACACAACCTGACACACTGAAAGACATTCTGGCACACATACACACAGACAGACAGACATACTGAAACACACATACACACAGACACTGACAGACATACACACATAAAGTCATTGTGACACTCACAGACAGCCATACTGAAACACACATTCACATACATACTGAACCACACAGACATACTGACACACTGACAGACATACTGGCACACATACACACAGACAGACATTCTGGCACACACACACAGACAGACATCCATACTGAAACACACATACACACAGACACTGACAGACAAACACACTCACAGACAGCCATACTGAAACACACATACACACATACATACTGAACCACACAGACACTGACAGACTCACACACACAGACATACTGACACACTGACAGACATACTGGCACACATACACACAGACAGACATTCTGGCACACACACACAGACAGACATCCATACTGAAACACACATACACACATACACTGACAGACAAACACACATACAGACTTTTTGACACTCACAGACAGTCATACTGAAACATACATACTGAACCACACAGACACTGGCAGACTCACACACACAGACATACTGACACGCTGACAGACATACACACATAAACTGACAGACATGCACACATACAGACAAACTGATCCACACAGACACTGACAGACTCTCACACACACACAGACATACAGGTACACTGACAGACATACTGGCACACTAACAGACATACACTGACAGACAGACATACACACATACATACTGACACACACACACACACTCATGCAACATTTGATAACCACCCTCCAGTTTTTTACCTTTTCCTGGAGGCAGGCTTCCCTGGGGTCCAGTGGGCTGACTGGGGTGGCTGAGAGTAAAGCTATCGCTCTCTCCCAGCCTGGCCCCCTCCGGAATAGCTCCTTCCTCCCGCGCGGCTCATGTTTCTGTGGGAGGAAGTGACGTGCGGCTGTCACTTCCTCCCAGTGCTGCCGAAAAGCATGGGCCGTTTACACTGTTAAAAATATTACAATCCGTAGCTTACATTTAGATTTTGCACCCATAGTTTTGAGTGTCAGAACCCAGAAACGTTTGTCTGCAATTGTGACAATTGTGCATGGGCAATGTGCATTTGGTAGGAAATAAATCCTGCAGATATGAATTGGCATTTTAGTCATTTTGGTGAATGAACAACTAAAACATCACAGTGGTGCCATATAATTTGAGCATTGATCTAACTGCCTTTATTGGTACCTAAAAAAAAAAAGGAGCCAGAAAGTTGGTATATAGATAAAATCTATGGTTCTGTTCCAAAATAATTTGGAGTGGGTCTGACTCTATACACAGCTTAACTTAAAGAGTTACTCCTTTAAATGATTTAAAACAAAGTATAATGCCTCCCCTCCCCCATAGTACTCTGTGAAATAAAGACACGTTTACTTGGAATCCAGTGAACCCCCCGCACTGACTTCTACACCTGTTGGATATCACCGCTGACTATTTTACTGGCTCAAAGCACATGTGCGCAGTTTGAACTGAAAAGGGGATGTGGTGGGAGTAGACAGGGGAAAAAGAGTGTTAACAGTATAGGGAAGCATGTACGAAATGGAAGGGGCTTAAATTAAAGAGGGGATGCACATTTCCTCTTGCAGGTGCTCCCTGCAAAGAAAACGTTTATTATGCCTCTATTTTTTGCATAGAATTGACAGTCGTCAGCACAGAAGAGAGTCCCGGGCTGCCTAACTCATGTGTGACAGGAGTACAACTAGCCTCCAGGACAAAAACTCAAATATCTCAGAATGTGAAATGATACCAGGAGACACCCTGCACATAGACTCTTTCCACCTTGACCACTTCTAAAGAGGAAATGGTCATGGTGGTTGTAAGCAACTGCAAAGAGATATTTATAGTATTTATATCCTGTTGTATCTATTGTGTATTTCTTACATGTTGCCTGCTAGGTAACCAGCATAGGAAACTGGTGTTGAGATTGCTTACTGATAAATAAAGTATTGTTTGCAGCTGTTCTTTCTTCCATCAGACTACTTGTTTTGCTAGTTCTTGCCTTCCAAATATTAAGAGATCTGATATTGTTAATGCGGAAGTGTAACATCCAGAATAGCAATTTGCCAATAGCCAGGAAACCCTTAATTTGTCTTAAACTACTCTAAAATGTGTTTAAACAGACCAATGTTGTGGTACCATGGGCATACTGGCACCATAATCACTGCCACAGCTTGTAATGGTTAATCCTGCCCTGCTGTTTAATTGGAACTCAAATGCACTATTATATTGTGGTATATGTGTTTTGTGCTTCCATGTTCTTTATGTGCTGTACACTTTTCATGGGCTGTATACTTTGATTTACATAGGTAAATAGCTACGTAAGCTGAAAAATGACGTACTGCTATCAAGTTCCGGTCTCTCACTTCAGTTATTGCTGTTGATAAAAAAAAAAAAGGTAAAAACAAAACAAAACAAAAAAACAGTGCTTTCTGCAGCAAACTAGGGGAAAAACAATTCCTCCTCAACCTCAAAATGGCAGTCATATCTCTCCTTGGATCAATAAACTGTTACTCCACATATTAAAAATGGTATCCTTGAATATTGTGTTTTTGCAAGTATTCATCCAGTTGCTGTTTAAACATCTGTACAGACTCTGGTAAAACAACCTCTGCAGGCAGAGAATTCCATATCCTTATTGTTCTTACTTAAAAAAAAAAAGAAAAAAAACCCTTTTCTTTGCCTTAGACCAAATCTTCTATCTTCCGATCTAAATTCATGATTTTGTGTCTTATGTATAGTACAGTTTATGAATAGCTTTCCAGACAATAGTTTGTATTGGCCCTGAATAGATTTGTATAATGCTATCATATGCCTTCTGAGGCGACATTTAGCTAAACTAATATTAACCTTTCTTCATTACGAAAATATTCCATTCATTTTATTACATTTTGTAGCTCGCCTCTGCAATTTTCCTAGTGCCATAATATTCTTTTTTGGAATATGCTATAGCACAGCATATTCAAGGTGTGGTCTTACAATTAATTTCTAAAGAGACAAAATCATATTTCCATTCTGAGAATGAATGCCCTTTTTTTATATATGACAATACCTTACTGGTTTTTGCAACTGTTGATTGACACTGCACATTGTTGCCTAGTTTTTTGTCTATAACAATTCCCAAAACCTGCTCATGTGTTGTCACTAATTCACCAACATTCAGGGTGCAAATTGCTTGTGCATTCTTCACCCCAAAGTGTATAAATGTACATTTACCTGCATTAAATTTTATCTGCCATTTGATTGCCCAGTCCCCTAATCTATCTTAATCCCTGTGCAGTGAAGCATTATCATACTCACATTGTATTACGTTTCCTAAAATTTGTGTTGTCTACAAACACTGAAACATGACTTTAAATGCCTATTTCAAGATCATTCATAATTTTGTTGAATAGAATTGGTCCCAGAACAGAACCCTGAGAAATATAATTTGTTTTTTTAAGCCAATGTTCAACCAAGAGCAAGAATTTTCATCCAGCCAATTACTTCAGGTTGAACATTAATCTTTTGTGTGGAACCATATCAAACACCATGGCAAAATCCAAGTTGATCACATTTACCGAAACAACCTGATCTTTACTTCTACTTCTTCATAGAATCAAATTGAATTGGTTTAAAATGACCCATGTTCTTTGCTGATTTGTGATCACCATGTTCTTCCCAATGCATTCATGAACATAATCCCTTAATACCGCTTCAAGTACTTTACCAGCCACCTATGTTAAGTTCACAGGTCTATAATATTCCATCAAACGTTTTAAAACGTAGCAGCGGGGACTGCTCTACACCCATAAAGTTCTTTAGCAGTTGAGGTTCTTTTCACTTTCACTGAGCAAGCCTTTCTTCTCCTAGGAGTCACTGTGAGCACCCACAGAGCTTTATTCTGCCTGATCCATCTGCTGATGCCACCCATTCCTATGCCCTCACTGGCTGCCTCTATCACTGCACAAGTGTATTTCATTCTCACGGCTTAAAATCAGTAGCTTCCCAGAGGAATCCCCTGCTTAGTCATTTTCCCAGCAAAGATAGAAAGCTTATGCTAGGTAAAGAGGGGGAAGGGCTTGCAAAGGCTTGAGACAGAAGCGCATTTAAATTTTTTTTTTTTTTAAAGATACCCAAATGACAACATCTAAATACAAGTTTAAAAATGTATGTTTTCATTGAGGGTAAATCTACTATACAGTGATTTTTTTTATCGCCCTGTGAGATTTTTATGAGGACACATAGCAAAACTGCTTGATTCAAATATATAGAGATTCATAGTAAGTATTGGAAAACTAATTAACCTAATATTGTCATTCTGATTTAATTCAGAATGACAATATTAGGTTAATTAGTTTTCCAATGCTTACTATGAATCTCTATATATTTGAATCAAGCAGTTTTGCTATGTGTCCTCATAAAAATCAACTTGCTTATAATAAGCCATATAAGGTTAATCTCTGATCACTAATTCACTTTATAATTGTGCCATGGAATTACATGAAATAAAATGCGGTTATTTGTGTTAGCCTTTTTTTTTTACCATGTTTCTATTGAAACAGGTTTATTATTTTAATGAGTCCTAGCTGAGCTGACTTATTGTTTTATACAAAACATTTATAATGTCTGTGAAGACAGAAAATGTCATCTTTGATTAAATACAATGTGAATTGGGTTAAATGCACATTCAGCTGCTTTGGAATAAATTCAGAGAATCTAATACACTAGGGCCTGAATAAAGTGAATTATTGAAATTGTGTGTCAGAAAATGAAATAAATTGTGGTTTAATGGTTAAAAAGAGCTATGTTAAAGAGTTTATGTAAATTCTAACATACAGAGAGCAATAGCCTGAACAGAATGCTTAATTTATTTTATCATCACTACTTGCTTGATTCAATTGTTTAAAAAATTGTGTTATTTTAATAGACCTTGGATTTATGGTAAAAAATTGCTATTATCCAAACCTAGAACTGAAACAATGACAAGCTGGTAAACTGTAGACTACCAGAGTTATTCACTAAAGTGAGAATTCAAGATACATTCAAAGTGAATTCTAAATTTAAGGCAAGAATAGCTGAACTGAAAGCATAGCGTTCGACTATTTTGCATAGCGTTCCGCTATTTTGACCATACATTTTAAATTTACCAAGACTTTCACTTTAGTAAATAACCCTTCTATTTTGCAATGTCACCATATTTTTCAGGACACCACTTTCTGTAAACTGTGTGGCTCCTTTTGTTTACCAGCCATGATTTATTATTGATTTTTACCAAGGAGAATGTATCAATTTCAAATAGTCTACACATTAAAGCCTTGTCTGACAGATTGAACAATTCTTAATTGCTGCCGAACCAAAAGTATAGAAGCGTATAACATCTGATTCTTCTATTGTGACAGACAAATTGTTAGTAAATTTATATAGATAAATCTAATTTTGCTAATTCTTTTTCTAATGTATATTTGCATAGAAATACTGTATATGACTGTTATACAGTGGTGTGGGTAAATATGTGCAAATGCTAACTGAAAATTATATTATTTATGTGTTGCGAGATAGAGCCATCCTAAAACACATTCTTACTTTTAACCATGCCAGCTTAGTTTTTAATCTTGCATGCAGGAAAAAAATTCTTCTGGACTTTTCCTATAGTTTGCTTTATTTATCTTGCCCTCATTTCTGACCAGTTTCCCAGTTCCTGTCAATGAAAAATACACTTGCAGCACAATGCTTCCACTACTGCCTTTCTTAACTGTGAGCAGGGCCGTCTTTAAAGCGGGGCAAACAGGGCAGCTGCCCCGGGCCCTGTCGCTGCTGGGGGGCCAGAGGTAACTGCCCTGTTTGTCCTCTGCCCGCAAACTATGGGGGCCCATTGGGTGGCCCATGCACTTAGGGCCACCCAGTGGGCCTGTGTCAGCAGGGGCCCGGTCGGGCGCTGTAACAGCGCGACCAGGCCCTTGCTTTTCGGCAGCACTGGGAGGAAGTGACAGCCGTGCGTCACTTCCTCCCACAGAAACAGGAGCCGCGCAGGAGGAAGGCGGACCAGCTGTTCCGGAGGGGGCCAGGCCGGGAGAGCTTAACTCCCAGTCACCCCAGCCAGCCCACTGAACCCCAGGGAAGCCACCCTCCAGAAAAAGGTAAGAAACTGGAGGGTGGTTATCAAATTTTGCATGAGTGTGTCAGTATGTCTGTATGTCTGTCAGTGTATCTGTATGTGTGTGTGTGAGAGTGTCAGTGTCTGTTTCAGAATGTCTGTATATGTGTGTATGTCTGTCAGTATGTCTGTGTGAGTGTCAGTGTCCATGTGGTTCTGTATGTCTGTGTTTGTCAATATGTCTGTCAATGTCTGTGTGTATGTGTGCTTCAGTATGTCCGTCTGTGTGTATATGTGCCAGTATGTCTGTCAGTGTATCTGTAGGTCAGTGTGGTTCAGTATGTCTTTGTGTATGTGTGTTTCAGTATGGCTGTCTGTGTCAGTACATCTGTCAGAATGTGTCTCTGTATCTGCATGTTTTCCGTGTGTGTGTGTGTGTGTGTATCTGTATGTGTCAGTGTTTGTATCTGTATATCTGCATGTGTTTTAGGTTGTGTATCTGTATATCTATATGTAGTCAATGGGTGTACCTTTGTATCTGCATGTATGTCAGTGTTTATATCTGTGGTGTATGTCTATGTGTGTCAGTGTATCTCTATGTAGTCTGTGTGTATCTGTATGTTCTTGTGTGTATCTACATGCGGTCAGTGTGTATCTGCATGTGTGTCAGGTAGTGTATTTGTGTGTATCTATATATAGTCAGGGGGCCCAAGTAAATGCTTGCCCAGGGTCCAATCAAAATTAAAGTCGGCCCTGACTGTGAGGATGGTGTACTCAGGCAAAAGAGCAGTATTGTCCTTGCCGATACGTAATGTTTGCTCCGAGGCCAAATGTCAATTGGTCACATTAGGATAGAGAACATGTTTCCGTATATTATTATTATTATTATTATTACTGGTATTTATATAGCGCCAGCATATTCCATAGCGCTTTACAATATTATCAAAGGGGTAGATTTAACAATAAATGAGACATTTACAAAATCTTACAGGAACAATAGGTTGAAGAGGACCCTGCTCAAACAGCTTACAGTCTATAGGAGGTGGGGTGTAAAACCCAACAGGACAGGAGGTAGCAATCAAACAAGATGGAGTAAAGCAGAGCTGGAGGAGAGAATAGAGTGCTGCCCTTTAGGAGAGAGCAGGGGACAGGTATGTGAGGTATATTGCTGTCTTTGTTAAACTTCACTGAAGCCAATTTTTGTGGAGTATCTGTACTGCAGTGCCCTACATTTGGTATCTCCCATCTCATCTATAGATCTCACTAGCTCCATCAGAGTTATCATTGGCCTATTTGCTTTCTATATGATTACATTGATCCTGGAATATGGTGGGCTGCCTTCACTAAGTAGCTTAATGATTGCCCATATTATTTATGTTCTTTAAAAATAATTTAAAAAAATAATAATAATGATCTAACAGTGTTTTGAGGTTATCCTAAATACCAATAGGAGCCTTACTACATTAATTTCTAATGTAGGACTGTCCTGTTGTGTTTTATGCTCCATCTCCTCTAGTCTGTAAGCTTGTTTGAGCAGGGCCCTCTTAAACCTATTGTTCCTGTAAGTTTTTTTAATTGTCTCATTTATTGTTAAATCTACCCCTTTGATAATATTGTAAAGCACTACTGAATATTCCAGGGCTATATAAATACCAGTAATAATAATAATAATAATAATATTACTATAACACAAACAAAAGGTGAATAGTGAATACTTAGCCTAGTCTAGCCTAGAAAGTGAATAATCAGACATTGTACTTCTATTAACACAAATAATGAGGTCAATATTGAATAGCAATGCATTCTTGCAATGCATTTTTCTGTGTGTGTTTATAGCTCTGCCTTATCTTGGAAATCAAAATATTGCCTTGACAAGAGCTATTATTCTACCTATTCAGAAGTAAATGTTTATGTTAAAATGAATGCTTCAGTATGGCATTTCGAGCTGGAGGTGTGATATCAAGAAAATGAAAAATGCTAGTATTTTTAACAATGTTGATATCAAAGGCGTGCTCATTATGAGCCTTTCTTACAATATTCCCCCAAAAGATGTCTGATCCAGCACCCTCAAGATGCCTTCCTATTAAAAATGGTAGTCCTTGTTTTTTTCTGTTTTTTTGTCCCTTGTTATATTTGAGTCTCTTTACAATTGGAGAGAAGATTGCTCATGGTCACTCCATGACTATTAACCCTTTCTCTATTACTATTTATATAACGCAAACATATTTTGAATGCCCTTTACAGTTATAGAATGAAAATTAGATAAGAAAATCACTGTTGTTATTGTTACATATCCAGAAATGATATTTATTTACAAATATACAATACTTACATATACACCTCTCGCATATCTCATTAATGCTTTCATATACGGGTAAATATGGTATTAATACTTTTATGTACAGGTAATACAGGTATAAATATGCAGCATGTATATTGTATACTCGGAGCACATTGCAGACATGTTGATTCTCTGGACCCAAAGGCACATGTACACACATGTACACTGATACATACACAAATACACACACTGATAGCACAAAACTGGCCATTTCAATTTAGGTGAAATTGCACATCTTCTCTAATGGTGTTAAAAAGCTTGGATAAATGTGGGGTCAGTATGTCTATCCAGCCCTGGGACCTTGTGGCTTTTAAGGATAATGGTAGCTGTGGAGATCTCGTCTTTAGTGAATTCTGCACTAAGTGAGTTAGTTGCGGTTTTTAGAAACCCTTGGAAGATTGACAGATGACAAGGAGGTGAGAGCCTCATTATAGGATGCATTATAAAAAAATTGTGCTATGGAGAGTGTTTATACAGTACTCTAAGAAATGTGGTGAAAGTATTTTGGATAAGGTGAGAGGTAGTACCAAAGTACATACGGCTGTGACATACTGCTTCCTATGTCTTGGCCTAAGTTTTTTGGCCAATAAGGAATCCATCCTGTTAGCTTTCTCATAAAAAAAACCTTCAGTACCATAACATAGATCAAACAATGTCCAGTAAGAGCTTTTCATTTTCTGTTTTCAGTGTATAAAGAGATTGGGAGTAGAAGATGTTTTATGTTTGTTATTGGCAATTTTGAGAGTAGTTTGAAAGTCAAAGAGGACTTGGGTTTTAGTCTTTTTTTTTTTTTAAAGAAGGCTAGGCTAATTAGGTGCACTCTCATAACCACCTTATGTGCTGATCAAATAGAGGCAATTGGGATGTTGTGAGAGACATTCTCAATAAAAAAAAATACTGCTCTAATTTTTGGAATACGTCCTCAATGACTTTCAGGTCTTTTAGTTAAGAGGTGTTTAAATGACAGGTCCATGAGGATGTGGAGGTGAAATCTTGTATATGTCCTGTAATATCTACATAGTAGGACCATGCGATGATGCTGATCTCAGACTTAGAAGCAAGGTGGAAAAGGGGCCACTGGCTAGGATGGGGTCAATTCGTGAGTAAGTGCCATGCGGGGCTGAATAAAATATGAAGTCTACTATGTCTGGATGATGAGCTCTCCAGACATCTATCAGCCTGTGTCTAGACATGAACTGGAAAAATAGTTTGTCTTGTTCTCCTATGCCCTGTGAACAAGCAACGCCACGCCTTCAACTTCTTTTGACTGTCAAACATGAGTTGGCATTAAAGGGACAGTTTAGGCAGCATAAGGCACCATAACAACTTCCACCAGGAATACTCTTTTTCTGGGGTTAAACCATTCTTGAATGGTTTAACCCCAAAGTTGATGACAGCGCCGATATTAATGCCCTCCCAGACAACATCCAGCTCACTCTGACATCTTTCTTTGATTTCTATCAAATGGTCACATAGTGATCATCTGATTGTGTGGTGCATGCACACTAGCCTCATAATGCTTTCCTACAGGATTTATGATCTCAGTCAAGGCAGGACAGCAGTGTAGAGACCTTTGCTGAGGGAAAAAAGGTAGGTAAAATCACTGCATGGGAGGTAACCTAACTAGTTAGAAGGGCACTACAGCATTAGGAATACAGGGAGTGCAGAATTATTAGGCAAGTTGTATTTTTGAGGATTAATTTTATTATTGAACAACAACCATGTTCTCAATGAACCCAAAAAACTCATTAATGTCAAAGCTGAATATTTTTGGAAGTAGTTTTTAGTTTGTTTTTAGTTTTAGCTATGTTAGGGGGATATCTGTGTGTGCAGGTGACTATTACTGTGCATAATTATTAGGCAACTTAACAAAAAACAAATATATACCCATTTCAATTATTTATTATTACCAGTGAAACCAATATAACATCTCAACATTCACAAATATACATTTCTGACATTCAAAAACAAAACAAAAACAAATCAGTGACCAATATAGCCACCTTTCTTTGCAAGGACACTCAAAAGCCTGCCATCCATGGATTCTGTCAGTGTTTTGATCTGTTCACCATCAACATTGCGTGCAGCAGCAACCACAGCCTCCCAGACACTGTTCAGAGAGGTGTACTGTTTTCCCTCCTTGTAAATCTCACATTTGATGATGGACCACAGGTTCTCAATGGGGTTCAGATCAGGTGAACAAGGAGGCCATGTCATTAGATTTTCTTCTTTTATACCCTTTCTTGCCAGCCACGCTGTGGAGTACTTGGACGCGTGTGATGGAGCATTGTCCTGCATGAAAATCATGTTTTTCTTGAAGGATGCAGACTTCTTCCTGTACCACTGCTTGAAGAAGGTGTCTTCCAGGAACTGGCAGTAGGACTGGGAGTTGAGCTTGACTCCATCCTCAACCCGAAAAGGCCCCACAAGCTCATCTTTGATGATACCAACCCAAACCAGTACTCTACCTCCACCTTGCTGGCGTCTGAGTCGGACTGGAGCTTCTCTGCCCTTTACCAATCCAGCCACGGGCCCATCCATCTGGCCCATCAAGACTCACTCTCATTTCATCAGTCCATAAAACCTTAGAAAAATCAGTCTTGAGATATTTCTTGGCCCAGTCTTGACGTTTCAGCTTGTGTGTCTTGTTCAGTGGTGGTCGTCTTTCAGCCTTTCTTACCTTGGCCATGTCTCTGAGTATTGCACACCTTGTGCTTTTGGGCACTCCAGTGATGTTGCAGCTCTGAAATATGGCCAAACTGGTGGCAAGTGGCATCGTGGCAGCTGCACGCTTGACTTTTCTCAGTTCATGGGCAGTTATTTTGCGCCTTGGTTTTTCCACACGCTTCTTGCGACCCTGTTGACTATTTTGAATGAAACGCTTGATTGTTCGATGATCACGCTTCAGAAGCTTTGCAATTTTAAGAGTGCTGCATCCCTCTGCAAGATATCTCACTATTTTTGACTTTTCTGAGCCTGTCAAGTCCTTCTTTTGACCCATTTTGCCAAAGGAAAGGAAGTTGCCTAATAATTATGCACACCTGATATAGGGTGTTGATGTCATTAGACCACACCCTTCTCATTACAGAGATGCACATCACCTAATATGCTTAATTGGTAGTAGGCTTTCGAGCCTATACAGCTTGGAGTAAGACAACATGCATAAAGAGGATGATGTGGTCAAAATACTCATTTGCCTAATAATTCTGCACTCCCTGTATACATTTGTGTTCCCAACGCTAAAGTGTTAGTTTAAATCTAAATTGATCCATGAGTTACTTACTAAAATGGTTTGTACACACCAGGTCTATCTTCATAGGACCATGCCATTCCCTCCTCATATGTTCGGTTTTAGGACTCTATTGACATTTGTTAGTCTTTCTCAGCCTTGTTCAGACACCTTTTTTTGTTTTTATTTAAGGTGAGAGAGTGTGTTTGGGTATATTATGGTACTATACAAAAATTAAGATTGTATATAAAGTTCACCAAAGTGTGGATTTATTTAGGGAGATGTGAATTACAGGTAGAATGTTAAATAAAATAAAAGATGGAAAACACTGGATAAAAGAAATATTGGTGATCACATGATAGATAATAATAGATAATGCTGACAAATAGTCACTAGGACTGTATACTAACCTTAGCTCTCAATATTTAAATGAACAGTACAAGCACCATAAACACTTCAGCTCTCTGTTGTGGCTATGGTTACAGGAGTGACTTGGCACCATCCCATTTGTGAGATATCACATTGTTTCAGTTCTGTGGACCAGTCCCCTCTTTGTCAGAGATTTATATCACACTCTTAAGAAGGGACCTAATTTTGTTTGTTCCAATAACATCCACTTGTGAATCTGTGCCCTAACCTGGGTGGATACCTGCGTGGAATTTTCAGGGGAGTACTTGCACTGTAAAATTAAAATGAATACTGCTGTACTGACATATTTGGTCACAGACTTACATTTTGGATGAAAATCTGTTACATCAAAAATATCTTCATTTTTCATTGTGTTTCTTGGTATATGAATCAGAAAAAGGCAGCATTTCTTCAGCTAATGGTTATTGAACACTCTTAGACTGATTCATTACTGCCCCTTGTCGTGGATTCCGATAGCTGATTTAATTCCTGCAGATGACTAAGCTTCTACAAATCTTTTTTATTTTTTTTTACTAGACTACATTGTTTGATTGCAAGAGAAAGGCAGAGAGAAACAAATCAGTGAAATAAATTAAAGAGAACACGAAAAAAATATATGTAGCCATTTTTCTTAATAATTGTGGTTTCACAGGAAGTGACAGAGTCATTTTAGTTTAATTTGAACATCTGCCACCTGAGATGGTTTTGGAAACAATTTGAAAACGCATTTGTATACACTGATTCCATAACTAAGACAATAAAATTGAATTATAATTTGCATATTTACGTAATCTAAAGGTGGGAAAAAAGTTTCTTTGTATCATATATTCATTTTGTATTCCAAATTGCAAAATTTAGTCCAAAATGGCCTCTTTCATAAATAAGTAGGTAGAAAAATTTGGGATGTTCCAACCTTGGAAAACTATATTTTAAAAAAATGGCACAAAGTATTATTTATACCTTTGCTAGTACAAATTACTACAATTGTGTAACATTTCTCCTTTTCTATGGTGACATATTTTGTATATAAATACATTTATAATGCTCATGTAATGATGATGTACATGACAAATAAAAACAAAATAACGATATTAGTGCAGATCAATAATTTAACTGTATTCGAATGTACATTTTCACAGCACGATCTCAGACCCTGCGGGTGCACTTCAAAGCATAACATTCCCACAAAGCCTTCCTAAGTTCCCTTGATAATTGATGATTGTGAAAGTGTGTGCGTCGTTGATGTCACGCACGCACATTCCGACGCCACATGACTGCTGGGCCGAGCTTGACAAAGACAATGTAGGTTGAAACGTTGTGATTTGGCTGTGGGTTTAATAAATTGCCTTTTGTTGAACATTGGAGTGCCTGGATCTTTCTATATTTTCTACAATGACCGCAGGGCCGATCAGAGCCGTTTAATTGGTTATTTAAACTCAAATTAACTAGTTTTCATTGCCCTGTCGTGATTTCCAGTTTGGTTATCAGAGAGCATGGTATTTCTATTGATTATTGTGTATTTTGACCATGGCTTGTTATTTGACTATTCTGACTTATGTGTCCTTTGACTTTTGGCTTGTCTACTGTTTACCCAAATTCTGTTTACCTGAGCTTCCCTGTCCTGTACTAATCTTTATTAATGTTAAATTTGGCCATTCTAAGGTCCAGTGATATATTTTAGGGTTTCTTTATTTATTAGTTATTTAAGTTCTGCATGTTGTGTTAGAGTATCCAGACAGTATAATACATATTGCAAAAACCATTAGAGGAAGCATAATCTAAAAATAATATTAGTATTAGTATGAATATCAGTGTCTTAAGTTAATTAAGAAAAAGAGGAAAAAGAAACACAATTGGTTACATTACTGCATCTGACATATACCTTCTTGAGCTCTAATGATAGCACTCAATAGCCAAAGCCCTCTGGATACATGAAACTGGGCTTGCTTCCTTACCGACCCGCCAATGACAAGAACACCTCTCAGAAAGCCCAAAACAATAAGTTAAGGCCGGATACATTGATAACAGTGGTGTCCAATTAATAAGACTGCAGTGTGTGTATGAAGATTGCTCTTCCACAAGCTCCCAAGCGGGGCCGAGACTTACAGGGAGTTTGGGATAGTAAGAAAAACATATTCTAACAAAAAAAAAAAAAAACATGACATAGATGATATTAAAAAAAACTATTTATTTGCACAAATAAATGTAAAAGTGAAAAAAAATAATATTGTTGTGTTATTGGAGTTACACGACTACTTAATGCAAGACTCCGCCCACTTTCACACATAATGTGAGATGTGTTTCACACTAAATGTACTTCTTACAGTCGAGATAGGCGCGTCGTTCAATAAAAATACAGTCTGAATGTTTTTTTATCTGAAATTTTCCACTATGCCTAAATTGCATATATTATCACATCAGACGGTTCTCATTCACATCTCAGTAACATAAGTATAGAAAACATCATAATAAATATGCAGCTATAATGTATTAACTTATAACAAACAATTTATATCCTCAAAAATTTGTTGTTAAATCACATCTATACTAAATACAATTTTTATATGTTTTGGCCTCTAGCTTATTCAATAAAAACAAGATATACAAGTAAAATCCCTCCATAACACAACTTTTCATGTGTAGACCCACACACACCCAACAGAATGCTCATTGACAGTTATGTAAAACTAGTTAAAATACCACCTAAAATAAAAATATATAAATACAAAACATAAAATAAAACGTAACCTGTGTTAATTTGTGCCACCACCTCTGGTCTTAGGGGAAGACACACAAAATGTCCCCCCTTGCTTTACATTTTTTTAATGATAGCCCTACATATGGTGGCATGGGGGTGGACAGTGATCTGTACAGTCCCTGTACTTTAAATTAAAGCCTCCACCCATTACACACAGGGTATGTCACAAGAGATTGGCCAGTCACTAATCTTTTATTACACTGAACAGCCACTAGCTGGGGAGATATGAAATATCTCTTGTACTAATGTTGAGGTAATAGTGATCTCACAGACAGTTTTAAACTATTTGTCCACTGCAGTCTTGATAGTCTATCTATTCTGTCCAAAAATACAGTATTAATAAAACGGAAAAATAATGTGCTATAAAAGGTTAAATTAAATATGAATGATAAAATAGTCACAAAGGTCTAATAAAGAGCAGTATGACAAATATGTGTTCCTTTAATATCAGCCAGAGTAATACAGGTTTATTTCACTAAACTGAGTATGTAGTAAACTGAAAACAACTGCAAAATTAAGGATACATTATTTATTTTGTACATTCTAAAACTAAATTAGCATCACCAACTCAGCTAGAGTCACAACTTGGCTATGTTAGCCTACAGTTTAAAGTTTGGTTTTCAATTAACTACAAGTCACAATTTGGTCAGTAAACCTTAACTGTTGGTCAACTTGTCAGACTATATTGTTGAAAATTGAAAGGATAATTATTACACAAGATGTAAGACGTCACATCAAAGAGCTTTGTGAAAGAATCTCTTTATTATATTTTATTTCTATATTGTTTTATTAATTGTTAATGCACATATTCTTTCCCTGGTGTTTCACTACTTCCAAGATATAGTGAACAACGCCTAAAAAAACAATATAAAACAGGAATTTATAGGATAAATGCAATGTTTTCATACCATTATATGAAATAAATGTGCAGTAGTTGTGACCATACATGGCAATCCCAGCAGGGGGCAGTCTGAGTTATGTAAAATAAAATAGAACACTTAGTGGGTTTTCACTAAAGTATAAAATGTTGGTACATTATGTAAATTTCCCATGTAGTCCAAAGTAACTAGACTAAAAAAGGTTATCAAATTCAACTACTTTGATTAAAAAAAATAAATAAAAAAAATCACCTTATTATTTACTACTATTGATGTGGATATATTTTTCTAGTGTTTGCCAGTAGAAAGAAGGTGAATTTGTTTGTTTTGTAGCCAGATTTAAATATGGAGGCTAGCGAGGTCTAGTCCTAATTAAGAAATATAGTAATATTCCTTTTTTCAGTAATAATACATTTTATGTCATAAAACTAGTGACAAAGGATCTGATAATTTACATTTTCTAAATATGTAGCAGAACTGTTGATTTAGTTACATTTTAATCAGTTTACATCAGTTTTTATTGTATTACTCCATATAGAACAATACCATCTAAAAATTATATACCGCCATTCCTGTTTAGACATGAGTTTTTGTTTTGTTTCTTTGGAGTTTTTTTTTTTTTTAATCCATAGGTAATATTTGCTCTCTCGGAGGTATCAGTTTGCCTATACAGATGATTTTATTTACAGATTCTATGCCAGCATAAAAAAACAATGCCTTAAATATGTAATGAGTGACTTGCTTGCTTAAGCTTTTTTTCCCTTCTGACATTGGAGGTTGTCATGGAAACCACCAATACTGTGGGGGGTTTGTTACTGAAGCAGTCAGATTTTCTTTCAAGAGAGAGAGAGAGTCTAGTACACAGTCAACACAAGCTAAGGTTATTTTTTTTAAACAAAATATAGGTTTATTATAGTGCTGATCATTATCATAATATGGAGCCCGGTTCAATACTAGCTGATGATGTATTTTGCCAGCACTGTCTATAATCATTGCATATCTTTGAATTAAATTGTGTAACATTCTTAAGTTGCCTCCAAAACCAATCAACATGCACTAATAAACTGGACTTGTGCACACAAATTGTTTGTTACTAGCCAGACATGAAATTAAGAATCATATAATTTGTTGTTTGATAAAGTCTGACATTAAAAGAGACCACATTATGTATAGAATATAATCTTTTTAATGTGTAAATTGATGTTAACCAGTGTGTCCTCCATTGCCATATTTTTTGTGTATTAAAATCCATTTGTCGCAGGAGGTCTATATAAAGTGCAGGACAAGGCAGAGTCTTTATTAAAGGGACACTTCACACATCTAAAGCATTTTAGCTTGCTAAAAATGCTTTATATGTGAAGAGTGTGTCCTCTTCTTTACATTTTACTAAAAAAGTGCAGATTTCAGTAGAAATGGACACATTCATAATTTAACCTTTTTACACCTCCTTATAAGCCAGACAACAGGTCCTGTTACTTCCTGGTTGTTTAGCTCAGTGGACACAATATATACCCATAATATATTCCTGGGCACATCTTTTCTACTGTGTATATTCAAATATATTCTTCAATACAGTGTCTTTGAATCTAGCCTAATTAAATTCCTACCTGAATTATATGAAAGCTACATACGGAGGTGAAGTTCAGCATGTTAGCCATCAACACAGATTGGGTTATTCACTTTAAATTTAAAACTAAAATTGCCTTAGTGAAAAGAGAACAGAATGTGCTCTAATTCCAGTACTTAAGCCTAAATTTTGAAATTCTCTTTGAATTCCAGGTAATGCTCCTTTTAATAAACAACACTGGAAGAAGTGGGCTATGGGTCTGGGAAAAGTTGTTAGATCTGGCAACACTAACTGTGGGTGAGAACTTGAAAGTTCATATAATTCTTGTGTGAATCAGTTAGTCATGGGTGTTCCTTCATGACCCCACTTGCAAGTAATTTAATTTATTTTAGAGTGGGAGGATATAAATTACACACATTATCACCTCACTTTCAATGTCTGCAAAATAGCATAAATATGGTACCTGGCAACTTTATAAAGGCTGCATCATTGAGTCATCATCTATAAAATGTCTTAAATGACCAGTCTCATAAATATAAAGCAGTTTATGTTTTTTAACTTTAATATGGAGCTAGATTCCACACATTACACATCTACTGGTCTCTCCTTAGTACCCCGACAAGTACCCAAGACCATACACACAATTCTTCATGAACACAGCCTAATGGATTGTTGGAGGGACCTCCACCCTCAGTACAGGTACTATGAATTCTACTCAATTCTGGACAAGTGTTACTCCAGACTGGACTACTTTTTCCTTCCCCACTACTACTTGTTCCACATACGGTTGGTCCATATTGGTACTGTCATTTGGTCAGACTATGCCCCTGTACTTATGATGCTGACATCACCACATCACCTACCCAACACTCTCAATTGGAGGCTCAATAATAGTTTAACCTCACAAATAGTTTAACCAAGACAATCAAACCATACTCTCCCAGTGCTTTTCTGAAAATGACAAAGACAATATCTCTCCCCTTTATCTCTGGGAGGCACATAAATATGTGATGAGGGGTTTCTTCATATCTAAAGTGTTATTGGTGGTGACGGTTTGTGGTCCAACCATTTGTTACAAGAAATACACAGGCTGGAGACAATCCACAAACAGTCCCAAAACCCCTCTGACTTACAGAAACTTACCATTGCATGTTTAATGACTCCTATCACTGAGTGCTTCTAAATACCTAAATACTGAGTGCTTTTACCAGAACGCCAACAAAAGCAGGTCACTGCTGGCTCACATGATAAACAAAAAAAAAGTTCATATTTCACTAAAATTTGTATGACAGAGAACCACATCTAATACTTGAAAATTTATAAAAACAAGAAAACACCCAGTATAATAGAGTTATCCCAAAGGTTTCTCATTAGCACCTCCACAATATATAAGTCAAACTATATATATAAAACATACATAGAAGAGAAACTCAAAAATCTAAAAGGAGGAAAAAATAAATATAGTGTAACACAGTAACATCTATAATAAAGGGGCGTAGATGTAATTAAGGCTCATCTCCCCAGATGGGAAATAACTGTAGAAAAGATGTCCTTGATCCAGTAGGTGTCTTGTTGTTCTATAAACAAAATAAAATAAAACAGTGCACCACAGTATATCTTCAATAATTTAATAGTATGTTGCACTTACAAGATTTCCAAACAATAACTGCATATCACCACTCTCGGTGGACCCAAGGTTCTCCCAAAAATATCCAGAAAGCCGAAGGTGCAACAGTGGGGGAAGAATATAGCAGCAACAAATGCAAATAAAATATATACAAAAAAAAAAAAATCAATCAATATATAAGTCCATAAATCCAACACAGTTCGTCTTATTAGACTTCATCAGGGATAAATTGTTCCTTTACGAAGGCTTCTTATATACTTGAATACTTAATTCCTGACCGTTCCCAGCTGTTCGCGGCGTGTGTCTCAGACCGGAACGCAGAGCATCTCATCTGTTTCCATTCTGCATCCAGGGAAACGGAAATGACATATGGTTCCTCCAGCCACAATGGCGGATCCATCATGCGTTCCAAAAGGCCGAACCGGGGAAACGAAATACAAAAGCGCTGTACATATATGTAAAATCTAACTCACATATAGTAAAGTTATAATATGAGACAAATGTGGATTCCTACTTCAATCTTCTATCTAATTAAAAATTGTATTACAAATCCAAAATATTATAGGTAAAACTATGTATCCAAAACGCATGAAATAAAAATAATAATAAAAAATAATTTGTAAAAAATGAAAAATTGGTGAGTGTTATCCATATGTATCACAACTTTTTCAGATCAATAAATCAATAAATAAACTTTAATCAATAAAAATAAAATTATTTTAAAATAATTTAATAAAAAAACCATAAAAAAACAATATGCATAAAAAAACACACACACACACAAAAAAAATCTGTGAACCAAGGACAATAGAATTAAAGTTAGAACATTGGGAATAATACCTCAATTACACTGTCTTCAACAAATAACTCCCAAAAATATGATTGTAAAAGGAAGGAGAAAATTAATTATTAAATTAAGCCTACTAAGTCAATTTCTTGATTGAGGCGCATATTTAAAGTTCGGAGAGCATAAATCGCTTAAGTTCGGAGATCATAAATCCATCTCGCTTCCTTAGTGGCCAGATCTAAATTCCTGTTACCTCCCCTCCAATGGTAATCTGCTGTATCAATCCCTATAGACAAGAATTGCAATGTTTGGGTACTGAATGGTCACTATTACCCTTACAAATATTATTAAAATGTTTGCGTAGCCCAATATGTAACTTTCTAGATGTTCTGCCAAAATATTGGGCACCAAAGCCACATTGTAACAAGTATATCACAAGTACTTGAACAGTTAATGAATTTCCTTATGTCGTATGTCTTGTTAGTGTAAGTGCCAGAAAAGGAAGTAGAGCATTCTTCACATTTGAAGAAACCCTTTAATTTTTCTTTCCAAATGTGAGATTATTTTCTTTCTTAGATTGTGGAAGAACACTGGGGGCAAGTTGTTTTTTTATATTATTAGCTTTTTCGTATATCACTACTGGTTTGTCTGGGATGATTTTACCCAAAATGTTATCCTGTTTGAGAACGGGTGAGTTTTCTACCTCCCTCTCCTCTTTATTATAGATGTTACTGTGTTACACTATATTTATTTTTTCCTCCTTTTAGATTGTTTATAACCAGGTTGTATTTTTACATAATACTCTTTCTATGAGTTTCCCTTCTATGTATGTTTTATATATATAGTTTGTCTTACACATCTAATACTTACCGGACTGGATAGCAGCAACAATTAGATACTTTTGCCCCCATTTATATACTCTCTCTGACCAAACTATTATACAGTCCAACAATGTACACACAACTTTCAGTCAGACTGTGGCGGAACCAACCTCGCCACTATGCACTGGAGAAGCCTGGTTGCCAGCCTCCTGCCATGTGACTATGGCCCCTGGGATGTATTGCCCTTTAAAGACATGATTTGGGCATAATGGATTTGTGTTGTGCTGCTGCTGGCCCTTTTAAGAACCATCTGGGGACATACTGTGGAGTTACTGGGTGGCCACCATTTCCTGTATCAGAAGCACATGGTGAGAACAATGGATGGCGGCCATTTTAACTCCCAGACACTGTTTGGACTTTTCAACACGGTGCCATCTCGCCAGTATTTGTTGCACAGAGACATCGTGCGGTGGTTTTGGACTATACAGCAGGGGACACATTATACAGTGATTGTTTTTTATTTAGCCTGTATATGTTCTGCAGAATCTGCATTAAACTGTATTTTCCAAAGTACTGAACGGATCTGGGTGAATTTTGGATATGTGGTTCACCCAGATCCCCCGGTTCCAAGGATATACTTTTATGGGGTTATTGCATGTTTTGGGGTCCCTGTGATGTGTTTTATGAAACTGTATTTCTCTGGCTGTGATAATTAGATTACCCATTGTGTTCAGTAATCATATCACAGCCAGAGGGGAGGATTTTGTGTGGGAGTGTCTGGGTGTATTGTATGGATTGATTGGCTGTTTTGTAACGCCCTGTGGGCTGTACTATGTTTGTGGATTGGGAATAAAAGAGACTGTATGTGACAGTACAGGGAGTTCCTGTTTTAACCCTCAAAGTGAAGTGTCGTCTCATTATTGGGGGAAGGATTTATTGTATGCTGTTCCAGTTTGACTGCTAGGAGAGTAAACCTATTCGTATGGTTCCTATTCAACTGTCTACAGCATTCATATGCTTGAGAGAAGGTATACACTTCTCTGGTTCGGTGATTGTGGTGTCTGCTGCAGTGCTTGGAGTCCTCAGGAAGCGCTAGGAGCATCTTTCAACGGAGGTACCCAGTCGGGGTGCCAGGTGATCCGTTACACAGACATACCTGGAAAAGAATGTACACAAACATTTCTTGGAAGAAGCTGTCTAGACAAGAGCTGCCCACAGAGCAGGAGCTAGCTTTGGCCCTCAAGACCACAAAAGTAGGAAAATGCCCTGGACCTGACAGTCTCCCCCTAAGAGAATTATAAACAATTTGCTACTATCATTTCCCCACATTTTCTGAAACCATTTAATTAAATTCCAGAAGATCGTAGCATTCTTCCTTGAACCCTGGCCACAAATATCTATTTGATTTCCAAAGAAGGCAATGAAGTTGAGCAATGCACAATGCGTTGAACTACTACCCTTTATTAGTTTTGAACTATGATATTAAACTATTTACTAAGATTTTCTCTAGAATACTGCAGCTTTTCCTTCCTGACCTTATTCGTGGAGACCAAGTGGGCTTTATTCCAAGGAGAGAGTCAAGATACAATACTATGCTGACCCTGTCGCGCATCCACCACTCTAGGTTAGCTTCGAAGAGTCTGCTCCTGCTATCAATGGATGCAGAGAATTCCTTCAACAGGTTGAAGAGGGAATTCCTTTTTGCAACTCTGAAAAAAAATGGACATGGGCCCTTACCTTTTAAGTTGGATCTGCTCTCTCTATGAAACACCTACTACTAGAATTTGCATCAACAAAGCCTTAACAGCACCCACTCCTTTTCATAATGAAACCCGTCATGGGTGGCTTTTATCGCTCTTGCTCTTTGTCCTTGCCTACTAAGGGATTTATGGGAGACAAGACTGAACATTAGACAGCAGCATATGTATATGTCCCCATCTATGTGACAAATCCTGATACCAAATTTTCTCACCTCATGAAGGAGTTTGATGAATATGTTCATTGGCAAACTTCTGCATCAATTACTCCAAATGCACAATCCTCAAGATCTCAGTGCCTCAGGATGTGGCCAGATCTATCCTCCACAGGCTTCCTTTTCAATGGTCTGGCACTTCCCTGAGAAACTTGGGAGTTTGGCCGACCAAAGACCTCAGACAACTCTATCAGAAAAACTTCCTCCCAATCCTCAATTGATTCCAACAAAATCTTAAGGAATGGGCATTGCCACACCTCTCAGTACTTGGCAAGGTGGAGGTTGTGACAAAATCCTGTATTTCCTTGTCCAAGTTATTTTCCCTGCATTAGATAGATTGAACTTCCGAACACCAACCATCCCTGGCTCATTTAACTTCAAAGAAAACCACAAGTACTCTCTCTGGGCAGCCATCATTCATATAACCGAACAACACGTGCTTGTCTCCCGAAAGCAGGCAGTAGGACTTGGTCATCAAGTGTCTGGAACTATAAGTCGGACTCTTGACCTCGCGAACACCAGTGATTTTGTACGAACGCCTGCTTCTATTCTTGACAAACCAGGAGAGCGATATTCGGTGAAAAGGAACACATGAACAAGAGGAACAATCGCTACCTATGAGCAAGGAGAACCGTTTGGTATTTTGTTCGTTTTGGGACTCCTGAAAGTGACCAACCGCTACTACTTTTCTCCTGGAACTATTTAGGACATACTCCATGTGTGCAGTCAGTCAAAACTTTACCCCAGTGGGGATTCGACTGTATTTGTGGGATCTGAGCGATATTTGCACTCGTTGAGCGCTCAGATCCAGGCTGTCCGGTGATATAGGTCCCTTTTAATATTATTACTATTATGTAAGGTGTTTTATGTTTTATATTTTATACCTCTACCTCTAGTGCCTGCAAGATAATTAGTTTAAGCAAAGTACACTCAATTATCTCCCAGGCACAGAGATGCCTGGGCATGTTTTACTTTGTTTTTGCTGGAGACCCCCTACTGGGGGTAGGGATGTGTATGGGCAAAATATTTGGTTTGGTTCGGAAATTCGGGTAAGTAAACAAATTAGTTTGCTTCGGCAGTTCGGACCAATTGCATTCAATTCGTCACTTTGGCAATACGGCACTTCAGCAATCCGGAACTTCAGCAATTCAGAACTTTGGCAATTCAGAACTTCAGTAATTCGGAACCTAACCCATAACCCTAAACCCTACCCCAAAGCCTAACCCTAAAACTAACCCCTAACACTAACCACTTGTTTTGCCCCTAACCCCGAATATAAGCAAGGTGGAGGTTGTGACAAAATCCTGTATTTCCTTGTCCAAGTTATTTTCCCTGCATTAGATAGATTGAACTACTGAACACCGACCACCCCTGGCTCATTTAACTTCAAAGAAAACCACAAGTACTCTCTCTGGGCAGCCATCGTTCATATAACCGAACAACACGTGCTTGTCTCCCGAAAGCAGGCAGTGGGACTTTGTCGTCAAGTGTCTGGAACTATAAGTCGGACTCTTGACCTCGCGAACACCAGTGATTTTGTACGAACGCCTGCTTCTATTCTTGACAAACCAGGAGAGCGATATTCGGTGAAAAGGAACACATGAACAAGAGGAACAATCGCTACCTATGAGCAAGGGGAACCGTTTGGTATTTTGTTCGTTTTGGGACTCCTGAAAGTGACCAACCGCTACTACTTTTCTCCTGGAACTATTTAGGACATACTCCATGTGTGCAGTCAGTCAAAACTTTACCCCAGTGGGGATTCGACTGTATTTGTGGGATCTGAGCGATATTTGCACTCGTTGAGCGCTCAGATCCAGGCTGTCCGGTGATATAGGTCCCTTTTAATATTATTACTATTATGTAGGGTGTTTTATGTTATATTTTATACCTCTACCTCTAGTGCCTGCAAGATAATTAGTTTAAGCAAAGTACACTCAATTATCTCCCAGGCACAGAGATGCCTGGGCGTGTTTTACTTTGTTTTTGCTGGAGACCGCCTGCTGGGGGTAGGGATGTGTATGGGCAAAATATTTGGTTTGGTTCGGAAATTTGGGTAAGTAAACAAATTAGTTTGCTTCGGCAATTCGGACCAATGGCATTCAATTCGTCACTTTGGCAATACGGCACTTCAGCAATCCGGAACTTCAGCAATTCAGAACTTCGGCAATTCAGAACTTCAGTAATTCGGACCCTAACCCATAACCCTAAACCCTACCCCAAAGCCTAACCCTAACCCTAACCCTAACCCCTAACACTAACCACTTGTTTTGCCCCTAACCCTGAATATAAGCATCCGAATTCCGAATTGCATGAAATTCGTCCCAATGTACTTTCGTAACGAAAGGAATTGCACATGTCTAGCTGGGAGTCTGTGTATAAAAGTGGGCTATCTTGCCATAATAAAACCATTCCTGTTGTACCCTTCATCAAGTCTCGACTGATGTTTGGGTATCCGAATGACGAAACACTTGGTTTTTCTCACAACCTGCTTGAATTTCGGGAGAGTACGAACTAGCATACTATGCATAGTATGCTAGCATAGTATGAGAGTATGAACTAGCATACTATGCGAATGGGCTATAATCACTCAAGCATCTAGCATTTCGGGAGTGTGCGAACCAACGTATCATACAAGCGGTTCGTTACAGAGGTTATATAGATAAACCTCTTATTGATTGTGCTTTATCTTTTTTAAATCTTACCAATAACCATTCCCAATGCTTTCTCTGCTATTTTTCACTCAGTCATCCTTAAGTTTATCTGACACAATACTACACCATGCATACGTTTTTGGGAGCCTCTGCCAAAGGTCGGGGGGGATCTTGATCTTCCGGACTTCAGAGCTTATGACCAGGCAGCCAACCTACAAAGGGTGGGGGAATGGTCCAAAGAGGGGACTTTTAAATTATGGAAAGAAGTGGAGCCTATATTAGGTTGTATATTATAGTATATCATGGGTAGACTGTCCTCAAGGAGCCAGGATAGCAGCCACACATCCTTTGATACAAACCACACTACAAATCTGTCATGCCCTTGCTTCTAAATTGGAGCTTTTCTTCTTCCCATCACCTTTCCTGCCCTTATATACAACCATGATTTCCCACCTGGTCTGGAGGCCCCTGCCTTTCAGAGGCTCTTGAAGAGTCAGATTTCTCAGACACATGACTCAGGACAGTAAACGTCTATGCTGCTTGGCATTATGGAGCTAAACTGTCCCAAATGTCATCATCCAATTTAGATATAGGCAGCTCCAAGAATTGTTCTCCTCTATCACACAACACCCACACCTGGTCTGAGACCTCATCTTTGAGGCCATTTGTACTGAGCCTAACCCATTGGAACATGTAGTTGAAGTCCTTTATGCCACTTTCCAGTGACAAGTGAAGACACCTATACCTTAGTTCATGGTATGGTTAGAGGAGGCTCTGTGTAGAACTTTTACTTTAAACCAATGCCAAAAGAATCTGTGACTTTACCCGACACTGTACAGTATTGAGTAGGTTCCAAGAATCTGCATACAAGCTACTACCGTCAACAATAGGTGCTGTAGATTATTGAAGGTGGAGGGTATGCTTCTTCACATTTGGTGAGGAAATTATGAGATGATAAAGAGGCTCTCTGACAAATGCCCCTCACCTCCAACCAGCCACCTTGATGTGGAAACTCATATTTAGTGCTAATGTTCTTAGTCAAACATACTTTGACATTTGGAGCCAATGGCTCCTATCCACGGAATCGAGGGACCTTCAAATCCTCTTACAATAATGGCTCTAACCTCCATAAATTCTGGTATTAATGTTGATCTTGCCAGTCGTGTCTATTCCCCCATACTTCCCCTTCTGTTCTCATGTGCACTCCAAGATTTATGTAGACTTATTTATATTAATCCTTCACTAAATATGGAATGTATGAGGCTTCACTGTTTTTGTTTATCATTTATTTGGCTACAGATATGCCTGTTTAATTTTATTCTTAGCCTTATTTATCACTGGTATCCATACTAGATGACCATGCTACTTATTGTCTAATAGTTACCCTGATATTGTTTAACTCAGCGTTTCCCAATTGGTGTTCCCCAGAACCCTAGGGTTCCACAAGAACAAAATTGGGGTTCCGCCATGAATTGCCCCATCCAAGATGGTCGCCGCCCCCTGCTGTTCCCGGAAGGTCGGAAACAGCAGAGATATGCATGCCTGCCCTGTGTCAGCTCACCCAGCGTCAGCCCGCACAGGGTCATTTAAGGTAAGAATTCCTCTCTCCTCCCAGCATTCATTAACTCTTCTCTCCTCCCAGGATGCTTGTACTCCTCTTTCCTCCCTGTAGTCTTTTACTCCTATCTCCTTCAGTATTCTCCCATTCCCCTCTTCGCTAGTGTTAAGCTAACCCTTTCTTTTCTCCAATATCACTCCATCTATTTCTTCATTTGTCACACCATCTTTCTTCCCAGAGTCACTCTATTTATTTCCTCATCTCCCTCCATCTCCTCACAAGAGAAGGGGTTTGACTTTTGGTTGAAGTGAGGCTTGCTTGCATAGTTACATATAGTGTTCATGGAAGTAGCTGCAGTTTTCACATGATTTTGGCAATTTTAAAAATATTTTTTTAATTTATTTTTACTTATTTACATATAGTTTTATTTAAATATAATCTTATGTATATACATGTATTTTTTTTTCTGTGTACGATCAGTAGAAATCTGTGATATACCAAAATATTTTCATTCTAAGAATTATTAGTAAAACACCATAATTTGGTGAAATCTCTAGTATTGTGTTCTCTTTATTCCAAGATTGAGCAAAAATCCTGCTTATGTTCATTCCATTCTAAGAGCTTTATTAAAAACAGCATCCTTTGTAGTCAGGTAGTGAGACCTGTTTAAAAGTGTTCTAATCTTTTTGCTCTAAGACTAATTAAAGATCCTTCTTACATTAAGTTATTTCTAAGAGCATTATGAAAAACAGCATTCATTGCAGTCAGGCAGTGGGATCTGTATTTTTTCAGGTTAGAGAAGTGTTTTTTGTTTTTTTTTTACTAACCTACAACCATAAATTTGGACAACTGGTTAAAACAAGGAACAATCAAGAGAAAAATTATTACTACTTCTAACTGTTCGACAATTAGAGAAAGACTATACAACAAGAAATCAAGAAAACAAGTCCAAAATAGTTAAATCTACTGTTCCTCAAATAGCAAGACAAGTGACAAGTCAAAGAAAAAAAGAAAAGCACAAAATGCTACCCAATCTTTTCTCAAACAAATAAAAGAAAATATGATGACAGCTACTTAAAATTTGTATTCACAAAAAAAATTAATTGGGAACCCCTGGTCTAACTCAATATGAATATGCCATGATGCTACCACCATTTGTTTTGTATTTTTTTTTTAAATTTAAAAACTCAAGCATTGCTATACAAACAATTGAAAGCACTGAAGGAGCAATATTATATTTATGTTGCTAATATTTGTTATTATTTACTGGAGACTTATTAGTACAGTTTAAGACATTGACATGAGGACTAAGGAGCTTAGTGCAGGTTTATATTTTAAATTTGATACAAACACTGTATGTTCTACTAGATGATACATACAGGGAGTGCAGAATTATTAGGCAAATGAGTATTTTGACCACATCATCCTCTTTATGCATGTTGTCTTACTCCAAGCTGTATAGGCTCGAAAGCCTACTACCAATTAAGCATATTAGGTGATGTGCATCTCTGTAATGAGAAGGGGTGTGGTCTAATGACATCAACACCCTATATCAGGTGTGCATAATTATTAGGCAACTTCCTTTCCTTTGGCAAAATGGGTCAAAGAAGGACTTGACAGGCTCAGAAAAGTCAAAAATAGTGAGATATCTTGCAGAGGGATGCAGCACTCTTAAAATTGCAAAGCTTCTGAAGCATGATCATCGAACAATCAAGCGTTTCATTCAAAATAGTCAACAGGGTCACAAGAAGCGTGTGGAAAAACCAAGGCGCAAAATAACTGCCCATGAACTGAGAAAAGTCAAGCGTGCAGCTGCCACGATGCCACTTGCCACCAGTTTGGCCATATTTCAGAGTTGCAACATCACTGGAGTGCCCAAAATCACAAGGTGTGCAATACTCAGAGACATGGCCAAGGTAAGAAAGGCTGAAAGACGACCACCACTGAACAAGACACACAAGCTGAAACGTCAAGACTGGGCCAAGAAATATCTCAAACTGATTTTTCTAAGGTTTTATGGACTGATGAAATGAGAGTGAGTCTTGATGGGCCAGATGGATGGGCCGGTGGCTGGATTGGTAAAGGGCAGAGAGCTCCAGTCCGACTCAGACGCCAGCAAGGTGGAGGTGGAGTACTGGTTTGGGCTGGTATCATCAAAGATGAGCTTGTGGGGCCTTTTCGGGTTGAGGATGGAGTCAAGCTCAACTTCCAGTCCTACTGCCAGTTCCTGGAAGACACCTTCTTCAAACAGTGGTACAGGAAGAAGTCTGCATCCTTCAAGAAAAACATGATTTTCATGCAGGACAATGCTCCATCACACGCGTCCAAGTACTCCACAGCGTGGCTGGCAAGAAAGGGTATAAAAGAAAATCTAATGACATGGCCTCCTTGTTCACCTGATCTGAACCCCATTGAGAACCTGTGGTCCATCATCAAATGTGAGATTTACAAGGAGGGAAAACGGTACACCTCTCTGAACAGTGTCTGGGAGGCTGTGGTTGCTGCTGCACGCAATGTTGATGGTGAACAGATCAAAACACTGACAGAATCCATGGATGGCAGGCTTTTGAGTGTCCTTGCAAAGAAAGGTGGCTATATTGGTCACTGATTTGTTTTGTTTTGTTTTTGAATGTCAGAAATGTATATTTGTGAATGTTGAGATGTTATATTGGTTTCACTGGTAATAATAAATAATTGAAATGGGTATATATTTGTTTTTTGTTAAGTTGCCTAATAATTATGCACAGTAATAGTCACCTACACACACAGATATCCCCTAACATAGCTAAAACTAAAAACAAACTAAAAACTACTTCCAAAAATATTCAGCTTTGATATTAATGAGTTTTTTGGGTTCATTGAGAACATGGTTGTTGTTCAATAATAAAATTAATCCTCAAAAATACAACTTGCCTAATAATTCTGCACTCCCTGTATATATTGCACTCATAAAGGCAGATAAAATGAGTGTACCTTCCATGTATGGATATACGAACATCATCTTTTCTTGCCTTTTCTTTGAAAATTCCTTGTTGTTTTATATCTTATATCTAGCCTGTTTTTATAACTTTGGATCCTTTCTGTTTAACACCAGACACCTGAATATCTCCTGGTCCTGCAATTACTTGGTTAGTGGGCTTAACAAATCACTAGCCTATCATTATTTATACTATCCTCTATTTAGACCCCCACAGCTAGCAAAGCAGGATTGGGGTAATTCATCAGGCTCATACCCAGTAATTATTTCTCTCCACCGCACTTTATAGGTTATATGAAGGTCAAGTCAAAGGGGCTTAATCTTTCTGGGATAATAATGGTCTATTAGACCCTAAATGTTGTAGATTTCATTGTCTTCTTTGTAAAAGAAAGGCTTATGACCATAAATAGTAACAGCATTTTACTATTTGTTGTTCTTCTGTAATATTTTGTCCAGCATCAAGATAACCTAGCGCTTAGGCTGGGAAAAACATTCTGGAGAGGACAGGTTACAAATGACCTGCTCTCACTTCCTCCAAGCAAGTCAACACGACAGGATACTGGTTTCACAATTAATACCAATTAATACCAATAATACCATCGGATGGCCCTAAGTGCATGTGCCACCCAATGGGCTCCCTTAGCCTGTGTGCCCCAGTGCAGCCACACTGGCTGCACTGGCACAGTAGTTCTGCCACTGATATACAGTATGGATCAGGCCCCTCTTTATCTTTTGTATTGGTCTGTGTACAATGTACTGTATTTCTCCTAATTGTACAGTGCTGTGGAATACATTGATGCTTTTTTAATTCAAGTAATATTAATAATAATCATGGGTTGGCAATCTTCAGCACTCCAGATGATCTGGGCTACATCTTTCATAATGCTCTTAGAGGCATAATGTTGGCAAATCCCCAGTGGAGATATAATACACAAAATTTAGAGTGCCGAAGATTGCCTACCACTCAACCACTCTGCAACCCAATATTTTAAGAAATAAACCTTCCACCTATCATTTTACTTCCTAGCTGATGATAATTGTAAACATGCAACTACAATCACTATCTATCATAATGATTTAAAACTGTATATTCTTTTTTTCGAGTGTATGTTATATGAACACCCATAGACATATACATTGATGGAGCAAAGTTATAAGGTTATTTTCTCATCATAGAATATGCCTTTTTTATTGTATGCCAAAACATTGACACATAAATAAATTGAACAATAAATTAACAAACATTAGGTAGTCAATCGTTCCACTTGCTGAGTTTAAAGACTGCTGGATGAATGATTGTTTTTGTTCAGAGTCAGGTAATCAATGAATGTTATATTGGAATGGGATGAAACTATTTAGCATAGAATAATATTAGTGATTTCTGTGTCATGCCAGAAACTAATTTTAGTTAGGAATAACATATAAGTGGTATTTTGCTTAGAACAGAAATGTAGTAATTATAGTGTTATTCATAAATATTCACACCTCCACTTCCTCTCCATTGAATGCTGCCATATTTTCTGTTATTACAACATACAAATTTATTTTTATAGGTATTTTACCATTTGTTAGCACAACATACCAAATTGTTTGCAACATACCTAACATTTTTGAAGCAAAAGGTACAAAATAATTAATATGGTGAAACATGTTAAAACTGCACTGTCACTTTTGGGGTATTTCTTGCAAAGGTCCCTCAAGGTGACATGGCCACTTACATAATTCCAATACTTCAATCCAAATGAGAATAAGTGGAATTACTTGAAAATCACCAAATTGGTACATTCTTTAGAATAAGTAATACACTAGTGATATCAAAAACACCAAAAGACCTGGATTACCATAGAAGACGACTGTGGTGGAGGATAACAGAATTGGGTCCTTGGTGAAGAAATATCCCTTCACAACATTTATCCAAGTCAAGGACACTGTCCAGGAAGTCGATGTATCAATTCTAAAGTCTACAATCAAGTGAAGACTTAATGAAAGTAAATACTAAATACTAAGTAAATACTTAGTATACTAAATACTAAGTAGATACCACAAGGTACAAATCACTGTTGTGCCTTAAGAAATGGACTCATGCAAGGCTATGTAGAGCACATAAAAGTAAATTGTGTTTTATTGTTATAATAAAATGGTCAATTCATTCCATTTATGAAATAGTTGCCGCATGCATCTATTTATTATTGTTTTTTCTAAAAAGCATTTTGGTTTCTTCTATTTTACACTACAAATTCTCAGCAATTTAAGCATCTGCACACTCCATATTGCCAAGTTTAAGCTGACATATGGCATATGTAATATCACTGCTAACAGAGAAACATACTATAAAATCTGGAGCATTGAGAACGATGAGCCTTTCAAGCACGACATAGCACGAAAAAAATAAATAATAGTGAGAGATCCCTTACCTCATTTCTATGTTACACTCAGAGATGTCTTAATAAATGTAATAATGACAATAAAGTAAAATTAACAATTTTTGTGTTTGCATTAATAAGTATTGTTCATGGAATGTGAAATTGATTTTGACAATGAATGATTAGTTTTGAGCCTCATTCTTTTAATAAATATAAATATGAGGCTAAAAATCAAGAGAAGTGTACCAATAAGGGAGTGGGGTGAATAGGATACTAGAAGTAGATACCAGATTCCTGCAAGGTACTGCCAGACTAGGAACTAAATTAGCAAAAAATAATACTTTATTGGTACTAAAATATAATAATGCGAAAAATGTGTGCTCGTGTGCAAAAGGTGACCTAAGTGATTTTTTTTTAAACAATGACACTAACTAAAAATATACCAATAACACTAAGAGTTCTATGAGTATATAACAGATCAAAGTAGCTCTGATAGGCTGGCTCAATGTGTATATGTAGAGATAGTATCAGAAGGAGTAACATTGCTGAACTGGTATAGATATAGCTATATAGCAGGGTTTAACTGTAAAGCACTTCTCTTGTTTTTTTTAGTTTCTATTTGGTATTACCCCCTGCTTCTTAGTGTACCTAGAATAGGCTTTACCCCAGTTCTTTCTTTCCTCTAATAATACGAGGTGTTTGCCTTTGAGTCTGTATATCTATATTATTCATGGTCCCAAAAATATGTTTTCTGGCAACATACATATTTTCCACCATTTGATTTTTATTCCAGCTTGATGGAAAAAGATCCACCTTCACTTTACTAATGAGAAATGTGGGGCGACTGCAACCCAATGCCATGTTCTTTTTGTTATATATGTGGTATGTTTTGATTGGTACAAATATTTTAGACTGATTATAGTGTACAAAGAATAAATAAAAAAATAGGATATATGAAATAGAGAAATATATATATATATGATCTTGAAGAAAGCATTGAAAGTCATGTTTCAGTGTTTGCAGATGACAAAAAAACTCTGTAAAATAATACAATGTGAGCAAGATATTACTTTGCTCCAGAGGGATTTAGATAGACTTGGGGACTGGTCACTCAAATGGCAGATGAAATTTAATGTTGAAAAATGCAAAGTTATGCACTTTGGCATAAAGAATACACAAGCAACGTATACCCTTAATGGAAGCGAATTAGGGATAACAACACACGAAAAGGACTGGGGAATTGTTATAGACAACAAACTATGCAACAATGTGCAATGTCAATCAGCAGTGGCCAAGGCCAGTAAGGTATTGTCATGCATGAAAAAGGGCATTCATTCTCAAGGCGAGAAAATAATTGTGCCTCTTTATAAATCACTGGTAAGACCACATATTGAATATGCTGTGCAATTTTGGGCACCTGTTCTAAAGAAGGATATTATGGCACTAGAAAAAGTGCAAAGGCAGTCTACAAAATTAATAAAAGGAATGGAACATATCAGCTATGAAGAAAGGTTAACAAATTTAAACCTATTTAGTTTAGAAAAACGTCGCCTGAGAGCGGATATGATAACATTATACAAATATATTCGGGGCCAATACAAACCATTGAGTGGAAATCTTTTCACAAACCGGACTTTACATAGGACAGGAGGTCATGCATTTAGACTGGAAGAAAGAAGATTTCGTCTAAGGCAAAAAAAAATGTTTTTTACTGTAAGAACAATAAGGATGTGGAATTCTCTGCCTGAAGAAGTGGTTTTATCAGAGTCCATACAGATATTCAAACAGCAACTAGATGCATACTTGCAAAAATAGAATATTCAAGTATATACTCTTTCAATGTAGGGTAATAACTGCTTGATCCAAGGATAAATCTGACTGCCATTCTGGGGTCAAGAAGGAATTTGTTTCCTAGCTTGTTGCAAAATTGGAAGTGCTTCAAACTGGTTTTTTTTTTTGCCTTCTTTTGGATCAACAGCAAAAAACAAATGTGAGGAAGGCTGAACTTGATGGAGGCAAGTCTCTTTTCACCTTTGTAACTATGTAACTATATATGATTGGCTCAGAAATATAATTTTAAATGCAACATATAATGAGCTAGGATAAGTAACTGAAGGTTTTGACATATTTCTGACTGCATCCCTTGTGTACTTTAACTTTGCTTATAACAAATGCTCACTGCTGTTCAAATTGCTTATAGTTACATACTATTCTGAACTTTTGGGCAGCCAAATCTCCTAATGTTTTAAAGCACTGGCAGAATCTTGAAATTTTTGATCAATCATGATTTTATTGGACCCATGGTCCCAGGGCTGTATTTAAATGTCAGGACTCCCCTATTCCTCCCTAAATTAAATGAATAAATAAATAAATAAATACTGCAGGTAAAGTGAGTTTAGTTTATTTATTAATTGGACATTGCAGCCATAAAAATGTCTAAAAAATTTATTGATATTTGACGATTGTATTTGCATTCATGTATGTATGTGCATATTTCTTTTTGTAATGTATTTCATTTGAATCTGTGAGTATACTTAGTGTAGGAGGCTATGTAAATACATGCAAGGTTAAAAATAATGCTAGAAGTGGTTAGGGTAAAGAGGGGTTTAAAGACTGAATAGAGTTAGATTACATAAATTACACAATTTTGTCTCTTTGTTCATTCAGACTAATGCAATTCCAATCTCAGCAGGGGACTGGGGTCCCCGTTGTGGGATTGCCATATGTAAGGGTACCAAATTAGGGAGTTGATTTTTTACATAACTAATTTTTGGTATCCCTATGGCAATCCCACAAGGATTAAGGAGTTATCTATTAAAAGCTGAACGTTTAAGACAACGCCCTTCCTTTTCATAATTTAGATCTTTTAGACAAAGAGAGCAGCCAGTGACTGCATGCTGTTATAAAAAATGGCTAGCTACAGGGCAGCTATTGCTGTCCAGTCGCTAATCCAATAAAGGGGGACATGGCACAGGTCCGCCTTCCCCCCATGGTCGGCCTACTAATAAAATAATTAACTGGCGAAGACATAGTGAGTGGGGGCCAATAAAATAAACTTGTGGGGGCTGTTAAATAAAATGAATGGTGTGACATAGTGTTCCCCTCCCAACCCCCACTCATTGTTGACCGGTAGGGGCCCTAAGCAATAAAGTGGGGGTGAACCTATTGTCACACCATAACAATTATATCACCCCTGGTGACAAGAGATCCCCAAATCCTTACCATACCTCATAAAAAAATGCCCTAACTACCCAACTCAGCCTTATAATAGTGAGGGGAACCAATAAACTAAGTACCTGTAAAAAAAAAAAAAAAATCATACTTACCTTTAGAAGTCTTCTTTTGTCTTTTATCTACTTTTCTTCAGCCCCAATAAAGGGCAGATAAAAATTCCTAATGTCGCGTCGCAATTACTAAAGAGAAAAAAGGCCCGATCGCAAAAATAAAAAAAATCAATTTGAGTCAGATTGCTCTGATTGGTTATCTTAAGCAAATCAATCAGAGTGCTCTGACAGGGAAATCTTGATTGATTTTTGCAATATCCAAGACAATTTGGTTATAGTTCATAATATTTTTTTATGACCTTGTACAAATTCATTGCTTAATTCCACATTACATATTAATATAAGAATCTCATTAAGGAGACAGGAATAAGAATAAGCGTAGTGAATTAGTAGGCTCAGACATAAAATGGTCTATCACTGCATTAAGAAAGTTTTGCTTGGAACCACTTAAGTCATTGCTCTATTGAATCAATTGTTTCGCTGCATAGTAGCTGGATAAAATGTAGGCCAGTAATGAAAAACTTATTCTGGCAAAGGGTCATATGTAAGTATTTAGCATTCTCCGAACGCACTGATTAAAATAGTATTAGTTTATCTATATCAATATTAATAACTTGCATCAATACAAACCTGTATTTCTAATGCTACAGTGTCCCTGAGCCTATATAAGGTCCCCCACATTTGCAATATTTTTTTTTTTAAGTAGTATTACTTACTTTTTTACAATGTTGATGCTGCTAATATCTCCACCTCCACAATGTCAAAAATGAGGAATCAATGCTTTCCTATAGGGGGTTCCGTTTCGTGTGAGTTTTACTCAGTCAGTGCAGTGGAAACACTCATACTGACAACCACTAGGGATGGATTTTACCCTGCAATGTAAACATTGCATTTTCTAAAACTCTCCACCTACACCACTTCATTGAGATGAAGTTGTCAGGTATGAACTTTAGAAAGTGTGCAGTTTTTTTTTTTTTTAAAAGGATTTTTTTTTTTTTCATGTGAGTAAGCATAACTGGCAAATTTAAATAAAAATGATAATATTTTAATCTTTGTTGACCCATTTTTATTGGACAAAAGAAAAAAAAACTCATAGTTATTGTAGAATGCAATTAAAAACAGAATTCAACATGTGGGTCATTCTCATGAAACCATTAAAACACCTATGCAGTAATGATTTTAAATATAAAAACATGTAATTTAGAAATATAACAAAATAATATAATAAAGATAATATGGTTCTCTACTTTGCACAAAGATTATTTGCAACATAGGAATTAATTATTCTTGTATTTTATTGCATTTGCTGCTGAAATTCTCATTACCGCAATGCATCCAGCTATGTCTGAATCTATGTTATGTTGTAATTTAAAAAGAGTAAAATATTTAGAAACAAATAAAAAGAATGTGTTACTAGATGTTTTCAAAACACAAAAAATTATTAACTGAATTCATGTATAATATTAATGAAAAAATAGTGGAAACCAGTCAATAACTCATCTAGTCATCATCCATATCATTTTAAAAGGACTGTTTAATCAAACGCACATAATTTTAAATAGACTATGATTTTGAATGAAGCAACTCAAAAATCAGTACCTTCAAAATACTTACCAGGTAAGCAGATCTCTTTACATTTCTCCTGTTAAAAGTTAAACATTCTATTGTCGGACTGTGTACACAACACTATTGGTTACTATTACAGATACAGGTAGTTTTCTACATTTAGAAAAATGTTATATAATGTTAATATACTGCATTTATGTATAATTTTGTACATTGAGTAAAAATGTGCTTAGCCATCATGGCTTCTCTATTGTTACCAAAACATTTTAAGGCTCCTTATCCTCTATAACACCATTCTCAACACAATTTAAGGACAATTGCAGAAGAGAGAACTGTTTTAGTAATGAGAATTGAATGAAACAGACTATTTTTAAATGTATATTATGAACTATTAATTTAAATATTATTTACTAACTGTTGATTTTTTTTTTTGCATTATATTAATTGCCAGTATTGTTTTTAATTTTATTAATATTGTAGAATATCCTGACCTAAACTTGGGTCACATGACCAGCGGCTGCAGTATCATACCAGAGCCTGAGCCTGTCACATTCTCAGCTCGACACTTACTTGTGTTGCTTGAGATCTGGGCAAAGTATACCAACATATGTAAAGCACTGGAATTGTACACAATAGCTACTTTGCCAAAGTAATTAATTCACAATAGTTTTGAAAACATTGGTGGTCTGTAATTTTTCTTAGTATTCTTTTTATCATTACCAAAATCATTAACGATTCCATAACCTATTCATCATTACGGCAACGAATGTTCATTTAATGTTAATTTAACAAATGGAAAAATAGTTATTTGCTTTCAAATGCATGTGCAGAATCTATACATTAAGTTCTTTCATTTCGAATTTTCATTATAAAAATGTCAGGTTTCAATGAAAATATAAAAAAATATTAAATTGTAGTTTGCAGAAGGTGTTGCGGTAAAAAGAGGAATCAGTCAAAATTAAATAAAAATGTTAATTAAAAATGTGAAAATGTCTAAACCTTTCTAGTTGTATTGATGTTTTCAAGCTGTTACAAAGATTTTTAAGGTCTTATTTTGGAAAATATGTTAAAAAAAGGTGTTAAATTGTCAGTAAATGTTTTTACTTTAATGCTCACAAAGACTTCAGATCTTGTTATTAATGCACAAAAAGTACATTTGTTGATGGAAGTCTTGTTAAAAAAAAGTCATGTTTGAAATCTTTGATACAAAGATTTTGTGAGAATCAACCATGTATATATAAAGTGGTATATTGATGCATATATCTGCTTCCTGTGTATAGGTTCATTGATGTAATATAATCATCTCATTTTCTACTATCACTATTACTATCACTCCTTTCTGATAATAAACATATTTCTGTATTTCCTTTGTCTCTACACTCTCCATGTTATTCCACTTCTAACTATGCAATTATTCCCTTCCATTCACATATTAATCCTGTTATTTCAATGAGAATAATATTTAATAATTCCCATGTGTTCATTGTTTGAGTAAAAGTTTGAACAAAATTCCTAACACTAATTAGTAATGTCAATGGGTTAGCTATCTGGCAGTCTATTTACCAAGAGTGAAGCTGTGACATGTATAATACAAAAACAAGTCTTCTGTAACATTGCAACACTGATTTGAAACATTATCAGAAATAAAATCACTTACGCTGCTTAAATGTATGCTATTTTATGCTAAAGTGTAACCAAATCGACTTCTTAAAATGAGAAAATCAGGGAGTAAAGTCCAACTTTAACCCCTTAAGGACGGAGCCAAATGTACACATTGTGAACAAAACAAAATGTAAACAAAACCTGGCATTTGCGCTACATGTCTGTCCAACCGTAATTCACCTCTTTCATAGTAAATGCACCCACCCTTATTATATATCATTTTATTCAGGGGAAACAGGGCTTTCATTTAATATCAAATATTTAGCTATGAAACATAATTTAATATGAAAACAATGGGAGAAAATACGTTTTTTTTTTTTTTTTAGTTCTACATGACATTTTAACGGTCAATGTCATAATACTGTTTGCTTTTACTGCAATAAAATACACATATTTATATTCAGTAAAGTCTCACGTGTAAGACAGTACCCCCTATGTACAGGTTTTATGGCGTTTTGGGAAGTTACAGGGTCAAATATAGCAGGTTACATTTGAAATTGAAATTTGCCAGATTGGTTACGCGTTTGAGACTGTATAGTAGCCCGGGAATGAAATTTACACCCATAATGGCATACCATTTGCAATAGTAGACAACCCAAGGTATTGCAAATGGGGTATGTCCAGTCTTTTTTAGTAGCTATTTGGTCACAAACACTAGCCAAAGTTAGCGTTAGTATTTGTTTGTGTGAAAAATGCAAAAAATGCCAATTTTGGCCAGTGTTTGTGACTAAGTGGCTACTAAAAAAGACTGGACATACCCTGTTTTCAATACCTTGGGTTGTCTACTATTGCAAATGGTATGCCATCATAGGGGTAATTTTCATTCTTGGGCTACTATAGGGTCTCAAAGGCAACGTAACCAATCTGGCGAATTTTAATGTGAAAAAAATGAAAAGCAAGCCTTATATTTGACGCTGTAACTTTTGAAAACACCATAAAACCTGTACATGAGGGGTACTGTTGTACTCGGGAGACTTCGCTGAACACAAATATTTGTGTTTCAAAACAGTAAAAAGTATCACAGCAATAACATTGTCCGTGTAATGCTGTTTGTGCGTGAAAAATGCAAAAACGTCACTTTTACTGGCGATATCATCGTTGTAATACATTTTACTGTTTTGAAACACTAATATTTGTGTTCAGCGAAGTCTCCCGAGTAGAACAGTACCCCCCATGTACAGGTTTTATGGTGTCTTGGAAAGTTATAGGGTTAAATATAGTGCTAGTAAATTAAATTCCCTTTACTTTCGGCATGGGTTGTCAGGCAGGTCCCGCTAATTGTAATTAATTAAGATACCCAATTATGTAAAAATATTACATAAATATATATGTAGAATTAATATATGTATATATACGTATGTGAATATATATGTATATATATATATATATAAATAATTTTTTAAAATATTTTTATTTATATATAGGTATATATAGTGATATATACGTATATATTTATGTATATAGATATATATATTATTTCATTCTACGTGTATTTTGATATATATATATATATATATATTAATTTCACAAAACAGTTAGAACGAAATAACACACATCTATATATTTTTAATTATTTATTTTTAATTATTTTTTTAATTTTATTTTTTAACGTATTTACATTTTTATTTTTTTTATATTATATATAAATATATATATAACAATAATTATATATATATTTAATCAGTATCAGTCTACGTATAATTTGATATTAATATATATATATAATTATATATATATTAATAGTAAAATACACCTAGACGGTGTATGTGTGTGTATGTATATGTGTATATATATACTTAGATCATATATATATAATATATATATGATCTAAGTATATATAATTATTTTTTTTACACCATTAACTTATTTTTATTTTATTTTCAGCCAGCAGGGGGACCACCTGTCATTACAGGCAGCCCCCCTGCCGGCAATACAGAAGCCAGCTATCCCCGGCCATGTGATTGTGGGGTCCTCGCTAGGACTCCACTCTCACATGGCCGGGGGGCTTCGACGAGGACGGACGTGCCGCGGGGGGCTCCCTGGGACCGCCGGCGACCGGGTAAGTTAACAAAAACCGGAGGGCGTACAATTACGCCCGGCGGCGTTTAGAGCCGCCTATTAGAGGGCGTAATTGTACGTCCTCCGGTTTTAAGGGGTTAATACAGACATCCTAGGAGTTATCTTGTTTCTCTGTATGTCGATTGGTGCAGCCATGTTAGTATATTAATTCAGATGTCAAAATAACAGTAATAACAATAATACTTCTGTAATTGGGCTAAACAGTGCCTCTTAAAAAACAAGCTTTCGAGAGTTCCCTCTCTTCTTCAGGTAGAAGCAATGCTCATGTATACTGGACCAGATGTGTTGGCCCTGTATGTTCAAATACAAAATAAAGATAGATTAGAAACATAGTAATTATATAATGGGGCAAGACAGGGCTTTATGCATGTGTACAGGTTAAAGGGACACTATAAGCACCCAGACCACTTCATCTCAGTTTTAGTTTATTTTGCAGGGTTAAGACAACTTAAGACAAAAGTAGCTGTTGAGCATCTGCAAAATTCCCATAGGAAAAATTTGATTCAATGTTTGTCTATGGGAAAGCTCAAATGTGCGTGGCACTCACCACGTATGCGCATTTAAATTCCTCCATCAATGTGACGTCACTTGAAGAGGAGATTAATCCAGATGCCGAGGACACTTGGTGAGTGTTAAAAGGGTTTTTATCCATTTTATGCTTGGGGTGGGGGACATAAATTAGGGACAGGAGCATATGATAGCGTTAGGAATACAGTTTTGTATTCAAAACGCTAGTGTTCTTTAAAATGATTTCAAGATTACTTGGAAAGAGTCCTTCAAAGAGTTAAAATGGTTTACCCAAATAAGTAATTAAACACTCTCACTCAGAACAATACATGAAGCTTTAAATTGTAAAAAAAAAGCCAATATTTATCATTTAGAGTGGAGTCTTAAATCAAGTTAGACAAATACATATGAATTCTTTATTGACTTGCAACTTCATGGCAATGGCTACATGTTAGTGATAAATATATATGTTGTATTGCATGTATCCTGCATACTATGTTTCTTCACATTTCTATTCTTGCTGATTTAATAGCAAAAAATAAATATAGAATAAAAAAAAATCTTAGCTGTTTATTGATCATAGAACAATTTAAATCACAACAATGGATAGACTGTCAGAATATAGAAGTCAGTTTATATAATTGTGCTAAATAATATGGCAAACTGATAATTGTAGAAATACATGTATATTTAATTTCCTCATCAAATGATGTGAGCAGTCTTACAATTAGCATTCATTGATCAATGTCTCCGCTATTTTATTTTTTTTACAAAAATTCAATAGTTTAGTTAAGCAAAATGTATTCTTCTCAGAATTATGTTAATAACAGCAACTAACACTTTTACATATGATAATACATCTAGGTCTCACATTCCACATTATTAATTCAAGTATTTTCCCTGTAGCACTGTCAGACCTACTGATCTATAATTCTCAGCTTGATACATTGATTTTTATTCAGAGTTGTTGCAGAGAGTGGCAGGAAATTGATTCCTTTAAAATTAAAAAGTTGAAAAATGCCAATTACTGGTAATATGTGAAAGATTTTAATTCCAACAAAAAAAACAGACAATGCTACTTAATTCAACACATTTGGGGAATCAGCTAATGTACTTATAAGAGTTATAAATCAAACTGTTCAGAAGTTGGAGCCACATGTAAGGAACCTTTGTTCAGATACTCTGGAGGTAGCTACCAGACCTGCTCATATGTCCCAAGTGGACATTGAACTGCCAATAGGCTTTATTGCTAAATATAAGAAAAAAAGATCACAAAATCAATGCATATAAATGAGTGGGTGTCCCTAGGACTCTCAAAATCAAACCTCCTGCCAGGACACCTTTAAAAACAAGAATATGGTGGGTAACCAGTTGCTATTCTGAGCTCAAAGTTATATACATTCTATTTACTTTTCATGGTGAATGTTCCTTATTTAGCCCTATTTTAGCTTATTTTAGCCCAGAATACCACCATTGTATCCTTCATAAATTCCATAGATCTGGGACATGAATAAATTAGAGAATGTCTGCTCATTTTGGTATAGTGTGAGTTTTCCTCACAGATAAGCCTACCTGCTACCCCAAATGAACCAATACCTGTCGGTTATCTAAACCTCTTAAGTGTTTTTTTTCAGATTTGGATCTCTTTTTGAGTCCATAGCATTGTGGTTATTGTTATACTATACTCTAAGTGAAGTATGTGTGATTAAAGAGTAACAGGACAGGAGATTAAAACGTCTAACATAAACACACTGTGCTGATTGAAAATGTAAAACATTTTTCATGTAGGCTGTGTGAGTTTTACAAACAAAACTGTTATAGCCCCTAAATGGCAGCAACATGAGCAGTGAGACTACAGGGGCATGATCTATACATCGAAACTGCTTCATTTTTTATTGTGTTAAGGTATTTTGGTGGTTAGAGTATCCCTTTAAAACAACGTCAGTAGAGTAGTCACACTACAGTAATTTCTGTCTGATAAAATGATTCACGACTGAATACACAACACCTATAGTATGTATTAGATTTATATGTCACATCTGCAATTGCTATATCTATTGCAAACATTGTCTATTACTGGATGCTGTTTTTGCTTGCATGTTACATTTACAGCTGCAAATCCGTATGGATTTCCAAAAATTATAATCTAAACCAAGTTAAAAATGCAAATGTCATTATCAAGGCAGCACAGTCTGTTTCTATGAAATGTATTTCATTTATATTAAAAGTAGTTTTTCAATTAACTTAAATAATATAATAGCTTTAAAAGAGTAATTAAAGTCCACTGCACACAGAAAACGGTGTGGTGCACTGAATGCTAAGTAAGTTTTATGACAATTATTCAATGCAGAATTTAATCTAAATTTCTCATGTTTTTTTTCATCTTGCAAGAAAGTGTTAAGGGTTCCAGACTACAAATTAGTAAAATGCCTTTTAAGAAATTAAACAAAAACCATAAAGAGTACCTAAGGTTTTGTTGACATCATAACGAGGGATGGAAACAAAAATAGATAATTCATTATTTTCTAGGTGGCATATACTTCAAGGAAAAGAGTTAATTCAGTAAATATTTGTTAAAAAAATACTTTTTGTTTTTTTATCATCTCAATAAAGCTGTTTTGAAGACTGGAGTGTTCCATCTTATGATGTAAAATGATTTTCAAAGATGTTCCAGGTTCCTCTATCTTGTCTGCCTGGTCAGCAGTCTGAGCAGAGAAGGAAATCATTGAGAAGCAACACGTTTTGATTGGTTCAGCCTATCACAGGCCGCCCACTGCGAGTAATTGGAATGTGCCGCTAGTGACAGACTGAGGGCATCCAATGATTCGAACAGGATCCTGGTGAGCATCTTAAAAGGTAAAGCAGTTTGAATATGGTTTAAGGAAAGATGATGTCCAGAAACTCTGTCCCAAAGACAACTTCATTGAGATGGTAATGGTTTAAGGGTAGAAAGTCCATTTAAGATAACCGTTGTGAATGTGAATTTATGAATGTGAATGATAACTTATCATTAGTTAGCTTTTCTAACTTGTTAAAACATGGTGATCCACTCAACCAGAGCTCCTAATATGATGTTTTCATTATACTATTTTTGCAAAATGAATATTGTTAGGATATTTATATATATATATATATATGATAGTTCTGAAAATCTAATCAAATAATAGTTTGTGGATTCTTATTCATTCACCTAGTAACATAACATGTTTGGAAATTTGAATTTGGAGAATACTCATAGAAACAATGAGGGTTGTTCACTAAGCAGAAAAACTCAATGAATTCAATGTTGAACTGGAAAAAGTCCTGGAGTCAGCTATACTTCAGTTTGGCTAATCTGAACTTAAAATTGAAATTCACTTTGAATTCTTACTTTAGTAAATAACCCAGACATACTCTAGATTGGTTTAAGTGAGCTTAACATTCTTAAAATGCTCGATGTAAACTGCCCAACAATTGTCATATTTAAACTTTATATATGCATGATAAAGTATTTCCTGTATTGTGTTGTGGTCTTGTAGGCACAACACAATACAGTATCATAACAACTACAGACCCTTGCAGTGGTTATGGTGCTATTAGGCTGCATCATTGGCAGTTTGACCAAAAAAAATCCCCCCTCCCCCCCCCCCGCCTGCTTACCTATTGCTATGTGGAAGGGGAAATTTTATTTATCATTGGCAATATCAAATTAAGACATGCAGATGGCATTGATAGGCTAAATACTCTTGTGTGATATATCAACTCTGGCCACTTATTTCTCTAAAATATGAACATAGAAATAAAAAAAGTTTATAAAATTACATTTTATTTTTTCAATTGTCACTGAAGATTTAAATATATATGGAATTGGAGATTTATCCTATGCATATGTGTTAACTATCCAATGTCTCAAATGTTATATTTTGTTCTTTTATTCTCCAAAAAGAACTTGGAGAGTGAAGGGGTTACTAAAGATTTCAAAATTCACTGCTTTACAATACTACATGCATTTCTCAGTAGATATCCCCATCAAAGAATTAATATTAACCTCTTAAGTACTTACAGTATGTTTCCTTCTGGCATTGAAAGCATTTAATCAAATCCTAAAGCTAAAACATTACTCTCTGAGTGAAATTAATCGTGTCTCCTGAAAATCTGCTATCTGAAATGAATGGCCCAAAGCCACACTTTAAAGTCAGTTCCAGCTGAAAATGCTGATGTGTCATCTTTTAAAATGATTTCAATGTCGTAGATAATTTAGAATATCTATCTGTAAGTGCTATCCACAAGTAGATGTGCTACAGCAAGAAAGGGGAAGGCAGATTAAAGTAAATGTATAATAAATAGTCAGCAGTATTTTAACAGTTGTAGCTTCATTACTCTGTCTTCTTTAATTATGTTCTTTCATTTGCTGCATTGTATCTCAGCTCATAAATTAAGCAAAATATACTTAAATAATATTCAGTGTCAGTGGTGTATATTTAATCATGTTTTTATACACATTTTTCCATTTAGATATACACATGCCAGATAGTTAAAGTGGCTCAGTCATCCCCTTCAGAAAAAAATACTATTTCATAAAGATAGAATCTTTATGAAATGCTCATAAAGATTGCATTGGACTTTCATTGAAATTCCAACACAGTCATAAGATATAAGGCAAAGTAGAGACTACTTATTTTGCCTAAACTTGACAAGCGTGAGAAAAGGCAGATACAGTATGTCTTTTGTCAAACCTTGTCAAGCCCTCTTTTTATGGTGGATCATTCTTTAGAGGACCACTATAGGCACCCAGACCACTTCAGCTTAATGAAGTGGTCTTTGTGCTAGGTCCAGCTAGGGTTAACCCTTTTTTTTATAAACATAGCAGTTTTAGAGAAACTGCTATGCTTATGTTAAGGTTAATCCAGCTTCCAGTGGCTGTCTCTTGACAGCCGCTAGAGGCACTTGTGTGCTTCTCACTGTGAAAATCACAGTGAGAAGACACCAGCATCCATAGGAAAGCATTGTGAATGTTTTCCTATGGACTTTCTGAATGCGTGCGCGGATCCTGCCGCGCATGCGCATTCAGCTGAAGAGGAGGAGAAGAGGGAGGAGGAAGAGAGCTCCCCACCCGGCGCTGGAGAAAGAGGTAAGTTTAACCCCTTCCTCTCCCCAGAGCCCGGCGGGAGGGGGTCCCTGAGGGTGGGGGCACGAGTATGTTTTCCTAGCACTATAGTGGTCCTTTAAAGAGTTACTCTAAGCACCATGACCACTTCTGTAAATTGACAGGTTGTGGTGACTGGAGTCTGCATGTGCAGTATTTTAGCATGAAACGCTGCGCATACAGAGTTGAACCCCTTTGCTGCTGTAGGTGTAACTCCCCCTCCGGGAGTGTTATTGAATCATAGTTAGCTATTCCAGCTTGGCTAATGTCGATTCTATGCATAGTGTTTATTCATTAGCTGAGAGAAGTTCTCACAATTGGCTCTGCAGAAGCTTGAAAAATATCACCAGCATGAAAAGGATCCTCTTAGCCCATAGGGGACCAAGGCAATACAACAAACCATTGTTAAAAAGTTAACCCATTATCAGGGAACTGAACCATGGTATTGTAGGTATATATCAATAGACTTTATATTGCTCTTTGAGAGGTAATTATTAATTATTATATAAAATGTTCCACCATGTTATTTTCTTTGTTAAACTCCTGGCATTATAACAACTACAGTGGGCTCATGCACGTGTTTAGGTTATTACTAATATTAAACTTCATTATCGTGTTCTATCTGTTTAAGTAGAAAGGACTCCTACATTTCACAAACCTCTCTTGAAGCCCTGTTATTGCACAATTAAGTTGTCACCATTGTTTCATATGAGCAGTTTATGGATACTTGTTGAATTAAATCTTTGTGGGATGCAAACAGTTGTGATGCACAGTATATGGCTATCAACAGTAAATCTGCAATTCATATTTGATACATTCATTTTATGGTTGACTTATCTGAGCCATCTGATTTGGGGAAAGAAATAATAAATAACTCTATTTAAGAAGCATACTTAACAGTCTCACAGTATGGTAAGAGTTTTGGGCATAACTGTAGTGGATTACGTTTGGCTGTCCATAACTATTCTTATTGTAACATTATTTCCCTATCGTTTTGTCACTTGTATACAATGTATTGTATGAAGCATTAGACTGCTTGTTCGGTAGAAACGCAATGGATACCCAGTTGAATATCTCCTTTTGACATACGAACAAACTACCGAACAACCAGACCACCCCGGAGAAAAGTGTGGCTTTAATTTACCTCCCTCATCGGTATTAACACCAGCTTAAATGCCAATTATACGAATGTACTGTGTATTCCCTGGGTGGGCGCTGTTCGACATGCGAACACGTGGCGGCGGCCATCTTGCCATATGAACGCTCAGCGGTGTTTTGTCGTTGAGTGTCGGGAACCTGAATCAGAAACTCGAACACCGCAAAGACCTCCAGACTTCCAGTCGTTCATGAGGAAACACACGAACGGCCCGACATTCGGTAGGAAGGTACTCACGAACAAGGGGATTCATATGAATCCAGGCAAAGACTATTTTGCCCAGTATTTTCATGCTTTTTACCCCGCAAACAGAGACCGACCGCAAGGCCAGAATACCTGGAACGGATTTCGGCTATTGCCTCGTGTGCGGTCAGTCAAACGAACACCTCTATGAAATTCCGGAACCCCTGATTCGATCTGGGTGATTTTTGAGTATGTTGCTCACCCAGATCAGGGCTATCAGGGGATATATAATTAATGGGTGTAGGTCAAGTATTTGGGGTACATCCAGAAATTGGGGAAAACTGAGTAAAAACTGTTCTGTTAATTATATTGTCCTGTAGGCTGAGGGGAGGAGATGCGTGGGTTGTAACCTATGTATGATTGGTTGATGTGTCTGTGGGTGTCTCCCTTGCATGGGAGAGATGCATAAAGGCAGGGTATGTGGGATTAAACATCAGTTCTGCTCCTGATACTGTGTGTCGTCCAGTTATTGGGAAAGGTGATGGGAAATTCGTGGATTATTTTATTTACTACTGATGCTGTTTTTTCCTGTGCTAATTTCTTGTTCCTGAGTTACCCTTAGATTATCAGCGGAAAAAGTCTATGTTAACCTAGTGCTTCCCTACAATAACCACCAAATGTGTGACCTTTTTCCCATATCTGTATTACATCTACAGCACTTGTTACCTGTAGTGGGGCTGATATGAGCTGACCTAGCCACCACCATCTACCATTTGTATAAGATTTTTCTCAGAAGTTCTAATTGTAAGCTGCAAAGAGTGAGACCTATGTGTGCTTGATATATTTTAGACCATTATTCTGGCTCTGTAGTGTGACCAACATCTTTTTGACATTTTTTGATAAACTCCATATTGGGGGGTAATGCCTTGTGAATACGAGTATAACATGTGGGCAGTATTTTTGGTGGTGTTTAAGCAGAGGTTTTTTTTAGTGAGTAATTTGCAAGTCGATCTTACGAGTAATAGGGGTTGGTGATTGTTTTGCTTAAAGTGATTTTGGATGGAGGTATGAGAACACCATTTCAAAAGATAATTGATATTGTGTCTGTGTAAGGCATGAAAGACCCATTGTGGAATAAATTATGAACATGATAGACTCCTTGTGCCAGCCATGTTTTATGCTGGAATGATCCTAGGCGCAAGGACAGCATTTCTCTTGGTGTCACTAATGGCCATGGTGAATAAGAACATAGTTTCATCTAAGGAGATCCCAGTTGGACAGTAACATCCACATGGTAAAGAGAATGGGAGTGACAGTTGGCCTACTATTTTTTGGGATGTAGAATAAGTATTTTATATTCGAGAATGTTCCAATTATGATTCTGTGTGGATCCATAGGGGTGCAGCAATATAAATTTGAAAGTAGCAATGCGGCCTAGCCATGACAAAAATGTACCCTCCCAATTGCACAGGGTATTTGTCAATTATTTTCATAGCTTAGGTAATTGTGGGAGAATAGGTGCTGCATGTTTCGTGTAAGTTTAATACCTAAAAATGTTAAATATTCTGTTCGCCAGTCAAAATTAAAAGCTGTTTTTAATCTTATTCTGTTGGGATTGCTTGGTAAGGAATGAATGGTTGCGAGAGAGTATTTATTACATCATCTGCAAACAGATTAAATTTTTATAGATCTTGATTCTACTTTATGTTGAATAGTAGCTCTGTGCATATTAGAATCTTCTCGCATAGCCACTGCCAATGATTCTAGAGCTAGGATATATATTGTAGAGGTGATAATGGATGACTACATATAGCTTTGACTACCAGTAAGAAGTCTATGGGGAAATCAAGTTTATTCATGACTTCCTCAAGGAAACCCAAATTTAAGCAGTCAAAAACCTTTTTGGCGTCTAAAGAGAGCAAAATCCTCTTCTCTGAAGTATGTTGTAATGTGTGTATGATATCTAAAACTTTTCTAGAATTGTTGGCTCCCTGTTTTCCTTTTATGAACCCTGCTGATTATCATGAATAATTAGCAGTAGAGCCTTGCTCAATCTATCTGCATGTAATTTGGCAAATAGTTTTGCTTCCATATTTAAAAGAGTTATTAGCTAGAAATTTGGGCTGTGGATTAATGGTCTATCTGGTTTTGGTAAAGTGATTACATGTGCTTTCAAGAATTCAGAGGGACGTCTCACCCCTTTCCACTATTTGTTGGAAGATTGTCACGGGTGGCGGTACGGAAACCGGGACCCCTGAGTGCCTGATGAAAAGTTGGGAGTCTCCAGCGTGGAAGTGGATTATCAGGGCCTGGTGCGGGGTAACCACACGCCCTCTGGTGCTGAGCACCAGCTTTTGTGCGGCCACATACCAAGCAGCAGGAATGTATCCAGTACAGAAACAAGGCAAGGCTAGGAAAGTCACCAAACATGAAAATAAGACAAAACTAGTAGAACCCAGAACCAGAGAAGGATAGGAAGCTAAACCCAGAACATGTACACAATACATAAAGGAAACATTGACATAACATGGGCAGGACTGGACAAGACTGTACATGGACTGGGAATACAAACTAAACCAAGACAAGATATGAATGGCAAAACAGGAGGAGAAATAACTAAGTACTATATATGAAAATCATGGGGATTTAGTCACATTATATGATCATACATTGCATAAGCCTGCCAATAATGCCAATGTACCCCATATCTGGCAGGTCCTACTCTGCCTAATGCAAGCTAGACCAACCAAAGAAAACACACATCGTACTTACCTGCAAGTAAGGGCACAAGACTTGAGCAGCTGTCTGCAGGAACACTGAAACAAAAGGAATGATGGAAAAAAAACGGGTGTGGCAACATAAAACAAACATTTAAATGAATCCAAGAGACTGGGAATCCAGGGACGGATTACAGGAATGAACCCAGAAAAACCCAGCATAAAGAAAACAGACATAGAACAGAAAACCAAATAAACAAGATAAACTAAACAAGAATTGTAAAAAGAGTACTGGATACCAGAAACCATCACCAGACTGATCCACTGCTAGGAACAGGATGTTACAAAGATACAGTATGTGTCATGTGTGGAAATAAAATCTGGGCAAGTTTTTTTGTAGAAGATATTAGAGAAGCTTTGTTTGATGGTAGGTGTTTTATTAGTTCTGTGAATTCCTCTCTTGTTATAGGAGTTGACATCATTTGTTTTTGTTCAGGTAATTACATTTTGTCCAAGTAATTGTGAATACCTGTAATGGTAGGTTGTGCTTGAGATTAGTCTATGTGGAGATGGGTAAGGTGGCATAATATCTTGGAATTTTCTTTGAGATATCTTTTGGTACTTGTATCTATTGTCCTATGGGGGTAATCAAATATGGTATTTTGAGTTGGGCTTAATGATCTCTAAGCCTATTGACCAGTAGCTTGCCTGCCCTATTGCTTTGTACATAGGATCTAGCGTTTAGTCTCTTAACAAGAATCCTGATTTCTGTATATTGAAATTAATATGTTGATGGATTTTCTTTATTTGTGTGCTTTAGATAGGTCATGTAGATAAGTGAGGGGTTCAATTGGTTTTTAACTTTTGTTTTGTAGAGTGCTTATGCCACTCTAAGAGGTTGCCATCTAAGAAAACTTTGAATCACAGGTTTGTGTGCTAATCAGACAATCATTGGGTGTATGTCTAAGGCGTGGTTTTGTTTAAAATAATGTATTGCGGTTTCTGAGACTTCTAGTAGATTAATTGAGTCTTGCAATAACGACTCATTTAGCCTTCATGGGCTGCGGCCCTTGTTGGCATATTGATCCTGAAGGTCTAGTGTCGGTGGTGCCTGGTCTGACCATACCGCTAAATCTATGTCATACCATACCGCTAAATCTATGTCACTCCCGTGTCCCCTTCGCTAAGTTATGGTATTTCTAATAGAGCGAGTTGTTCTGGGAGTTTTTGGGCCGTAAAGAAGCATGTTTTCTGACTAGTCTGATCTATTTCTAAAACCACACACAAAATTAATTTATTGGGTGGATTTGAGAGACAATACAAGATAACTAATACATTAGAATTTATCTGAAAACAGTTTTTTTTTTCTTTCCAAAAAAATAAATAACAATGGAAACGCATGTTAGTATGAATATTATTAGTAAAAATTATAATGCAAATAAAATGATAAGTAGGACAGGTCGCTCAGCAGGGTACATCTACCCCGCCGCCACCCTCCCCCCATACATCTACTGTCCCCCTCCCATACGTTACCCCCCCCACACATTACCCCCCCACACACATGCAAACACACACATAGATACACACACATATACAGAGAAACACACACAGACACAAACACATACAGGCACCCACACACACACTCACACAAACACATACATACAGACACATACATACAAACACACGCACACATACACACACAGAGAAACATAAATACAGACAAATAGACAGACATACACACACAGACAGACACACATACATACAGACACACAGACAAACACACACACACACACATACATACAGACACACAACATACAGATATATACACACACACATGCATACACACACACATACATACAAACACAGACATATACAGTCACATACAAAATGTTTTAGTCACCCTTCTGTTTCCTACCTTTTAGGTGCAGGAGGGTGACTTTCCCTAGGGTCTAGTGTCAGCCTGACGGGAGTCAGAGTTCCCATTCTGACTCCCTCCTCTCTTTCGTCCCATGTGGCTCCCACAGTGACCGGGGCAGTCACTTCCTCCCAGCCTTTGATATCATCAAAGAGGGCCTGGTCGCACTGTTAAAGTGCTTTTAGGGCCCCCTGGAAATAGATAGCATCGGGTGGCCCTAAAAGCATGGGCCTCCCGATGGGCCCCTTCAATGCGGCCCCAGCGGCTGTACCGCATGGGCCAAGGCCGTATTACTAAGCAGGTGGGCACTGCGGTCTTAGGAGTCCTCCGGGCGGCCAGGTCCCCTGGAGTGACGGGACCGGTCGCAGCTGAGACCCCTGCAACCGCGGTTATTCCGCCACTGTCCCTCAGTAAACTAATGTGTTCATATACTATATCCCAATGGAGTGAAACCTGATGCCAAACCAAAGCTATGCCACAAATGCAATTTACTAACTGGGGTAACTTTGCCTTTGAGTGACTCATTGGAAAGTATAGAAATTACAACAACCATTTTCTACTTAATTTAATACATTGCAGTTTTATTCTTCTAATTTTATTTCCGGTCTGACTATTTTGAAGAAAAATTCCCTCAACAAATTATCTGCTATTCACAGTTTAGTGAATAAAATTCCAGGAACGTGGAAAGAAAATGTATTAAAAATAGGCCAAAATAGCATAGTTAGTAGAAATATAAATTTTAGTCAAAATTATGGATTTTTAAAATAAAATGATTCTGGCTTAAATACTGCAAGTTATTAATCAACTAACTGTTCAGTAAATAAACATTGAAAGTAATTATTTAGATATCAGTAGTTTATAGGCAGCTTACCTCAGCTGACCCTCTTAGAAAGAAAGCATATACATAAAGTAGAGTTGCCCCAATATATTCCTGTTATCAGTGGCGTACACACAATCCATGGGGACCCGGTGCAAAACCGGTACATACCCCCCTCCCTCCGTGTCCCCCCCACTCCTCCCTTCTTCGACAGACACACATACATACACACACACACACACACACACATACATACAGACACACACACATACATATACACATACATACAGACACATACATACGTACACAGAGACACACACACACAAAGACACATACATACGTACAGACACACACACATACACACAGACCATACAGACAGACACAGACACACAGACAGACAGACATACACAGACACACATACATACACACAGACACATTCATACATACAGACATACACACAGACACATACAGACACACAGACAGACACACACACACACACAAGACACACATACATACATACAAACAGACAGGCACACACACATACAGACAGACAGACACACACATAGACACATACAGACAGACATACATGCAGACACATACATACAAACAAACACACACACATATACAAAATGTTTAAGTCACCCTCCTGTCTCCTACTTTTTAGGTGCAGGAGGGTGACTTTCCCTGGGGTCCAGTGGTGGCTCAGGTTGATGGGAGTCAGAGTTCCCACTCTGACTCCCTCTCCTTCCTCCCAAGTGGCTCTCTGATAGCAGGAAGGAGTGACCGGGACAGCCACTACCTCCCAGCAGTGATCTCAGCCCAGTCGTGCTGTTAAAGCGCCGCCGCACTCACCGGGCCCCCTGGAAATCCATACCCATTTGGTGGCCCTAACAGCATGGGCCCCTTGAACGTGCGGCCCCGGCGATTTGCCGCTCGGGCCTGGGCCTGGGCCAGGCTGGTAATTTCTTTAAGGAACACCTGGAACTTTTAACCCTGGAACTCAAAACGTTTAACCCTGGAACTCAAAACTCAAAATCTTTCCGAAAACCCATCTGATTGGCACAGCACAGTGTTTAAAAAAAAAAAAAATCAATATAAATATTTATAAATCCAATGTTTAAATTGCTCCAATATGTATATGAGATGATCTCAGCTATATAACATCTAAGTGAACCAGCACATTGAACAATAAATGCTACCAAAAAAGTGTAAAGTTGTAAATTTAGGTACTAGATAAAACAGGGCATTTATTTTTTTTTACAGTTGTTGTACTGTACTAGATTTAGAGCACAGTATATGATGTGTTTAATTTTATACCATAAAATGAAGGAATATATTGATATATCTTGAGATAGGAACATACTTGACATAGAATATTGTAATTCAATCAAGAATTTATTTTATATGTGTATATGTACATACCTGAAAAGGACACTGAGAACAAATCTGCTAAAGGGTAAGACAAACAACTGCCTAACTCTTTGGGATGTAAATTAATAAATCAAAATTAATTGATTAGTATTAGTTAGTGGGATATATCATAGGTAATTAGCATTTACAACTAGCCCTTTACACTAGCAAGCAGGTCATCTGGCAATAGATGAAATCTAACATTTCTTTCTTAAAATAAACCACATTTGTAATAACAGTTATATAATGAAGGGAAGAGTATAAGGAGGTCAGTCAGTATGTAAGCAAGACGTTGAGAGCAAAGAAGAATCTATCTAAGCAACTCTCTTGCTAAGTCATGAATATTTTATTCATGTTAAGATGAGGACTGAATTCCATTATTACTACTATATGCTGTACATAAGTATTTAATGCCTTGGAAAAAAACATCATGGGAGATTCTAAATAACAATATGTTATTGCTCTGTTGAAGTATTGCATCAGAAGGAAGTAAATTTTTGGCACACGTGCACTTCTACTAAATAAGTATGGTACTACGAGTCCATGGCTCTTCCTTACCTTTATGGGTTAAACCATTAATGAACCCCAAACCCTGTGCTCAGTAGCTCTCCATTCATAAAACAACTTAAAAAAGATGCACACACACACATATATAATGTATTTATTTGTATTTATTTTTTAAAGAGAAATAGGACGTTCATTTTATAAGTATATATAAAACACTGTGGCGAAAGCCGCCTCGCCACTGGGCATTGGAGAAGACTGATTGCCAGCCTCCTGCCATGTGACTATGGCCCCTGGGATGTATTGCCCTTTAAAGACATGATTTGGGCATAAGGGATTTGTGTTGTGCTGCTGCTGGCCCTTTAAGAACCATCTGGGGACATACTGTGGAGTTACTGGGTGGCCACCATTTCCTGTATCAGAGGCACATGGTGAGAACAATGGATGAAGCACATGGTGAGAACAATGGATGGCGGCCATTTTAACTCACAGACACTGTTTGGACTTTTCAACACGGTGCCATCTCGCCAGTATTTGGTGCACAGAGACATCATGCAGTGGTTTATACAGTGATTGTTTTTCATTTAGCCTGTATATGTTCTGCAGAATCTGCATTAAACTGTATCTTCCAAAGTACTGAACGGATCTGGGTGAATTTTGGATATGTGGCTCACCCAGATCCCCCAGATGGGGTTATTGCATGTTTTGGGGTCCCTGCCATATGTTTTATGAAAATGTATTTCTCTGTCTGTGATAATTAGATTAACCATTGTGTTCAGTAATCATATCACAGGCAGAGGGGAGGTTTTTGTGTGGGAGTGTCTGTGTGTATTGTACAGATTGATTGGTTGTTCTGTAAAACCCTGTGGGTAGTACTAAGTTTGTGGATTGGGAATAAAAAAGGCTGTATGTGCCAGTACAGTCAGATTCTGTTTGACCCTCAAACGAAGTGTCGTCTCGGATTGTGTGCTGACTGCCAGGAGTGTAACCCTTTTGTATGGTTTTCCTGTTCGGATATTTCCAGTGTTCATGTGTTTCCAGTTTGGGAGATTGGTGCTTACAGTAGCTGTCGGTGTATCTGGAAAGGGGAATATCGCCTAAACGGTTTTTAACCTCTGGTGAGCAAAATGGTCCGTTACAAACACTATGAGATATGAACAGGCAACATTTTAACATATTTTTTTTCAAAAGTAAAAGTAGGGATAACGAACTAGGTTGCTAGAAAAGTATTCACTGAGGGCTCAGGAGGCTCATTTTTTACAGTTACAGGAGAGGAATCATGGTAGGGGGTTGAAAACTTGCTAACAGTGTAATTGATACACTTTCCTGAAGAAGTGAGTTTTCAATGATTTTTTGAAGGAATGGAGACTGGGTGAAAGTATAATGGAGAAGGGAAGGTAGTTCCACAGAAAAGGTGCAGCCCTGGAGAAGTCTTGAAGGCAAGCATTAGAGGTGGGAGTATGGACAGAGGATAGACATAGGCCTTCAGTAGAGCACAGGGCCTCGACGGGACATACTTGTGTATTAGTGAGGATAGGTAGGTTGGAACAGCATTATGAAGGAACATCTAAGCAAGTACCAGACTCTTAAATTGAGCCCTATATCTCACTGGAAGCCATAGTAGGAACTGACAGAGGGGGGAGGTGCATGCAAACAGGAAAATTATCCAAAAGGACCCCTCAGAGTCTAAATTAAGATACACAGGTGATGCATAACAGTATTTTTTTGTATTAGTATTGTGAGGAGTTGTATCCTTTTTGATCTTACAATATTTTTGGTACCTTGCTATATGCTCTCAGAGAGACTTCACCTTCCAGAACCGGAGCCATGTTGGTGAGCCCCAGATGATCGAAACTGCAGTCCATGCCTGATTTCTCATCACTCATCTTTTTCTATTATAGCCCATGCTTTGGTTTAACCCCTTCCCGACCTCTGATGTACCAGGTACGACTGACAAAAAATAGTTGTGAACGACCTCAGATGTACATCTGCGCCACATTATTCACTTACCTGATCATCATATTAAAGTACTTTTTTATTTGCTGCTGTTGGATTGTTTGGAGTTACATCCCTGGTGGGGATCATACCACCCAAATGCTTTGTATTGAGCAAACTGGAATTTGCTCTTTAGCATGTGAGTAGGTTTTATTACTTTTTACACTCCTTTTTACGGTGTACACTACTGTGGTTTTGTTTGTTTATCTCCACATATACACGGAGGGAAGAATTACATCAAGGATTACTGAAGCACTGCACCAACCCCCTGGTTTTATGCCTCCTAATATAGCAACCGCATTTTCTTATTCCTGGGCCTATATGGCTTTTAATGCAGCCACTGGTTTAACTTTTTCCTAGGCCTCAGTTGTGCCTTTTAATAAAGCCATTGGATTCTCTTATTCCTAGGTCTCTGTTATGCCTTTTGTATAGCCGCTGAATAGGCCCAAGTCTGGTGAGATAGCTTAGTGGGCTAATGCATCATCAGAAACTGTTCATCTCTTGTGGGTCGCCGGTTCATTTTCCAACTGTGGTAGATTAAATAAGAATGTTTTATTTGGGTTACCAGAGAATATCTGGCTGTACCTTTCTTGGTTAAACATCACTTATTCTCTTTGCATTTTAATATGTATTCCCGAGCATTTGCTGCTTTATTCACTTTGTCTACGCCTCTGTGACTTGAAAAATATGTGAGGTTCTTCTCCGCTTTATTCACTGATTTTATACTTATGATTTCTCTTATGTATTCTCTGCTATCTGCCACTTTTATTACAATATTCTACATTTGGTTTTAGGCATTAATGGCTATTTGCTGCTTTTTTAACTTATTTCCATGCCTCTGTACTTGGTGATGGGCATTCTCGGCTATTCGCCCCTCTGGTCATTCTTGGCTATTTGCAGCTGTTTTTCTATCCCAGCCTTTAATTTTATTTCACGTCTCTTTGACACTTTATTTTTTGTTGTAGGGTTGGTTTTGCAGTGTTAAAATCCTTGAGAATGCACAAGCAGGAATCGAACGATCGCGACATTCCATTTACGTGCATGCACGAAAATTCAATTTGCGCATGTGTATTCTGTAATGTTAATACGGTTGCAGTGTCGTGTTGGCTTCCCCTTTTAAGTACCGAAAGCCCAATTTTTTTTCTTATATGTTTTTTTCCCATATTAAAGTTATATAATGTCTTTTTATGTATTTATCAATCTCTGTTCTGTTAGTAGAGATTTGCTTCGCTAAGGATAAAAGAGGAATCTTATGCAGTTATGGATTCAGATCCCTCTGCTCCCAAAAAATAGCTCACACTCTAATAGACATTGGCAAGCCATTCTAGATTTTTCAGTGGCTACCAAACAAATGCCTTTTATTACTGGGTTTCAGTGTCTTTTAATTTAGCCACTGGATCGACTTATTCTAAGGCCTCTGTTATGCCTCCTAATATACAATAACACAAAAATAAAATTCAGCGTGGGAGCAAGATGATATTAGTGCACAACCAACTCAAACACCAATACAGAGTCTCTCTTTTCCGATCTGAAAAGTGGATAAAAACAGGGGGTTAGGTGCAGCGCTTCAGTAATCGTTGACAAGCCTTTCTTTTGGATGCCAGATAGAACAGTGCATCATTCCAAGTTCCCAGTACCATTAAGATCCTTATTATAGAGGAATGGTTCTACACTGAAGTTTTCAACACAAGGGAATATCTTGCGTCTTCATCCATTGGGATACCAGATTTTTGTACCTGGGACTCTGCTCCTAAATGGACGTTGAAGAACTTAGACTGGCTAGATGTTCAACTCTGCCTGTTCAAGATTGCGGGATCTCTCTGAGACTCCATGGAGCACAGATGGTCTTGATCCTCTAATCCTCTAATAACCTATGTAGTATCCTGCTGCAAACTCTTACCTCAATCTATAAGGATCTAAGATTGGTATGGATAGATAATCTTCCTTTTGTCTGTTGACATTACAAGTCATTAAGCCAGAAATAGTTTTCAGCTAAGAAGCTTCCATAGGTTGTATTATACCAGAAATATGACTCTCTTTGTCTACTAGTCAGGGTCTTTGTTTCAGTACCTGGTCCGTGTATGCATGAGATGAATGGATTAAGATAATGGCAGAGGAAAGTTTGCCTACTGCAAGACCTCAAATTCAGGAGACCATTTCGATACAACGCCTCTTATTCCCTTTCTTCCAGGACCCAGGTATTTCACACCTGGAAGAGCATATTGTAGATCTCAGCCTTGAGAAGTGGTTATTCTTCTATCAGAAGAAGAGAAGAAGTATAAAAGAGACGCATTGTAAATTTCAAAAGCTGCTAGAACACAAAGACTCTGTTCCTAACAGGCGGATGGAGATTCATTCTAGATCTACATAAGTTGACAGGATTCTTGATCATTCTTCAACATAAAGGCAGTATTCCTAGTACATTGAATGATTTCTACAGATTTGCAGGATGCTTGCTCCCATGTGCCCATTGCCCCACATCACCAGAGGTTTCTCAGATTGCAGTGGAAGAACACTTTAATTGTTACATCTTCATGGTGAAAGATAAATGTCAGCTGAAATCACCTTGATCTCTCCCAGTCCAGGGTATAGCTGGGAACACGGTTTGACATAGTTCAAGGCACGGTTCAGCTCTCTTCAGAATGTGCAGTATGACTTATCAAGTAAGGATGTTGCCTGTCATATTACCCCAGCAGAGGAAGTTTTGATCCTTGTCCTCCACCATAGATCTAAGTGGACAATGATGGCACTACCTTACCTATAGAAATTCCTTGGACAGTGAAAACTATCAATACCATACACTTGGGTTGAGGACCTTTTCTCCAAAATCAAATATGTTCATGAAAGGGACATTCTTAACATCCAATACCTCTCTTCTGCATAGGTTGCATCAGCATCAACATGGTTTTTCACTTCTGTGTACCTCCATAGAATCTCCCAAATGAGTTCTTCCCTCTACCACCAGGTATAGTGCTACGCTCCTCTTTCGGAAGGTTTCGATATTGAAAGAAAGGCTTAAATACAAGTGATTTTCAGGTGCAGCAATTATTACCCTTCTAAAGGCCAGGGAAAATGTATATCCTTGGGTAACTTTACAGAGTTGGGATGCCTTTTTTCCCGGTCTATTTCTAATTAGGTAATCATTCAAATGCATTCTACCAAGGAGGTTCTAAGTTCTTAAATCCAGAACTCATCTAGGACTTAGCCACATCACCTCAGATGTACATGTCTTAGCACTCTCTGATCTCTCTTTCCGTGAAGGGGCTTTGATATGGAGGTATCTAAATATCTGTCAGCTGTATTTATATGATCCCTCAGTAAACCATTGCTCCTGTGGACTTCCCTTTTAACCATGAGACTCTATCTCTCCACATCTGCTTCATATTAAGTTAGCTCTACAGGTGACATTAGAAACATAGAAACATAGAATGTGACGATAGATAAGAACCATTCGGCCCATCTAGTCGGTTCAATTTTCTAAATACTTTCATTAGTCCCTAGCCTATAGTTAGGATCCACTTATGCCTATCCCATGCATGCTTAAACTCCTTTACTGTGTTAACCTCTACCACTTCAGCTGGAAGGCTATTTCATTCATCCACTACCCTCTCAGTAAAGTAATACTTCCTGATATTATTTTTAAACCTTTGCCCCTCTAATTTAAGACTATGTCCTCTTGTTGTGGTAGTTTTTCTTATTTTAAATATGGTCTCCTCCTTTACTGTGTTGATTCCCTTTATATATTTAAATGTTTCTATCATATCCCCCCTGTATCGTCTTTCCTCCAAGCTATACATGTTAAGATCCTTTACCCTTTCCTGGTAAGTTTTATCTTGCAATCCATGAACCAGTTTAGTAGCCCTTCTCTGAACTCTCTCTAAAGTATCAATATCCTTCTGTAAATACGGTCTCCAGTACTGCGTACAATACTCCAAGTGAGGTCTCACCAGTGTTCTGTACAATGGCATGAGCACTTCCCTCTTTCTACTGCTATTATCTTACATATCTTAGTATCATCAGCAAAAAGACATACCCTACCATCAAGACCTTTTGCAATATCACTAATAAAAATATTAAAGAGAATGGGTCCAAGTACAAATCCCTGAGGTACCCCACTGGTGACAAGCCCAAGCTTTGAATATACTCCACTGACTACAACCCTCTGTTGCCTTTCACTCAGCCACTGCTTTACCCATTCAACAATATTGGAATCCAAACTTAAAGATTGCAATTTATTAATAAGCCTTCTATGTGCAACAGTGTCAAAAGCCTTACCTAAATTTAGGTAAGCAATGTCTACTGCACCACCCTGATCTATTATTTTAGTTACCCAATCAAAAAAATCAATAAGATTAGTTTGGCATGATCTCCCTGAAGTAAACCCATGTTGTATCTGATCTTGAAATCCATGTGTTTTTAGATGTTCAACAATCCTATCTTTTAACATGGTTTCCATTACTTTCCCCACTACTGAAGTAAGGCTTACTGGCCTATAGTTGCCCGACTACTCCCTACTAACTTTCTTGTGATTGGGCACAACATACGCTAACTTCCAATCTTCTGGGACTACTCCTGTTAACAATGATTGGTTAAATAATTCTGTTAATGGTTTTACTAGTACACCACTAAGCTCTTTTAATAACTTTGGGTGTATTCCATCAGGTCCCATTGACTTATTTGTCTTTACTTTTGACAGTTGAAATAGAACCTCTTCCTCTGTAAACTCGCATGTAATAAATTACTAATTTGTCCTTTTTCCTAACTGAGGCCCCTTTCCTTCATTTTCATCTGTAAATACTCAACAAAAATATTAATTGAGAGAGTCAGCTAGACCTTTATCCTTAATTTCCAATGTCCTTATGAGGTGTGTGTGTTTTAACCTTTGCATTCATAATTTGGAAATCTTGTGTATTTCATTCCCTCCCTTGGTTATTAGTTGGTGTGAAGGATTTCCCAAAACCCGTTCGGTTGTTTCCACTCCCTGCTGTTTTATTCTCTTGGATCATTTCGTTATTTTTTTCGTTGTTCGGTAAAATATTTGTTTTACCGCACAAAGACCACCCTGGGTACCAATTAGAACATAGAACCTTGTGTAACTACACAAAAAACGCAAGTTAATTGAATGTTCCTAGGTGGCCGCCATTTCGTGAGAACAATGGACGGCGGCCATCTTAACTCCTGAACGCGGCCAGCGGAACTTGGTCGTCGAGTGCCTGGAACTGTTTTGGGCATGGCACTCGCACGAACACCCGATCTCTATGGAAGTCCCATACAAACTATTTCCACATACAGTAGAAGAACGGCGTTCGGGAGTTTCAAACAGACAAATGAGAGGAGCATTCTCCACGAATCATCTTTATTCTAGCAATAGCGGTTTTCATGCAAATCCATACAAACGTAGACCGGCTCTTGCTGCCAATTCTGTGGAACTCTTGGTCGGATACAACCTCGTGGCGAGCCGATCAAACTTCCACACGGTGCCGTTCGGAAAGTACCAAACAGATTTTCGTGAATTTTGAATATGTTACTCACATCATCCTCAGCTACCCAGGGATATGTTTTATATGGTTTTGTTATGCAGAAAGTATATTTCAAAAAATTGTGAAAATTGTTAACTTTTCTGGCCAGCAGATAATTGAGTTTAGTATGTTTCTAAAACTCAATTATCTCGCTGGCTCAGAGGAGGAGTCTGGTGTTGTATAAATTGAATGTCCTTGCTCCCATTAAACCAGTCTTGTTCCAGCATTAAGCTTTGGCTCATGTGTGGATTATTATGCGATACCAGCGATATTTTACCCTGTGGATTATTGGCGATATTATTTTATGGGAATAAGGGAATACTAGACGATGATACCTATTCAGACCGTCACAGTTGGGTATTACCCATTGTTGTGCTGCCATGGATATGGACAGGAAAAATGAAAATGTATTCGTACTTACCGTAATTTTCTTTTCCTGGTCATAGGCCATGGCAGCACAAAGATCCTGCCCTGGGATATTGCTGTAAACAAGACTGAGGGTGGGAGGAGTAGGAGAGGTTACTTATACATTCTGTTTTAATTAGGTTCCTGTCTAATTAAGGATAGGGAGGAGCTACCAATTGTTGTGCTGCCATGGCCTATGACCAGGAAAAGAAAATTACGGTAAGTAGGAATAAATTATCCTTTATATACACACACACACACATTATAATATAAATTTTAAAAAAAAATCTATTTTTATATATATATATATATATCTCAAAGTTCCTTGCACTGCAGGCTTAAATTGTAATTTAGCTTACATGCTGGGTGCTGCATCCGGGTCATACGTATACAGAAAATGCAAAAGATGGTACGCACTCCCAGGCTCCGTTTAATATATAACCTTTATTTTCACATCAACAGTAAAAATAATTGCCAATGGTCAACGTTTCAGCCCCCGATTGAGACTGTCCTGAGGAAAGTCCCGATCGGGGACTGAAACGTTGACCATTGGCATCCATTTTTTACTCTTGATGCGAAAATAAAGGTTATATTTTAAACGGAGCCTGGGAGTGCGGACCATCTCTTGCATTTTATATATATATATATATATATATATATATATATATACACACACACACATTCTACATATATATTTATCTATTAACTACATAACTATTTGATTTTATTAATTATAATTTGAGAGACCTGCCTGACAACCCAGGCAGACAGTCCAGAAAATGTAATTGGCAAGCCCTATATTTAACCCTGTAACTTTCCTAAACACCATAAAACCTTTACATGAGGGGCTATTGTTATAGAGACTTCGCTGAACACAAATATGAGTGTTATAAAAAGGAAAACTTATCACTATGATGATATCACCAGTAAAAGTGCAGTTTCTGTTTAAAAAAATGCAAAAAACAAATAAAAATGCTAACTTTGGCCAGCGTTTGTGACTAAGTGGCTACTACAAAAGACTGGAAATACCCCATTTTGAAAACCTTGGGTTGTCTACATTTGAAAATGGTATGCCATGATGAGTTTAATTCACATTCCTGGGCTACCATATGGCCTCAAAAGGCAACATAGACCCAGCAAACTGGCAAAATGAATTGTGCAAGCTCTACATTGATTCTGTAACATTCCAAAAAACCATAAAACCTGTGCATGAGGGTATTGTTATACTCTGGAGACTTCGCTGAACACAAATATGAGTGTTTAAAACAGAAAACCTATCACGAGGATGAAATCACCAGTATAAGTGCAGTTTTTGTGTGAAAAAAAAAATGCAAAAAACTACTTTGCTGAACACAAATATGAGTGTTTAAAACAGAAAACCTATCACGAGGATCAAATCACCAGTAAAAGTGCAGTTTTTGTGTAAAAAAAAAAATGCAAAAAACTACTATGAACGTTAACTTTGGCAAGACTAGACATATGTATATGTATGTCATGGTGTGGTTAATTTTCATTTCTGAGCTGCCATACCATCTCAAAGACAGCATAGCCAATCTGGCAAATAGCAATTTACAAAAACAGAAATTGGCAAATCATGTTTGACCCTGTAACTTTCCAAATCACCATAAAACCTGCACTTAAGGGGTACTGTTGTACTCGTGGACCATTACTCTACACAAATAATAGTGTTTTAGAGTAGTAAAATGTGTTATACTGATAATATTATCGTGAAATGGTAGTTTATGTGTTAAAAATGCAAAATAATATATACATTTTGGCCAGGGTTTGTGACTAAGTGGCTACTAAAAAAGACTGGACATACCCATTTTGAATAACATAGGTTTGTATTTTTACATTTTGCAAAAACCCATAATACCTGTATATTGGGGGTACTGTTGTACTCAGGAGAAGTTGCTGAACACATATTGGGGTGTTCTTTGTCAGTAACACATAACAGGAACTGAGAGTCAATGCCTAAAGTACAATGTGAGAGAAAAATAACACAAAAAATGACTACCCAAAAGTTTGACAAAGACTGGTGGTTGAATTAGTGCATGGAAAGTGTTAAAATACCACCATTTGAAATACCCTAGGGTGTTAACTTTTTAATGTGAGAGAAAAATAAAACAAAAAATGACTACCCAAAAGTTTGACAAAGACTGGTGGTTGAATTAGTGCATGGAAAGTGTTAAAATACCACCATTTGAAATACCCTAGGGTGTTAACTTTTTAATGTGAGAGAAAAATAAAACAAAAAATGACTACCCAAAAGTTTGACAAAGACTGGTTGTTGAATTAGTGCATGGAAAGTGTTAAAATACCACCATTTGAAATACCCTAGGGTGTTTACTTTTCAAAAATATATGGTTTGATGGGGGTAAATTACATTGGCCTGCTTCAAAAATGTCCCAAATAGGACATGGGTGTATGATGACCAGCTGTGAAAATTCCAAGTTGGAAAACTGGAATGCGCACCAGTATACATGGATGGTATCACTGTACTCAGGAGATGTTGCTAAACACATAATGGGGTGTTCTTTGGCAATAACCCTCAAGGTTCTCAGTGCATGTATTCTTAAATTGCTATGTGTGTCAAAAAAAAATCACCATTTTATTTTTAAATTTGGCATTGATTGGTGGTAAAATGGTTGCATGAAAAGAGTCAAAATACCCCAAGTTTAATACCTGTCTTCTTTTAAAAATTATATACATCTCAATGGTTACTCGGGGATTCCTGACAGATAGCAGTGTTACAATGTAACTTTTGTTAATTTTGAAACAAAATGGTTTGGAAATAGCCAAGTGCTACTTGTACTTATTGCCCTAAAACATGCAAAAAAAAGCTAAGAACATGTTAACATTGGGTATTTCTAAACTCAGGACAAAATTTAGAAACTATTTAGCATCGGTGTTTTTTGGCGGTTGTAGATGCGTAACAGATTTTGGGGGTTAAAGTTAGAAAAAGTGTGTTTTATTACCTTTAAACATTTTTTTCATCATATTTTATAAAAAAAAATTTAGTAAATTTTATGATATGATAAAAATAATGGTATGTTTAGAAAGGCCATTAATGGCGAGAAAAACGGTATATAATATGTGTGGGTACAGTAAATGAGTAAGAGGAGAATACAGCTAAACACAAAAACCGCAGAAATGTAAAAAAAGCCCTGGTCTTTAACGGTAAGAAAATGGAAAAATGGTCTGGTCACTAAGGGGTTAAAGTAGCTATAATAAACAGTATCCATTGCTCAGGATATCTGCTAAAATGCAATATGACTTCTGAAACAAGATGCCTATCTGTGCTTTTTTGCAGGTCGAGTTGGGAACTCTGAACTAGTTGTGAAAATGCCCAAGAAGGACCCTTCAAAATCAAACTCATGATATGCAGGTGATGCACAACATATATTTGCACTTAAGGGTATTTTATCGTGTTTGGCTTCACCACAATCTTTTTGGTACCCAACTATATCAGAAAATAGTAAGACTTAAAATCATAGATAAAACAATTATTTTGCACACCTTTAACTGGTATGCTTCATATATCTAAAACAAAATCTACCAATATTAATTAGAACCTTCAAGGAAGAGGGGATTATTTTAACTACAATTCACAAATGGAAATGCTTTGGAATAGCTCTGTAAGCATATATCTAAAGTCTAATTAGTTTCTGCTTTTGACTGAACTCCTCCAGAGAACAGATTGTCAATACACAAAATAAACGGCACTAAATCCATCTTTTTAATTGACTTTATAAGCAAAGAACTTAAAATGCCCTTTAGATCTGTTATTGTTAATAAATTTAATATTAACTCTGTCTATATATTACACAATACACTACACACATTATTAGTAGACTTTTATATTCATTATGTTATAAATTGATAAAATCCGCATGCCAGAATGTTGGAATAAACAATTCACAGAATTTCGTTTTGATCCGGAGTGCAGTTACAGACATTATAAAAATGGGGGATGGAATAGAGAAGAAAATGCTTTTTTGGTGGGGAAAAATAAACACTTTTGTTTGCCAAGATGCACAAGAGGTCTGCCCAATAAAATGGGCTGTATAGTGAGGGAAAAAAGTATTTGATCCCCTGCTGATTTTGAACGTTTGCCCACTAACAAAAAAATGATCAGTCTATAATTTTAATGGTAGGTGTATTTTAACATTGAGAGACAGAAAAACGCATTTCAAAAAAGTTATAAATTGATTTGCATGGCAATGAGTGAAATAAGTATTTGATCCCCTATCAATCAGCAAGATTTCTGGCTCCCAGTTGTCTTTTATACAGGTAACGAGCTGAGATTAGGAGCACTCTCTTAACCCCTTAAGGACCAAACATCTGGAATAAAAGGGAATCATGACATGTCACACATGTCAGTGGCGTACATACCAGGGTCGCAGGGGGCCCGGCCGCCCCTGCGACCCGGTATGTACCCACAGGGCCAGCCTCTTCCCCTGGGGGGCCCAGGAGCCGGCCACCTCAGGGCCCCCCCCCCCGAGGCTGGCCCTGCTGTCACCGGGCAGTGAGTGCTCCCTCGCGCGCCAGCCTGCCTGACCGGCGTGCCCGCCTGCCTGACCGGCCAGCCCGCCCACAGTGACCTGCCGCCCAGGGAATCCCCCCAGCACTCCAAAAGGTAAGGAGGCTGGGGGGATTAAATTTTAAACAAAAAACTAGTGTTAGTGTTTGAGTGTGTGTGTGAGTGTTAGAGTGAGTGTTAGTGTGAGTGTTAGAGTGAGTGTGTGTGAGTGTTAGAGTGTGTGTGAGTGTTAGTGTGTGTCTGCTAGTGAGTGTTAGTGTGTGTGAGTGTTAGAGTGAGTGTTAGTGTGTGTGTCTGCTAGTGAGTGTTAGAGTGAGTGTGAGTGTGTGTGTCTGCTAGTGAGTGTCAGTGAGTGTGTTACTGTGTGTGTCTTACTGAGTGTGTGTGTTAGTGAGTCTGTTTGATGTCTGTTATAGAGTGTATGTTTTGTAAGTGAGTGTGTATGTATGTCTGTCGCTGACTGTGTCTCTGTCAGTAAATGTGTGTCTGTTAGCTAGTGTGTATGCGTCTGTAAGTGTGTGTGTGTCTTCAGCACTTACCTTTCTCCAGCGCCGGACTCCCTTGGCGCTGGGGATCCCTCAGCCTCTCAGCTCTGAATGCGACCGCGCACGCATTCAAACCGCCCATAGGAAAGCATTACTCAATGCTTTCCTATGGACGTTCAGTGTGCTCCTCTAGCGGCTGTCCGTGAGACAGCCACTAGAGGCTGGATTAACCCTCAGTGAAACATAGCAGTTTCTCTGAAACTGCTATATTTTCAGCTGCAGGGTTAAAACTAGAGGGACCTGACACCCAGACAACTTCATTGAGCTGATGTGATCTGGGTGTCTGTAGTGGTCCTTTAAAAGACCACTATAGTGCCACGAAAACATACTCGTGTTCCTGGCACTATAGTGCCCTGAGGGTGCCCCCACCCTCAGGGGCCCCCTCCCACCCAGCTCTGGAAAGGGGAAAAGGGGTAAAACTTACCTTTTTCCAGCGCTGGGCGGAGAGCTCTCCTCCTCCGATCCTCCTCTTCTCCTCCCCGTCGGCTGAATGCGCACGCGCGGCAAGAGCTGCGCGCGCATTCAGCCGGTCACATAGGAAAGCATTCATAATGCTTTCTTATGGACGCTGGCGTGCTCTCACTGTGAAAATCACAGTGAGAAGCACGCAAGCGCCTCTAGTGGCTGTCAATGAGACAGCCACTAGAGGATTAGGGGGAAAGCTTAACCCATTCATAAACATAGCAGTTTCTCTGAAACTGCTATGTTTATGAAAAAATGGGTTAACCCTAGCTGGACCTGGCACCCAGACCACTTCATTAAGCTGAAGTGGTCTGGGTGCCTAGAGTGGTCCTTTAAGTGTGTGTGCATCTGCATGCACTGGCGTACATACCGCGGTCGCAGGGGTCGCAGCCCTGTAACCCCTGTGACCAGGTGCCCACTGCCATGTGTTGCGGCCCGGCCCGCGCGCGGGGGGGCGGGGGGGGCCCACGGATCAATTTTCGCACCGGGGCCCCATGGGTCATGTGTACGCCACTGACACATGTCATGTGTCCTTAAGTGGTTAAGGGGTTAAAGAGTGCTCCTAATCTCAGTCCGTTACCTGTATAAAAGACACCTATCCACAGAAGCAATGTATGTTCAAAATCAGCAGGGGATCAAATACTTTTTTTCCCTCAGTGTATGTCCTGTTTAAACAAAAAAGAGGAAAAACAAGATGGATGATAGTTAGGGGACTGCCTGAAATCATCCTTTTTATTGACAAATCAATTGACAACTGATTAATAAAGGAGAAAAAGGTAGAGCAACCTATACTTCCCAGCAAATGTTTAACATTTACTTTGATGTCAGCTACTAAGTAAGCCTGTGTTATTGATTTTATAGTGTGAAGCTAGGTTCAGTCTATGTCAGTGGTACATAAAACAACTGAGTGGGAGATAGGAGATTGTAATTATGTCATTAATGCTAGTGTGTGGCATGTGTTGAGTTACCAATTTATGTTTTGGAGAGTATGTTGTTAAGTAAGAAAGAAAAATACATTCCTTGTGCCTAGCTACTGCCACATTGATACTCACGCACACTTTGAGTGGCAGTTAGCCTGCTTTGTTCATCATATTGTGAGACTGTGTTGTGGTTAATGCTGTATCTTATGCTAGCCCCTGGCACTAAACACCAATTTGGAATAAAAGTTTTTTTTTAATTCTTTATTTAAACGTAGACTGTAGGTATTAATATGAAACATGACAGTGGAGAGTACATGACATTTTATCAAAAACAGAAAACATTTAGCTCATCTGTATAGCCATAGACTGTTGTCATTGACAAAAAAGGTAGACAATAAAAGTAAAAATAAATCAGTCTGTAAAGTGAAATTGTTAATCTACTTTTGGTCGCCTAACTAACGCTGGACGTCCTCACGATATACATGGGGACATCCAGAGTCACCTAAAACCACATAGGAAAGCATAAAATAATGCTTTCCTATGGGGAAATTCTAATGTGAGCGTGGCTATTGCTGTGCATTAAGTCTCCCGTGCTGGTTGATGTAAGAAGGGGAGGAGAGAAGGCAGACCAGAGCCAGCACTGAGGGACATCGGTGCTGGAGCAAGGTAAGTGGGAAACCCCTTCTGCTACTGGAAGGAGGGGAGCTTGACAAAATGGGAAGCTATAGTGCCAGGGAATTTGTTTTTTTTGCTGGTACAATAGTTTCCCCGTAAAGGTTTCTCTAATCAGGAGAATGAGAGAAGAGATTAGGAAGAGAAAAGAACAGTATAGGAGAGAAATTAGTAAAGGAAAGGAAGGAAAGAATAAAGAGAAAGAAAAGTTGGAGACTTAGAACATAGGAAATTCAGGACATCACCAATAGGGCAAGACAGAGAGATGGAAAAGAGCTGTAGCTCTCGCCGACCTGAAGGGCAAAGTCGATGTTGGGGGGAGGCGGGGTGGAGGAAGGGCAGGCAAGGTGGTGGTGGGGGAGGCACATAGGCACATTTACACATTTATCTCCACAAACACCTTTTTAAAAAAATAAAATTATGTAACTTTACACAATACACAAATATACAATCAATCTTATCTGGAATGTATTGTAACAAAAAAAAAGCATCAACATCAATGTCACATACTAATCCCAAGATGCAGCTGAGGGAAGGTAGGTGTCCTGTTCCCAAATCCACCATCAGCAGTGCCATGGCCTCTGCAAGTCTAAAGACCTCTTCCTCAGAAATGTAGATCACTGACACAACTACTACTGCTTCCAATACTGCTGCTATCACCATTATTATTAGTATTTAACCTCAGGATAGTGGGATTAGCAGAATGTCTGTTATATCTAAATCAACACCAGAAGCTAACTGTTTTTTTTTTTCTCAGCTTGTTCCTGCTGCAACAACTTGCCTAACACAGTGTGGAGAGAATAGGTAGCAGCCCGGTATATTCTCTGGTAGCTGGTGTGCAGTTGTCTTCTCCAAGTCCACTTGTATCTGCTGTATAATCTACTCATCCAACAAAGACAGTTGTAACATCAGTTGTTCTTGCTACCCGTGGCACCAGTAGCTCACTTACTGTCATTGTTGCCATCAACAACAATACCAACAATACCACCACCACATTTCCATTAGTATTAACCTACAAAGGTACTACTGTTGGGACAGCTTCCATTGCCACTGATGCAAATACACCCACATCTTTAGCAAATGCAAGTCAAACAGTTTTAGGACCCAAAAAAGCCAACTTGCAAAGTACAAATTGTGCAGCAAGGAAGTGAATAGGGAGTGAGTGAGGGCTTCTCACTAGTTCTGATGTGAAGTAACATCTGCAAAGAAACCACAAGTCTGTACTACTAAGGAAAGAAACAGAGCAAAAAAAGTACTAAGGCAGACAGCGGGTCAGTGCAGTATCTGACTCAATGCAGTTTTCACCACCTATCAGTGCCACCCCATAAAACAGCACAGAGGTTCTTCTTGCTTAACCGGTACTGCCAGTGCAACTCACTTTGATTTAATGATATAGAATTGGTTTACTAGTTTGTGATTTTCTATTTCATGTAAAAGACGGATTCTTTAATGTGCAATGTGCTTCTCTGCTGTTGCTAATGATTTGAATTGTGAAAGCTTATTCCCTCAGTAATATACACAGTGAATGCCTACAGTTTACTTTAAAAGTGAACTCTGTCTACAGCACACTGGGTAGTGTTGCAGGCAGGGTTTGCAAGGACTTTTTTTTTCTCAATCAGTTTGCAAGGACTTTTTTTTTTCTCTTTACCTGTGTGCTGTACAAGACTCAAAGCACTTTGGGCATGTAGTAAAACACAATATAGTCAAACACAATAATGTTACATTACTAGTAAATTTACCAAGCAGCAAACCAACAGAAACATAAGGCAGGGTGAAACTGCTACTATAACAGGCATTTAAAAAAAAAGTAAGCAGCAGCAGCAGCAGCAGCAGAGAGCAGTAGTACCTCCTTCACTATTACCACCCTTAGGCAGAGCTGGGTTGATGCTGATGATAGTGTTAGTATTTAAAGGACCACTATAGTGCCAGGAAAACATACTCGTTTTCCTGGCACTATAGTGCCCTGAGGGTGCCCCCACCCTCAGGGAACCCCCTCCTGCCCGGCTCTGGAAGGGGGAAAGGGGTAAAAACTTACCTTTTTCCAGCGCTGGGCGGGGAGCTCTCCTCCTCCTCTCCGCCTCCAATCCGCCCCGTCGGCTGAATGCGCACGCGCAGCAAGAGCTGCGCGCACATACAGCTGGTCGCATAGGAAAGCATTCATAATGCTTTCCTATGGACGCTGGCGTGCTCTCACTGTGAAAATCACAGTGAGAAGCACGCAAGCGCCTCTAGTGACTGTCAATGAGACAGCCGCAAGAGGCTTTGGGGGAAGGCTTAACCCATTGATAAACATAGCAGTTTCTCTGAAACTGCTATGTTTATAAAACAATGGGTTAATCCTAGAGGGACCTGGCACCCAGACCACTTCATTAAGCTGAAGTGGTCTATGTGCCTAGAGTGGTCCTTTAACAGATGCAATTTGGACAGCGACAGTTGAACTCCTCACAATACTCAGAAATTCTCCACTAGCCCACACAATTATATTTTGTTGGATTTCATATCAGGGCAATGTCAAAACAACAACAAATTCAGCCTGATCACACAGAGTGCTCCTACCGTCAGTATGCCTTTTTTTAATTTATTGCGTGGTATACAGATATTACATAGCCAATTATGGAATGGTAACATTATACAGATAATTATCTAGCATAATATACTTGTTGGAATGATATATAATAAAGACAATACCACATTTTAAGACTTGACATTGCAATTAGACAATATTGTAGTAATTATTTGCATGTCAGCACAGTAAAAAGCACCTCTTTCTGCTTTTTTGTGGCTGCTTGAATTCTTTCCCAAAATTATTTTTCAACAAAATTCTGACAAGTGAATAAATTCTGCAGTTCCAAGTTTTATTTTTTTCCAAGTTTTAGCATAAAGTGGTTAACTCAAAACAAAATCTCCACTTTGCACAAGTCTACTTTTTATTAATATACATTTTATGATAACCTCAACTCAAAATGCATTAGTAGTATAAAACACATCAGCATTAATGATTATAATGAGAACTCAATTTCCTCAGATCTGGGTCACATAAAGCTCTACGACCCAGATTTTAGGAAAGTTTTATTTGTTATAATTAATATAAATATGTTTTTTCTTACAAAAAGAAAAATGGTCTTTAATTGAAAGTGAGAATGAGGAGAGAAATAAGCCCTTTCAACAATGTGTTTTTAACTTGTCATTTACCATTAGTGAGAAAGAGTGCACAGAGGTAAAATGTGTACTACAGGAAAATAATGCCACTGATGGCATTATTAATGACACACGTTACATTGCCACTGATGTCCCCTTTCACCATTCAGCCCATCTACTCTGCCCAAATTTTCTAAATACTTTCCACACACGCTTAAACTCCCTCATTGTCCTGGGGATTTCTTTTGCCCAACAACCTGAGGATATTACTATTAAAAATTTATTGGTACTCATTTTAACTACTTTGTATGGATGAAGAACTGAGTCAACCCTACAGGAATTAAACATGTGACCTTCTCAGGTTGTACTGATTCTACAAATGATGCATTAGCCCACTGAGCTATCTACATAAATGCGCCTATTAAATCCGTGCTCTTGTGCCTGCACCTACCCATACAATGATCAGATTGGACATTCACTATTCATAGAGCTACGTTTAGTGCCATGTACAGTTAAACAGACATTGCAGTTATCTAGAGGTGATCTTTAGCAATAACTACCACTTTGACCTAGCCAGCCTAAATATAGTTGAAGAAACCATTTGTCATTGTGTTGCACCTTTTGCTCACTTGTTCTTAATCCTCCTCTGATTCCTTGTTATGTTCTCAAGCCATGAGAATAAAACATAATTAAATTGCTTTCAAATAACTGATAACACTGTGAGACGTCTTATTTGTTACCCAACAGAAATGTTGCTCTTTGCATCAATATTACCCCTGTCAATTTCCTCCTTTATTTTGCTTGGAAACACTTTTAATTTATCTGTTGCTTAGTAACAGTATCCACACTTTACCAATTTTTCCACATTTTAGCCTTCATCATCTATTTCAACAAGAATAGTACAAACATAAATTTCGTTGAATGTGCATTATTAGTATGCTCTAATTATGATAAGAAATCATTGCTTAATTTTTTATTGAATACACAGCTAACTAAATAATGAATTTATCTATGTTTTTGATAACCTCAGTTGAAATCGAATAATAGTAATTTTATACCAAGGACCTGCATACATTTTCTTTATGAGATGTATCTCTAATTAATACAGATTATATTATCTACTAAAGCAGATGCTGACATACTAACAAGAAATACTGGTCATTGGTCTTATAGAGACACAGACTGTTATGGATCGAAATTAATGTAGGTAAAATGTCTATTTACTTTGTATATCTGTATTCAGTATTTTCTCAAAATGGATGCTAGAGCACCCCCTCCCATCGACTGAACACCTCATGTAACAAGATGGTGTCTCCATCCGCAGTAAAATCCAGAGATGATGGTGACATCACACTTTGGAGGCAGTGCATTAGATAAGACACTTAACACCTGACCAATTAAAGATGTATTCGCTCTGTTATCTTGCATTTTGCTTATGATGTATTTTCTGCTTTACAAGGGGCCTGCTGCCCCCCTGCTTAAACATTCCAAAGTTTTTCATTAACCTGAAACCTGTGTCTCAGTGTGATTTACTTCAGCGTGCACGCATTCTATTTTAAGCAATCAGGACAGGGGGCAGATATTCATGCAAACACTTGGTTTGATCTAAAACAAGACCACATATACTGTTGATAACTAAATAGTTTCATGGGGCCTAAGCTGGCCTATTTAGGAGAGGGGGCTACTGTGCAAGAAAGCCAGCAGGTCCAGCCAAACTCAAAACCAGCAGGGAGCTTTGGAAACCACACTACTTCAAATAAAAGCATATGTGCAACTTGTATAGCTCACAAGCAGTGCCTGTTGGAAGTTTCTCAAACCTGCTCACAATGTTAGGTCAAGCACTTTTGATTCAGATATGGTGCGTGAGTGGGCACATGATATAAGGAAGTGGGCACAAAGGTGCTTTTGCTTCCTCTGCAATACTAAAGTGGCCCTCTCTTCAGAGAGACAACGAGCAGCACTGTTCCGTATCGACGATAAACTAGCCACTTCTGGCCACTAGGCCCCCGTACACACCAGACTCAGCCTTTCTACCCGGAGGTGGGGAACTGCCAACGCTTCCATTATTCCAGAGTCTCGGACCGTGGTCACGGAGGAAGAGGTCGTTCCCGTGCAAAATTCACCTCTGGTAAGTCACCACTTTACTTTTCCTTTGCATATTGTCCAGATCGCAGGCCATGTTTCTAATTTTTTTTCCAGAACTGGGCAGAACTTTCATCAGACAATTGAATTCTGCAAACCATGCAGGGCTACCAGATAGATTTTGAGGACGGTTCAGCTGTAACCCCCCTTGTCCACTCCGATTCTCCACCACAGACGCTCAACTGAAAGACTGGCAACTACAAAACCTGCATTCGAAGGGTGCTATCTAACCATCCGCAGGTCCGGGTGGATTACTCAGCAACATCTTTCTGGTCAAGAGGAAGTCTGGAAATTTTGTCTGGTTATCAACCTACGAGAACTAAACAATCACGTAGTATACCGTCACTTCAAAATGGAGGGTAAACACCTTCTTCGGGATCTTCTCTGGGATGGCTAATGGTTCACCCGTCTGGATCTGAAAGATGCATACCTTATGATCCCCATACATGAACTGAGTCAACCCTTCCAACATTTTCTCTGGGACGGCTAATGGTTCACCCGTCTGGATCTGAAAGACGCATACCTTACGATCCCCATACATGAACTGAGTCGACCTTTCCTACGTTTCCTCTGGCAAGGGAACCCATGGCAGTTCACATGCCTGCCTTTCAGACTCAGTTCGGCCCCCAGGTGCTTCATGAAGATGCTAAAACCTTTAGTAGCACACCTTCGGGCTCGGGGGATATGTTGCACCATATATTTAGATGATCTACTCGAACTAACAAAAGTTAAATCTGATTGTAGCATCCTACTCCGGCTGGACAATGTCTCATTGGTACGATACATCAACCGCTTCGGAGGAACCCGCTCAGGGGCACTGGTGGATCTTCGACTACTGTCTACCCCGCAACATTACTCTGGTAGCCTAACATCTGCCGGGAGAAACCAACCTCACAGCAAACTGGTTCTCTTGCCACTGGTGGGACAGAAGCAATTGGCAATTGGATTCACAGATCCTTGCCACCTTAAATTACTGGAGAGACCCCTTTTTCCTAGGCCTGTTCGCATCTCGCAACAACTGACAGACACCAAAGTACTTCAGCTGGCTTCCAGATCCACAGAGCGTTGTGTTGGATGCCTTCCTTCAGACTTGGCCTAGACATGGAGCTTATGCCTTCCCACCATTCGCGATGATAGCGACGGTTCTCACACCGCTATGGCAGAGTCAGCCATGGCTCCCAGACCTACTGTAATTGTCTTATGAGCACCCCCTCCTCTTACCGAATGACCCAACAATCCTCAGGAACCCAACAGGGGATTCACATCCTATGCTCCTGGACAGCCACCTCCTCTTGATGGCTTGGACACTTTCCGGGGTGCCTGGCGTATCAGAGACTTATCGCAAGATGCTAAGGACCTCTTGTGAGATTCTTGGGTGCCGGGGGCAAGAAAATGTTACCTCTCAGCCTGGCTATCCTGGTTCAATTGGTGTCTGGGACAGAACCTCAATCCCTTTACTACCCCTGTCTCCTCGATACTGAATTTTCGCTCATCTCTATTTAGCTCTTGGAAATCTTATCGTTCCATTAATGTGGTTCGATCGGCAATCTCAGCTGCTCATGTACCATCGCAATGGATTCCGGTGGGGCAAAATCCTCTCATCTTCCACCTTCTTCGTGGCATTTGACTGCATCTTCCTCCAGGTCTTAAATACAAATGGCTTTGGGATGTCGGTGTTGTTAAATTTTTGTGCAATTGGCTGTCTAATGACCAGCTCTCTCTGCGTCAACTTACGGCCAAGTTTACTTTTTTCCTCTGTTTGGTTTCTTTTCAATGGGTATCGGATGTTCAGACTTTTGATGCAGACACTTTAACCTTGTCCCCTGAAGGGGTTACCTTTCACATCTCCCATTGCGCCAAATCAGACTCAAGTTCAGTTTTCTATCCTTTCTTTCCTTCAGATCCTCAACTCTGCATTGTGTCGACCTTACGCTGTTATATGGTAGGTACCGTGATGCTGCGGTCTCCCTCTTCACGTCAACTTCTGATATCATACGTTCGACTTAACGGTATGATTTCCATACTACTTCGTTGGCTCCTATCATCAACAGGGATAGACCCGTGTTTTGGGGCGCACTTGATCCGACAAGCTGCTGCCTCCTCCGCTCTTTCAGCGGACGCCTTGCTCCCTGGTATCCTATGCGCGGCGGATAAGACATGCAAATCAACGTTTCAGACCTTCTACTTCCGTCCCTCGTCGAATCCTGTCTTTTCCCTTCTATCTCAGCATTGAAACTGCAAAATATGATGCCTTCTGTCATGTTATAAAATTTAAGATTATGCTAGTTTTAGTGTACTAATAATCTTAATTTTAATTAGGACAGGAGACGAATATTTTCCCACCCTTCTTATCATTTATTAAATTTCTTTCCCACCCTTTGTTTAAATTGTTAAATTCTTACATTCACCCTTAGGTCAGTTTCTTTTCTGATTTTATTCACATTACATTATATTATTTTGTTCGTAGGTTTGTTTATCCGTTATGGGCTTCATTACTTGGGTGTTTTTTGTATCTGTTTATTTAGTTAGTTTTCAGGAAAGTTGTTTATGTTATAATTTGTAATGCTACGTATGTCTAGTACAGCACAGTCAGGTTACTTGCTGCACACAGTCTATTTCATTCCATTAACACTTGTTACACTCTCTTTCAGCTTGAATCAAATTTGCTATGGACATTCGTCTGTTCCTGATTGTGGACCTTTGGATTACTGGTTCCTTAGTTGGTCTTCTCCTACTTTGTTACTTCTTTCGTTTAGATGAACATATGGACTTGTGATGTTGCTGTTTACAGAGGAAGTGATACTGTTGGTCACGCGTTTATAGCCACTGCTTGTTTTTGATTGGTTCTGTTTTTTTCTTTGCTGCTATGGAGTGAGTAAAGAAAGATTATGCAAAATATTCGCCTCCTGTCCTTATTAAAATTAAGATTATTAGTACACTAAAGCTAGCATAATCTTTAATTATTTTTTACAGCTGTCATATCAAGCTTGCGCAACAGGTGAAGCACAAGTATCACTAACTGCTTTATAAAAATACTAAATATATATTGCAGTACTAAACACTAATATATGTAACAGAGCAATCATGATTTTCTATGCAATCACATGATAATGGATATAAAGGAACACTGTAGTGTTAGGAATGCAAACATACTCCTAAGATTGTAATGCTGGACTACGTATTTAGGTTCCCTGCCCCCTTAGCAAGGAGTTAAAATATAGCTTTATTTACCTTTATTTACCTTTTCTATATTGCTGTGCAGGTCTTGCCATGGCTTGTCCCACCTCCATATCATAGAAAGGCATTGGGAGGCTATTGTGCATGTGCAGCAAAATGCAGCGATATGCTGTGCTGCACCAATAAGCATCTCCTCATAGAACTGCATTGAATCAATGTATATCTATGGGAAGCGTTCAGCGTCTCCATACAGAGCGTGGAAGCACTAAACTCAAGTGCTGCACAGAGTGTAGATATGAACTAGGAAGCACCTCTAGTCTGTCTGAGTGACTGCCACTAAAGGTGTTACTAGGCAGAAATATAAACACCCATACAGACAACAGAAGGATCAGCACTAGATAACAAAGGACAAAAGGGCAGCAATCAAAAAAAAGGATCCCTCTCAAACCCTTTAATGAATTGAGAAAAGGGACTATTTTTAGTGTTTCTATATGTATTAACCCCTTTAGACCGGAGGGCGTACTATTACGCCCTCTAATAGGCGTCTCTAAACGCCGCCGGGCGTAATAGTACGCCCTCCGGTCTTTCGGTACTTACCCGGTCGCCGGCGGTCCCACGCCGGCGATCGCGGTGGGGGGGACTCCCAGGGAGCCCCCCGCGGCACGTCCGCCCTCCAGGAAGCCCCCCGGCCGTGTGAGAGTGGGGTCCTAGCGAGGACGCCACAATCACATGGCCGGGGATAGCTGGCTTCTGCATTGCCAGCAGGGGGGCTGCCTGTAATTACAGGTGGTCCCCCTGCTGGCTGAAAATAAAAGTAAAATAAGTTAATCAGTTTAAAAAAAAAATTATATATACTTAGATCATATATATATATGATCTAAGTATATATATACACATATACTAAGTATGTATATACACATATACATACACACATGTACACCGTCTAGGTGTATTTTACTATTAATATATATATAATTATATATATATATTAATATCAAATTACACGTAGACTGATACTGATTAAATATGTATATAATTATTGTTATATATATATTTATATATATTATAAAAAAAAATTAAAATGTAAATACGTAAAAAAATAAAATTAAAAAAATAATTAAAAATAAATAATTAAAAAATATATAGATGTGTGTTATTTTGTTCTAACTGTATTGTGAAATTAATATATATATATATATATCAAAATACACGTAGAACGAAATAATATATATATCTATATACATAAATATATACGTATATATCACTATATATATATACCTATATATAAATTAAAATATTTTTTTAAAATTATATAGATATATACATATATATACACATACGTATATATATACATATATTAATTCTACATATATATGTATGTAATATTTTTACATAATTAGGTATCTTAGTTAATTACAATTAGCAGGACCTGCCTGACAACCCATGCCGAAAGTAAAGGGAATTTAATTTGCTAGCACTATATTTAATGCTATAACTTTCCGGGACACCATAAAACCTGTACATGGGGGGTACTGTTCTACTCGGGAGACTTCGCTGAACACAAATATTAGTGTTTCAAAACAGTAAAATGTATTACAACGATGATATCGCCAGTAAAAGTGAAGTTTTTTGCATTTTTCACGCACAAACAGCATTACACGGACAATATTATTGCTGTGATACTTTTTACTGTTTTGAAACACAAATATTTGTGTTCAGCGAAGTCTCCCGAGTACAACAGTACCCCTCATGTACAGGTTTTATGGTGTTTTCAAAAGTTACAGCGTCAAATATAAGGCTTGCATTTCATTTTTTTCACATTAAAATTCGCCAGATTGGTTACATTGCCTTTGAGACCCTATGGTAGCCCAAGAATGAAAATTATCCCTATGATGGCATACCATTTGCAATAGTAGACAACCCAAGGTATTGCAAACAGGGTATGTCCAGTCTTTTTTAGTAGCCACTTAGTCACAAACACTGGCCAAAATTGGCGTTTTTTGCATTTTTCACACACAAACAAATACTAACGCTAACTTTGGCCAGTGTTTGTGACCAAATGGCTACTAAAAAGACTGGACATACCCCATTTGCAATACCTTGGGTTGTCTACTATTGCAAATGGTATGCCATTATGGGTGTAAATTTCATTCCCGGGCTACTATACAGTCTCAAAGGCAACGTAACCAATCTGGCGAATTTCAATTTCAAATGTAACGTGCTATATTTGACCCTGTAACTTCCCAAAACGCCATAAAACCTGTACATAGGGGGTACTGTCTTACACGTGAGACTTTACTGAATACAAATATGTGTATTATATTTCAGTAAAAGCAAACAGTATTATGACACTGACCGTTAAAATGTCATGTAGAACTACAAAAATCAAAACAAATCGTATTTTCTCCCATTGTTTTCATATTAAATTATGTTTCATAGCTAAATATTTGATATTAAATGATATATAATAAGGGTGGGTGCATTTACTATGAAAGAGGTGTATTACGGTTGGACAGACATGTAGCGCAAATGCCAGGTTTTGTTTACATTTTGTTTTGTTAACAACGTGTACATTTGGCTCCGTCCTTAACCCCTTAAGGACACAGCTTCAGAAGCTTGACTTACGCTTAATGACACAAGCAATTTTTGCATTTTCTTGCTGTTTGCGTTCAACTGCAATTTGCATCTCTCTCATTTATTGCACCGACACATATTATATACTGTTTTTTAAAGGACAGAAAGGGCTTTAATTTGATATAACATATATATATATATAAATGCTTACTTATTATAAAAAAAATACAGAAAAATGCAAAAAAAATGAAAAATATTGTTTTTTTTTACAGTTTTTGCAATAATAATGTGTGCATAATTAGTGCAGGTTAAGGAAAGTAATTAAAAATAAATTTATTTATTTGTTCTGATTTACAGAATATATAATGTGTCTGGGATTTTAAGTTTTTTTTGGTAGTTACAGGTCACAAAGCACAAGGAGTAAAATAAAATTTTAATGTGGAGCGATTTTAGAATTTGGTATGTTTGTCTTGTAAGCTTAATAGCCATAAAAGAAAACAAAATTGCCACACAAAAGTATATATTTATATAAAGTAGACATCACGGGCTATTTACCTAAGGTTGTTTTGACACTTTCTACGTAGCCATATTACCGCCAACCTCTGCTAAATATTGGAGTAAAATTGTGTTCTTTTTGGTTTTTGGCACACAAACTTATAACAGAGAAATTCTCGTGTATATTTTGTAAAGTTGGTGTGTGCTATTCCTGTACAAAGTTTTATTTTGTGTTCAGTTACATCTGCTGAGTAAAATGACACCCCCATTGTATGTCTTTTGCACTATTTCGTGAAGTTACAGTGCCATACAGGATACCTGTCCTTTTCAGTATTCACAGTAGAATTTTGAGAGATGAATTTAATGAGCCTTAGCTTCCATTTGGGGTATTATAACAGTTTGACTGTTCAAAAAACCCCCACAAAGGCCTACCATTTGTAAAAGTAGACACTCCAGGGTATCTTATAAGGTGCATATTGTGCCTTAACATGCCCCCATTTTTTCACCAATATATGCCAAAGTATGTGGTAAAAAATAATTTTGTGCATTTTTTACATACGGATTGCATTTTTGCTGGGCGTTTTGTATATTTCATATGTGCCACTAAGTTCAAACCCCCAAATTATGCTCAGCTAAGTCTTCTGAGTAAAATGACACCCCATATGAATGTCTTTGGCACTATTTCGTGAAGCTACAGTGCCATATAGGATACCTGTCCTTTTCAGTATTCACAGTAGAATTTTGAGAGATGAATTTAATGAGCCTTAGCTTCCATTTGGGGTATTATAACAGTTTGACTGTTCAAAAACCCCCACAAAGGCCTACCATTTGTAAAAGTAGACACTCCAGGGTATCTTATAAGGTGCATATTGTGCCTTAACATGCCCCCATTTTTTCACCAATATATGCCAAAGTATGTGGTAAAAAAAAATTTTGTGCATTTTTTACATACGGATTGCATTTTTGCTGGGCGTTTTGTATATTTCATATGTGCCACTAAGTTCAAACCTCCCAAATTATGCTCAGCTAAGTCTTTTGAGTAAAAATACACCCCCAATGAATGTCTTTGTCACTATTTTGTGAAGCTACAGTGCCATATAGGAGACCAAGCCATATCCGTTTTTACCAAACTTTGAATTTTGATGCTGGGCCTATATGCAATTTCCAAGCATCTTCGCAGGTTTTAAATTCAATCTACCCCACAAAGGCCTACCATTTCTTAAAGTAGACACCCCAGGGTGTTTCAAAAGGTATAGTTTGAACCTTAGCGTGGGATCATTTTTCCGCTAGCTTGTACCAGATGTAGTGGTAATAAGCATTTTTTCTGCCTTTTTGACATACAAAGTGAGTTTGCACAGTATATTTTGCAAACCTTATGTGTGCTACGACTGTATAATACTTCATATGTTGCTCAGCTATGTCGGCTGAGTACAGCAATACCCCCGTATGTACCTTTGCCAGGTATGTGTGGACATCGGAGGGGCACATTTGGGACACAGCCATTCCAGTTTTTTTCAAACTTTGAATTTTTATGCTGTGCCTATGTCCCATTTTAGAGTATTTTACCAGGCTATATAATCCAAATTCCCCATAAAGCCATACCATTTCTTAAAGAAGACATCCCAGGGTATTTAAAAAGGCATATTTTGAACCTTAGTGTGGGATCATTTTTCCGCTAGCTTGTACCAAGTGTAGTGGTAATAAGCATTTTTTCTGCCTTTTTGACATACAAAGTGAGTTTGCGCAGCATATTTTGCAAACCTTATGTGTACTATGACTGTATAATACTTCATATGTTGCTCAGCTATGTCGGCTGAGTACAGCAATACCCCCGTATGTACCTTTGCCAGGTATATGTGGATGTTGAAGGGGCGCATTTGAGACGCAGCCATTCAGTTTTTTTCTAACTTTGAAGTTTTACGCTGTGTCCATGTTCCAATTTGGAATAGTTTAGATGGTTGGTTATTGAAACTTCCCCACAAACACATACTATTTATTAAAGAATACACCCTGGGGTAATTCAAAAGGCATATTTTGAACCTTGGCGTGGGATAATTTTTTCTCTAGTTTGTTCCAGGTGTAGTGGTAATGAGCGTTTTTAAAATGTATTTTTTTACTTTTTATAACTTTTTTACTTTTAAAAACTAGTTTTTAAACTTTTGTTTTGCTTATAAATTTTTTTTAAACTTTCCTAAACTTTCTTAAAACTTTTTTACAGATTTAACATTTTTCTAAGCTTTTTTTTTTACCGTTAACCCCTAACTAGCAGTACGCAGCACTAACAGTAAATTCCCCATTTTCCCATAACTCCCACCCACCCCAGCTAGCAAAATATATAGTTATAAAATATTTAAATTAATTAAATAAATTGAACCCCTGAGGGTTAAAAAAAAATAAATAAAAGTTAATCCTCAGGGGTTAAAAAAAATTAGATCACAGTATAATACTGTGATCTCTATTTGATCGCTGTAGGCAGTGATCGACTGGCAGGGAAGGGGTTAATTTTTATTTGGACTAGGTAAAGTGTGTTTTTTTGTTTTTATTACTTAAATGTTATTAAAACATTTTTTTAAGCTTAATTTTTAACTTTTTAAAGTTTCTTTTAAAACTTTTTTTTAACGTTAACCCCTAGTTAGCCTAACGCCAAATCCCCCAATTCCCCACTAACTTCCACCTACCCCAGCTATCTAAATATATAATTTAAAAATAATTTAATTAATTAATTTAATTAATTTAACCCCTGAGGGTTAAAAAAAAAAAGAATTAACCCTCAGGGGTTAAAAAAAAAATCAGATCATAGTAAAATGTAATCCCTGCCAATTGATCACTGTAGTCAGTGATCAATTGGCAGGGAAGGGGTTAATTTTTTATTAAAATGGGTAAGGGGGGACTTTAAATAAACTTTATTTTTTTTAACAGCAGGGGGCAGGATCATCACTGATCCGGCTCCCTGCACTTCACACAGAACCCGGAAGTGCAGGGAGCCGGTAGGTGAGTATACAGAGCACATGTGCTCGCTCCGACTTGTGGTCAGAGCGAGCACATGTGCTGGGCAGCTTGACCGGGTGCTCCCGGTATGCCTCCAATGCAGAGGCATACCGGGAGCACCATTAACCCCGCGATCGCCGCGATAGCGGCGATCCGGGGTTAATTTTACCGCGTGACGGACGAGGTCCGTCACCCGTCGTTAAGGGTCTCCCCTGTGTGACGGACCTCGTCCGTCACCCGTCCTGAAGGGGTTAAGGGGTTAAAAATTCTACCTAGAACTATACTTTTTTATATTATTTGTTTGTGTTTAGATGCAGGAATGTAAACACTGCCTTTTCTTTGAAATGCCTACAGGGACATGCTACCTACACAAAAACCACTACATTAAGCTGTAGTGGTTCTAGTGACCATAGTGTCCTTAAGCTGTCTTTGAGTATCTGCTAGTGCCCTTGTTATTGATAAGCTCTTTTCCTAGGTTATTCACTTAAGTTAATGCAACATAACTTTATAGTATTTAAAATCTTTTGTAAACATGTTTTTCAGACAAATGGGTTCACAATACTCATGTTAAAAATAGCCACATTAACCATGCTTTTTATTTCATTAAGCTGGCGTTATCAAGGAGCTTCTATCATTCAATCTTCACTGAAAATGTGTTTTTCTGTAATGGTTAAGTTTCTATGGAAATCAGAAGCTAGCAAAGTATACATAATTACTACAAAAGTTACTATAGTAACTACAGAGGTCATTCATAAAGCTTTGCCATGGTTAAACCACATAATATAACATTAAATATTTTTTTGTTCAATAATATTCAAGGGCTAAAGGTTTTTTTGCTAAAGTGCTCTGTTCTTGAACTTGCTTTTATTATGTAAATCTCTTAATTCATTATCTAAATTATTTTTCAACTGTGAAGACTGTTAACAGTACCTCTATATACAGCTTTAATTTGCACTAAATGCAGATTTTGAGAGCAGACGTGAATCATTTGTAAGTAATATTAGACCAGTTTAGAGTATAAATACATGAAACCAACAGGTCTTCATTCACCTGAACATGCATATATTTTAAGGGTGCTGCCGGGCCAAATCATAGAACATACATTCAACCTATTCCCTAGGTTAGGTGTTTTTAAACACTCATTCTGGGAGATTTGAGATTGCTGCTTAATGAATAAGTGCACTAGATATAGTATGCTGTATACATATATATGTATATAAAAATAAAGCAAGACAGTGCCCACATTGCCCTGTTACATGCTTCCTGAGTGCAAGATAATGCATCTTGGATGTAAAAACCCAAGGGCAGAGTACAGAATATTTAATAGAGTCCTAACCTCAACATCTGAGGAAAGGGATTTAGGGGTGATTATTTCTGATGACTTAAAGGTAGGCAGACAATGTAATAGAGCAGCAGGAAATGCTAGCAGAATGCTTGGTTGTATAGGGAGAGGTATTAGCAGTAGAAAGAGGAAGTGCTCATGCCATTGTACAGAACACTGGTGAGACCTCACTTGGAGTATTGTACACAGTACTGGAGACCGTATCTTCAGAAGGATATTGATACTTAAGAGAGAGTTCAGAGAAGGGCTACTAAACTGGTTCATGGATTGCGGGATAAAACTTACCAGGAAAGGTTAAAGGAACTTAACATGTATAGCTTGGAGGAAAGAGGAGACAGGGGGATATGATAGAAACATTTAACTACATAAAGGGAAACAACACAGTAAAGAAGGAGACTATATTTAAAAGAAGAAAAACTATCACAAGTGGACATAGTCTTAAATTAGAGGGGCAAAGGTTTTAAAATAATTTCAGGAAGTATTACTTTACTGAGAGGATAGTGGATGCATGGAATAGCCTTCCAGCTGAAGTGGTAGAGGTTAGCACAGTGGAGGAGTTTAAGCATGCATGGGATAGGCATAAGGCTATCCTAACTATAAGACTAGGGACTAATGAAAGAATTTAGAAAATTTGGCAGACTAGATGGGCCGAATGGTTCTTATCTGCTGTCACATTTTATGTTCTATGTTTCTATGTTTCTTGGACATGATTAACAGCTTCTGTGCTTTCTTCTAAAAAATATATATATATATATATATATATATATATATATATTGAGATTTGCTGGCATTTGTTTATGCACAATTCTGCCACAGCATTTCAATTAGATTGAGGTCTGGACTTTGACTGTACCATTGCAACACCTTGATTGTTTTCTTTTCAGGCATTCTGTTGTAGATTTGCTGGTGTGCTTGGGATCATTGTCCTGTTGCATGACCCTATTTCAGCAAAGCATTAGCTGTCATACAGATGGCCTCACATTTGATTCTAGAATACTTTGGTATAGAGAGGATTTTATGATGGACTCAATGACTGCAAGTTTCCCAGGTGCTGTGACTGCCAAACACGTCCAAATCATCACCACTCCACCACTGTGCTTGACAGTTGATATAAGGAGTTTGTGCCAATATGGGGTGTTTGGGTTTTATTTCCACTTTAGTCTTGTCTGTCAAAAGGACATTCTTCCATAATTTGTGTAGTTTGTTCCGATGCAAATTTGCAAACCTAAGCTGTTCTGCCATGTTCTTTTTTAGAGAGAAAAGGCTTTTTTCCTGGCAACCCTTCCAAACAAACCATACTTATTCAGTCTTTTACTAATTGGAATTAGTAATTGTAATTAACTTTCATGAACTTTAACATTTAACATGCTAAGCGAGGCCTGTAGAGTATAAATAAATCTTGGGTTTTTTGCACTATCTCTGAGCATTGCATCGTCTGACCTTGGCGTGAATTTGCTGGGATGCCCACTTCTGGGAAGATTGGTAGCTGTCTTGAAAGTTTTCCACTGTAACAAAACCCCTCTTTGATTTGCAGTAGTTGTGGTGGTTTTGTTCCTTCCTACAGGGATTATGGTGTGGGCCTCCTTGCTAATGTTTTATTTCCACCAAGTACCCGCTCCTAGACTTCATTTTCCCTTGCCATAGCTGGATTTTACATGCTTCCTGAGGTGTCGGTTAGTTGGTTCGGTAAATAATAATGTTATCACGAACAGGGTTACAGTATTCAAGCAACCGAACCAAATGTCGAACGACCGACCACCCTTCATGTGGAGTGTGCTGCTGGTTAACCACCCAGAAGCTGCAGTTAACCGCAGCTTAATTGACAAAAGGCTGGGTGGTCGGCATTCGTATGAACGAGCACGTGGTGGCGGCCATTTTGTTTAGCCGAACGCGCTCAGCTGTGTTTTGTCGTTGAACGCCAGGAACTATTTTCGGCTACTATTTCCACGAACACCGCTGAAACTTCTACCTTCCGTGCATTCAGCTAAATACATATGAATAGAGCGCTATTTCTTGTGAATAATCTACCGAACGAGGCGCATCTAATGAAGTAATGCACAAACTGATCCATTCGTGCAATGTGGACATTATGTGAATGAGAAGATATGACTTCCACAAAACTTTTGAACCCCTGCTCTGATCTGGGTGATTTTTGGATATGTTGTTCGCCCAGATTAGAGCTATCCAGGGATATATAATGTATGGGGATATGTTGGTGTTTTGGGGTGTTTCTGTGTTTTGGGTAAAAATTTATAGTTTCTGCCTGTGGATAATTAGGTTATTCCATTAGCTAGCTCAATTATATCACAGACAGAGGGGAGAGATTGTTGAATGTATGTGGGAGTGTTACTGTACCAATTATTGTTTCTATTGAACACAAAAAGCAAGGGTGGAACAGCGCTACAATAACTGACCACAAGGGGGCTGCACACCTGAATAGGAAAGTAACCCTCAAAACCTTCAAGGATAAATCGAACAAACAGAACAAAGGATACAGGTAGCACCAAAATAAATACAATATTGTGGTAAGTAAGCATTTGAAGACTTTTATAACATCAAAATTACATTTTTATCTTTTACTTGGTACCTTTTTGCTTACTTACCACAATATTGTATTTATTTTGGCACTACCTATATTCTTTGTTCTATTGTTTCTATTGGTTTGTGTCCCTTTTGTCTCATGTTTACCACAAGGTCCAGGGGGTGTGCGTCTGGCCTGAAAAAATGTATAAAAGAAATGTCCCTTCTTACCCTCACTCGCAGCCTCGTCTCGTGTGTAGGGAGCAGCTATATCACTACTAGCTCTTGTAAGAGCTCCCTTCAGCTATACCACTATACTCTCCTGGAAGAGAGACCCAGCTATACCCTCCTGGAGGAGGGAGCCCACTCTACCAGCTCCTCAGGATATAGAGTTGGAGTTCTGCAGCGTTCTCCAATACTGGGAAGAAGGACGTCCAGACGCTAAATACCCCCACTCTATAGGGGTAACTGTCACATCCACTTTTGAGTAGAATGATAGACTTTAAATTGTTTGGAAATGGCCTTATAACCCTTTCAAGTTTCATAGGCAACAACAACTGCTTCTCTAATTGCTGATGTCTTTCCTCCTGGGCATTGTGTTAGAGAGGTGGTCAAACTTGCTGATTATCAATTATCCAAGGGATCATGTACCCATCTTCTTAAAGGTGAAAAACAATAAAGCGTAATCAACAGCTTACATTCCATTCATCAGTTATGTAAGACAGGACCCAATACTGAAGAACTAAAAGAATAGGCTTTAAAAATAGTAGATATTAATGACAATGGGGATACTTCAATTTCTTTAATATGGTGCACTTTCAAGTATGCATGGATTATTTATTAAACTTGGAACCCATTTGGAGAAAAGTAGGGGAGCATCATTGGTGGAACAAGAGAAATTAAATAAAGTCACTCCAAATTTAAACATTTCTAGTAAAATTATACAAATTCAAAATTCTATTAAAATCAAACTTGGAGAGTAATCTGAAGATATTGAAGCAAAACTGGTATTTAAATAATAATAGAGCTGGCAAACTCCTTGATAATAAATAGAATTTCTCCTAAGCAAATATAATATATAATTGAAAAACTGATTACAAAGATAATGAGTATGATACCAGAGTTAAAGAATTTCTTTAAAATGCAATGTTCCAAAAATTGGTTTAATTAAAACCCCTTTCCAAAATATTAAAAGCAATAAAATGGTTAAATTGATAAAGCCAAAGGACCAGATGGCTACACAGCAGATTTTTATAAAACATTCACAGAGGTAGTATCCCCGTTGCTACAGTAGGACCTTTAATGAATTTGTTGAAAGTAAATTTATTACACAGGAGTTATTACAGGCCAATATTCTCCCAACACCTAAGCCCGGGAAGGATCCGGACTCCCTGACAAATTACCGTCCTACCACCTTGATGAATGCATATATTAGGATTTTTTTCTAACATTGTGGCAGAGAAACTGAAATAAAGACCTAACAGGGTTTGTCCAAAGGAGAGACATGGTGTATAACACACACCAAATTTTGAATATGATTACTCTTTTAAATGCACCAAGTACAATCAACATTCTTAGCTTTAGATGCTGCAAAGGCTTTTGACAGTGTGAACAGGAGGTTCCTGGACTTGGTTTTAGAGAATTTTGGTATGAGTGGATTTTTTAAGGAAAGCACAATGTTATTATACTCAAATTCGCAAGCCAGAGTACTGAGGCCTGGTATGGTATTCGACATAAAGAATGGCACCCATCAGGGATGCCCTTTTGCACCACTCATATATAATGCCACAATTTGATTGAATTAATCAATCCATGGACTAGAAGTCTTTACTGAGCACCACAAAATCACCTATACGCACACAATATTATTCTTACATTGTCTAATTCTATTGAGTCTATTTCACATGTTATAAAATTAATTTGTGGATTTGGCAGATATTCTGGATATAAATTAGATATGCACAAAACTAAAACTCTAACTTTCAATGTACCTCCTGATTTCATAATGCTCTTCAAGGAGAGGTATGATTGGAACTGTAACAATGATAAGATCGAATATTTAGGCATTAAAATAAAATCAGATCTGAACAAATAATTGAAGCCAATTACAAAGCATTAGTAACAAAATTCAAAGACAACTTCCAGAAATGGAAGGGAACAGAGGTTTCATGGCTCTGCAGATAAAATACAATCTCAGAGTACCACCATACTTACTTTTTCAGTTTAAAAAAAACTGTTTATGGGATTTGTATGAGGAGGTAAAATACCCAGAGTATCATCTAATACACAAATTAAAAAAATTATAAATTACAGAAAACATTTTCCAGATATATTTGATTTACATGATGGTACCATGTTTACCCATTTCTTGAAATGGGATAGCCTTATAAGTGAAGATCTAAGCAGGAAAGCAATGGAAGAGAAATCAAGCCCAACAATATCATTATTGAAATTGGCTTGGATTGGTTCTAATTTTTATCAAATTTTTGAAACTTCTAATACTATAGTAAATGAGATAATTAAAACTTTGAAAATTTATAAGAAAAAATTGGGAATTAAAAACATTTTTCTCGGAGGGGGCGTTGCCAACAGCCAGACGAGATGGCCGCATGTTAGCTCGGTTCCGGCAAAGCAGGCACGTAATACCGCTGGAATCCATGCAGAAGCAACAATGGGGAATCCCAAAAGATCCCAAAGTTCCCACACGAGCAGCGGTAATACACCAGCAGAGAAACTATTTAAAGATTATGCCGGCCTCATGGTGGACCACGGCGGGACAAACATGGCGCAGACGGAAGGAGAGCCCCTCTCCAACCCTCCCAGCCCGGCGGCCTCCGACACCTTGGCAGCATCCACAAACCTGGACATTAAACATATTCTAAGAAACCTACCCACCAAGGCAGATATATCGCTGCAATGCTGGAGAGACTGGAAACATCCTTTCAGAGGAGGGTGGAAGGCCCAGGCTCCGAAATCAGGCAGGTAGGCCTCCGTGTTCAAGACCTGGAGACAGATAGAGGTTAGGTACAGACCCACCTACACACCCTGTCAGACCGTCTAGCAGCCCACGAAATGCAAATGTTACAGCTCCAAAGAGCGCTAGATGACATAGACAACAGAGGGCACAGAAACAATCTTAGAATCAAGGGCCTGTCTGAATCTGAGGCTGAAGACATACAAGCTTCACTTCAAGAGTTATTCAACTTATTATTAGAGCAACCTGCAGCAACACCGATCCACTTTAACAGAGTGCACCGATCGCTCAGACTTAGAGTCAATAATGGGGGCACCCCAAGAGACATCATATGCCACCTGCACTACTTCACTTGCCTTCATGGCCAACATAAAACTCCCCGAGATCACAGAGGAGGACAGCACCTTCTTACAAGAACCAATGACCCAAACAGAACTGGAAACAGCCATAGTGGTCTTGAAAGGGAACAAAGCCCCAGGCCCCGACGGTTAAGAAATAGGGTATTACAAGAAATTAAAAGAGGAACTAGCCCCCCACCTCACCTCCCTATATAACCAGACACAGACATGGCACTGGCAAATATCACGCTCATCCCGAAACCGGGGAAAGACGCCAAACTAGTGGCAAACTACAGATCCATTTCCCTGATTAATTCAGACCTCAAAATCTACGCAAAGATTCTGGCAGCCAGGTTAGCACCAATGCTCACACGCCTAATACACCCTGACCAGATGGGATTCATACCTGGCAGGCAACTCTACGAAAATACGCGTAGAGGAGCGGTGTTAACATGGTACATGCAGAAATCAGAGGTCCCCACATTGGCCATCTCCCTTGACGCGGAGAAGGCCCTTGATAGGGTGTAGTGGTCCTACTTGTTTGGCCTAATGGAAGAGTGGGGCATCCCAGAAGTTTACATCCAGGCCACACGAGCCCTGTACACTAACCTACGATGCCAGACCCTAATTGCAGGAGCCCCCAAGAACCCCTTCCCCCTCTACAACGGAACACGCCAGGGTTGTCCATTGTCCCCGCTGCTATTTGCCATCTCCCTAGAACCGCTACTACAAGCCATACGCCAACACCTGCACATACAGGGAATTAGAGTAGCAAGAAAAACCTTCAAAGTATCAGCGTATGCTGATGACGTGCTACTGTCTCTCACAGACCCCCTGACCTCTATGGACCACTTGAAATGTCTCTTGGACACATACGGAGCCCTGTCAAGCTACAGAGTTAACCTCACTAAATCCATGGCACTGCCATTTCACCTTCCGGCCAAAGACAGGGCATTAATATATGACAGTCACCACTTGCCAACCACAGCAGACAACATACCATATCTAGGGGTCAAACTCACAGCGCAGCACGAACACTTACATATGACCAACTACTCCCCACTAATTTCGCAGGCTCCTGAGGGACCGTGAGCAATGGACAGACAAACCCATTTTATGGCTAGGTAGACTACATTCAGTTAAAATGAACATCTTCCCCAGATTGCTGTTCATGTTCCAGGCCCTACCCACACCAATTAAGAGGAGCGACTTATCCACGCTCCAAAAAGCGATAGACATGTTCATTTGGCTAAAGAAGTGCCCCAGAATAGCTAGGAAAATACTGTATCGACCCAAAGACAGAGGGGGACTAGGGCTACCGAACATGTACTTATACTACCTGGCAGCACAGACTGCACAAATTGCATATTGGCACTCTGCACCAGACACCCAAAGATGGGTGGAGCTTGAATCCTCACTAATGGGACAAGACCTACCACAGTTCTATCCCCGGTTACGTAAAACACATAGAGCACTCCCAAGGATAGCCTGCCCGGCTATAACGAACTCCTTAAGAATATGGGATCAAGCAGCAACCAAGTACTCACTGAGCAGGTTCCCCTCCCCAATGTCCCCCGTACTTAGAAACCGATCCTGCTTGCCAGGAATGAAAGCAGGTGACTTTGCCGGGCTGGAGAGAGCAGGTCTCCAGAGGTATTGCCACCTGTACAAAAATAACCAAATAATCACATACGATCACCTTAAGGAACAATACCCCCTAACAACCAGAGACTTCTTCTGCTACATCTAGACACGTGATTTTGCTAGCTCCAAAGAAGTCAGGGAGACAGCCACCCTCACTCTCACCTGGTTTGAAAATATTTGCTATCAGGAAAAACACCCCAAGGGACTTATCTCACTATTATACTCTCACCTTAGCGGGGAAGCTAAAGAGTGGGGAGAGCTCCGATACACGGACCAGTGGGAGGCGGACCTGGGGGAAACACTAGAGGGCTCTGACTGGCTCTTCAGGTGGTACACCACCCCAGTAAAGCAATTACGTATGCAGATCACCTCTACAGACTTATGCTGGCACAATTGGGGGAACAAGGCACTTATGAGCATATGTGGTGGACATGCCCTTCAGTACAGGCCTATTGGTCCCAAATCATCAACCTAGGCTCAAACATAATACAGAGACCAATACAATTAGACCCATGGGCCTGCCTCCTCTCCAGGGCCACAGAGGGCCTTACACGCCCGGAGCAATAACTATTAAACATGATTTACTTGGCAGCTCGTAGGGCACTGGCATAAAACTGGCTGTGCCCGGAAATGCCTCCCATCATACTGGCCTTAGCAAAATTAAAAGACAACTACCTTATGGACAGGTTGACCTCCCTGGTCAGGCACACCACTAAAACAATTGGCAGAGTGTGGGAGTTGCAGTACCAGGAGAATGGGGCGGGTGAACAAGGGAATTGAACGCACAAGCAGTGTTAAAGAAAAATGGTCACACGACAAACAACACTTGGACTACAGAGGCAGACGCGCTAATTTACTTTATTACTGTTTTTAAGTTTGTATCATCTCCCATTCGTTTGTTATGATACCGTTAATTATCATTAGAACATAAATACACCAATTGAAGTGTCATATGAAACCACAACAAGGTCTAAAAAAGAAATTAGGACACGTAACATCAGCAACCCTCAAGACGACAGACAGATGGCTGCAAAGATTAGAGATATCAATATGCTTACTTGTACTAACGCTTCACCCTTCCTTTCTGCACAACCAAATTGTCTGAAGATGTAATGTGGCTTCTGCGTAAGCCTATACACTGTCACAAATATGCACTTCTTTTTGGTGAAAAATAAAGAATAAAAAAAAAAAAAAATTCTCCCCTTAACACCAATACAGATGCTTCAATACCGGATTCAGGATATTAATTTGTCTCAGTAGGAGGATGGTAATATTATGATATTATCACAAATCACACCCTCTGAAAAATTGAAAAAAGCCCCTGATTACAACACAGGATATAAAGGAGCAGCCTGAACTGGAAAATTTAATAATTAAACATTCTAAAAATAAACTTCTTAAAAAAAGCCACATACATAGTAAAATAACTTAGGCCCAGTGAGAAATCTCAGTCAATAAGTAAATGGGAATAAGATATGAAAAAATCCTTTTTATTAGAAAAATGGGGCAAGGCATTTCTAATGTTTAAGCAGGTTACCTATATTCTCTTTACATGAAACCTTCTTTAAAATGACATGAAGATGGTTTCTTACCTTTATAGAATAAAAAAATGTAAACATGATTATTCTATTATCTGCTATATATAAAGTGACACAGGTACACTGTATCACATGAGGTGGTAGTGCGTGGGCTTAAACAAAATTAAAAGAAAGATTTCCAACATATGTATAGCTCTTGGAGTTTTGACACAACCAATATCCTCTCCAACTTTTCTGTTTAATCTCGATTTTCAAAGTTGTAATCTTGAACTCAAAACTTTAGTAATACATATCTTAATGGCAACCAAACTCATAATTGCCATAAATTGAAAAATCACCAAAGCTCCAATGTGGGCAGAAATACTCTCCCAGATTAAATTTCATCTTCAAATGGAGGAATCTTTCCTAATAAAATTACACTTTATAAATAAATCTGGACAAAATAGACAGATATATTTCCCAACATAGCAACAACAACTTAAACTGAACATTGTAGTGCATAAAAATATATGTATTAAGCACTCTTTCCAAAATTCAAAAGTAAGCTCCCAATGTTCAACTCGAATGTCCAACTCCAACTATGCCCATTAAAATTTCACTTTTTTTTTTTGAATCTCTGCTTTTCCTTTACCTCGTTTAGAAAATTCTTATTGTAAGTATGAATTAGTGAATGATTAAAAAAACAGTCTTAGAGCAATTATAAATATAATAGGCAAACCATCAAAAACAATTAAAATTACCAAGAGATTCTAAACAAGAAGCACAATTAAATTAAATAGTACAGCGCTGTTGTGCCTAATCATTAAATTCATGAAGTGCCAATATCAAAAAGCAATAATCAATTACCCTAAGGTTTTTAAAGATATTGGTGGGGATCAAAACCTTATTCAGGATGAGTAAATTGAGTATTTGAGAAAGGGAAAGACACTAACACCAAGTATTTGTAAATAATCAATACAAACTTTATTGATTAACAGAGACTTAATTAATAAGTAATCATTCAGCTTAAGGAAACAGCTAAATTATCTGAATATTCAGCTTAAGTATATATCACCATAAGAGAAGCTTGCTGCACTCGACTGAGAGAACTTCTGGCAGTCAGGCTTGAAAAGACCCTCTCTTTCTGGGAATTAGCAGAACCAGCAATACACGTCCGTATTACAGGTCGGTAGTACTCCAAGCGAGTGCCAAGTTTTCACGTCTTTAATACCTTTCTTACCAATAATCTGTACTTTTCCACCAAATCTCCTTATCAGTGCAGCTCAGTAAAGACCTTGCAAAATTGTTGGATGGGACCAGCAGCTGGCCAGGCTGTTCAGGCCCACTAACAATGCTATGCCAGGTCTGTGCAGTTAATTATCTCTTATATAAAAGCTAGCTCTTATACTAATAATTATCTTGTGATGGTATGCATGACTCATTCTGGTGCTGTGTTTTGTGGTTGTGTTTTCAGTGCAGTGTGTTAACCAGTGCCATCTTAACTATCTATAAATGTATGATTTGCTCAATAGTGATCAATCAATCATTCTTAATTAATATGGAATATTATCACAAGCGTGCATGCACTATAGCTATGCTATACTACTTTGTGTTTTTTCTTGTATTATATCTAAAACGTTGGAAGGATCTAGCAGCTTTCTGTATAAGTATTTTATACTATCGAACATAGATCTTTCTTTTATTCTGTTTATTTGCACTCTCCTATATTGCTCATATTATATATTATATCATCTCTAAACAACTAAGCCCTGACATAGAAAACGAAACAAATAAAACATTCCAAAAAACCAAAAGCAAAAAAAAAAAAAAAAAATCAATCAACCCTGCAATATAATGTTTATTCTTCCAGGAATCTGTGAATCTGTAAAAAAAAAAAGTGCTCTCCCTGACACCTCTACAGCTGTGTTGCTAATGTTGCATTTTTGTACTTAGGTAAAAAAAACTGGCTTAAAGTACAGAGAGTAGTTCTCTTTAATTTGCTTATTAATGATCTTGAAATGGGCATTGCATATTAATGATCTTGAAATGGGCTTGAAATGGACAATGATCTTAATGTATGCAAATGAAACAAAACGCAATACAATCTGAGTAGAATATGACTTCTCTACAGAAAGATTTCCTGGGCAACAAAGTGAATTTTGGGAGTTTAAGGAACCCACGAGTAATTCACAATTTTTTATAATTTTCTCATGTCTTGTTATTGTCTATTTCATTACACAATTATGAACTATACTTGAAAATTATGTTTTAATGTGCGTTATACAAGAACAGGAAGTCTATTCAGTAAGTGCCGAGCTGAAATTTGACAATAAATAGATAAAAGCAGGAAATAAAAAAAAAAGCTGAGCTGAAAATGTTTCCTATTTTTTATTTTAGCATAAATTGTGCACATTGGTGGTTAATTGTTTCCTGACAGCAGTTATAGTGAAATCCAAGAGAGAAAGGGAGCAACACAGTCAAATTGGTGAATATTTTATTGAATGTTTTAGGCTGGAAATTTGTTGTTATTGTCAGTAGTGCACTAGGGTAGTACGGGATGTGACACCAATGGTGATAGACAGAAAGAGGGTGCATATAGCACCCATTTCCCGGCTCTCCATATCTCAAACTGCTGCGAAGCCAAGCGGGGCCATGGCAGATCATATTCCTGTTCCTCTGCCTGGTCTCTCAAAGTGGCTTGTGCATGGAGCCTGCAGTAAGTGGAGGGGGTGGGACATGAAGTCATATCTAGTCTTCTCTCCACTCACCTCTATGTGATAAAATGGTCCATGCTGTGTGGTAAAATGAGTTGCTTGGCAGGGTAGAGAGAATAAAGAGTGATGAAGACACAGAATGGGAGGTTTGGGGGTGAACAGAATGAACAAAACATAGAATGGGGGCAGAGTGTGGGTTTGGACAGACAGAGTGTGGGGATAAACAAACAGAATACCAGACAATGTAGGTGGGCTTTTGAACCAATAGTTTAATTTTACCATAACCACTACGATAAGCCATGTTGGCCATGGTGCTTGTAGTGTTGGCAGGAGTCAAAAACCCTATGTACACCTCTGGCTAATATTATTTTGGACACTGAAATAAAGCATACATTGTCCATTCATGTCTGAATTGTACACAGGTGAGGCTTATGGTTTGAACATACCTGCTTTAAGGAAAAAAAAACTTCCACAACGAACCAAGAATGCTTCCTCAAAAGTGTTGTGTAAAAAGAGTAAGTACTCTCAAAGAGTCACACATTCTCAATTCAGCTGTAACAAAATGGAAGAGCATGGACATTTGGTGGCAGACACTGCCAGAAAGGTCAATTGTGGGTATTCTGTGAGCATAAAAACTTACTGAATAGATGAGAAGTGTGATATATGTGCACTTAAAACGAAAGATATCCATGTTCTAATAAGAATAACCTTTTAATGAGAAACTTCCTTATCTCCTCATTCATGTAAACACAATTGAACAGCTCACTGGGTTGAGTACTGTAGTGGAGATAAGTAAAACACACTTACCTCCACAGAACATCTGTGTCCAGGAGCACTCATGCATGCCAGAGCATTTCTACAGTATTGCTGTATGCAATATTTCTCTATGCGTCCTGCGTGTTAAATTAATTTGCATTATAAGCTATGGCTGTACCAGGGCATCCAAGCCTATAATGTAAATTAAAAAGTAAAAATGGCACAGAATGATAGAATATATCACAAACAATAGATAACTTTTATTTAGCTATCAGGTTGTGCATGAAACTCACATGTGACAGATCTTCTTTAAGTATTAGGCCATTTAGAAATCACCTGTGACATGAAACGCTTATTATGAGGAAGAAAAGCTTCAATGGTGGACAAATGTAATTATCTCAGAGCTTGTTTCTTGTGTTGGTTGCACTACAGTGTTATGGTTTGAGATTTGAGGAAATATTCTGTTTTTACAGTAGAACACTCTTCAGCTGTCTTGTCACAGTGAAATCATAGAGCCAACAGTAAAATACTTTAGAGCCAAGTGAAGATTATCTGAAAATGGCATTTACTAGTGTCTGTATCTAATCTAGTTACGCTGAATTGGAAAACTCAGAGTAAGCTGGAAAAAGCCCATGGAGGAAAAAGGCATCTGCGGAGGTAAAAGGTGAAGCCACACCACAAGACTCAGTCAAGCAGACAAACTACAACAATGACAAGCATTTTATTTAAGGGGGAGCAGAAGCAGGAATCAATTAGTTTTAAAAACGGGCATTTAAAATAAAATAAAGAAAAAAGTCAGTGGGCACTGGGCAATTAATAACCCACTCACCCTTTGAGGTGGAACACATATGGAATGCATGCATTGGCTGGTGGAACCCATATGTTAGGACATGGAACGCACATGTCATGTATAGTAGAAGAGACAAAATTGCTAATTGGGCACATCAAATACACAGTTAATTACAAACAGCTAAAAGGATGAGCTATCCAATACGAATAAAGTGGGAGGAGGCATGCACACCACCAGGCACACCAATGGGGTTAAGGAAGCGGCAATTTAAAGAGGGGCTTGATAGAGTGAGGTATTCATTTCATATTTTATTTGGATTTTTATACTTCCCTAAATGGAGCAAAGTCAAATGGCCTTATTTTGTATGAATTTATTTTCAAATAAAAGCTATTTTTACATCTACACCCTTCTGGAGTTCCTTTTCTTCATCTAGCTGATCAGCCTCCGCAGCAAGAGGAACGGAGATACTGAGAGGGACATTGGACATTACGACTTTAGTGAATTACTCTGTGACACATACTTGATGCAGGCATGCTCTGTCTCTATTTCAAAGTAAAAATATGTTAGCAGCTGAAAATGATAATGAGTTATACCATAATATTGCAGGAATATTTAATAAATGCTAAACTATTTGGTTCACAGATCAAGTGAGAAGAAGTAACTAATAGAGGAGAAAAAGGAGGAGCGGTAAACAATCTATACTTATATATTTAATAATTTAGTCACTATGCCCTATCAATCATCTTTTTTCCCATCAAACATCTGTTCTTTTGGCACCTTAGACAGAAGATCAATCCACGCATAAAACTAAACAGTTTTGTGCATTGCCCATTTTGTTTGTTTTGTGAGTCATCCATCTTTTTTTGGTGTTTGTACAAATCACAATTCGTTTGAAACCAAATGTGCAAGTATACTATCCATGATACATAATGCACACTTGACAAAAAAAAAAGCACACACAATTGTTTTCTTAATATAATCCAGCTCTGATTGACCTAATATCCATGCAATTACACATTTGCAGGTTTCAACAATAATAATGAGAAATATAATATATGGATATAATTAAGAAGCCTATTTTCCTATATGAACAAACAATTCAATGGGCATTTGCTTACTTTAAATTTTTTTCTTGGAACATTTTTGCTGAAATAGACAATTATGCAGTAAACCTTCAAAATGAGAAAGAAGTGTTTTTTGATACTTCTTTCTCCACTCTATAAAGCAAATCATAAACTCCTCAAATGAATATTGTTCCTCTAGCAGGAAAACACCATCACCATAATCTTGCTTCGCAATAAACATACTCAGACTTACTGTCAGTTGTTGGATGATATTCTGAATTTCTTTGTGACCATGTTTCTCAGCTATTGTAGCAGGATCGTCTCCATACTTATTGGTTATTCGAGAAATTTGATCTGCTCCTTGGCAACTCATTAGGAGAAGAGCAACTTCTTTGAGTCCAAACTTTGCTGCACAGTGAAGAAGGGTTGGGATCTCTTCAGAATGTCTAGCTGCAACAGAAGTGAAGGAAAGGTACAGGCTTTTATCACAATTTTCTACAAAAACATTTTTTAAGCATATATAAGCATCTACTTAACTCATTTCCTACTGAGTGATTTAAAAAAAATGGCCACCAGAATCTAGAGATTTTTGTGCTCGAATGTAATGTGTAAATTTATTTTCATGACATTATGCACAGAGGAAGAATGCAATATGTTAAATTATTTAAGATGTATTTAGCTTGAGGGGTTGAGATAATGGGTATTTTATTGAACTGCAGGGATATAGATGGAGGTGTAATTTTTGAAGGCTGTAGGATTTATAATGTTGAGTGAGGGGCACATTGATAATACAAGACAAGATTATGATCAGAAAGAGGGAAAGGTGTTTTAGAAAGATTACAGATAAAGCAAATGTTGTAAAAGATGAGGTCAAGGCTATGCACGGAAGGGATGTTAGAGCATGGCAAGAGGAGCCGTTATTTGATAGACAGTGTGCAGTTATTTGTTTGTTAGGCTCATTAGTAGGCTTGCTAACATAATCTGTATTTAGTCCTGTGGTTAAATTATCAGAATGTTACCATTTTCATCTCAAATTAAATTTTAGTATATATGCATGATATACAGTACAGCTGATTTAAGAGTTAGACGTGAAATTGTATTAGCTATCATTAATGCATATTAGAATCAAAACAAAATACTGGTTGACGAACAAGCAGATTTAAAGAACAACAAATTACAGGAGAAACTAGTATAATTGGAGAAAATGGGGTCATAGAGAGAGCTGCTAGAAAGGACAGTACGTTCAGAGAGGAAGTTGTGGAAAAAGGGATAATGGAGACACATATTTTGCAGTCAGTGATGCCGGGCTAAGGAATGGTGCAGCACTCATGTACAGAAGAAAGGACAGAAAAAGGAGAGTCTTATTATTATTATTATTTATAAAGCGGCAACAAGTTCCGTAGCGCTGTATGGACACATAGTCAAGTACTGTCACAAAGATGACAGTATGTAGTTTCACCTATGCTGACAAACTGGTCATGGTGAAATTTATGCCATTAAGCATCTTTCTGGATGAAAAGGTGACGAACACAGCAGTGAGGGGAAATATTCATGAAAAAGGTAGAGCATGAATTAAAAAGTGCAGAAGAAAAACACGAATATCACACATACTGAGTTTAAAACAAAAAAAGTAAGTGATTAAAATGGGAGCAGGGTTCCTTCAAACCAGTCATGTGTGTTGGGTCATCTGCCCCATCCTCTAAAACAGGAAGAAATGGGAAGAGGTCTGTATAAGCAGGAAGATGGGGGATTTTTAGTCTACACAGTTGTCCACCGTAGTTGATACTTGTTTTGAGTTGTTTTTTGGTTTTTTTAAAATTATTTTCCAATATTACTGATAATTTGTTAAATACACTTATTTTGGGAGAAAGTAAAATTATATCACGTCCTGAAAGAGAGAGAGAGACTAAAAATAGATTGGGAGCGCAAAGTTGTAGATTTTGGTTAAAAAAAAAAAAAAGAAGAACAAAATGCTGAAGGGAAGAAAAAAAAAATCCAAGGCATCTATCTGTCTGTCTCTTTTTACTGCTAGAGCACAAACATCTGCATTTTTCTAAGAACCACCTTGCATTTATGTTTGAAAATACTTTTTTTTTACATGTTTTCCCTTGACCAATGCAATCTGATAATAAAATCCAATAAACCTTTTCCTGTTTTCAGTTTTTTTATTTATTTTGTTTTTGTTTTTTTTATTGTGCAATGCTTCAGGGCCAAGGCAAACTGGCAACGATTGGGATTAGGCAGACTTTAGCCATACTGGCATTTCAAAGTCTAAAATATTTATTGGGTTTTACACAAGTCTATACACTGTGATATGCCTGTTCTTGTTAGCATTCTTCTGTCAAAGCCATGGTGCATAGTTAAATAATATCAACACTCGCAGGATGTCAAGATTGCAAACAAAATATTAATAGTTGGGTCCCTCTAGATTTTTACTCTTTCTTTTTTTTTTTTTTTTATGGCAATATGGAAGTTAATACCAACAGGTAACACATATCAAAAGTTTCTATGGTGGTGACTATTCCATCTGAGACTTCTTGCAGTCATGTATTATGCAATGAATCACAAGGTTCATAAATAAAGTTGTATTGTACTACATCAATGATTTATCATGGCCTTGTGCCCCTATGCATACGATTTAGAAAGGTGACTGCATACAAATGTGAAAGATGTTGTCTACAAAATGCGTAAGCATTTTTGTGTTTGAGATATTTTTTTTCTGCAATATAGACTTAATAATGCTTAAATGTTGTAATACATGTTGTTGTATTCACTACAATACAATTATAATACAATTAAGTTACATATGTGTATTTACAATGAAAGTGACACTGAATGGAAGAGAATAGACTCCAAAGTATGGTTGGAATTAGCTCAGAAACCATACTACATAATTACAGTAATACTTTTTTAATATGGTAATGTTTAAAAATGTGGTTTATTACTTTAATTTTTCATTCTTTGCTTTTAGTTTGAGCTAATTTCTGAAAGTGTTACAACACAACAATAGTTACACAGTGATTAAAAACCTCAGCAAATATATAAATTTCATAAATTGTAAAGCACTCTGAATAGGAGCATTATATAAAAACTGTTGGATAAATATTTATTTATTTCAGTTAACAGTTCTTATGTAGCACTTTTTATTTATATCATTTATGCAAAAATTATATTTGATAACAGAGCCTAAATATTTAGCACCCTCTTGTGTGTTTCTAATTGCATATTACATTATGCATATCTATACCCCACTTTACCTCTTGTCTGTTTCTGAACCCTCATCCATTTTTGTTGCTTCCATACATACACAGTGACATACAGTGCCTTGAAAAAGTATTCACCCCCCATGGACTTTTTATCTCTTTTGTTACATTACAGCCTTAAGTTCAATGTTTTATTAATCTGAATTGTATGTGATGGATCAGAACACAATAGTCTAAGTTGGTGAAGTGAAATGAGAGAAATATATACATAAAACTATTTTTTAGAAATAGAAAACAGAAAATTGGCATGTGCGTATGTATTCACCCCGTTTGTTATGAAGCCCATAAAAAGCTCTGGTGCAACCAATTACCTTCAGAAGTCACATAATTAGTTAAATTACGTCCACCGGTGTGCAATCTAAGTGTCACATGATCTGTTATTACATATACACACCATTTTTGAAAGGCCCCAGAGGCTGCAACACCTAAGCAAGAGGCACCACTAACCAAACACTGCCATGAAGACCAAGGAACTCTCCAAACAAGTAAGGGACAATGTTGTTGAGAACTACAAGCAGGGCCGCCATCAGGGGGTGACAACCATGATGGTTGTCACGGGCCCGGCGGTCCTGGGGGGCCCAGACTGCACAGGTAATCCTCTGCATGCCCGGGCCCCCAGCCCTTCAATCTGCATATATATATATAGCGAGTACCACTATGTATATATGCCTCTGCGGGCCCTGCTAGCTTCCAAGCAGGGCCCAGGATATACTTACCTTCCCCTCCAGCACTCTCGCGAGCCACAGCAGTAAATCGTAAATCGGCACGCAATGCATGCGCAATGAAATAGAGCACTGGCTGCAGGAGGGAGAATGTGGAGGGAGTCTGCTGGGCTCCTCCTTGCTGGCCCAACAAGCGGAGCAACTGGACCACCAGGGAATCCAGTGTCCCCCCTCCCTGGCTACAGGTAAGAGGCAGGGAGGGGGGAATACATTTTTTTTAAAATTATTATTATTATAAAAATTCAACATAAAAAAAAATACCTCCCAGCAGCATTTGTCACACATCCACCACACACATACATCAAACAGCCAAAATGCATCCACTACACAACCATACACATCATCCACTACACAACCACACACATCATCCACTACAAAACCATACACATCATCCACTACACAACCACACACAAAATGCATCCACTACACAACCACACACATCATCCACTACATAAATACACACATCATCCACTACACAACCACACACAAAATGCATCCACTACACAACCACACACATCATCCACTACATAAATACACACACTGCATCCACTACACACATCATCCACTACACACACAGCATCCACTACACAAACACGCCTTAAACCACATAAACACACAAACTGCATCCACTACACACATCATCCACTACACACACACACACACACTCTGCATTCACTATACACCCACTACATCCACTACACATACACTCTGCAGTCACTGTATACACACTATTTCCACTACACAAACACACACACTGTATTTACTATACACATGTAACGGATCGCCTGGCACCCCGACTGGGTACCTCCGTTGAAGGCAGGCCCGGACTGGCCATTGGGCATACCGGGCAAATGCCCGGTGGGCCGCGATGGCCGTGGGGCCGAGGCCGGCAGGGGAGATCACAGAATCTCCCCTGCCAGCCCGTGCAGGGCCAGCGCTACCCGAGCGCCGTCCCTGCTGTGGGCCTCCATGGGCCGGCGGGGAGATCAAAGATCTCCCTCACCGGCCCAGAGGCATGGAAATGCGGCCGCCGGCTGGGTGAGGGAGGGAGGGAGGAGAGAGGACCCGGCGGAGCTCTAACAAGCAGCTCCGCCGGGTCCTCTCGCGGGATTCTGAGCGTTGCCGTGGTTACCGTTGCCGCGGCAACGCTCAGATCTCGCGAGAGTGAACTCTAACCTGCAGGTTAGAGTTCACTCTCACCACTGGGCCACCAGGGAAGCATGACAGAACGGATCTCCTCCCCCTCCCAGGATAAAGGTAGAGAAGAAGGGAGGGGGGGAAATATATATATATATTTTTTTTTATTAGTAAAAAAAAAATATTTAAATT
>OW240917.1:158272180-158345911 GCA_933207985.1 Pelobates cultripes
ACATATACACCCATTGCATGCTACAAAACAACCAATCAATCCGTACAATACACCCAGACACTCCCACACAAAATCCTCCCCTCTGCAGGTGATATGATTACTGAACACAGTGGGTAATCTCATTATCACCGGCAGAGGAATACAGTTTTTACACAATATTTATAACTTCTAAAATATACATGTCACAAACATAAAACATACATTTTCACAATCAATCCATTCAGGGGAACAACATATTAAAAAATGGCACGAATCAGACCAGGGGTTCAAAAGTTAAGGGAAAGTCCTTTGTGACTAAATGAAGCATGGCTTTCCGGCCCAAACCAGTTTCAGAGTCTTCTATCCTGGAGATAAGTAATTCAATTATCTCCCAGGACAGACATAAGACTCCATTAAGCACATGGTTGCAAAAAGACACAAAACACTTTAAAATACATAAAGTCACCTTTACACATAAGACACAGACATTTCACATATCCCCAGATAGCTGGGATCTGAGCGCACAAAACTACCGAATAGCGCTCAGATCCTATTCACACAGTTCAATTGCCATGGGGCCGAAGTCTTTAACTACACGAATGGGCTCCATGGCATAGCTATCTGGGTTAACACATTCACATAAAGTCTGGTCCATAGTCCAAAGGCAAGAGGCGGGCAAGCAGCCCCCTCCAAGGACACGTGGCGAGGCCGGTTTCGCCACAACACACAAACACTATATCCACTACACAAACACACACACTGCATTTACTATACACACAAACACTATATCCACTACACAAACACACACTCTGCATTCACTATACATACAAACACTATTTCCACTACACAGACACACTGTATTCACTATACACACACACACTACATCAACTACACAAACACACACACTGATTAACAATACACACACACTACATCCACTACACAAACATGCAATCTGCATTCACTATTCACATACTACATCCAGTACACAAACACACACACTGCATTCACTATATACACAATACATCCACTATACACACACACTCTATCCACTACACAAACATACAATCTGAATCCACTATAAACAGCATATCCACTTTACTCACACACTTTGTATCCAGTACACACATTCTATAGCCACTATACACACACAAACAAATTCAGTACACACACACTTCATCCTTGTGGGTGGACTTAAGATGGGCCCTGTGGGTGAATTTGGGGGCGGGTCATGTGGGCAGACTTGGGGCAGGTCATGTGGACTGTCCAGGGGGGGCAGATGGTGGGCTGTGTCAGGGGCCCCAAAATTTCTGGTGCCAGCCCTGAGTACAAGTCAGGGTTAAGTTATAAAAATATATCTAAATCTTTGATGATCCCCAGGAGCACCATCAAATCTATCATAACCAAATGGAAAGAACATGGCACAACAGCAAACCTGCCAAGAGACAGCCGCCCACCAATACTCATGGACTGGGCACGGAGGGCATTTATCATAGAGGCCTAAGGTAACCCTGAAGGAGCTGCAGAGTTCCACAGCAGAGACTGGAGTATCTGTACATAGGACGACAATAAGCCGTACTCTCCATAGAGTTGGGCTTTATGGCAGAGTGGCCAGAAGAAAGCCATTACTTTCAGCAAAAAACAAAATGGCACGTTCTGAGTTTGCGAAAAGGCATGTGGGAGACTCCAAAAATGTATGGAGGAAGGTGCTCTGGTCTGATGAGACTAAAATTTAACTTTTCGGCCATCAAAGAAAATGCTATGTCTGGTGCAAACCCAACAAATCACATCACCCAAAGAACATCATCCCCACAGTGAAACATGGTGGTGACAGCATCATGCTTTGGGGATGTTTTTCAGCCGCGGGGACTGGAAAACTGGTCAGTGGTGAGGGAAAGATGGATGGTGCTAAATACAGGGATATTCTTGAGCAAAACCTGTACTAGTTTGTGCGTGATTTGAGGCTTGGACGGAGGTTCACCTATTATTGAATTAAAAACTGTTTTAAAACTTTATTTATCTTTTTACAGGCAGCAGCCTGTCATTCCAGGCACTCCCCCTGCTGGCACTGCTGTGGGCGGCTAATCTGTCCATGTGATTGTGAGGTCCTCGCAAGGACCAGAGGGCCAGAACGGAAACAGGGGGACTCCCTGGCATGGCAGGTAAGTCCCCCCCATCGCGATCTCCGGCAAGTGGGTAAGTACATAGGATGCTGGCGGCGTTTAGAGCTGGGTCCCCAAGGACGGGATAACACGCCCACCATCCTAAAGGGGATAATCCGGTCTGCATGCATGTTTATCAACAAAGCAGCATAAAGAGTACAATTTTACACCTCACACTGGCCTGCATGAAATAGAAAAGGGTGACCCCTAACTGCTGGCTAGCTATTTTCACACATATTTGTATTCCCTATGACCCCTAAAAGTGGTCTTTCCACGCAGTCCCCCTAAAATTGCGTGGTGTCTTTAAAGGTACACACAGAGACTGCTGTGGAGGAAAATCAAAACTTAAAGTCAAAGCCAATCTTTTGATACTGTCATAGCTGCTCCACCACTTTGTCTACCTGCAAATCCAATTAAAGTAATTCTACCTAGAAGTCACAAAAAGCACACAATCAAATCAAGGAAACCTATTTGTGTGATGCCTATAACAAGATACACCATTTCCAAAGTACAGAGCATGAACTACACTATCAGATCAGTCGTGTGCAATGCCAGATCAATAAGGAACAAAACAGCTATTAACATGCAAATTAGCCTGCACTACAGAATTTTGTCTGGATGGCAATGAGGGGCCTATTTTTGAGGCAGCTGTTCCAGACAATTATACGGTGTTACACTGCCCAAGCCAAAATCACAAGGTAGGTGAAGTAATGATCTGTGTCAAAATCATCCTAAAACCCCAGGTCAATATCAGTCCACACACCCTAATCATTTGAATGTGTAGATGACAGCTTCCCAATAGATAGAAGATTATGGTTGCTGTTAATATACAGATACTCCAGACGGCTTTTATTGGGAGACTTCAACACCATGGTGCTTCATACAAAACGTGAGGGATACGTCATGAGAGAAAGCCATAAGGGAAACCCTGAAAAGCATTGCACTAACACGCATATGCACTATCAATCACAACAATGCACCGTGGCTTGATAGCACCATCAGAGAAAAAAAGAGAACAGGCTGTAAACGCGAGAGAAGGTGGAGCAGGGCACATGTGTCAGGATACTGACAGGGATCCAATACGCAGAGTGCGGACAGAAGGAGGTACGTATACCGGACCTTAGAATGGCCGGACTAACGTAGGGACAAAGCAAGAATAGTCAAAAGGTAAGCCGAGGTCGAGGGAGCCGGAGGACAGGTAAGCGAGATACAAGCCGAGTCAAAGGAGAGGAGAGGACAACAGGACAAAAGACAAGCAAGGGTCAAAACCGGAAACACAAGATAAAGAACGCGCTGAGTGACTAGCAAGCTAGAACCACGACAGGGCAATGAGCAGTAGTAAAGGTTTCCTTTAAATACCCAGTTACCTAAATAGAGACCACGCCCCCAAAAGGTCCGGAATAGCGGTTCCCAGCACTTCATGTAAATGCCGACGTCATGACGTCGACGCTAGCCGTCGCGTCATAAAAGGGGGAGGAGCTAGCGAGGCCGGCGCGAAAACGGACGGAATATGCCGAAATGCTAGGGGCAGGGAGCCCCTAAACAGAGAGGATGTCTTCCCTGGATTCAGCACCAACAGGTACCCTGACAACATGACCCTGAGGATAAAGCCATTCTTACCAAACATCTCAATGAATACCAGTTGACAATAACTCTGAAAAATATCTACATTTTTGTCATGCAAAATCACACTCACCCACAATAAACCCAAGCAAATGTTTCACAGAGTGGAAAAGCTCTGCAAACAAGCATGCTTGCATTCTCCACCAACTTTTCTCAGACCAACCAGTTTTACACTAGAACCACAGTGGAATGCCAGATTGCCCCAGTTTATGGTCTACATTTACAAATGTGGATATAGAGGAAGTTAAAAGAACCATAAAAAAGATGCATCCCACTATGTGTGACTTAGATCCTGCTCGAGCTCATCTTATTTTCACATGCATTAAAGCACTTTCCAAAGTCCTCACAAAAATAGTGCAGTGTTCACTAATATCTTGAAACTTCCCAGATCAAATAAGCCGTGGTAAAACCCCTCCTAAAGAAACTTTTACTAAACCCAGAATGCATGGACAATTACAGACCAGTATCCAATCATTGAAAAATTAGTGACAACTCACCTGAAGGCCCATCTATCAAGCTATAACATCTTTAATCCTTTCCAGTCAGGTTTCAGATGCAGTCACAGCACAGAAACAGCACTAGCCTAAGTGCTAAATGATCTCCTTATGGTAAGAGACAGAGGTGATTACCTCTTCTGCATTGGACACCGTAGACCATAAGATTTTAAGGGTTTGCAGCACATCTGTGGTCTAGGAGGCATCATTTTAACTGGTTTAAATCTTTCCTCCCTGGTAGATTACAAAGAGTAACATCAAGATCAAACTCATCAGAATCAAAATGATTGGCCTGCAGAGTTTGACAAGGATCTAGCTTATTTGCTACCAATGGAGGACATCATCAGGCATACGGCCGAAGATATCATTGTGGCGGATTGCCATCACTAAGTACCATGCCCACTGCTCATTTCTGTGTTTTCCCCTGTATCTTGTACGTTACCATGTATTCCTATGTATTTCGGGTAATATGCCCTGTTGACCATTCGGGAGTGCCCATGCGAACGGAAGCCGTTTGTCTTCCGAATGCGGGCCATCTCAGCACCCCATTAGAATGTTCACATCAATCAATAAAAACGTTTGCACCTGCCACATAAGTGTGAAACCACAAGGGAAGTTATTGAGTGCTCCCCTGAGTGGCCGCCATTTCGTATAGACGCCGTATCCCGAAAGCAGATGCTTCGCTTGCAATGTCTTCACACCGGGTCTCCACAAACGGGTCCCTGGGGTTGGTGAGGACACTGTAGGGGTACTGGCTGTTCAGATCACCCTACCTGCTCCTAACGGAGCTATAATCACTCCTTTCCTCCGAGGAGCTGCGAGGCAAGCCACCGGAGAGAGGCGTGAGCCCCAGCAGAGACCCTGGGGCTGTGAGTCGGCTTCACAGCCACAGAGTCCCACTGGCCACCTGGAAGTCCGTGCCGACCAATCAGGAGAAGGAGCTCCCATTCAAACTGGGTTTGCACCATTCTCCTGATGGGTTGGCATGAGTGAGCACTGATTGGTCGCTTGGAGCGCAGGCACCCAATCAGAGAAGGGACACCCTTCAAACTGGGTTTTGCGTGTTCTTTATTGGGCAGCGAAACCCCTCTCCCCCCGAGCGCTGATTTGTGTACATGGGTTTTGTGCCCATTCTCCTGATTGCGTGATTTGGTTCGCACCCTTTTTCTGGATGGGCTGTTGCTTGGTGTGGGCACGAACTTTGAATTCACCGGACCAAACCAAGCGACGCTGTGGAACTGATTTCAGGGATGTACAGAGCCTCGAGCCCCAGACTTTATACGATGGTTTCTCAGACTCTGTACATCCGATAGCTCTGCTATTCGCAGGGATCTTGGCTGGGACGTGCGGCTATGCAGAAATGTATGTTTCATGTGTGTACCCCATTCCTTCCCTGGGGCGCGGAACCCTAAGTGTTTCCCCATATATGTAATGTGTTTTACTGTTTGTGATATGTTTTAATGTATGTGGCTGTGTCCTGTTGGTATCTCCCAGAGCGGGAGATGGCTATCTGTAACCCTTCCCCCTCTCCTGCGTAGGACAGAGGAAAGTGTGTTGAAAGAGGGGAGACCCCCTGTGGGGGTCTGTGCATAAAAGCTGGGTGTCCCAATGAAGGATTGTCATTGTTTTTACCTCCAGAACTGTGTGGCGTCCAGTTACTGGGGAAAATTGGATGCCTGCTTGTTGTAAGGGTTCCTGAATGGCTGAAGGAAGGGAATTAGTGGAGGTAACTGGTCGGATTATAAGGGGGTCCGCTACAATCATTGCTACACTAATGACGCACAACTCTACTTCTACCTTTCTCCATATACTAAAAACCGGACATGCCTAATCAACACTTGCTTACCAGAACTCATAGAGTGGATTAAAACTAGTTGGCTAAAAGTGAACCAGGACAAAGCAGATATACTCTTGTGAGAGAATCCCTGGCAGCAAAAATACCTCATGATAACCCCGCTGGCCTGGAAGTTGGATGGTTTGGAATTTATTATGTTCAACAGAGCGAAATCTCAGAGTGCTGATTGACTCTGGACTATCATTTAAACAGCAGATTTTCTCCCCAATAGAATCTGCCGTCTTTCTTCTAAGAAACATAGCCAGGATTCAACACCTAACCACATAGGATGCTATGCCAACATTAATCCATGAACTTGTGTCCTGTTGTATAGATTACTGTACTCTACTTGGGTCTCAACGAAAAGAACTCTATTGCCTACAGACAGTATAAAATGCAGCAGCCAACTCATGTCAGTGCCTAGAATGAAGACCTACCCAGGTTCCCGGGCATTCAGCCATGCTGCCACCTCATTTTGGAATTTTGTACCTTGCTCAATCAGAGAGGCACCATTCTTACAGGCTTTTAAAAACCAGCTCAAGACCCACCTCTTTTCTCAGACATTCAGTCAACACATCTGACTATTGGAAACTCTTAACTTTTATTTCTGTTTTATATATTTGTAAAGTGCTTGGAGTCTCACAGGGAGAAAAGCACTATAAATTGTAAATTATTATTAATATTATTTAAATATGTCTACTCCTTATCACGCACACAGGTAAGATGAGTTATTTTGCTTTCACATCATCTGACACTAAATTAAATGCGAATTCCATCTACCCTATGTGTGGCATGTTCGACTCCACATCATGGATTTCTCCAGTTGCACGAATTGCAGCTGAAACATCTCTCAGTCTTACATTTGCACAAAAGTGTAGCATAGGTGTGTTTGATTTCAGTTTCTTTTTAGGGAAAGCAGAATTTATGTTGTGCTTAAATACTGGTTGTAGAGTTTTATATTGTTTTTCCAATGGTCTGCTTGGCACAGTTTGCAGTAATACAATATTTGCTCTGCAGCACTTCCCCAGGAAACACATCTAATAGCCACCTGAGGAGTGGCCAGTGAAGTTACCACTAGGCTGTAATGTAAACACTGCATTTTCTCTGAAAAGGCAGTGTTTACAGCAAAAACGCTGATGGGAATGATTCTACTCACCAGAACAAATATAATAAGCTGTAGTTGTTCTGGTGCCTATAGTGCCCCTTTAAATATGCTTTGGTTAGATACTTTTGGGCTATGAAGTGTTTTTTTTTTTTGCTCAATTTCTTTTGCACAAATGACTTTGTCAAAGTTTAGTTAATCACTCACATCCGTTTTTCTCAAGTAGGATTGCAGTGTGAATACACATTCTCTGAGCTAAAATATAAACTGGATATATTTCCTTAAATCTAGACAATGGACAAGAAAGATTTGTGGGGTCTGTTTGCGCTCTGCACCTCTGAGGGGAGTGGTTTATACAATTTACTTGCACCTCTTTCTTGGTAATTAGCTTGAAGCAAGGTAAGGTTTGTTGTTCCTTCTAGATAACTACGATATAGCATGCCTCGTGCAATTGATCTAATTAGTACATAAACAATTTCGAACTTAGAGAGTCTTCTACTCAATCCATTTTCAAGGCGCGTAAAGGCGAGTTTATCTTTTTGACCAGGTTCGCCAATTTGGCAAGATATCTCCTCTGTTCCATGGAGAAAATGGGGTAGAGTGTATGGGTAAAATGAGACAAGTCACCTGATCTATTGCACTGCGCAGGATTTTTCAGCTCTCCAGTGTAAGTAGTGTAGGTTGGGAGCGGCACCAGGTGAGCCCCTTAGGTTAAAAGTCAATTCATTCAATAGAATTTTGATTACTTACACTTACAGGGCGCCAGGACAATATAACTGCCATATCCACTACACTAAGCTTTATGGAGCTTTGTGTAGTGTTCCTTTAACATGCCTGACCATGGTATGCTAGCAGATGACTTTTATTGCTTGTGCGAATAATAGATACCATTGCAGAGAACATAAACCACTGTGTGTTTTTAATCATTGTTACATTTGAGAACTGTGCAGTTTTCCAGCAGGTAATATTTCCATGAGTGATCAATAACAGTGAATTTTAATTAAACAGAAGTAATCAGTGCAGAAACACTTAAGGGTCTTAGACTGATCACAGCTTGACAGATTAAGAACTGGTTTATTTTAGCATTTTCTTTCCTAGAACAATCAATGGCAACTTAAATTGCAGCAATATTGTAGGTATGAACCTCTGCTAACCCTTCAGATTCTTGTATGTGTTGTTAAAGAGTAAATAAGTAATATTTTAATTTATCACAGTAATACTGTGGCCTTGAAATATGAAAAATGAAAGTCTATGGATGTGCTCTAATTTATATGTAACCTCTAAAGCTTGTAAAAGGAACAGAGAAAATGTATTGAATCAGGATAAGGGTACTGGCAGGTAATACGAGCAGGCAATTCTGCACAAAGTTTTTCCACTTTCTATATACATAAGTTAATAGATCACATATCACATGTTCAGAAGACAGTACAGTTAACATTAATCTGTGATTATTCTAGACCGTAAGCTTGTTTCTGAAGGGCCCTCCTCATCTTAATGCTCTGTCAGTATTGTTTTATTTGTTAATTATTTTTTTAATGGCATAAAGCACAGAGGAATATGCTCATACTGTATAAATAATAATAATGTAAACCATGACATTCTATATTCTGAATTATTACTGGTAAATGTGATTCACCATATCACAAAGTGTATATTCAGTGCAAGGTCTGAAAGGTATTGTCAAATTTTAATTATTTGTCTAAACTTTTCAGTACAGTATATGTAATCATCTAGTCATCAATCAATTCTTCAGAAAAGACACTTTGTTGAGGAAATGATTGATAAAGGAGAGTACAAGAGACCACTTACAGGTGTCCTTCTGCTCTCCATGCGTAGCAATTGCAGCGCATGTACTCTGGTTGCTATGGTAACTTATTGGCTGGTGCTGCTATCCCTGGATGGGAAGTATAGGAAGGGAGTCCTAACATCAGACTTCAACTAGCTTATAACAAAGCCAGCAATACAACATCATGGAAGAGATTTGCCTTGCTTGGGGAAGTGCTCTAGAGTGGGGCAAATCAATGAAGATAGCGGTAGGCGTAAGAGGGTTTCCAGCTAAAATATTGTGCAGCTAACTTTCTTCCTCAGTGACTATTTCAAAAAGCAGAAGTTCTCATGGACAATGGAGTAACCCTTTAACTTGCAAAAAGCAATTGGATGGAAGTATGCATACTGCTGGATGCATTTGGTCGTTGATATATCTTCCAAAGCCTGACTGCATTTTGGTCAGTGAATTGCCAATGTTGTTGGAATTCGATCAGTTTACCAGATTTTGTCTGAATGGACATAATACGGTGTTTAGATCATAGAGACATGTGACAAATAGAAGTTCCTCTTATATTAGAACAGGGGTAGGCAACCTTTTAGCAGCACTGTGACGATATAGGATTGTGATGTCCCGTATCGTGCTGATCCTATTTTTTTAAATTGAGTTGTGTATGCCGCCGTGTTCTGCTTGTGTTATTTTTACTGTAATTGCTTTGTATCGTCGTATTTGTGCGTATATGAGCTATTATATTGTATATGTTCATTAGTAGTTTATGGTATCGTGTATGATATATATGAAAGTGGGCTGTGTATGGGGGCTGCTTGTGGAATTGTGTGTGGATGGATATGTCACATTGTGTGTTTGGTAGTGTGTGGGGGCTGTTTGGGGTATTGCATGTGAGAGGCTGCATGTGGGGTTGTGTGCATGTATGTGGATTGTTAGTGGTGTTGCGTTTGTGGGGATTGTGTGTTGTGTGTGTGGGCTGTTCATATTATTTGTTTGAGGGGAGGGTTATTCTGCATTTCTTTGTATATCTAGCAGTGTGGGTGGGTTCCCTGGGTTCCAGTGGAGACCAGGAGCTGCGATAGCTGTCGAGGGCTGCTCTACTACAGAGTGGATTCCCATTCACAAGTGCTGGGAGGAAGTGATCTGAGATCGCTTCCTCTATGTGCTGCAATGCATAAATTGAGGATTGTCCTTCACCACCTCTTCGTATTAGCAGATATCTGAAGTTTTACTGGAACTCCTGATAAGCCAGAGTGCGCTTTGCTCTAGCAGCCTTGAGTGCCGTGCAAAGACACCTCGAGTGCTGTGCATGGCACTAGTGCTGTAGGTTGCCTACCCTTGTATTAGAATATCAAATATATATATTAGAAATAGAAGTCCCCTTTAGATTGTGACAAACAGAAGTCCCTTTTAGATTATGCTTTCTTTTATATTCACAAAAGAATGGATACATCTTCAACTTAACCCTGTTTGTTTTTTTAAATAAAATTAAATCATGCAATTTCTATTTTATACACAAATTTGACATCTGTTTCATGAATAATTTTAACACATTTAATGCATAATCAACACATGTACTTTCCCTATTATACAAAATCACACATGTTTGCACAATGCCCTTGTGTTTTCAATTCATGTACGGACAGTATTTGCATTTGTTTTTCAGATTCTAACACTATGATTACATATAATTACTACTGGTGACCTTGTAAACCTATGTCTTTTGCATAAGCAGAGAGAAACCATATGTTCCATAGCTATTAACAGCATACTTTTATAGGAAATGATTTCCCAACCATTTAATTCTACCAATTTTTTTTATTATTCTATATGTTTTGGTGCATGGATTAAAATACAAGCATCTGAGGCACTGCACCTTTTATAATTATCATAGCATGTAAAACAGATCAGTCTAGAGGCAGAAGAAAAGCATGACTGACTAGTATGAATTTCTAGATATTGCATGTGAAGTGGTAAACAAATGAAAATAAAAAAAATAGATAGAACAGATAGAGAGTGTTCTTTCACATGCTGATACACAGATGTAAAAAAAAATTAAGCAACGTAGGTAAATGAAAGAGACTGCAGCTCCACTCTGGGCTACAGAGCTATGGTGGGAACCTCGCAGTATGGTCACGATCAGCAGAGCCCCTTCTGGTACAGTCCCTCAAAGCATCAGACAGCGGGGATGCCAGAGGTCCAGCGGGCACCACGTTCTGGACAGTAGGTATTTGCTGGCTCACACGGACTCTTCTCACGGCTCTGGACTGCAAGGGAGAACGGCTAATTGCTGAAGTACTCCAGCAATATGGTTTCCCAACCTCGGAGGTGAAGACAGTATGGCAAACTGGCTCTCCTTGTCACACTGCAAGGCCTGCCCTGCTGTCGCCCATGTTTCAAAGGGCTACCGATACCTGCCTTCCTGCGGCCACCGACAATTGTGGAGCATGAAACACCTATAGGTGAGGGCACATGCATGATCTGTCTTGCAGGTGGGGAGGTATGCATCTGTGCGTTCACCTGGGCCCAGAAGGCTTAATATATTTGGTCCAGAGTGGTCGGGTTGCGCTTTGCCAGGCTACATGAGGTCAAAGAGCCCTTAGTGAGTTGCATGGTGTCTGCCATTTTGGCAGGACGGTGTCCAGGCTTTTTGTTATATATCCTGCTTGTACCGGGATACCCGGTGGGGGGGAGGAGAGCTGGTGGTCTGCGATTGCTGCAGGCTCCTGCCTGAGGGAAAAGTGGGCAGAGAGATTGTCTGCCTCTCCCACACCACTGCCCAGGCTGCAACCCGGTCTAGCTGCCACCGCTGTGCCGAGATAATCAGCTTATTCTTGACTGTGCTCCCACAGGATCATTGAGGCTTACAGCGAGTAATTAGCCTGCTTAACCCAGCCAAGTTACTGGGATTAGGGCTGAAAGTTCGATTTTGGCCTGGAGCTCCAGTTTCATGCGACTGTTTGGCATGGTGGTCAGGCTCTGCCCCAATTCTACCAATTTTTCAATCAATTCATTACACAACATATCTTGAGAAACTCTTCCTGTCTACAGCTACATTTTTACAGTCTACTCCTGAGTCATAAAGCATTAGCGTTTATCATCATTAAGGCACTTGACTGCATTTCTTCTACATCACTATCTTACTTGAATATCTTAAAATTTACACATATACAAGCTATTTTGGATCTTCTATTTTAACATCCGACTTCATGTGTGTACATATAGATATACACTGATCAGCCACAACATTAAAACCACCTGCTTGATAGATGTAGGTCCCCTTCATGCTGCCAAAATAGCACTGATGCATCATCACATGGACTCCACAAAACCTCTGAATGTATCCTGTGGTACCAAGTAATTAGCAGAAGATCCTTAATTCCTGCAGATTGCTAGGTGGGACCTCCATGGAACCAATTTGTTATTCTAGAACATCACAAAGATGTTCAATTGGATTGAAATCTGGAGAATTTTGAGGTCAAGGCAACATCTCAAACTCTTTGTCATGTTCCTCAAACCATTCCTGAACAATTTTTGCAGTGTGGCAGGGTGCATTACCCTGATAAAAGAGGCTACTGCCATCAGGGAACACCACTGCTATGATGGTGTACACGGTCTGCAACAATCTCTAGCTAGGTGATACATTTCAAAGTTTCATCACCTAACTGCAAGGACCCAAGGTTTCCCAGAAGAACATTGTCCACAGCATAACATTGCCTCCTCAGGCCTGCCTTCTTCCCATAGTGCATACTGCTGCCATCTTTTCCCGAGGTAAATAACAGACACATATCTGGCCATCCACCTGATCTAAAAGAAAATGAGATTTTTCACACCAGGCAACCTTCTTCCGTTGGTCCATGGTCCATTTCTGACACTCATGTACCTACTGAAGGCACTTGCAGTGGTGGACAGGAATCTTCATGGCCACTCTGAATAATCTGAGGCTATGCTGTCCCATGTGCAACAAACTGCGATTCACTGTGTGTTCTGACACTTTTCTATCATAGCCAGCATTATGTTTTAGTAATCTACACTAGAGTAGCTCTTCTGGATGGTAGGACCAGATGGGCTAGCCTTTGCTCCTCACGTGCATCAATGAGCTTTGGGCAACCATAACCCTGATTCTGGTTCACCTGCTGTCCTTTCGTGCATGATATTTGGTAGGTACTAAACACTTCATACCTGGAACACCTCACAAGACTTGCCGTTTGGAGATGTTTTGACCCAGTCATCTACCAATCATTCTGTGGACCTTGCCAAAGTCCCTCAGAACTTTTAGCTTACCAATTTTTCCTGCTTCCAACACATGAAATAAAATACACTTGCTTCCTAGTATATTCCACCCCTTGACAGGTGCCATTGTAGCAAATATATATGTTTAAGGCCGCAGTTCTGTATTTGTGGGAGGAGTTAGCGTTCCTATAAAACGCTACTCCCCTCTCCTTACCTTTGCCGTGACGTACGCTGTTCACCTCCGGGCCTGCTCGTCTCCACTTGTCAGCCGAACTTCCGGACCCCGTCAGAGCTCTTCCGCTCCCGTCATCCTTGCTGTTTTCCCGCCAGTCAGCACCTTCGTTCGCACAGACGCACGAACCACCAAACAAACGAACGCCAGGTAATCAGCGAGAATAGCCGTATTCGGGCTATTCCCGCCGTTCGACACATTTCAATTCACGTTTTCTCATTTCATTCGAACAAACAAACGAACTGCAAACCATTCAGCAGTTACATTTTGTCAAATTACATTTATGTCAAATTCATGCATTTACTGGCTTTAGGCTTGAGCTTAAGCAATGCAAGTTCTATACAATGTATATGTATGTTTACACTTGTCAGTCACTATGTCAATCTCAGGGAAGCTATTGCAATTTCCATAATATGATTCAAATTTTGGCTTTTATGATAAACTATTAGGTTCAAGTCCCCCCCCACCCCCTTACGTATTGGTCAGACTAATCATTTAAAGTTACCAATTATAGTAGGTACTAATTAATTGGCTACCATTTGTACTGTAACCGCTTTTGCTTCTTATTTGCCCTAATCTTAGTCATTGTTTTCACCTAGTTGTTCAGCCTAGTTCAGCCTGGTTCCAACCTCTTTGCCTTAATAACTGGTAAATGCAGTCCACAATCAGAATTCTCTGTACGTCATTGGTACATGCTATATATTAATAACGAATAGGTCCTAAACATATCTCATATAGTAGATATCACTCTAGATATTCTTTCCCCTTTTAATATGCTGCCTCAATTTCAGGTTTCTCAAGGGCATTCACTACAACCCGGTTATTGGTCCATTATTTCCTGTGTTTATCAGGTACTAATATATCTTCTTTTTTATCTTCTCTACAAGGCCACGCACCACTATAAGGGGTTATTAAGATAAGGGGGCTTGAGTCCCACCTTGCCTCGTCAGGCCATAGCTCCACTCGACAACTCGTCATACGTTTACCAACAACTCACTATCTGTCCATTTATGTCTGTTTTCATTAACACCTGTAATTCCTTCACCATTATTTCCTCCATCAAAATACTACCACGCTTTAGCACGACATCTTCAAGGATCTCTTATAGGGGTATATAATAGTTATCCCAGGTCTTTTCAGCCCACTCAGGGCCTATGGGTATGATTCTATCTATTGAACCTTTAACTGTCACCAAGAGGCCAACACCCCACCACCAAGCTAGTGGCTCGAGCCCCACGCCCAAATCATAGCTAGAGCCTCTCACCTGCCGCTTGGCAACTAGCAGGGCCTCACCTACCATGGGGTAGATAGATTTTCGCTTCGGCACTAGTTAGCCAGCCAATTCTATTTATAAGTTCAACGGTATTTTATTAACCAGGTTATTGTTGTTGTGTTATTCTTCCTTGCAGCATGTCTCAAGAAGCCAACATAGGCGAAGAGTCATCTCCCCCTAGCACACACGCTAGGCCTAACACCCTCATTAGAGTTGGTACCCCCAGGGAATTCCAAGAACATTCAACACCAGGCTCTTTAAGATCCTGGACTATCCCCAGGATCTCAGCTGAATTGCGCCGTAGGGGTATCCCTTTCCCAGCTACTGCAAGGAAAGCCAAACTTTTCAAGCTACTCACAGCACACCCTGAGGATCCTGGGCTGGGTACCAGTCCACAGGAGCATAGCTCAGACATACAAGGGACACTTAACACCATCCTGTCGTCTCTGCAGTCCATCAATGATAGACTGTCCAAGTTGGAAAATGCCAACCCAGCTCACATAAATCCTCACACCTGCCAACTCACAGGGTAGGCCCCTAGCTTCGCCGTTCTCCTCCCCTTCTACTGCACAAGTCATTACCCCAGCACACATGGTCCCTCCAGCCCTCCGTAAGGACATTTTAGATGGGAAAGATGTAAATCTCGTCTTGTTGCTAATCGCCTCCCAAGACGTTGTGGAAAACAGAGTGTACAATTACGGTGAAACCCAAGACAATAAAAAACTCACCATACCAGAGTTTGTCCTAGCCTTCAGTATCTACAGGGATGTTATATGCTCAGTTTATCCGCAGCGCCGGGAGGAATTAGATTTATATTTACATAAGGTGGTAGACTTAGGCCACAAGTACCGAGGTTTCATGTTTTACGATTTCCACAAGTCTGTGTTGGCAAAAGCAGCTGCAACCTTGGCCCAGTTTAACATCCATACTGACTGGAACCTCTTGGACACAGAACTCTTTTGCAGACATTTTGCAGGCTTAGTACCCCGGTCTTGTGCAGTCTGCTCTCCACCTCGCATACCACCAACTTGTGCCCCTCAGAGGCCCGAACACTCCTATTCTGGTATCTCAGGAGGAGCCAGCAAGCCTGACCAACGCAGTCAAAAAGATAAGCTCGGCCGTCCCATCGTCTATTTAGTCAAAGACCAAATATGCAATAATTTTAATGCAGGTGCGTGTAGCTCTAGCGCCTGCAGATTACTACAAGTCTGTTCCATATGCTTTAGGGCCCATGCCAAAACCATGTGCCCATCCAAGTTGAACCCTAAGCAATGACTTACTAAGGTAAATATTAACAATCAAGAATATTACTTAAAGTTGCACCCATCTCCTCACTTGGTGGAATACTTATTAAATGGGTTCTCGGAAGGTTTCCACACTGGGTTGGTGTCACTCCCCGTAGGTACACTAGAATGTCCCAACCTCCTTTCAGCCAGGAACGAAACACTTACAGTAGACAATCTAATCAGTAAAGAAATCAAAAAAGGTTTCATGATAGGCCCCCTTCACCTCCTGGTGCACAAATCCGATTGGTATAGCCACCAGTAAATATTGCAATAAAAAACATCTAATAATTAATCTGTCTGCTCCTCATTCATCCGCAAACCCAAGCCTAAACCATATCTCTAACGCCTTCAAGTTGCTACCCATTCATCCCTCCTTATGGCATGTTCATGGGGTCAAGTGGAGAGAGAAATATTACTTTGCTACTAGACTCACTTTTGAGGCTAATAGTAGCCCAAAAATATTCAACATGTTTGCTGAGACTCTCTGCTGGCTCCTCCTCAATATCACTAGGTGCCACACGGTGATACATTATTTAGACGATTTGTTTATAGTGGAACATAGCAACTGCACTCCTATCAGTCTAAAGAGCACCATAGCACTGTTTTCAACATTAGTCATCCCTCTGTCACTAGACAAAACAACTGAACCCACCACCAGACTTGACTTCCTAGGCATCACACTGAATTCTGACACAATGAAGTCAAGTCTCCCCAAGGACAAGCTCAGGTGCATAAACGAGGATGTAATCAGGTTCCTTCAACTACAGTCATTGCTAGGTTCCTTAAACTTCGTGATGCGCATTATTCCCTAGGGAAGATCGTTTATTTCTAGATTGTTGTGCTTATTACCAGGTCTGCCCAAAGGACATATTGATCACTTAGATCCCCGGCAAGGGTAGACCTGGTCATGTGGAAGGAGTTTCTAGAACACTGGAATGGGATCTCTGTGTTCATCCCATCAATATCTGACCAATCCCCAGTTTTTTAGACAGACACAATATATAAAAACTCTTGGTTAAAAGATTGCTGGCCGGAAGAGACACTCCGTTTACCTTCCTTTCGAGAAACATCGGCCTTATTCGAAATTTACCCGATTGTGGCGGCTGCTTTCACATGGGGTAGATCCTGGTCAGGTATGGCAGTTAAGTTAACACTGACAACATGGAAGCCTGCGATATAATTAATAAGGGTTGTTCGTCTTCGTTGATCATTATGAAGCTAGTTCGCAGGCTGACCTGGTTAGCGGCCACCTTTCAGTTCTTCCTCTTTTGCGAACACATCCCAGGCTACTCCAACTCCGCCGCAGACACTTTGTCCCGTTGTAAATTGCAGGAATTCTTCAGCCTCCACCCAACTGCCGACAAATACCCAACCCAAACTCTGGATTTCGAAAACATTAATCCTGGACTAGCCCAGATTTTGGCACACGGTAACAAATTGGCTCAGGTAGCCTTATCTGCGAACACCAAGAGAACATACGACAGAGCCATGATCATCTTCAAAGGTTCTCAATAGAATGGTAGACACACTACCATTTGAACCTTGCACAAAGCTAGTCATAAAAACCTCTATGTATATAGCCTTTTATAGATTTCTAAGACCTAGAGAATTCACGATTGCAACACAATCAGGCAATGAATTATGTCTCATCAAAGAGGATTTAAAGAAGGTAAATGACCATTACATCCTGTCACTCCGACATTCAAAGACCAGACAAAGAGGCCATCCGTTAGAAATACCCTTCTACGCGACTGAAAATAACTGGTGCCCGGTTAAGGTCCTAGACACTTACTTAGCTCAAATCAAGGACAAACCCAGCCACTCTCCGCTTTCTACACTATTAGGCAGTCCCCTAACTACTGCTAAATTCATATTTTACATTCGTACACTGTGCATTAAATTAGGCTGGGACCCCGCATCTTATTCGGGACATTAATTCAGAATAGGGGCGGCATCAGCTGCATCCAGTACTAATAGGCCAGTTCACATAATTAAGAAATTAGGGCATTGGGAATCTGCTATATATATTACAGATACATACCACATCCAGAAAAAGAGTTAAGACAAGCAATTAAGAATCTTGTATCATAATCATGTTGAAAATAAAGCGTGTTTATCTGCAATCTTTTTGCCCTCTTTTGTACAGGCCTACACCCTACGTTGGTTCCAGCACACCACACCGACTTTAACCAATTACAAGGTATTTCACAATCACAAAATTAACCGACCACAAGTTTAAGGCCGCAGGCCTGTATTTGTGGGAGGAGTTAACGTTCCTATAAAACGCTACTCCCCTCTACTTACCTTTGCCGTGACGTACGCTGTTCACCCCACCCACCTCACCCTCTCCATATTTACACAATTCCTTCGGGAGCCCTCTTTTGTATAGGCCTTTCCCCTACATCTGTTCCGGCACACCACACCGACTTTAACCAATTACAAGGTATTTCACAATCACAAAATTAACCGACCACAAGTTTAAGGCCGCAGGCCTGTATTTGTGGGAGGAGTTAACGTTCCTATAAAACGCTACTCCCCTCTACTTACCTTTGCCGTGACGTACGCTGTTCACCCCACCCACCTCACCCTCTCCATATTTACACAATTCCTTCGGGAGCCCTCTTTTGTATAGGCCTTTCCCCTACATCTGTTCCGGCACACCACACCGACTTTAACCAATTACAAGGTATTTCACAATCACAAAATTAACCGACCACAAGTTTAAGGCCGCAGGCCTGTATTTGTGGGAGGAGTTAACGTTCCTATAAAACGCTACTCCCCTCTACTTACCTTTGCCGTGACGTACGCTGTTCACCCCACCCACCTCACCCTCTCCATATTTACACAATTCCTTCGGGAGCCCTCTTTTGTATAGGCCTTTCCCCTACATCTGTTCCGGCACACCACACCGACTTTAACCAATTACAAGGTATTTCACGATCACAAAATTAACCGACCACATATATATATATATATATATATATATATATATATATATATTTATATAAATAAAGATTTATATACTATATATTTATGGGAAGGGTTACTTGGCTATTTAGCTTTAGGCTGCCTCCTTCCTAGTTAACCCCAGATATCCACCTGGGAAAATCTATGCAAAAACAGCCAAACTATTAGTAATATTGCTCCTACAGAACATATCAGGAAGATGCTAATGTTCACAAATATATATTCAGAAAATGTTAAAGGAAGCAAAAGTTGCTTAGCTAGCGAAAGGCAGGACCAAGTTAATTAGTATTATTACAACTGTTTTCAAATACTTGTTTTGTTTGGCTGACTATCATTTTCAGTTGCACACCCTGAGCAGTATAAAATAATAACTAAATGTATGTGCAATAGGAAAGCCATAAGACAGACGAATGATAATGTATGCATAATTCAAAAAAGTCATTCTACTGTATCCTTGATTTGCATAATACTGACTTAAAAAGAATAAATTAGAAATTCTTACTGTTAGCATGTTGTATAATTTCGTGGAGACTGAATTCACAAGAAGACATCTTTTTATGCAGTGATTTCGTCAACACCATATCGAGGTCCTTTAAGGAATAAACATTAAATGCCTAAAAAAATAAAAGTAACACATATGACAGTGAATTATTTTAAAGTTTAAAAAAAAATATTTAAGTGCATTGTTGTCATTTAAAATATAGAAGATGCAATGTGTGCATACATGACATATGCAAGTGTGTGTGTGTGTGCATTGTATGTTTTCAAAAAATGTTAATTTGTGTATTATTATATAGCATTGTATATTATGCAGTTTTGAATTGACAAATCTGAGTTGCCAAAATTTGATTATTATATATCTTAATTAAAACAAATAAAATATAGGAAGTGAGAAGACTTTTATAACAATTGATTGTATTATTTTTCTGTTGCTCTGTCCTTTTTTAACATGGTTTTCATTGTAGTGGTTTCACACTGCCTTATATTTGTATTGAAAAATGGATTGGTGCTTGGTGGATTTACTACCACTGTACATTGCACACAGTGCTTTAGTGAATCAGTGAATCCAAGTGTGTGGAATTGGAAACGGCTGTAGAAGCTAGACAAGAAAAAATGTTTTTCTATTTTTTTCTTTTTTAATTCACCATATGACATATGAGGTCTGACTGTTTCTTTTTAACTTGGCTTTTTTGACTACTATCACTAACCATCCCCCATGCTCTATGTAAAAGTTATGGTAGTAGTAGTAGTGGATAATGTAGTGCTGGTGGTAGGTTGTGACAACTGTGCAGAATCAGTGGACCTGCTGTATATCCTAGTACATTTGTGTGCTCCTTCTTCTATCAGTAAATATTGCAGATGATGCTTCATAATGACACTAATGCCAAACTTTGCTTTGTAGGTACAATACAGTACCCTCAGCCCTTAAGCTGTTGCAACACTGCCTGTACAGTAACACAATTATACAGCAGATACAGAGCGACTTGGAGAAGTGCAGTAGGTGAGTGCACGCTAGCTGCTGGAGAAAATACTGGGCTGCAGTCTGTCCTCTCTAGACCTCCTCTTCCAATTCCTCTGGCTCGTCACACTCATAGTCGAGTAGCTCCTGGGCTAGAGGTAAAAGGTCTATGTGGTGGGGGAGACAGAATTAGAATCACTATATTCATCACCACAACCAGACATTGGGGAGACTACTTTGGCACTCTATACTAAGTCTTTACTAAAGATAGGCTCTGCTGCACTCTCCCTTAGTTCCTTCTTGGAGGGGGCACCTAAAATGTATAATGCTTAAAGCAGATGTGATAGAAGGTGCTGCAAGGGTACCTGATAAAGGTAGCCGGTTGGTGCCGAAACGTTGGGGGGTTTGGTGACTTGTGTATCTGTCTTGAGGCTAGTTAGAATTTTTGGCATTTTACTATTTCATTATTGTATTTGCTCTTGCTTCTGTCATTGTGTTTATTTTTTGTATTTTTTCACTGTAGTACCTTTTGTACATAATAAAGTTATACTTTTGACTATTCGAAGTTGTTATAGTGTGCATTCTATATTGCATAGATATTTGGATATTTGAAACATTTGAGGGAGTGTTTGTATAGTTTGCACCTAGCTAGCTGATATATTTTGTCTCTCCATGTGCATTTGGTTTGTGAAGATATGTATTCTGCAAACACTTTAATTAGCATTTTTGTTTGGAGTTTTACATTCATATTCACATGCCTTCCAACATTTTCATCTTGTAAATGGGGACCCGGGTGGGAGGCATGGATGGGGGCAGGCCAATGAAACGACCACGTCACTGATGCCACGCAAAAGCCTGTAGGGCTGGTCTTAGGATTGGTTGGTCAGCCTGGCATGAATGCACACCAAGCTGCTTGTCCATCAACGTGTGTGTGTTTATGTGTGTATATATATATATAAAGTATGGCAATTAACAACTCAATTAAGGGGATTTTCGTTTCTCTGGAAATTACACTGTCAACATTGAAAATCAATTGCATTACACTTTTTAATTTGATGCTTTGATTGCCATGGCAAACATTGCAAATTAGGCGGAGAAATAGAAACATTGGGGATGATTGAAGAGAAGTGGTGCAACTGTTTTTACAAATTCTCAAAGTTTTGTTGCATTTTATGTTTGTGTCAATATTTTTTTTTTTGTCTGTGCCACAGTATCCTAGTTTGTGCTCTTCACAACAGTTTTCTTCTCCACCTCTTTTTTCATCATTTTAAAAGTGATACTGTCACTATAAAAACCAGGTGTATGAGTGCAACTTATTTTTCCCAGACAAAATGTTCTGCTACAGTCAAAGTGGAGTATTTCCTGAAACAGGTCTTTTTGTTTAAGGAATAAAAAACCCTGCAAGTTGTAAATTTGTCTATTTTTTTTTTGTAAAATTGCTTGTTAGTCTGATATTGAGAATGTAATTAATGGTAAAACTATCAGTGAAAAAAAAAGTGTCAGAAAGATTGTTTTGTTACATTGCAGAAAACAAATTACTCATTGTGCAAAAGTGGAGTAACAGTTTTATACATAAGAAAATGGGGCATTCACACAAATATGGTGCAAATTTGTATACCTAACCCATTTCATTTATCTTCTTGTCTGTATACGATCTGTTTAACATTTAAATCACAGAATTTGCTTACCATAATTACAAAAATAGCAAGACGTATAGTGTTATTAACCAAACTAGACATGGGTTCAAACATAATATACGTAATAAGGGCTCTGAATTAAAATGGAAGACCATTGATAACAGAAAATATTTTTTAGTTTCTTTTTTTCTTACTTATTGTTCTATGACTTCCTTTTCAGTTTGTGAAAGCTCATTCATTTAAGGTTTAATTTTGATTATAAAGTCATGAGTGAACCCAGGTTTAGTCTGATGGACAGCATTCTTCTGACCTTCTACACTACTACTCGGCCTCTGGATATACTTACAATATCCTTAGGGAATATGGTGCCAGATAGGAAGCCTTTATAATCACATTCTTATAGTTGTGCTATTCCTCTAGGACTGCACTGGTATTAGACTTATGCATGGCGGAAAAATGTGTTTCTTCCAAATTCTTTCAAGGGGGGGGGTGGGGGGAGAATTGGAAAGAATTTAGTTCATTCCGTAGTTTAACTTAGCAGAATTTATGTGCCCAAAAAGTTTTGAGGAAGCAATTCGGCCAGCCAAATAATGCTGTGAAAATAGTTTTGTGCTGACTGTGCTGACATGCAAAAACAGCTGCAATACTGCATATCCCAATGGGTACACAATATCAGGCATTTTAGCAATGACAATTCTCAGTTGCCAAAATTGGATTCAAATTTAGATTAAAATTATATCTGGATAAAAACAAAATTGAAGTGAGAGAAGTTGATTTTAGAATGAAGTCATTTTGTATTTGTAATAATTAAAATTTTGCTATCATGTATTAATGAAAAAGAGGGGAGCAGGAATCATTTTATGTTGCTAATACATCATTTATCAAAAAATTCAGTCTGCAGTGTTAGTGACTGTAAGGGTTGGGAAAAAGAGCCCTATCAGCTTTTGTCTGCAGAGGTAGCAAGCACCACATTACTCAATATTGTAGAGCCAAACAATTACAATAAAAGGCGTTTGAGTAAAAAGGGGAGATACGGCATAAGCAGGAGAAATGTAATAAAAATATTTTAGAATACTTTTGCAAATGTAGAAACAGCTTTGAAGGCAGAGGTGAGTGACCAATTGGATCTCAGCTAGCGGATGATAGCACCTCAAGAATTAAAGTGAAGTGCATGATAACCCAACTTGGAGAGATTAAACACGAGGAAGACTATTTGCTCCATTAGTTGTAGGAACATTTGTGAGCATTTGGCATTCAGAATGATCCCAGTAACAGAAAGCACTTGCACACATTAAACAGTGGTCGGTGCACATGAAAATAGCTACTGGGCAACCAGACACAAAAGAGGCCATACAGTCTTCTTCTCAGTCTTCTTCTCATGCCACTAGCTCTCCAGGAGGCAAACTAAGTTAGGGCATGTAAGCTCTGATAATTTCACAGGAAATAGTCTCCATTCTGCTGCTTCACTTACTCCCTCCAAACTGGCAACTGCCTCTACCCAAACTGCAGCTGCTCCACTCTGTCGGCATGGGGTTATGCTGCTGATGGAAGTAGTAGACAATGACAAGCTAGTAGGTTCAATGTGAACATCTTCCTCAATTAGCATTTCTTTCCTTTTCCTACAAATTATTGGCCATGTTAATAAGTTCATCACTCCAGTATGTCAGGCTTTTGGACCTCTTGATGCCTTTTTTTAGAGATCCCCTGGTAAAAGGCAACAGTCAAAATGTTGGAATGTTTTTGTCTCCAGTCTTAGGTCAGTACATAATACTTTGCACTTTTTGGGATTAATGTTTGCTATTTAAAGGATATTTACCATTGGTATTTGGACCTGATATATTATGCATTTTATTACTATGTACTTTATTTATACAATGTATTAACTGTTCATTTTTTCAGAATCAATAAAGTCTACTATTTAGGTGTGCTTGTGGTTGTTTGAATTGTACTAAGTGCAATATGTCCACACATTTTTAAATGTATTTATTGTTTTTATTAATTGGATGCAAAAGAAATAGTTCTCTTAAAGCACTATTGTTGTCACCACTGATTCCCAGGTTCAGGATTCCACCTGGAAGGGAACTGTCACCCCACAATCTGGTACAATAATTTCCAATCTCAGAGCCAAATATCTAAGGACACTGTACAAGCTGATCTGATTGACAAATTCTTGTCAACTAAGTATTTTAATACAGTCTACACTATTGGTGTTTTCCTTTTTTTTTCATCTCGTTTGAGATTTGGAGTCATAAAAAGGAGGTGTGATGCTGCCCAAAATGCACACAGGCACAATCTACTGAGCCAATTTCATAGGCTCTTGTAAATGTGAGTGGTTTATGATACCATTTTATAGCACTATTTGTCTTAGGACCATCTGCACTATATACTTTTTATTTCTATCTCTCTATTTATGTCATACTGAAAATATACCTACCCATCCCTTTTGTAAGAAAACACTTTTAAAAATGTTATTGTTGGGGTTTTATACCAGTTTATATAAAGTTGTTCACTTATATAATCACTGTGTTGTATGCGCAGCCTATTGCATTAGGGTGTGCACCCTAAAGCAGAAACACACACGCCACGTGTATATGTGTGTATATATAAAAAAAAAAATATATATATATATATATATACACACATACAAATATATATATATATATATATATGTCCAAATACACTCTTGCATACATACATACATACAGACACAGACCAGCACTCATATAAATATCAATATAAAAAAAAACATTTAGCTACACAGGCAAAGTAGAATTTTGCCACCACCCCCCCTCCAAAAAAAAAGCCACAGGGGTTTATACCACCTTAATCCTGGTGGAAAAGGGGCACAGGGGCTCTAGAAGGGGTGGGGGATAGGGTATGTACAAGTCGGGACAAGATCTGTTGGGGGGCAGGGGCTGTAGAGGGGAACACACACAGGAGCTATAGAGGGACACACACACAGGGGCTGTAGATGGGGACACACACAGGGGCTGTAGAAGGCGGGCACAGGAGCTGTAGAGGGGGAAAAGGGAGATCTAGAAGGGGACACAGGGGATGTAGGGGGTCTGAGAGGGGGCACAGGGACTGAGAGAAAGCACAGAGGTTGGGGCTGTAGGAAAGGGGAACAGGGGCTATAGAAGGGGAGTTGGGGCATTAAAGGGGGGCATTGGCTGTAGAGTGGGAGCATGAGCTGTAGAATAGGGGGTATGGGCTGTAGAGAGGGGGATATGGGCTGTGGTGGGGAGCCAAGGGCTGTGGTGGGAGGCAAAGGGGCTGTAATGGGGCACAGGGGCCATAGAAGGGGTTGGCAGGGGCAATAGAAGGGAAGGACAGGGGCTGTAAAAGGGAGGGCACAGGAGCTATAGAGAGGGAATGCAGGGGCTGTAAAAGGGGCTCAGGGGCTATAGAAATGGGAACAAAGGCTGTTATGCGGGGGGCAGAAGCTATAGAAGTGGTGGGCAGGAGCTGTAGAGGGGGGCATGGGCTGACAAAAAAAATCCCCCCACCCCTGAGTCTTACCTTAGGCCAGGGAGGGATGGACAGCAGCCTGGGTCAGAAGCCTGCAGCCAGCACAGAGCAGTCAGGGATATCGGCTGGCCTCTCCTGTTGATGTCAGGAGGATGGGGGCGTGACTTCCACTGCTCTTCTCCCAGACTCCCCAGCGGATTGTAGATTGTGGATTGCTCTGGATTGGAGTCTGTAGAAGAGCAATGGAAGTTACGTCCCCTCGTCTTGACATCATCAGGAGAGGCCGGCCTGACTGCTCTGTACTGGCTGACTGCAGGGAGACAGCAGGTAATGTGAAAAATCCGAGTCCCCAGCCACAGGCAAGGAATTCAGATTTTTGCGCCGGCATTGCAGTGCAGCACAGAGCCTCAATTTTGAGGTTTGATTAGGGTGTGCCCAGGCACAACTGGCACACCCTGTGCGCACGCCTATGGTCACTGCAAAATACCATCACATACTGCACCATTCCACACCCCATCACAACAGTGGCACATGTAGGTCTTATTGCAAAGCTAATCTATTGGATCAACACTTTGGCTTTTCAAAGTCTTGACACATACACCATGATTGACAAAATCTAGCATATAATCAAAGAAGCACAGGCGTGTAAACCAAAAGGTGCAAATCTGGTGTAAAATAATTAAAACTATTAGGCAATATCATTGTGAGGTGTGCTTGCGTGTTTTTATGTGTTCTCTTTTGTGTCTCTTGTGCCTCAAGATTTGTCATTTAATTTGTTCCATAAACCATTTCATTATTTACTTACATTATTCAAAATACATACAAATAATCTAATATTAAAAATTACAAAATGGTAAACCAATTTACAGGAACATTATGATATATCTTGATGGCGATACTTTCCCAAAATGCTGTTGTTACATAAACTCTACATTAACCTGCCTCAAACACATCTCTCCTTTTAAGCCACTCATTTTGAAGCTCCTTGCCAATTTCTTCCATATTCTGTATAAACACTACTTCTGATCCCACGATCTGCAGCTAGCCTGTTAAGCAAATAATATTCCATAGACATGCAAAGTGAGGAAAACGTTTTCACAGTACAAATTAATTAACAATATACAATTTTCTTTCCTTTCAAGCCAGCACTTTTTTCTCTGGTGCACACATCAAATTTAATTTCCTAAAACTATAACACTTTTCATAGAAATATATTTATTTGCAAGAAGTACAGCTCAGCTTAGTTAATTCCTCTACATTTCCGATAGCTATCTGAATGTAACTTAAGTCAGCAGAACAACGGTTTTTTTTCTTGGTGTGTGTCACGTTTATATTAATGTACTTAAGCACTGTAATTCAAAGGTCAGCTTACCTGGCAAATAAAAGCTATTGGATCAATAACTTTAGTAAGCAGACGTTCAATCTCTCCAGTGGCAGTATAGTACTCAATATGTGTAGAGGCTTTAATAACGTTCTCATGCCAAAGATTTATAGCAACTAGTCCAGCGGGAAGGTCTAACAAAACAAAAAAACAAAAAGGGTAAAACGAGTAAAAAATATTAATGTAATATTTCTAATATTGCAAAGGTTGATAGGAGCCCCAATTGCATGAATACATGTGTTTTGACTGGGACATTTATGTTTTATATAATGGTTTGTTGAGTGGATTCAGCATATCTTAAGTTTTGTAAACATGTGGACACTGTTCATCATTTATTATATCTTCAAAAACGTAAAAATATTGCAAATAGATAACGAATTGACAAGAAAACTGCTAACTGCAGTATGTAATTAATGATAATATTTTAGAGGTTATATTTATTTTGGATGTAATGTGTTAAATGTTAAAATAGGATTTTTATTTGTTTGTTCAAAAGGTTTTTTAAATTTTGAATAAAAAGTCCAGGGATATATATGTAGCCAATCGCCTTAATATGGAGTCATGCAGGAATTTTTCTATTTGCAACATATTGCTAAAAGTGTGTCTGAGTTTTTCACATTCTTCTGAATGAATAAAGGAAGAAAAATAACTTTTTGGATACATTTTATATATTTTAGTTTAGTTTTAAATAAATAAAGAAAAAAACTAGGTAAGAAATATAATGGCATTGCAGCTCCATTATTGCTTTTGCCAAAAGCATATTATGGATTGAAAATGGAATCATCAATCTACAATATGTTTACCTATATTGTAACACACCTTTATTCTAGCAATAAACAATATGAGTTCGTGGTCTTTGAGAGTTGTATGTTATATATAGATATTAAGAAAAGGAAGTTATAGGTTCATTTAAAAAAAAAAGAGAAATTGTACTTTGCAATAACATGTATTTATTTTTTTAATTGTGGGAAGATTAAACAAGGAAGATAGTGTCTATCTATAAATAACCATATGTTGATTTTATTTTCGCTTTATGACTTATCCTTTATATTTCGGCATATTATTTGATTGTATTTCCAGACAAAATATGAGAAGTGAAAGTTGTGTCTAGCCAGAGATAAAGGTAAATATATAAGAAAATGATTTGCAGTATAAACTATATTTTTTAAACACCTCAGGTAGAAAATGTCTGGGTATTACTGATAATTATAGAAAAAAGATAGATCAATCAAAAACATTTTAAGATATAAATTACATATTTTGTTCTTATATCATCTGTTCAGGTGACTGTTTTTATTTAAAGGATGTCTGTTGGTTAGAATAAACAACATACAAAAAATTTACAGCTTATTGAAACTAGTTATGAGTCATATTATTATTAAATATTACTACATATTATTATTGTAATGAGCTTAAAAAGTAGGAGGATTTGAATTAGGCAGATATATATCATTAGGTCGACAAGTAATAGAAACACAGAAATACCACGCCTCAACCTTCATGTGCACTTTTATACGTACATTGTTCCAATTAAATTGACCTCAAAGTAAAAAAAAACAAACATATAATGATGCAATACAGTAAAAATGTGGAAATTATATATCCAATTTTTTGTGAGTGCACACTCGCATTTACCCAAGCTAACTTAGAGCTCTGCTGTTATGTGCACGGATGGTATAATCCCTGTCTCAGGATAAATGCTTGTCCAGGTAGCACAAAGTCTCTGAATAGGATACAGTATGTAGGATATATGGAGAAACAAATATAGAAGACTTCAATGGGGAAATTAGTACTACTATAAAGCAAGTGAAAAATAGAGAAATGTACTTACATTCACTAGAGCAGGACTTGCTCTAGTATAAAAAGCCTGGTCATAAAAAGCCTGGGTATAAAAAACCTGGGTGGTATTATCACCACCTAAGGATATTGTTGATACCAATATTGTTGAAACTCAGTCTCTCTAAAACTGAACTCCTTGTCTTTCCTCCTCCTAATACTGATCCCCCCTCTTTCGCTCTCCCTTCAAGTGAGTGGTACGCACATCAGTCTATCCTTGCAAGTGTGCTGTCTTTGCGTTATACTTGATTCTGACCTCACATTTGAACCTCACATCCAGTCTGTAATCAAATCCTGTAGATTCCACCTTAAAAACATAGCCCGCATCCGCCCCTTTCTTACACAAGATGCTACTAAGGAGCTTATCCATGCTCTAGTAATCTCTCGCCCGGATTATTGTAACTCTCTCCAAAAAGGTCTTCCCACAAGTCGTATTGCCCCGCTACAGTCTGTAATGAATGCTGCAGCTAGACTGATTTTCCTCTCCTGTCACTCCCCTCTTACCTCTCTGCCCTCTCAGTCCTTGCATTGGCTTCCTGTACCCTATAGGAGTCAATTCAAGGTACTAACCCACACTTATAAAGCACTGACCAATTCTAGCCTCTTCTATATTTCTTCACTGATGCCCTTTCTCGGCCTCTCCACTCTGCCCATGACCTTCTCCTATCCTCTGCTCGCACCCGTACAGCCAACTCACGCTTGTATTACTTCTCGTGGGTGGCTCCTTTCCCTTGGAATAGCCTGCCTACGACCATCAAGCTCTCCCCTAGTCTTCAATCATTTGAAAAGTGCTTCAAAACCCATCTCTTTAGGAAAGCTTATGGTCTCCCAGAGTAACCTCTACCACACATATCTGTCTCTCGCTCTCTCATAAAGGGCAGCACTGTAGTCTCTCCTCCAGCTCTGCTTCACTCCACCTTGTTTGATTGCTACCTCCTGTCCTGTTGAGTTTTACACCCCAGCTCCTATTGCCTCATTTATTGTTAAATCTCCCACTTTGATAATATTGTAAAGCACTACGGAATATGCTGGCACTATATAAATACCAGTAATAATAATAATACCAGGAAACAAGATGATGAATGGGTAAATTAAAAAGGCAAGCATTTTAAAAGTTAAGTTTTATTACATGAATATACTCTAAATACATATGATTATGATAATAAAACACAATAAAATAGTCCAAGTAAACTAATGGGGATAACACTTGATGTTGATTGTAGATCTCTTCCTGGTGAGTATTGATGTCAATTTCCTGTCTAAGCTGGAACACACCAGAAGTGATGCTTCTCTTATCAAGCATTGGTTGCCTTGGTGGGTCTATGTGCGTCATCTTGGAAGGCATGCATCGCAAGATAGCGATGCAGCGTTCAACTTTCTGCTTGCCTCTCAGTGTGGGCATGTAGTGTAAGCAGCATATCACCTGGTTAAGTCATTCAGAGCATGGGCAGCGTCTGTTCATTCTCTGTATTGCACTATTATTTGGTTTGTTTTATTTTATTTTACTTTGAGATCAATTCAATTGGAACACTCCAGTGACAGCACGTATAAACGTGCACATTAAGTTTGGGCGCAGTGTATCTTTGTTTTTCTATTATTTACTTACTAGATTTGGAAATCCTTGTGCAATTTTCTGTATCTCTCAAATCCATTTATAGTTTAGTGAGAACCAATTATGTTGCTGTATATATATATATATATATATATATATATATATATATATATATATCATTAGGCGTCTTTCCCATGTATACTTACTGGTGAGTGTCAGGATTACTAATTAATCCCGCACGTAGAACTGTATCACACCTAGGACTAAGGATAACGTTTACCTGGACCTTAGAATGGACGGACTTAACGTATCCAAGAATAGTCAGAATACTTGCCAAGATCAGGGATAGATAATCACACACTGATGAGAAAAAGCCAAAAGTCAAGCATACCAGAAATCAGGGAAGTCAGAACAAAGCCAAAGTCAAATACCAAAAAATCAAGATCAGAAAGGCAGAAACCTCGACAGGGCAATGAGACAATGTAAAAAGTAGTTTAAATAACGCTCCTGTTATTCCAATTGGTTATAACTGGCCTTTGACCCCAAAACGTGTGTGCGTGATGTCACACGCACGCCGTTGTCATCATCAGCGTGGGTGGCCATGGAGCTATAAAGTTGCAAAGATCCGCAGCGGCCGGCGTCCCTAGACACGCTGGGTTTATCAGGTATCCGGGCGCATGGTTGCAGATGGGCACGACTATTCCTGTCAGGACGGTAAATACCCTCAAACATTTCTATGTGCGGATGAATCAGTTACAGTGAGATGGTCTGTCTATATTGCATAGCTCACTTACAAACTAACAAAAAATGTTTATCATTTTTTTTTTATTCTAACAAGCATTTGTTTTGTGTTTGTTAAATTGTTTATGCATTGTTTTTCAGACAAATATAAGAACAATCTTTCCTTTCTTTCTGTGGGCTCTTTTAAAAAGTTAAAACAGTAGTGAGTGGCTGCATTGTTACAGCTACATTTCGAATACTATCAAGTGGTACCATTTCTGCTATTTATTTTATGTTGTCAGAAGGGGCATCATTGTCCCGAGCATGCAGCAAAGAATTTCTGTAAAAGAGACTGTCAGCTACCACGGAGGAGACTGTCAGTAACCAACGTCATACCTTCAAACAAGCACATCAGAGGATTGACTGGACATTTCTGTGTATACCTAATGGAAATACCTTTTGGAACCATCAGTGCAGCAGACATTAATGATCTCTCTACCAAGAAATATCACTACCCATTTGTTTTTGTTTGCCTTTTTGTTTTTCTTCTGTTCTTTTGTTTCTTTATGCATGAGACTGGATTTGTATATACATCAATCTTTCTCCCCTCAATGGTCATTTGGCTGGACATTGTTAACCTTTTTTTCAATAATTTTTTTTAATTTTTATCCTTTTTTTTGAGCTATTCACTACTTCCAGTAAGCTTTTGGACTATAGTGATATTATTATAGCTGCTTATATTAGGTGGATCCACTGGACTGTTTTGACAGTTTATGTATTGTTTAATTACATTGCCACATACTATACTATACTTATCATTTTGCTATCTCGGGTAGGAGTAGTAGAGGGAGGTTTTGGTATATGATAAGTATTTAATTTCATCATTGGAACTGTATTGAGTATAACGACAGATGTGATGCCTATTTTTGTTCCCTTCTTTATAATATAATTTTTTTTAACCAATGAATTAATAAAACATTTTTTTTTCTGATTTAAGCATATAAAGCCTTATTGGAGTGCTGTATTGCTTGTATTATTATCTGATTAATGTGGATTATCATAAGCCAAGACATTTCGCAGTAATGTCCCTTTAGGTCAGAATGAATGGGACAGAAACATTTCTTTTTTACAAAAAATAAAAACTGCAAATGTCTATCTGATGCAGAAATTATTACTTCTAGCAGTTTTAATTAATTTATACATACTATTAATTTATATTTACATAGTTTAAATAAGCAAATACATCATATATAGTACTAATATAAATAAAATTAATGATAAACATAAAAGTTTTTTTTATTTTTTCAAATTTTAATAATTCTTATTTTAGCTGGGTTTGAGTGTGTTCCTGCAATTGCAAATGCACAGCCTTTCACTATTTTGTTTCATTTTGAATGTATCCTGTTTTACAAACAGGATTAATTCATTTACGTAGAAATGTATGGTTTAAAAATATGAATTAAATGAACCAAATAGATAAATGAATTTTGGTTGATCCGAAACAAAAAAAATATCAGAACAAACAACACAAAACAAAAAATCTTTCTATGCATGTCTAATATTTTGTCATTTTTAGATTCCTTTTTATATTCTTACCTGGAGCCTTTACATAGAGAATTTCTTCATTCCATTGTGTTGCTTGCCTTGTGACGACAAAATGATTTTCTGTGCAGAACTCAATGTCAATACTTGAATTATTTGGTATTTTGTCTCTTAGAACCAGATATATTTCACCAGGATTCTGTATTGTTGAAATGATCGAATTATATAATAAGTGCCAACTATTTTTTTTTTTGACAAACCTGCTAACATGTGGATATTTTAACACAACTTTTCTATGGTGATAACACATTTTCTTTGATTTCCTTAGTAAATGGTTAAAGATTATCAACAGGCTAAAATAAGTAACTTTGCTTTTAAAGCCCAGTCGTAAATTCTGAATTTGTTATTTTAAAATAATAAAGATATTGTTTTTTACTGTGCATCCTTGGATATAAGCAATTCATTTTCAGGGTAAAGTAAAAGTAATACCACAGCATCAAAAAGCATTTTGTAAGATCTCATATGATAACTGGGAAAATATCTGCCTACTCCAACACACCCACTTCATGGATTATGTACAGTTGTAACTTCATAAATATAGGTTTCTTTATTTACCATTTAAGTTAAGATACATTTAATGTTTAGTCTGTTAAAGGGTTATTCCAAGCTCCTTGATCGCTTCAGCTTTTTTGAAGTGGTCATGGTGCTTGGAGTCTGCATGTGCACATACTGAGTTATCTGAGGTTGGTGCTGTGGGTGTTATTCTTGCTCCAGGTTGACTAATAATCTGTGCATACTGATCGTCCTCCATCAGCAACCAATGGTAGTGGCAGCATGGGTTACTTTTATGAAAAACAGTATTTTATTAAAACACTGTTTTTCGTTGGAATAAACCTTTAAGATTTTGAATTTAATAAAAAGCAACAGCAGAAAAGGCAATTACTATAATGGAAATATTGCACATCTTAGTTCCTATTTAATTACTGACTCATTATCTTAGACCTCAGAATAACCTTTGCTTTTATGCAGAGAAGATGCAGACAGATTCACTATTACAAAAAAGTAAGTATAAATAAGTATAAACAGATTCTAATTGAAGAAACAACTATTTTATAACAAAAAACAAATGACAATGAAATCCTAGCATATAAATATATATATGTATATATACATAAAATAATTATTATTGCCATTTATATAGCGCCAACAGATTCTGTAGAGCTTTACAATATTATGAGAGGGGGGATGTAACTATAAATAGGATAATTACAAGAAAACTTACAGGGATAATAGGTTGAAGAGGACCTTGCTCAAATGAGCTTACAGTCTATAGGAGGTGGGACACGTTAGGACAGGAAATATCAATCAAATAGGGTGGGAGTGAAGAAAAGCTGGAGAAGAGAGTAAAACACTGCCCTATAGGAGAGAGCAAGAGACAGGTATGTAAGGTAGAGGTTACTCTGGGAGGCCATAAGCTTTCCTGAAGAGATGGGTTTTAAGGCCCTTATTAAATTATTGAATACTAGGGGAGAGGCTGATGGTGGTAGGCAGGCTATTCCATAGGAAAGGAGGTCCTGCAAGCGTGAATTGGCTGTACGGGTGTGAGCAGTGGTCAGGATGTGGTCATGGGCAGGGCGGAGGGTACGAGGAGGGGCATACCTATGGATCAGTGAAGAGATATAAGAGGGGCTAGAGTTGTTCAGTGACTTAAATGTATGGGTTAGCACTTTGAATTGACTCCTATAGGATACAGGGAGCCAATGTAAGGAATGACAGAGGGGTGAGTTGTGAGAGGACCAACTAGAGAGGAAAATCAGTCTAGCTGCAGCATTCATTACAGACTCTAGCTGGGCAATACAGCTTTTGGGGAGACCAATCAGGAGAGGGTTATAGTAATCCATGCGGGAAATTACTAGAGCATGGACAAGCTCCTTGGTGGCATCTTGTGTAAGAAAGGGGCAGATAAGGGCTATGTTTTTAAGTTGGAACCTACAGGATTTGGCAACAAACTGGATGAAAGGCTCAAAGGTGAGGCCAGAGTAAAGTATGATGCCAAGACAGCATGCTTGCAAGGATGGACTTATGTGGATATCACTGACTTGAAGGGAGAGCGAGAGAGGAGGATCAGTATTAGGAGGAGGAAAGACAAGGAGTTCAGTTTTAGAGAGATCGAGTTTCAGAAAGCGCGAGGACATCCAGTCAGAGATGGAAGAAAGGCAAGCAGTGACACGTTGCAGGACGGCAGGGGAGAGGTCCGGGAAGGAGAGGTATATCTGAGTGTCATCAGCGTACAGGTGGTAGTGGAATCCAAAAGAGGCAATAAGTTTGCCAAGAGAGGCAATATAAAGAAAAAATAGAAGGGGACCAAGGACAGAGCCTTGGGGAACTTCAACCGAGACAGGGCAAGGGTAGGAGGTATCCTTGGAAAAGGAGACAGTGAATGAGCGTTGGGAGAGATAGGAGGAAAACCAAGAGAGGACAGAGTCACAGAGACCGAGCGATTGAAGAGTTTGAAGGAGGGGAGCATGATCAACGGTGTCAAAGGCAGCAGAGAGGTCAAGCAGAATTAATATGGAGTAGTGACAGGGCCGTCTTTAATATTGATTGGACCCTGGGCAAAAATTTACTTGGGCCCCCTGGATCCCACCTTCCCACACCCTAGCATGCAATCGCGCCCTCCACCACAGCACACACACATTCACACAAAAAAACACACATACCTCGTAGAGTAGTAAACTTTCATAACGTAAACATAAAGAACTGGTTCAAAAATAAGTCCATAGCTTAACCTACTTGCCATCTGTAGCTTCTTTTAACCTCGGTCTTATAGTATATTTTTATTAACAGTTATATGTTGTTAGAAGAACAAGCATAATAACAATATCTTTCAGTGCAAATCAACATTATTATGTTTAAATTATAAAACAAATAACCATGTTGGCTAGTAATATCACACACACAAAAAAAAAGAAATACAACAATTAACAACGCAAGTAAACAATGCAATTAAATAAACAATATTACACCTTACAATTTGTAGAATCCAAGTGCACATTTCCCATTCCAATATGGAGAGTAGGGAATCAAGTACCAGTGGTACATGGTCAACCTTATTATAATTCCTGTTAGGCACCAACTGCTGCAGTGGCAGACTATTATAAAAGAATACGTAGTTTGACAACCATTAATGTAAAGTGCAGAGAACCTTTACATAAAATAGTAAAGAAATATTTTAGTGCAATTTAACCAATGAGTCTACGTGCTTTCTGAGCAGCAAAGGTCTTTGTGATGTTTAAAAAATCAAGACCGCGAAGTATTTCAGATTCAGCAGACATTATAGATAGTTTGGTGAGACGGATCTGGCTCATGGTTGTGCGTTGTAAGTTTTTTATCAATTTCATTTTTGAAAAAGATCGTTCACCTGAACTGTTAGTGATCATTAAAGTAAGGTAGATTTTTAAAGCAATTTCCGTGTTGGGAAAAGTATCTCTTACATCTTTGTTATTAATTGTACTGTACATGAATTGCTCTATGCTGCAATCGTCTGGTTTTTCATCCAGGAAAAGAGAAATTAATGACTGAAATTGAATTAGCTCATCACCAAATGTTGTGCCCAGATCTTGCTTGTAGAAAGCAGACAACTTTCCTGCTGCAATTTTAATGGATTCAGAGTCCATTGTTGGAAAGTTTATAAAGAAACCAAATAAATCACACACTTCACTGTAGGCTCCTAGACGATGTTCCAGACACGTTAAAAGTTTGTGAAGATACGGGAGAAAGACCTTAGCATAAAAGGCCTCCTTTGGCATTAATTGAGCTTCTTCACTGTGTCCATAGTCAAGAGGCTGTTGACGGACATTCCGACGTTGATGACGGCGGTGTCCCACAATATACTCCTCAGTATCTGTTAGACGCTTGCCAGCTTCTTCAAATGCATCAAATTTAGTATGCTGTTCATTAATAAAATCTTTTAACGATTTCAAAACGCTGCAAAACAGTGTTCCAGAATTCTGCAAAAATCCCTGTCTCAAGTTTGCTTATCTGATAAAATAGTCCCTTTGCTGTATTACGGCACTCAGAATTTTCTTCAATGTCAGTTGAAAATTCAACATGACCAGCGTGTGTCACTTAGCTTTTTTGGCATGGACACAGAGAGGCCTTTCTCGTCAAGCTTGTCTTTAAGCTTCTTGTAGCGTCGAGTTGAACCACTAAAGAATGTATAAAGAGCTTGTACAAAATTAAAAAAACTTACAGCCTCAATACACGAATTTGCAGCATCCGTTCCGACAAGATTTAATGTGTGTCCAAAACAAGGTATGTACTTAGCATATTTATTAATGTTAATAATTCTTGCTTGCATACTCTTGTAGTGGCCAGACATGTTGCTTGCATTGCCGTAACAACATTTTTGTATGGTAAGTCCAACAGTATTAAGAAATGCTAGGAGCTTTATGCCCTGTTGAGGGTAAATAAGTTAAGATTTTCTTCTAAGTATCTAAAAATCACTGTGAGTTGGTCAATATGCGAAGAATCTTCCGCTGAATCCACAGAAACAGAGTAGTATTTTGCCATTTTAATACGGTTGATGACAACTTCTAAGATCTTATCCCCAGTAATTTGTATTCCTCATAGACATTTGCTGATAAATAACTTGTACATCCTTTGCCTTTGTTTGCCTTTGTTTGGATGTGTTGTGCTAGGAAAGCATCATACTCTGACAGCAATTCCAAAATACCGAGATAGTTGCCATTATGTGGGGATCCAATAGTCTGATCATCACCTCTAAAAGCCAATCCTCTCTCAGCAAGAAAAACGGTGACACTAAGCAAACATTTTACTAGGTTTTGCCCATAGGTGGTCATGTCTTCAATCTGCTGTTGCATTTTATAGTCAATCCTACCTTCTAGTTTTGAAAATTTGGCTGTATCAATCACAATGCGTATATGATGTTGAGACTGTTCATGGGATGAAATTCGTTCACTGGCATGTTTACAGTCGCTGAAGCCATCACTGGAAAATGCATTTGTTGATGAACTAAATAATTTGCAGTCAAAACAGTATATTTGGCCTCTGCTATTTGAGTAACAAAGCCACTTCAGTTCAACTTTGTCCCCATTGGGATATTTACAAAGAAACATATCTGCTGTACAGCAACGTCCATCTTTAAATGATTTCGGAAATCCTTCATTTTGCAGTTGTTCCGGAGGTTTCCTTACTGACGAATTTCCATTTTTGGACCAATACGCCCACATCTCCAGAGTAGATGAGTTGGGCCACAAACCAATTTCAGTTAGGAAACCTGACTTTTCCATGGATTCTGGCAGTATATCAACTGATTCAGCAGTATGGAAGCTAGGTTTCTCAACTTCCATGGGAACTGGAGTGGTTTCTAGTGGCATGGGCTGATCAGAAGAATCCACTGTGTCGGTTTCAGAGCCATATTCAGATACACTTTGAGGAGGAATCTCTTCCTGAGAACATGTACTAGCATGTTCTTGAGAAGATCCACACGCAGAAGGCTGTGCAGAAGGCTGTGCAGAAGATCCACTTGTAGGTAAAAGAAAGCCAGTTATTTTTGGAATTCTACATATTTTTTCCTCCAACTCCTGCTTCTTTTTCCGCTTCTGAGCACCACTCAGAGGTTTGGACATCTTGAGGGCAGTCAGGCTCCTGAATAAATAAACATGATTGACACTTGCAGTAAATAAACGTCAATAGAGTGAAAATGCATATTTTTTAATAGGATTTTTGCATATTTAAAATGTTGATGTTACAGCCAAGCATGCTGTTTAACTTACTACAGATGCAAAGTTCCCACAGAAGGCATCTAACGAGAGCATGCGCCACACCAATCCCCTTCCTCCTCTTGCAGTTCTTCCATGCTTTGTCTGCTCTTCCCTTCTGTAGCTGGTCATGACTGTTGCATGGATCTTCTCTCTGACAGGTTAAGACTCCAGTGCATGCATGTATACATGCAAGAGTAAATGTGCACGCCAGTGAAGCTTCCTCTTCTTTCATCAAACAATTTTGTCGAACATTAAAGGACCACTATAGGCACCCAGACCACTTCAGCTCAATGAAGTGGTCTGGGTGCCAGGTCCATCTAGGGTTAACCCTGCAGCTGTATACATAGCAGTTTCAGAGAAACTGCTATGTTTACAATAGGGTTAATCCAGCCTCTAGTGGCTGTCTCACTGACAGCCGCTAGAGGCGCTTCCGTGCTTCTCACTGTGAAAATTACAGTGAGAAGACGCTTTCCTATGGACTGATTGAATTCGCGCGCGGCTCTTGTCGCGCATGTGCAGTCAGCGCTGACGTCGGAAGAGGGAGAAGAGTTCCCCAGCACCGAGGGAGCCTGGTGCTGGAGAAAGATAAGAGTTTAACCCCTTCCTCCCCCTTCAGCCCGGAGAGAGTGGAACCCTGAGGGTGGGGGGGACCTAAAGTGTTTGTTTTCCTAGCACTCTAGTGGTCCTTTAATACAAATCACAGTAATGTGAAGCGTATCAGTGTATCGCATGGCTCCACAGCAATACAACTCACAGTAATGTGCGATGTGCAAGTACATCACAGATCACCTCAGCAATAAAATGCATAGAAAAGTGCAGTGTGTGAGTATATCATAGCCAACCCACTGCTTACCCATAGGGAAGCATTGGGAGACTATTGTGCGTGCGTGGCATCATAGAGATGCTTTGAATCAATGCATTTCTATGAGGAGTGTTTGGCGCGAATGCCACATTGTGCAACACTGGACTAGGAAGCACCTCTAGTTGCCGTCTGATGAGTGGCCACTAGAGGTATTCCTCGGCAGTAATGTAAATACTCCCTTTTTTCTGAAAAGGCAGTGTTTACATTAAAAAGCCAGCAGAGACATGCTATAGACACCAGAACTACTATGTTTAGCTGTTGTGGTTCTGGTGACTATAGTGTCCCTTGAAAAAAAAAGAAAAAAAAAGAATCAGCACAAAAGTATTAAATAAAATGGCTGTATCATTATTATAAAAATTAAAAAAAAGCACAACTTCAGACACAAATGTTCAGTATTTTACAGATTACTTTATTTATTTATTTTTAACAATGTGATAGTACTTTACTACTAACCCCTCCATCCACCCCTCCCTTCCTCCCCCTTCCAACCACCCTTACCCCTATAAAACAAGTCATATATATATATGTTACAGTGAATTACTGCAAATACTTAATTTTCTGAAGACTCCAGCAGACTCAGGATCAGTTGGGCAGCTGGGCTCAAGACTGAAAGTTTAGGAAGGCGCGCTGCAGTTCAGGAAGGCGCTCTGCAGTTCAGGAGGAGGCGGAGTCACGGCAACGCTCACCCTAGATGTTTTTTTCAGGATAGGTACTACAGTGGCATGTTTAAGGTCAGCAGGAACAGTGCCAGAAGAGAGAGGGCAGTTAAAGATGTGTGTTAGGGTAGGAACAAGACAAGGGGAGACAGATCTGATGAGGTGAGATGGGACAGGATCGAGTGGGCAAGTGGTGGGGCGAGAGGAATGGAGAAGCACAGCCACCTCTTGTTCAGTAGCCGGGGAGAAAGTCTGAAGGGTAGGGAAGGCATGGTTTACATGTGGTTGAGAAAGAGAACGGCAAGGAGGGGAGAATTGTTTCCTTAGCTGTTCAATCGTGTCGGTAAAGTAGCATGCAAAGCTATCAGCTGTAAGGTTAGTTTGGGGGGTGGTCACAGCAGGGTGGAGAAGAGAATTAAAGCTGTCAAAGAGACCTCTGGGATTGCAGGAGCATGAACTAATGAGAGAGGAAAAGTATGATTGTTTGTCGAGGACAAGGGCTGCGCTGTATGAACGCATTATGAATCTATAATGGAGAAAGTCTGCCTAGGTGCAGGACTTCCTCCAGGAGCGTTCAGCACAACGGGATCAACTCTGCAGATAGCGTGTTGATTTAGTATGCCAAGGTTGGGGTCGTGTCCTCCACGAGGTGCATGTTTGGAGCGAGGCTGCGTTCAAGGCGGGTAGTGTTATTTGTGGAGATGGCCAGTGAAGGACAGGAGAGGGAAGGGATGGATAGCAGTTGTGAATCAATGTCAGCTGACAGCTGCTGGAGGTCAATAGAGTTAAGGTTCCTCCTGAGTTGAGGAGGGGTTAGGCTGAGGTTGTTGTATATGTATATGTATATATATATATATAAATGACAATGAAATAATATTGTATATATATATATATATATATATATATATATATATATTGGTGACTATAGTGTCCCTTGAAAAAAAAAAGAAAAAAAAAGAATCAGCACAAAAGTATTAAATAAAATGGCTGTATCATTATAAAAATTTAAAAAGCACAACTGCTGACACAAATGTTCAGTATTTTACAGATTACTTTATTTATTTATTTTTAACAATGTGATAGTACTTTACTACTAACCCTCCATTCGCCCCTCCCTTCCTCCCCCTTCCAACCACCCTTACCCTATAAACAATATTATCTCATTGTCATTTGTTTTTTATACTTTGCATGTTTATATGGATATTATCACAAATAAATATGTATATATATATATATATATATATATATATATATATATATACACACATTTGTGATAATATCCATATAAACATGCAAAGTGATGAATAATGGGAAGAAATTAATGGCAGAAAATTCACAAGAGATGCTACAGCGATTTATATTAATGCATTGTCAATGGAAGAGTAAAAATTACAAATTATTCTGTAAATGTTTCTGTTTGACAGGTTTCATATCTTGTTTCATTCATCTCTTTGGTAAAATAATACTTCTGAAATCTGATGAATTATCCATTTGTTCTCTAATATATATCATATTATACCAGATAAATATCCTGTCTGCTTCAATTTGTTTTTTGCTTTGTTAGTAAAACTTTGTATTCAGACAGGTTTCATACACAATGTTTTTTATATTCTAAACACCTAGTATTTTACATATTACTTTAACTTTGGCTGATAAATTTGCTCTGGTCCAGTTGGCTTACCCATAATATGCTTCCGGATCTAGGGCCTGGGCTGAGACAGGGGCCCAGTGGTGGTTCTGACTGAAAAGATGTCCTTGCTTGGTCCTGTACCTCCTAATTACCTTGAGGGAGCAATGTGATCTGCACATCTACCTGTAAAAGCTCCCTCACAGTCCTCAATGACCTCAATGGCCGAAGCCTGCACTCTATGTCATTATGGAAGCTCTGGGACCATAAGGGGGCTGCTAAAGTGATCTGCACCCAAAAGGTTGAAGGCTACAATTCTCCCCCACCAGACCACCAGGGATCCTGCCCAAAGGTCTCCATTGGACCACTAGAGATAACACGTCACAAGGTAAGCAGGAGGGAAGCAAATGAAAAACTCATTCACAGACTCACAATGCCTTTACCCAATACACTCCCTAACAGACACCACACACAATACTCAGGAATATTCAGAGTCCTCTTCAGACACAAAATTCAGTGACCAGACATGTGGGCACACTCAGCTTTCTCCCACATACATCTCTCAGCCTCCTCCACAAACAAAACATGTAGCCAATTTGCACACAACACTCAATCAAAATTTAAGTCCCTAAGTACTTATGTGAACACCATCTACCCCTGTAGCATTATCTACCTTAACTTTACTTCTACATCTACATCTACTTCTTTACTACTACATCTTTCCTACATTGACAAAACACTTATTTTCTATAATGCTTTCCATATGGATACATAATAAAAATGAAATGGCCTTACCTCACATTGTATCCTTTTTTGCAGAACTAATAATGTAGATGGGATTTGTGAGTTTGATCCTTGTGAACATTCTGTAGTCTTGGTGGTATTGCTATCTTGACTAGCCTCATCTGGACTATCCTCGTAACTCTTTGCATTTATATTCTGGTTATCTTAAATATAATCACAGATTATTTTAATTATATTATATTAGATTCACAAAAATATTAGTTATACATTTTTATTTGGTTAGTCATATAGATTAGATTCCATACAATATATCATATAGATCTTTAGCTAATGTGAGAGCTCAGTACATTTTATTCCAACAGTATTTCAGATTTGCTGGTTATGGTCTTAACACTATAGGGTCATGAATACATGTTTGTGTTTCTGACCCTCTAGTGTTCCTTTAATACTGTTTTCTATAGAACAAAACAAAAATGTGGCTATCTAAAAAAAGACATTATCACCCACATAAAGCAAAAACTGACAATCATGTATTACCCATATAAATGTAACATAATAATTATGGCGGGCCACCCAGATAGGAACAAGGATATTGCCGCCAGAGATGTTCTTTTCCCCCTAGTGTGAGTTATGCCGTAGCAATCCCAAGCAGTGTTTCCCAATAGTGATAATCCAAGCAGGGACCCGTAAAGTAGGGATATAGCAGGTATAGCTCTCCCCCACAGACATTAGTCGAGACTTAATGCTGGAGGTAAACTGGTTTACTGGAGGCCACACACAGCCTTTTATGCCTTTTAAGGGTTTCCAACTCAACATTACAGGGCAATCCCCCCCACCCCCCCATGGTTTTATCTGTACCTGAGAGAGAACTGCTTGAAAACAAACTTCTAAATTAAATTATCTCTCAGGTACAGAGCATGTACAATTGTGACACCCTAAAAATACATACAATACAATCAGGTACTCCCTCAAGTCCTATATCCCCATATAGCCTGGATCTGAGTGCTCAACATATCCATATAAAAGCGCTTAGATCCCAGAAAACGCCACCAATGTAAAGTTCTGACCGACCGCAGGCGAGGCCCCTGCCTAGAATAGTTCCATGGAATTAGGATGAGCGGTCGGTCTCTTTCATGGGTACAAAGTCACACAAATTACCAAACGTGGATATCTGTCCTTATGCTGGTTTTGTGTCCCTCGTTCGGGAGTAATTTCCCAATCGAACAGTGTTCCTTTCATATGAATATAACCGAACACCGGCGGAGATGGAAGTTCAGCGGTGTTCAGGCTGTCGAGTGTCTGATTTTAGTCCCACGCACTCGGCAACCAAACACTGCTGCCAGTGTTCGCGGCTTAAGATGGCTTCCACCAAGTGTTCATACATACGACCGGCACCCACCCAGCCGACCGCTTAAAACGTTGTGGTTACCAGTGTTAATGAGGTGTTGACAGGGATGACAGAGGTTAACGAGCAGCATGCTGGAGGTCTTGTAGTTCATGGGTTTGTTCGGTATTCGAACAAAATAATAATAAAATTACAGACGAACATGGTTTACCGAATAAACAGGAGAATGGGGAAAAGAGCTTTAATAATCCAGGGACAGAGTGGTCTGTTACAAAAATGTTATAGGTATTGAGTGTACTATTGCACAACAGGAAAAAAAGTATGCCAAAACTAGCAGCTGAGTTCTTGATAGCATGTTTGACCCTTCCCCCAGCTATTTAACATTTATTAATCCCTCAATACATAAGCACAATCCAAGTAAACTAGCCTCTGCTGCAGTACTGAAACCCACACACCCACAAATACAATCAAATAATATTTAGAAATGTGACGGGGTCTCAGGTGTTGTACGTAATGATGAAACTGAGAGGATAGGGGTCCAAATCATGAGGAAATATGTCCCTTAAAAAAGAAGTAAGTGTGTGTGTGTGTGTGTGTGGGGGGGGGTGTGCACCTCTCCAGAGTGAGGCCTCTGGATAGATCCCTGCATGTCCCTAGCTGGCTTGCATCATCAGATGACAGAGAAGAAATGAAAATATAACTAAGAAGACTTGCCACATGGAGTGGATTAATTAGGAAGTCTACAAAAATCTCCTTCCATTTTTAAAATAATTACACTGTAATATTTTATGTGCAATGATTCTTGTATTTGTCAGGAATTGACTCGGCAATGTTTTAACCAAAAATAGATCATTTTAATGAAGGGATCTTGTGCATCCAGAGTCATAGTACCAATGCGCACAAACAGTATGGGGCTCATGATACATACCTGTGTGTAAACTTCTCAAGCAGTATGCATGACGCTTTGATTATTTGGAGACAATTACCTTTGGCTGAAGATGGGACAAGAGGTTAGATAATGGATTATGTTTAATGTATTTTTCTAAAATGAATCAAAGTGTGTAAGCAGATGGGCTCTGAAAAAGAAAGCCAATTTAGCTAAATGAGGACATGCCTCAAATTTAATAGAGCAATTAATTAAAATGTTACAAAAGAATAACAAGGCAATTTGTCACATCTTTTCCTGCATAACAACATTTAAAGAAAAATTTAAAAGTGAACTGAAAAGCTTTTTTCATGACTGATGTATTTAAATGGTGTATTTGGCAGCTTTGCATTTATTTTGCTTCCTGTTAAACAAAGAGGAGACAAGAGTACAGAGTACAGAGCCTTTCTGGCCTTTTGAAACTGCCCAAAATAAAAACTAGGAATTATAATACTGCTGCTGTGGATAGGAACATATTTTTGTATATGTGATCACCATAATATTTAAAAGATACGCTTTCAGTTGCTTTCCTTGCTAACTTTAGACCCAAAGAAGAGAAGGTAAAGCTTGTCTTTTAAATATTATGTAGGTCCACTAAAAAATGTATCACTGCATACTGCAATATTCTCTTTATCTTAGCATTTTATAATTTGTAATCAAAACTATTCAACCCCCTTTGATAATCAGGTTTACACAATGAATGCTTAATATGGTTACCCCAAATTGCACTAAAAATGCAACTTATATTGACTTCCCTCGTCTTAAAATTGTTCAACCCCTTTATTGCAAGCATCTCTAGTACTTAGTAAAACACCTTTTTGCTGTTATGACTGGCTGCAAATGAGATGCATAGCCAGACACCGGCTTCTGGCAGTGTTACTGAAGAATCTTAGCCCATTGCTCATGAGCAATAACCTCTTGTTCAGTAATATTGTTTTGTGTTTGTGTGTGCTGCGACCGTCTTCTTCAAATCGCACGAGAGATTTTTTTATGTCAGGTGACTGTGCTGGCCACTGTAGAATTTTCCAGGACTTTTTCTGCAACCAAACCTTGGTAAAATTCAAGGTATGCTTGGGATCATTGTTAGTTGGGCAGTCCAATGACACCAAAGGTTCAGCTTCCTCAGAGACAGCATGACGTTTTCACCTGGGATTTCCTGATAGGTCAATGAATACATCTTGCCTTCCACACAGTGGTGTATCCTGGTTTTGTGCTTCCCTAGGCAGGACAAAACCCAGGCACCCCCCTCCCCCCATGCCACCTCCACCCAACCCTTCCCCCCACCCCGCCTTCTAAATACACACACATTCACTGACAGATACGCATACACTAGCTAACAGAAACACACACTAACAGACACACTCACACTCACTAACAGACACACTCACAAACTAGCAGACACACACTCACTCATTAACAGACACACACACTAACAAACACACACAACGAACACACTAACAGACACACACACACTCACTAACAGACACACACACACTAACAGACACACACACTCACTAACAGACACACACACACACTAACAGACACACACACACACACACTAACAGACACACACACTCACTAACAGACACACACACACTAACAGACACATACACACACACAATCACTTACATGAACATTTTTTTTAAATTTATTTTTGTTTTTCGCCCTGGGATACAGTGCCGTCATATGACGTCATCTTCCGGCTCCCAGCCTCACTCTGCGGCACAGAGGAAGAGCTCCCTCGCCACCCGCCCGCCCAGCCCAGCATGTCTGTTAGCCACAAGGCTAACAGGACATTTGCCCTGGGCATTTGGGGGTGGCTTTTTTTGCCGCCCCCTGGAAAATGCCGCCCAAGGCAAATGCCTTGTTTGCCTCGCGGCTAACTCTGCTTCCACATGCTGCAGATTCCCAGAGGATGCAAAGAAGCCCGAGACCATCAACGAGCCACCACCATGCTTAACTGTATATAAAGTGTTCTTTTCTGCTTTATTCTTCTTTTTCATCCAATTTTGTTCAATTGTTCCACTGAATAGAATCCTAATACTTCTGTGGCTTATTTATATGATTTTGAGCATATTAGAGGCAACTTTTCGTGTTCTTTTCTGCTTTATTCTTCTTCTTCCAATTTTGTTCAATTGTTCCACTGAATAGAATCCCAATACTTCTGTGGCTTATTTATATGATTTTGAGCATATTAGAGCCAACTTTTCTTGTGCTTTTGGGTCAGTAGTTGTGTACATCTTGGAGTTCTGGCATGGAAACCTTCTGCGTTTAGTACGCGCCTTACTGTTCTCACTGAAATCACTGTGTCTGTTGCCACAAAGTCTTGCTGCAGGTCTTTTGCATTCACTCAAGGGTTTTTCACAACCTGCCTTATCAGAATTCTGACTGCTTCCAAAGAAAGCTTCCTTATTCTACTCCATCCAGGTAGTGTTACCACTGTTACTTCAACCTTGAACTTGCAAAATATATTTCAAACTGTGTGTCACAGACGCTCCCGTGCCACAGCCTGCTTGAGAGGGATAACAGCTGGCCTCCTGCCGACAGACTATGGGTCTGGTCAGAGACTTTAAAATGATATAAAGGATGTGGGAGTAAATAAGTGAAATTGTCAAGTTATTTTGTAAAATGATGAAATGAATGAAATCTATTGGGTTAATTATATTATGTAACACATATTGTGCAATGTGCCTTGGTGTCCAGCAGGATAGTAAGTTAACATGTCTTGACCTAATTATGTCACCGACACCAAGACACCAAGGAGTGGTTTGCATTGTTCTGGCTGAAGACCCCTTGTTGTGTGTAGGGGAATAAATGCATGTGGTCTTTCCTGAAAATAAACTGTTCTCTTGATTTACCAAATACGACTGGTCTTGTCCATTATGTTTTGGAATTTTACAAGGTTCCAGAAGGCTATAATCACTGCATGCGGTAGCTGAATCCAGGACTAGCAGAGGATTAGAGAAGCAGTGACCAAGGGATACTAAGAGACCCTGCTTCTGTGTCAAGAAGTGGAATCCTCCATGCAAGGCAGTCCAGACAGATGTTCAGCAGAAAGTACAGCAACCAGGATGGCAGAAAACGATAGGTACCTGGCCATCCTAGCCCTAGAGGAATTACCCTTTTGCAAAGGTCTGGATCCAATGGTCTGGATCCAAAGAAACCTGAGATGATCACAGCCCTTGTAGACCTGGACCAGGAAAGGCTAGCCAGCCCTCCCAGTGAATTACTGTTCTCAACATAGGCAGGACAGGATGTGCTCTCACAGAGGATAAGATAAGAGAACGCCTGGCTTTCTGTGGCCCAAACTCGCCACCTGAAGTAGTTGATTGTATTATGGTGGCGGCAGAGAAAGAGCGAGCCAAAGAACTTGCCATAAGCCTAGCTGAAGCCACTGTCAGAATTACCGAGAATATGGATCAAGCTACCAACCGTGCAGTGTCCCTATCTGAGGAAGAGTTCCCATGCAGAGCATCAGAGAGATGAACCTGCTTCGGAGGCAATCCCTCAGCAGATGGAGGAGTGCAAAAACCTAGGTGCCTGACCTCAGAGTTTCAGCAGCGACTACAGGAAGTTCTGTTCCAGTATAATGGCATAATCCTGGGAGAGTGTGATCAGGATCTTAGGGACCAGATTCTAAAAGCAACTCTGGACCGAGGTCCTCAAGGAGGTACAGTTTCTCAGGAAAGAAACCCTCCCAACCCCATAACAACGCTATCAAAATCAACTTAATATGCGGATACCCTTTCTGGGGAGCAGCCCCTGGGGGTAATGGGTGACTGAACTGGACAGACTGGTCTGGAAAGAACTGTGGCTAGACATTGTTTACCAGGCCTTAAAGTGATAGGAGATCCAGCAGTACCCTTGGCTCGCAAACAACGACAATTCGGAGGGTGAGGACTATGTTGGCCCTGGCCTATTGTGGGAGGCTTTTGAGGAGTAGAATATTTATTTTTATTTTTTTAATTCTTTTTTTTTATCGTGCTTTGAGTAGATAACAAGCAAGCTCGTGGTGCCCCAATAGCATTCCCCGAGCATATTTTGCCGACTTAACAATTGGAACAATGAAATTATCAGCACATTTTATAATGTTAAAATAATGTTGCTTGGAACAGGATGTTAGCAAAAACATGTTATATTAGCATGGGTTATGATCACAAGAGGTTTAGTAACATGTCTATCTTAGTTAGATCAAGCGTTATCTGCACTCGAGTGTCAGTGGTGTAAGTGTTGCCCTCCTCACCAGGGTGGGGTGGGGGGGGGATGATTGCGTTTGTGCATGGTTGACCTCTCAAAGGAGGGCTGAGGCCCCTAGCCAAGGGGTGTGTGCTTCAATGATTGGTTACGTGTGAGTGTTTGGGTGTATTATTGTGAGCCTGGTGTCTCTATGCCCAGTGGGCCCAGGCTGAAGGTTGTGTCCTCTAATGGATGAGTCTACCGCAAGGGACATAGACATATGGCATAAAAAAAAGTAAAACCACAAGAACAACAAGAACTTTACATCTCTACAGCTTTGCAACTTTGCAGCCTAGGGCTGCCGGATCAGTGAGTCCCTCCGTTGGGCTTGGACCAGGCTGGAGATGTCCTCCTTGGATAAGTCCTGGTAAAAGGACAGTTGCAAATCTTGAAAGGGCAGTGGGGTCTTGTTTCTTACCGCTGCCATTATTTGCCCCTTGTCTTGAGGTAGTGCGCAGCGGAGTATGGCGTCGCCGGGCGTTTTGGTGGTGGTTAAGGTAGACGTTGGTAGGCGATATAGCCCAGCGATGTTTATTTTTTTAGCGGTAGCAGGTGGCAGTACTGAAGCCAGCAGCCTTCTGACGTAGTGTGGCAGTTCCTCTTGGGGAACCATGGCCGGGATGCCCCTTATCTTTACGTGGTTGCGGCGGTACCTGTCCTCCTGCGCTGCCACCTGTAGTGAAAGGGCCTGTTGGGCTGCTTGTAGTTGGAGTATAGATGCCTGCATGGTGGAGGTGTCTTGGCTAAGCTCTTTAATATTTGCTTCAGTTGCCTCCATTCTGCCTGTTAGTTGATGCAGGGATGATTTTAGGATAGGCAGGTCCGCAGTAAGGAGGCTTTGAATGTCCTGCAGCATAGTGTACAGGGTTTGGAGGCCCTGTTTGGTTGCAGGTTCAGAGTTACCTGCTGATGCTGTGGGCTGTTGCTGTGAGCCCTCCGTTGTGTTCTGCAGCTGAAGTGTTGCAGGTGCATCTGTGTGGGGAGCCCCTGGTGAGGTCGGGCCTTCCGCGGCCGCCATCTTGGCGGAGGTGTGCCGCTGGAGCATAGCTCCTATATCCCTCTGTTCTGGAGCGTTACCGGGGGTAATCTTCTGATTTCTACGCCCCATTGCAGCATTAGCAGGTGATGTAAGGGTCGACCACAGCTCTGCTGTGTTTCCCGCGGGGTCCCCGCCCCAGAGATACTTTAAATGCTTCGGGGAGTACTGGAAGGGCATCTGGGGATTCGGTGTGGTTTCCCCAGGCTGTAGCTGGTGCTTACACGGTCGGATGGCGGCCAGTCACCAGGATATCGCACAGATTGTGTGTGTGATTGTCAGAGCTGGGAGAGATGGCGTCCGGTCCAGTTCAGCTCCAGGCTCCGCCCCCTCGAGTAGAATAATTTTGGGATCTCAGCGGTGTTCCGATTCTGGGACATCTGGGAACTTAAGGCTGGATCTCGCGGCAACACAAACCTGGAACCCGATCTGACCTACTTAGCCAACAGGGACTGGGAGCTCGAGCAGGACTACATGAGACTGATCGACTCTGTACAGCAGCGGCCGAATATGTTTACAGGAGGAATGGACAGTAGCCTTGCTCTACAGCGGCAGTATTTGTTTACGGGAGGGGAGGAAAATTTCCTAATTTCCCAGCGGCAGAATGTGTTACCAGGAGCGGAGGACAAAACTCTCACTTCCCAGTGCCAGTATTTGTTTACGGGAGGGGAGGGCAGTACCCCCACTCCCTGATGGCAGGATGTGTGCCTAGAGAGGGAAAGGGGGAGGTCAGCAGTCTCTCTATCCAACAGCCAGATGTGTTTGCCGGAAGGAAGTACAGTATCCTCACTCCCCAGTCGACTAAGGTGTTTCTGGACGGGGAGGATAGTTTCCTCACTTCCCAGAGGCAGGATGTAAAAGGGAGGTCAGTCTTCTCATTCCCCAGCAGCCAAATGTGTTTATGGGAGGAGGAGGATAATAAACTCACTCCCCAGCAGCAGTATTTGTTTATAGGAGGGGAGGACAGTACCCCACTTCCCAGTGGTAGAATGTATTTTCAGGAAGCGAGGACAACATCCTCAGCAGCAGAAGGAACCCCAGGGGTGGAAGGCAGTTGGCTTACCTCCCCAGAAATACAATGGAACTTTTTCCAGGAGGCTACCTGTGTGGATTTACTTTTTGAGGCTAGTTACCCAACTAACTCATGCACAGACTCTTTAGAGGTCTAGAACCTTGTTAGTCTACTCTTTAGAGGGGAGATATGTCACGGAAGCTCCTGTGCCACAGTCTGCTGGAGAAGCATAACAGCAGGCCTCCTGCACACAGACTATGGGGCTGGTCACAGGCTTTAAAATCCAATAAAGGATGTGGGGATAAGTTGTAAAATTGTCAAGTTATTTTGTAAAATGTTGAAATGAATGAAAGCCATTGAGTTAATTATGTTATGTAACAGCTATTGTGCAACATGTCTTGGTGTCCAGCAGGAAATTAAGTTATCATGACCTAATTATGTCCCATACACCAAGACACCAGGGAGTGGTTTGCATTGTTGCACAGTTCTCTTGATATACCTAATACGCCTGGTCTTGTCCACTATATTGGGGAATTTTACAAGGTTCCAGAGAGCTATAATCACTGTATGCTGTAGCTGAATCCAGGACCAGTGGAGGTTTAGAAAGAGGTGACCAAGGGACACTAAGAGATCCTGCTACCAATGACACTGTTTCTATATGAACATTCAATGCCTTTGTTAACTTTTTGTATCCTGTTCCTTGTTTGTGAAGGGCGACGATCTCTCCTCTTAACTTTGTATACCATTCTTTTGTCTTAGCTATATTTCTAACATGCAGTCAACTCAACACTCAACCCCTAGCTAATTCAGGTATTCCAAGTGTTCCAGCTCAAGCACACCTGGTGCAACTAATGAAGCCATTGATTAATTGCATCAGGTGTGCTTGAGGCAACACCTGTTTTGCATATGTGTTCTGTTGTGAGGGATTCTATTCTGGTGGCTTAATCATTTTGAGACTGATAAGTCATTATAAGTTGCATTTTCAGTTGAATTTGGCAAAACCACTTAAGGCATTTGTTGTGTTGATATATTTCAATTGGTTTTGTTTCATTTGTTCATTGCAAACAGCTGAAAGTCTGTAAATTTTGACCTGATTTTGAATGGGGGTTGAATCATGTTAATTAAAACTGTATATACACACACAAAAATATGGGTAGATAGGCACACACAGACCACACAGACATAGACAAAACACACATACACACTATAAAATATTTTTTCCCCACCATCCCAACCTATGCTCTGTTCAGGAGTCGGTAAGCTACAGCTGGAAGTTGCAAGCCCCTCCCTCTACAGTACATATGGAGAGAGGAAGTGGAGACAGAAAGCCCCCGATCCTGCATTTGCAGGCCTCAAATCTATTTCTTCCATGCTACTCTTCCTTCCAGTCTCTGTGTTAAGCTCCAGCCAGGAGTGGATGCAGCAATATGATAGAGATAGGGAAATATGACGAGAGTGTCATATCTCTATCATAGCTGGACTGCTCAAATGGGGCTCAAAAAGGAGACCTGGATGGAGACCAACATGGACGAAATAGATTTGAGGGTTCACTTTCAACCCACCAGGCATCAAATTTAGGGCTACAGAGCTCCACATCTGTGGCTCTAGCCTCCTCTGCCCCCTCATTAATGCCCCTGCATTGAGATGGTTTATTGAGCCAAGGAAAGTAATTGTTAACAATTAATTTTATACACTTGATGCATAGCAGGTACGTGAAATAAAGATTAAAAAAAAATAGTACATAAATTGCTGAATTATGAGTAAGAGCACAGACCCTGTCCAAACAATAAACTGAGAAAATATCAATATATACATAAATTTTTTTAATAATTTAGAACATACTGAAGGTGTGACAATAAAAGCCTGATTGTAGAAAACAAACCTCACACATGCCACTCACTTATATTTGTCTGTCTAGCCTTTCAAATACCTAGGCGTTCAAGACATGTCATTAAATATTTAAAGCGCACAAATTCCATAAATCATTTTGTGATTTCTGTAAATCACATTTAACTCCTTAAGGACACATGACATGTGTGGCATGTCATGATTCCCTTTTATTCCAGAAGTTTGGTCCTTAAGGGGTAAAACAGTACATAAGAAAAATTGTTGATGATATAAAATATTAGAAATGGAGTAGTAGCACTATCACACAGTACAGTAGAGCTTTCAACCACTGGTGAAGACAAATCATACAATGGAGTAGACGTCTTAAAACATGTCCTTTAAGTAAGCATAAGTATTTACCATCATCATTAGCTCTACATGTAGAAATGTATAGAAAAGGTTAGAAATCACTGATACGTGATTACATTTCTACCTAATAGAATGTTGATTGCATTGAAAATTAAATCACTAGCGACACTTCACTCAGCTCCACACTTTCCAATTGTTTTCTTCCTCGTAATGCCTTTGCCAATATTTATTCCTCCAATTTTCTTTCCAAGATTTTTATCCCATGATATCTTCTGATTTTATTTTTTTTATAACTTTACCAGTAATTTGTATCAATGTCTCAATATCTTCTCTTCTCTACCTATTCTTTGTATCTTTCCTGCTATATTCTGCCCTTCTTTCCAAACCATTTCTTCCCAAAAACAGTACACTAATAGCAACATGTTCCAGCCATTTGGTTCACAGCTCAAATAAAAAAAAAGTAAGCAATAGTAAGAAGAACAGAAGTAATTTAAATACATAAAATCAAATACAATCTGTTTTTATATATTTATGTTTTTAATATATCTCTTTGTTTGGTACGATGGGGAAAATGTAGAACACTGACACCACCCCCCAAACATGTTCGACATTATGCAACTGGCTTAGGCTGTAATTCGAGAATATGATTGACTGATCCCCGATTGGGACAAATTCAGATGAATTGCAGTTGAGACTGAAAAAATCTCCAAGTCTAGTATTCATAAAGTTCTATTCCTCATGAGCCAAAGTCCACACAGCCAAAGGCTGTGACAGACTCCAAAAAAGTATTGAATTCCTCACAAAGTACAATAACTACTACATGTTCATCTCTAAAATGTCTAAAAAAAAATCAGAAATGTCCCAATAATTTATCATCTTAGCCCTCCAAATTCTCTTTTTCACTAAACCACATTATGTAATATTCACTAATTTAAAAAGGCAAAAGCTCCACATCATTTAAATATCTGTACTCAACATCTAAAAGTGTATAAGCAACAGAGATGGAAATTACAGAGATGTCAGAGATGGGAATTACGCGAAAGGACAAGAACATTTATAGAATTCTACAATATTTAATTGGAAAGCAGAAGCCCTTGTCATAGAAGCTGGATTGTGTAGAGATCAGTTTGCAAAACTATGTGATAGAAGCCAACAGTGAAGTTAGAGTTATCATTACACATTAGCATTAAAATAGTCAAGATAAAATGAACTACAGTTCAAAATGTCAGTCATTTTCTAACTATATCATGCAAGTCTGAAAATAATTATTTTTGAAATACTTTATAACCTTTCTCTGAGCGTTGTATTGTGTCGGTTATTTACACCCATTTCATACATTTCTTTGGAGAGGTTACATTTTAGTGCATGATTTGCAGTGTGTCCTTGCATTGTGTGATGGTGAATCTTAAACAATATTTTTCTTGCACTTTTAACACTCTTTGTGCTGATTGGTTGTTCCGTGACTGCCAGGGCCGGTGCTTCCTATAAGGCGTACTAGGCAGCCGCTTGGGGCGCAGTATAGGCCAGCCCCCGTCGCTGGTCCTTCTAATGCTGCAGCCGCCTGAGCGGCTCTCTATAGAGAGCGCTCAGGCGGCTGCAGCACTGCCTGTCTCCTTACCTCCCCTTCCCTGTAGCATGGCCGAGCTCCTCTCCAGTCACTAAGTGTGCACTTCCTGTCAGTCCGGCCAGGTACAGGAAACAGAAGCTCCTGTACCGCGGACCGGAGAGGAGCTCGGCCACGCTTAAGAGAAGGGGAGGTGAGGAGAACACGGGGGGTGGTTGAGTACTGAGAACCCAGGGAGGGGGTGAGTAAAGAGAACACAGGGAGGGGGGAGTAAGGAGAACACAGGAAGGGGGTGAGTAAGAGAGAACACAGGGAGAGGGGGGAGTAAGGAGAACACAGGGAGAGAGTGAGTAAAGAGAACACGGGGGGAGAGTAGGAGAACACAGGAGGAGGGGAAGTAAGGAGAACACAGGGAACGGGGAGTAAGGAGAACACAGGAAGGGGTGAGTAAGGAGAACACAGGGAGAGGGGAGGAGTAAGGGAGAACACAGGGAGGGGGGAGAGGAGAACACAGAACACAGGAGAGGGGTGTAGTAAGGAGAACACAGTGAGAGGTGGATGAGTAAGGAGAACACAAGGAGGGGAGTAAGGATAACTCAGGAGGGGAATAAGGAGAACACAGGAGGGGTTGAGTAAGGAGAACACAGGGAGGGGTTGAGTAAGGGAACACAGGGGAGGGGGAGTAAGGAGAACACAGGAGAGGAGGGGAGTAAAAGAGAACACAGGAGGGAGTAAGGAGAACACGGGGGTGAGTAAGGAGAACACAGGGAGAGGAGGGGTAAAGAGAACACAGGGAGGGGGGGAGTAAGGAGAGCGGGTGAGTAAGAAGAACACAGGAGAGGGGGAGTAAGGAGAACACAGGGAGAAAGGGGGTAAGGGAGAACACAGGGAGGAGGTGAGGAGAACACAGGGAGGGGGGTCAGGAGAACACAGGGAGGAGAAGAGACCGCTAGGGGAGGGGGGGAGAGGAGAGACCACTAAGGAGCAGGGGAGAGCTCTAAGGGACGGAAGGGAGAACTCTATAGGACAGAGGGCAGGACAGGGAGCTCTTTCACACTACGCTCACACACACACACACACACAATGCATTCCTATACATACAAAAACACAATGCATCTCTTACACTCAATGCACCCCTTAGACATACACACTGCATCCCTTACATACACAGAAACACACAATGCATCCCTTATACACAACCAGAAACACAATACATCCCTTATACACAAACACACACTTCTTTCTATCCCTTACACAAAAACACACTGCTTCCACTACACACAAACACACTGTATCACCTACACAAACTGGTATCCCTATATACTACATTCCATAAGCACACACATTAGATCCTCTACAATAACACATAACACATCCCCTACACACTCCACTCCCTGTGAGCGAACTCATGGGTGGAACATGTAGGTGGACTTATGGGTGGGCCTTATGTGCATACTCACCGTCAGGCCCTGGGGCCCAGATCTTGAGCTGTGTAAGGAGTCCCAAAAAATGGTGCTGATTCCTGTTCTCCAAGAACATTGAATTTTGTGACCACAGTTACAAACAGCCTCCAGAGATCCTGTTCTACACCAGACCAGTGGAGCAAAACTGCAGCTAGAGCCCATCATCATCCTCATCTGGTTGTAAGTAGGCAATCTAGTATATTATTAGTGACATTAAGCTCTAATTTACCTCACATTAAAGGGACACTATAGTCCCCACCACTGCAGCTTAATGAAGTGGTTCTGGTGCTATAGCCTCTCCCTGCCGGCTTTTTAATGTAAACACACACTGTGTTCAGCACTGGCGTTAGTTCATATGGCAGATCATATGGGTGGGGCATTGTGATGTTACATGGGGGGGGGGCGGAAATTTGTTTTTTGCCTAGGGCGGCAAAAATCGTTGCACCGGCCCTGGTGACTACAGACATTTTGTATAGCTGGCTGTGTAGGATCAATAGCTGACAACTATTTATAATCAGAAGGGTTTTAAAATTTTGTTCCAACATGGCTTCCTCTGAAACCTGGATGTAGTTTTTTTCTCTTTTATCTTGCATTTTGTGGATAGCAAAAGTATGGGCCAGATTCAAGCACCCATCCTGAACTGGCAATAACCAGCTTTTTTTCAACCAACATATCTTTAAATGTAGGTGTGAACTTTTGAACAGACCATATATGAAGCAACAAACAATGGCTATAAGTTTATTCAAGGAGGTCAAATCTATTCTACTTTTTTTTTCAGAAAACAAATAGTCTATAAGGAATTATTACTTAAACAAATGTTACTCTGGTTAGTAGTCCTGGGTGTAAAAATAATTGTGTTTATTTATTTACTTATTTATTTATTTATTACTAGTATTTATAAAGCACCAAGAGATTTCTGCAGGGGCGTACAATTAGTGAAGAACTAACAATATACAAAGACAAATATAAGAGGTAAAGAGAGCCCTGCCCCTAAACTGATAACTAGCCATTGAAGCTCTTTTATACAAAGTGCTTAGCTAGATAGCTTACAATCTAAAGGATACCGTGAGGATTTGAGACAAGAGGTAGCAGGGGAAATTTGGAGGTGATGGCTAAAAGAGTTAACAGAGAGAAGCAGCTATTGGTAAGATGATAGGAGAATGAAGAGGTAATTGAGTGAGAATCTCAAACAGCTGGAGGAGCATGCTATATATTTAGGGGGAGCCTGGGTGGGTGGGAAGTGGTGAGTTAAAAAAAAATAAAATAAAAAAAATACATAGAGCATCACAATCGCTGTTCCTATGAGTGAGTATGAGTGTGAGATGAGGCCTTGGAGTTAATAAATATAAAAATTGAATTAAATGTTAAACTTTTTTTTCTTTTAATTAACATATTAAATAGAAAACAAAACAAATGTATCGCTATTTGAACACTAGCCCCATCAAAAGTGGACTAAAACATTTTAAATAAAGTCACTTTTCTATAGCGATTTATGTGAATTATATTGCAGATTTAATGTGAATTGCTTACAGACCATTTTGATATTAAAGAAGCACTCCAACCACCATTACAGTATGCCAGGAGTGCATTGGCACACTCACAGGGTAAGCAGTGAAACTCCCCCAGGAGAGCCAGAAGCTCTCAGCCCTGAGCTTACCCAGAGATGAGCACTGAGCTGGCAGCTCTCCTGGAGCCTGTGACTCTAAATAATTAGACTAATTTAGAAGGGAAATTAGGTATTCCTGGCACCATAACCACTACAGTAAACTTTACTGGTCGTGAAGCTTGGAGTGTTTCTTTAACTGTTCTATGCTACAGGAGAAAATAACACCTTGTTTTCACTGCTATAGCCACTCACCTGCCCATGAAAAGGTTATATAGTGAACAAGACCAACCCATGATATCAACCAGTGAGCAATAAACAATTGGTTATTATGCCTCATAAATTTACTGACCTACAGTGACTTACTGTATGCGTTTCCAAAAAATATTTATTTCCTGCTAGAGCCGTTGACCTGTGTTATGCTGCGTACGTGTAGCTGCTTTTTTGTATCAATTATAAATAAAAGGCTCACAGACATTCGTGTATTTAGCTACAACCATACATAAAGAACTATATCCAGAGCATAATGATGCTTGGCAAGAGAAACAAGCTGGAGGCTGAATAAATGTGATTCTATGATCTTCTTCCCCCAGGTATTTAGGAAGCTCAAGCTGTGAACAACAGGCAATCAAGACAGGTAATTCTGCCTATTTATATCTGTTTGGCATTTTGAACTTTTGAAAAATATATATCTTTTATATGTATAACACTGTATTAATTCATGAAACCATAAATTCTACACTCTGGGTGCCCGTGCATATGTGCTGGCAACTAGGCCTCTGGGATTATGCAACAACAAATACCTGTCCCAAATTGTGTAGGAAAATAATATAAACATTAAAGGAAAACATGCATTTTTTGATTATAAGTAAAAATGAAAGATTACATTTAATGTATTCTCTCTGTGTACCATTTTGTAATGCATATACGTATGACTTTTAAGGATATACCATGGCTTACCCTACTCAGAGGGCAATGTAATCCCCCTATGGTCAGAATCAAAACATATACTGATCAGCCACAATATTTAAAACCACCTGCCTAATATCGTGTAGATCCCCCTTGTGCTGCTAAAACAATTCTGATGATTTGAGGCATGGACTCCACAAGAACTCAGCATGTGCCCTGTGGTATCTGGCACCAAAACTTTAACAGCAGATCCTTTAAGTCCTGAACGTTTTGTGGTGAGGTTGCAATGGATCAGATTTGTTATGACAGCATATCCCACAGCTGCACAAGCTGGAATTTGGAGGCCAAGACAAAACCTTAAACTCTTTGTTCTGTTCCTCAAACCATTCTTGAACAATTTTTGCAGTGTGACAGAGTACATCATACTTCTAAAAGAGGCCACTGCCATCAGGGAACACAATTCCCACCAAGGGGTGTTCATGGTCTGCAACAATCTCTGGGTAGCTGGTATATGTCAAATTACCATCAACATGAAGGTCATGACCCAAGGCTTCACAGCAGAATATTGTCCAGATCATAACTGCTATCTTATCAAAGTGAATCCTGTTGCCATCTCTTCCCCAGGTAAACAACCCACATTCCCCCTGACCATCCAAGAAAATTGGATTCACCAGACCAGGCAACCTTATTCCATTTCTCCATGGTCCAGGCACTTTCAGTGGTGAATAGGGGTCATCATGGGCACTATGAATTGTCTGTATCTATGCAGCCCCATATGCAGCAAATTGTGATGCACTGTGTGTTCTGACACTTTTCCATCATGGCCAGTATTAAGTTTTTTTAATAATTTGAGATACATTAGCTCTTCTGTGTGATGGGACCTTTGCTCCCCACATGCGTCAATGAGCCTTGGGCGCCCATGTCCCAGATGCCAGTTCACCAGTAGTCTTTCCTTACACCACTTTTGGTAGGTACTAACCATTGCATACTTGTCATTTTGGATATGCTCTGACCCAGTTGTCTAACCCTTACTATTTGGCCCTTGGCAAAGTCACTCAGATATTTTCGCTTGCCAATTTTTCCTGCTTTCAACACATTAGATTGAAGAACTGACTGTTTACTTGCTGAATAATATATCCCACCCCTTGAAAGCTGCCATTTTAATGATATAATCAGCATTATTCACTTCACCTGTCAGTGGTTTTAATGTTGTGGCTGATCAGTGTACTGTGTCTGTCAAGTACACGTAAGCTGCCCTAATGAAACTGGATGTGTGTACGTTTTTGATATAACCAGCACAAGTGACTGATACCACAATCTATGAAGGTGCACTAGTCCTAGTTAATTGCATGATCTTTGGATGGATAAGTAGTATTTTTGACCAAAGAGGGCTTAAAGATGGCTACCCCATTGGGCAAAGGTAAGCCAGGACAAGCACTTAAGAGTTTCTTACAAACTTGCATGCGTTACAAAATTAAAAAACACACAGGAAAAGTGGACTTTAATGTATGTAATCTTCAAATTTTGATAGTGATATACAATGGCGACAAGTGAGCTAGAGGGAATGTATATGAATAAAAAACAAAAATACCGTCACTCAGAATTCCAGACACAACTGTGAGATAATGCTCAGGATCTTGGTCAGTAAAAAAGATATTAGAGCCTCTGGGTAAAGGAACAATTTTATAAAATCCATCCAAGCTTGGCACTCCACAAAGCAGAATCACCACGTGATATGAGGGTTGTAGGATCTGAGTTAAAAGTGTAATTTGCCTTTCAGTTAAGGATGTCAGAAGAACATTTGTTAGCACCACTAATTTGCATTGATAGCTAGCAAAAGTAAGATCTTCAAGCATCTCATCAGAATCCGAGTTCAGATTGTGAAGTATGAGGTCAATGGACTGTACATTTAATGTAAGTAAATCTTTCATATACATGGCCCATTCTTTCCCATTGTCTTCATAAAGTATCACAAGATCTTTTGTGTATCCTGAAAAAAGATAAAATGAAGAGGTCAAAGTTGACAGGATTTTACATTTCTTTTTTGTTTTAGCATAGTATATTGGAAGTACAAGGCATACGTAAATGTGTTTGTCCAGAACAAATGTTACTACATCATCATACAATAAAATACAATGCATTCTTGTCATCTACAGTTTATGTAATATGTAAATAATGTAACATATTCCTGTTTATATTCAATGTCAGTCCACTACATAAAATGTCTAAAATTCTTAAATATAAATTATGAAAACAAAAACACAGCAAACTCTGACAATAAAATATATGAAAAACAAATGCCCAATACCCAAGACTCTTAAAGGGACACTCTAATCACCAAAACAACTTCAGTTTAATGAAGCCTTTTTGGTGTATAGTTCATGCCTCTTCACTTTCACTGCTCAATTCTCTGCAGTTTAGGGGTTAAATCAGCCCTACCCACATCTCACTGCATGTGATTTACACAGTCTTACTAAACACTTCCTGTGAAGAAGTATCTAATGTTTACACTTCCTTTATTTTTTAAATTCTGATTAATATAGAATTCCCTATCCTGCTCTGTTAATAGCTTGCTACACCCTGCAGGAGTGTATTATATGTTTTTAAAGTTTAATTTACAGCGCAGGAGACAAAAAAAACATTTAAAATAAGTTATGTCTCATTGAAAATGAAACCATTTTGTTTTCATGCAGGCTGTGTCAGTCACAGCCAGGGGAGGTGTGGATTGGGCTGCATAAACAGAAACAAAAGTTATTTAAATCCTAAATGGCAGTGAATTGAGCAGTGAAACTTCAGAGGCGTGGTTTATATACAAAAACTGCTTGATTAAGCCAAAGTTTTGGTAACTGTAATGTCCCTTTTAATACTCATGAAATTATGGTAGCAATAAATGCCAGTGGCATCTCCTCTATCACTACAGTAGTATTATTCAAATTGTACCTGACTGTACAATGAAAATATGCTTCTTTCTCTGTTTGAAATGACATAAATTATTAATAAATACATTGGAGGTAATAAATCTACAGGATATGGAACATTTTTACTTGACTAAGACATTTCTGGAGATGCTTTTTGTCAATAAATTATAAATGCAATATACAAATTACTGTTCAGGAATACCTAAATCATGAACATAGACACAATTGTATTTTTCATTTATTCATACACGTTACAGAAATAGTAGAGGGGACATAGTTCATATGGTATTTCTTACATTGCAATATTCCAGAAAGGTCCTAGTGGAGAAGACATTTTTTGTCACATACAGTAAGTATGATAAAAATAGATAAAATTATCCAATATTCTGCTTTTCCACATATAGTATGTACAGTTGATTGAATAAAACCAATATCTACTATATGGATTACCACGGGCAGCTGTTGAAGCTTACAAAGGTGCTACATGATGTTGTTTCTCGATTACAGGGTATTACACCAATGTTTGAGCTATCTTGTTGCTCTGGACACTTGTATTAAGGTGGTGGGGCTTAGTGAGCTACTTGTGGTTAGATATAACCTTCAACTACTGTTGTATTACCTTTGACAGGTTATTTTCACTTTATTTTTCATTCTCACTTTATTACCTCCTCTATCCTTTCGATTTCTATACCAGAGTGTTAACCCTGTGGGGTCTGGTGCATGACACCATTTACTACATATTGCTACATGTATCTTAGCTACTACTCTGTTATGAGTGAGTCTGCTACACTGTGTAGAGATTGATACATGTGTGCGTAGTTATATCTCTGCAGAAACCAGGCCCTTTGTATCCATTTATTTTTAGAACTCTGTTTGTTCTCTAGTTTTCCAATAAAAGTTGTTTATTATTTTTCTTGAGACGTCATTTTGGGGTGGCCTGAAGGTGACCAGCCTGTTTTCTTTACGGGGTGATCATATCCTTCACCTTTTTTCTTTTGTGCTCTATGCAGGGTTATGCCCTTTTTGCCACCCCACTAACCCTCCCTTTCTGGTAGTCCCTATTAGGTTGTTTACCTGGGAAGTACTTTTTTCTATACAGCTAAGAACTATTCGGCCCATCTACTCTGCTCAATTTTCATAATACTTTCATTAGTTCCTGGACTTATCTTGTAGTTAGGATAGCCTTATGCCTATCCCATGCATGCTTAAACTCCATTACTGTGTTAATGTCTACCACTTCAGCTGGAAGGTTATTCCATGCATCCACTATCCTCTCAGTAAAGTAATACTTCCTGATTTTATTTTTAAACCTTTGCCCCTCTAATGTAAGATTGTAACGGATCACCTGGCACCCCGACTGGGTACCTCCATTGAAGGATGCTCCTAGCGCTTCCTGAGGGCTCCAAGCACTCCAGCTGACACCATAACCACTGTAGACTCCTTCAGAGAGCAAGACAGGAACAAGCTCTTACAAGAGCTTAGTAGTGATATAGCAAGAGAGTATGACTAGCATAGCAATCCCTTGAAGCAGAATCCCCCAATAAGAGACGGCACTCCAAATTGAGGGTGAAGTAGAACTGAAGCTTTTAATCCAACACTCTGCTTTTATGCCCATTTTACAAACATAGTACCGTCCACAGGGTTTTGCAGAACAACCAATCAATACGTACAATACACACAGACACTCCCACACAAAATCCTCCCCTCTGCCTGTGATACAATTACCTTACACAATTGGTGAATATAATTATCACAGGCAGGAAAATACACAGTTTTACACAATATTCATAACTTTAAAAGTATGCATCGCATTCACATAAAACTTAGAATCAGCATACTCCAAATACCAACATACGTCAAAATCATACAAATTGGTCCAGTGGGTCAAAAGTTAGATCAACGTCCTTTGTGACCAAATAAAGCATGGCTTTCCTGCCCAAAACCAGTTCCACAGAGTCTTCTATCCTGGAGATAATTGGGAAGTAATCCAATTATCTCCAAGGACAGAGGCAAAACTCCATTGAACACATGGTAGCAAAAGACAATAACTTTTTTAACATTTTAACAGGTCACGTTACATTTTAACATAGGACCCCTTATTTGATAGCAGCTTCACAAGTCTTGCATCCATTGAACTTGTGAGTTTTTGGACAGTTTCTGCTTGAATTTGTTTGCAAGATGTCAGAATAGCCTCCCAGAGCTGCTGTTTGGATGTAAACTACATCCCACCCTCCCAGATCTTTTGCTTGAGGATGCTCCAAAGGTTCTCAATAGGATTGAGGTCAGGGGAGGATGGAGGCCACACCATGACTTTCTCTCCTTTTATCCCCATAGCAGCCACTGATGCAGAGGTATTCTTTGCAGCATGAGATGGTGCATTGTCATGCATGAAGATGCTTTTATTACGGAAAGCATAGTTCTTCCTTCTGTACCAGGGAAGAAAGTGGTCAGTCAGAAACTCCACATACTTTGCAGAGATCATCTTTACACCTTCCGGCCCAAAACATGACTCCACCACCGCCTTGCTGACATCGCAGCCTTGTTGAAGCAGGGTGGCAGTCCACCAACCATCCGCTACTCCATCCATCTGGACCATCCAGGGATGCACGGCACTCATCAGTGAACAGGACTGTTTGAAAATTAGCCTACATGTATTTTTCCACCCAATGCACCCATTTCTGCTTGTGAGCATTGGTTAGTGGTGGCCGAATAGAAGGTTTATGCACAGTTGCAAGACTCTGGAGGACTCTACACCTTGATGTCCGTGGGACTCCAGAGGCACCAGCAGCTTAAAATATCTGCTATGTAATGGTGTTTTAGCAGCTGCTCTCTTGATCCAATGCATGGATCTTGTACAAATCTTCCTCAATGTGCCTTTATCTGCACGAACCCGTCTGTGCTCTGAATCAGCCACAAATCTCTTAATAGTGTGATGATCACGCTTTTTGTGAAATATTGAATGTTTTCATACCTCGTCCAAGGCATTGCACTATTTCATTGTTTTCGGCAGCAGAGAGATCCTTTTTCTTCCCCATATTGCATGAAAATGGTGCTCTGCTTAATAATGTGGAACACCCTCCTTTAGTAGTTTTTCCTTAAACTGGGCTCACCTGGCAATCTAATTATCACAGGTGTCTGAGATTGTTTTCAGTGATCAAAAGAGCCCTGAGACACAATGCCATCCATGAGTTAAACTGAAAAACAAAATATTTAACCCCTTAACGCCGTTACGCTGTTCTATGCCGTCACCATTTAAATGGGCTTTAAAGACGTTATGGCGGCATAGAATGCCGTAACGGCTTAAGCCCCCAGGACCTCGGCGGTACTCACCTCCGCTGCGATCCTCTTCGGGAGGACTGCCTGACAGCCCAGACAGCCCTCCCCCGGCAAATGAGGCCCCCGGTGGCCATGTGATCACATGGCCCCCTATAGTTGGTTGTGGATCTGCCAGCAGGGGGACTGTCTGAAATGTCAGACAGTCCCCCAGCTGTTGGGAAGTATTAGAAAAAATAAAAATACACATGTTAAAATAAATTAAATGCATTTATATATATATATATATATATATATAAAATAGATATATATATATAAAATAGATATATATATATATATATTATATATATATATAATATATACATCTTATATACATGTAACGTCATACATAATATATTTTAATATTAATATAAGTACATATATTAGTATTAAAATACACTTAGAATGACGTTACATATATATAAGATATATATATATATTTATATTATATATGTAATACATATATATATTTTATATTTATATATACACATATAATTACAATAATAAATAAAATAATAAAATAGATAAAATATTTTTTTTTAAATTTAAAATAAATTATATATACATATGTAATTTCATTCTAACTGTATTTTGTTATTAATATATATATATATGGACTTTAAATATATGTATATATATTAAAATTCTACATGTATATTTAAGTAATATTTTAACATAATTATGTTATTTAATTAGTTAAAATTTGATTGACGTGCCTGACAACCCAGGCAAAAAGTGCAGAGAATTTGAATTGTAAGCAATATATTTAACCCTGTAACTTTCTAGGACACCATAAAACCTGTACATGGGGGGTACCGTTTTACTCGGGATACTTCACTGAACAAAAATATTAGTGTTTCAAAACAGTAAAACATATCGCACTTATGATATTGTCGGTGAAAGTGACATTTTTTACACACAAATGGCACTTTCACTGATGATATTGTTGTGATACATTTTAATGTTTGAAACACCAATATTTGTGTTCAGCAAATTCTCCTGAGTATAACAATACACCTCATATACAGGTTTTATAGCGTTTTTGAAAGTTACAGGATCAAATATAAAGGCTCCTGCTCTGCAGGATTGAAATATCTGCATTTTGGCAAAACAAAACTTATAAGAGACACATAAGGGCCACCTGGAAAGAGGTTACCACACTAGGACCGTGCTGGTACCAAATATGCTGACCATTCTGAGTGACTTACCCCAACATGCCCAGCGGCCTACAAGCAAAGCTGGTTCAGGGGAGACAGCCGCTTTCCATATGCCACCTAAAGCAATGAACCCAACTGATGGACTCCGTCCCCCATCACCCCCTATGGACCAGTGGGGGTTATCCCGGTCCCAGGGGAACATCCTCATGCTCTGTGGCAGAGAAATCAATGGAGACCTACTGCCCCTAAAATGGTGGGAATCACCTATGAGCCCACCAAGATCACACAGCCACGTTCTATTACCCAACCGCTAGACGACATTTTTGATGCGTTTTGGCACCACATAGAGGAGCGGCAGAGGGGCACTCCCATGGCTCCCCAACAATCTGTACCTGCTGTTAAACATGTTAGGGTTCCTGCTGTGTGCCAAAGAGGGAAACGCCAGGCAATCAGGTCCTAAGGAGAAGGCCCACTGCAATGGAGGCTGTCATGCGGAGTGCTTCTGCAGCAAGGAGGACTGTGGCTGCAGGAACCTACCAAGCCAGGGACTATCTAACTGCCTGTAACTCCTCACTAACCTGCACTGGCGGCAGCAGCGAGCCAATGTGGCCAAGACCCCAGCATGAGATTCTACTTGCCTTACTGGACACTGCCAGGATCCTGACCTTAGAAGGCTACCACACACGGTTCCAGTGGCTCTGCAGAGCATCTGCAAGGCATCGGCTGACCTCCCACTGCAATGGGGGCTTTCCCTGACATGTCCCTGAGCTATTAAGCCTGTCTGATCTATGATGCCTGCTGTATCAATCTTATGTCTTTGATTACCTTTTTAAATTAAAGTACAGCATAGTGATGTATTTGTCCTCAGTGGAAAAATTACTCATCTGTGTTAACCTAGCTTGTTTAGCAAAATTTGTGCTATTTACCATACATGCCTAGAATTATCCTTGTGCCATTTTTGTTTGTTAGCACTTAGACATGTCTGACATATATGCTTTACCCAACTTAACATTAAAAAAAATGTGCAGCTTTTACTGATACTATTTCCTGTGTGATGTATTTTAGTATGTAATTACTGGCATTGTTTTTGCACCATTTATCACTGTCACTACATATCTGTCTCATTGCGCATCAAACATAACGAATAAATAAAACAAATAAAAATAATAAGTAATATATGATGTACTTTCAGATAAACAGAAACCATGACAGAGCAATGAACTTAGAACAACCAGGAAGTTAAATACCCTACACTGTGTAGTGATTGGTTACATGATAGTGTGATGTCATGAAGAAAGGACATGTCATAAAAAGGCGCCATATCTCTTTAAATGTATAGAAAGGGCAGAGTTTGAGCGTTCCACGTCATGTATGATGTCCGGACAAGATGTCATATATGATAGCATAAATATAAAAGCAGAACAATGCTAAGAGGATAGTTTTGGCAGTCTCAATAGCTATCAATGCTCAACTGGATAGGGAGCAGCTATTATTAATGTAACTGTTTATATACAGTTACAAAGAGTGGCTACAATGTAATCAATGTCCACAGACTGGCCATCTGTCAACACATGTAGATTGAACCACTAGCAACAATGATGCCTAAATAACTGATAATAGGGTAATCAAATGGCTTAGCACTAAGGACCTGAATCTACCTTTTGGGCACGTCTGCCTTACAACAACCCCCGACATAGTGTAGATAAAAATTAAAATGACTATAGTTTGACGTGCCTTCATCCAACTCCTATGAAAAGGTGGACCAAAAAGGTGCGCAAAACATGTAATGCAAAATATAAATAATTATTTTTATGTTTTCCAGTACACGAATAGGCACATTCTTTCCATTTGATTTACAGATCACGTGAGAAAAAAAAGAGAGGGAGCAGTAAAAATAATAAAATAATAATAATATATGTGTGTATGTTTGTATATTATATATTTATTAAATCTATTATATATAAAAACAGATTTTTTTTTTTTTCTCCACCTTTTTTCCTTCTATTGTTCACTTCTCGCTTGACCTTGATTAACATTCAGTGGCTATCCTCTAATCATCAATCATTTTTTTATCCATTTGTAGCGGAGATGCAATATTTCCCAGGTTATCTCCGCTTATAATCCAAGTGAGTCTCAGGAACAAGTAAATAGTAAATCCACAGGCAAGGTTTCCAGCAGGTAAAATACAGCAATATCCCAACAGCAATCCCAATAACTGGACGACACACAGTTTCAGGAGCAGAACTGAAAGCTTTAATCCACAGTCTCCTTTTAAAGCATGCTCCCATGCAAGGGAGGGATTTACAATCATTATTACAGTAGCCAATCCTGTCCTGGTAACCTCCCACACATCTCCTCCCCTCAGCCAGCATCATAATCCCCTTATCCAGTACAGTAATTCCCCCCGTTTCTGGATGTACCCCTAAACGTAGGGGTACCGCTTTAAATCCTACATCCCCGGATTACCCCTGATCTGGGTGAACAACATATCCAAAAATCACCCAGATCAGACCAGGGGTTCGGGAAATGTATGGAGGGAATAAAATGACCGACCGCACTAACTGAGATAGCCGAATGAGGTTACATGCGAATGGGCCCTGCGGTCGGTCCTGGCATAAGTGAATTAAATACACGAAAACCTCTAGCTATAGAGGCTAGGGAGGGTTCGCCTGAATCCCCTCGTTCGGTTCTTTCTATCTACCGAACGAGGGGCCGTTCGGTAGTTTGGAACCGAACGGACCGGGCTTGTGGAGGTCTCAGCGGTGTTCGCCTACTCGAGTGTCCGATTTTAGTTCCAGACACTCGACGGCAAAACACCGCTGTTCGGAGTTTTAAAATGGCCGCCGCCACGTGTTCGTTTGTCCAATGGCGGCCACCCCCGAGAACAAAGGACGGCTACTTACTAGTCAATTACCTGTTCGCAACAATGTTGCAACGGGTAATTGAGGACACACTTCACACAGGGGAGGTCTGGTTGTTCGGTATTTTCATTCGAATAAACTAAGGGAATGAAACTACCGAACAATCAGAGGAATACAATTCTTTTAAAACACATAGAAAACTAGCAGATCACACAAATGCAGTAATTTCAAAGACATTTGCAGGACAGCCCAGTGCCATCCGCTACACTGCTCCCCCTTGCCCACAAGCCGGCATACACAGTCTGATCCAACACGGATCGGCTTGGGGATATCCGGGGACTCACGGATAATTTTTCCAGGTCAGTTTGTCTCGACAACCCGTCGGCATTCCCATTCTGCTTACCCGGGCGGTACTGAATATTAAAGTCAAAAGGCTGCAGCGCCAAACTCCAGCGCAGCAGCCTGGCATTGTCCCCAGCCACCCGGTTTAGCCATACCAGCGGGTTGTGATCCGTGAGTAAGGAAAAGGGCTGTCCATATAGATACGGCTGCAGTTTCTTTAAGGCCCACACCACAGCCAGGCATTCCTTCTCGATGGCGGCGTAGCTTACTTCTCGGGGTAACAGCTTGCGACTGATGTAAGCCACGGGGTGTTCTCCGCCATCGGCTCCGACTTGGCTCAGTACTGCTCCCAATCCAAACATAGAAGCGTCTGTGTGAACAAGAAAACGTTTAGTTGGATTGGGAGCTGCCAAGACAGGAGCATTTATCAGTGCATTTTTCAGATGTTGGAATGCCTGCTCACACTCCGGGGTCCAGGTCACCTGGCAGGGCAAATTCTTCCGGGTAAGGTCAGTGAGGGGCTTGGCGAGGGCGCTATAGTTAGGGACAAACTTTCTGTAATACCCAGCAGTCCCTAGAAAGGCTAACACCTGGGTTTTAGTCCTAGGGGTGGGCCACTGGGCCACGGCTTCTACTTTGGCTGGTTCGGGCTTCTGTTTGCCGCACCCCACTCTATGTCCGAGGTACTGCACCTCGGCCATCCCTATGCTGCACTTGGCCGGTTTCAATGTCAAACCAGCTTCCTTAATCCTGTCTAGAACCGCTCCTATATGGGCCAAGTGCTCCTGCCACGTATTGCTAAAAATGGCAATATCGTCCAGGTAGGCACAGGTGTAGTCTTGGAACCCATCCAGGAGTCGGTCTACCATCCTCTGGAAAGTAGCTGGGGCGTTTTTCATCCCAAATGGCATGACCTTAAACTGGTACAAGCCAAATGGGGTGACAAAGGCCGACTTCGGGATGGCCTCTGGGGCCAGGGGAATTTGCCAATACCCCTTACATAAGTCAATGGTAGTGAGGTATTGACCCCTGGCCATTCTGTCCAGTAGCTCATCTATCCGTGGCATAGGGTATGCATCGGACACCGTTTTCTCATTTAATCTCCGGTAGTCTACGCAGAAGCGGGTCGTACCGTCCCGCTTCGGTACGAGCACTACCGGAGAAGCCCAGGGACTATCTGAGGGCTCAATCACCCCCAGTTGGAGCATCTCATCGATCTCCTTGCGCATGTTTTCCCTTACCGCTTCCGGGATGCGGTAGGGGGTCTGGCGCATGGGTAGTTGCCCTGGGGTCTCTACCCGGTGAGTGGCCAGAGGGGTGTACCCAGGTACATTAGAGAACGTGTCTCGTTTCTCCTCCAACAGCCGCTGTACCTCGATGCGCTCCTGCGGACTCAGCCGGTCTCCCAGTGCAACTTCCCCTAAATCCCCAGACAGCTGCCCATCTTCCAGCAGATCTGGGAGTGGTAAGCTGTCAAACTCGTCAGAATTGGGTGCACATATGGCGGTTACCTCCTTGGAGCGCTCTTGGTAGGGCTTCATCATGTTCACATGGAGCATGCGTCGCCCTCCCGTCCCTGTGCAGGGGCCAATTATATAGGTGGTGTCACATCTCTGTTCCACCACCCTATAAGGTCCCTGCCATGCGGCCTGTAGCTTGTCATGTCGGACAGGCTTTAAAATTAGCACTTTCTGCCCGACCTGAAAGCTACGGTCCCTGGCTCCACGATCATACCATGTGCACTGGCGGGTCTGTGCCGCCTGAAGGTTTTCCCTTACCGTCCTAGTTAATGCTTCCAGGCGGTCTCGGAGGGCCAACAAATATGGTATGATGGGAGTGCCATCTGCGCTCCGATATCCCTCCCAATGCTCTCTTATAAGATCTAAGGGGCCTCTGACTCTCCTCCCAAATAGCAGTTCAAACGGGGAAAACCCCGTGGATTCCTGCGGCACCTCCCGGTAAGCGAATAGGAGATGTGGCAGGAACCGCTCCCAGTCCTTGTGGGTCTCTGCGAAGGTTCGGAGCATTTGTTTCAATGTACCATTGAACCGTTCGCAGAGCCCATTAGTCTGGGGGTGGTAAGGGGCACTGATAATAGGCTTAATGCCACAGACCCTCCAGAGGTGTTGGGTGAATTCTGCGGTAAATTGGGTACCCTGATCCGAGATAATCTCCCTGGGTAATCCCAACCGGGAGAATATCTGCATGAGGGCATCCGCGACCGTTTCAGCGTGAATGTTGGTCAGAGCCACTGCCTCTGGATATCTAGTAGCATAGTCTACTACCGTTAAAATGTACCTTTTGCCTGACGGGCTAGCTTTCTTGAGGGGGCCTATCAAGTCTACCGCTATTCGGCTAAAAGGTTCCTCAATTATGGGAAGTTTTGCCTTCCTCCGGTCTCCCCTTTTCCCTACCCTTTGGCAGGTATCGCAGGTGGTGCAATACCTGCGTACCTCCTGGCTGATCCCTGGCCAGAAGAAACTTTGGGTCAGTCAGTACCTAGTGCGACTGACCCCTAGATGTCCGGATAGCGGGATATCGTGCGCTATCCAGAGTAGCTCTGCTCGGTACCGCTGCGGCACCACTAGCTGCCTCATCACTATTGGGTCTGACCCATCAATCTGCTTGTCTGTCTCCCTGTACAACAGCTGCTTGTCCCAGACAAATCTCTCTCCCTCTCCCCCAGGAGGGTCTGCTGTCACCTTGTCCCTATACACCTGCAAGGTGGGGTCAGTCGCTATCTCAGCTGCAAATTCGTTAGGAGGGGCCCAGGGAACACAGTCAAGGGAAGGGGAAGGGTCTCTTACCTGAACCTCCGGAAGTGTGTTGTAGTCCTGGGTGCGGGCCTGTTGACGGGTGACCACAGGGTGAGCTTCTCCTGTGGTGGGTGTCTGGGGCTCAAAAGCAGACGTGAGCCTCCCCAGATCGTTCCCCAACAATACCTCCGCCGGTAACTGCGGCATCAACCCCACCTCCACATGCCCTGCCCCCGCTCCCCAATGTAAATGTACCCTTGCTGTAGGTAGCCGGTACACTGCTCCCCCGGCTACCCTGACGGCCACAGTTTTACTCAGTTTCGCTTGATCTGACACCAGGTGACTCTTTACCAGGGTGATAGTGGCCCCTGAGTCACGTAGTCCTTGTACTGCTTTACCCTCCAGGTATACGGTCTGCCTGTGATGCTGTCTGTTATCCGCATTGGCCTGGACTGGATCCGCCTCGTGCAGTACTTCCCACTGTTCCACGGTTGTTATGGGAACGGCTGAACCATATGGTGTGGCCACTATATCTTGGTAGTGGTGGGCTGCGGCTGCTCTTGGTGGTGGTGGTGGGCCAGGGCGAATCCAAGTGGAACGATCCCTCAGTTGTGGACATTCCCTTTTATAATGTCCCCATTTCTGGCAGTGATGACAGGGGCCAGAAGTGGGCTGGCGAAAACGTGGCTGCGCAGCGGGTGGTGGTGGTGGTGGCAGTTGTCTCGGTGGAGCTGGGTTGTAGCTGTTTCCCCCAAATGTTTTAAAGGTGGCTTTTGGGGCTGCAGGTTTCTGCTGCCTGCGTGCATCCAGGTACTCATCTGCCTTCCTGACAGCTTCGGTGAGGGAGGTAGGGTTTCTGTCCCTCACCCATTCCTGGACATCGCTGGTTACCCCCTCATAAAATTGCTCCAACAACACCATTTGTAATAAGTCCTCCATGGACCGAGCCTTATTGGACTGTACCCACCCCAGGGCGGCCCGATGTAACTTGCAAGGCCCATTCCACATGAGAGTCCTTGTCCTTTCTATTTAGGTCTCTAAACCGCTGCCGATATGCCTCTGGCGTGATTGCATATCGGGCCAGGATCACCTCTTTTACTCTGCGGTAATTCCGAATTTCCTCATCAGGTACAGTTCTATAGGCTTCAGCAGCCTTCCCTGTGAGCTTCCCTGCTAAAATAGGCACCCACTCGTCTGTGCTAATATTATGCAATGCACACAGCCTTTCAAAGTCTTGGAGAAAAGCATCTATATCCTCCTCTGCTTCTACATACGTTTTAAAGGCTTGGTAAGGAATTTTTGTCTTACCCTGTGTGATGGTAGCTGTGGTAGCATTCCTCTCCAGCTGCTGTAGTGGCCTTTGACGCAGTATAAACTCCTGCACCTCTGTCATTGTCCTGGATATAATATCCGCTGTTGGATTCTCTCCATAAAAGGACAGCCTGAACTGCAACTGTCTCTGGAACTCCTCTTTTTCAGCTCCATCTGCTGCACTCTGCTGCTCAGGGATTGCCCTGTCCTCCTGCTGGTATTCAGCCATCACTTCTGCAATGAGGATTGCTTTCCTTTTGTTGCTGGCTGCAATACCTTTCGCTTCCAGGAGATCTTTTAGCGTGGATCTTTTTAGCTTGGCATAATCACTCTCCATCCGTATTCCATTAGTCCTTGTTCCTTTGTGAGTCTGGATCCCAGCGCTGCCAACCAATGTAGCGGAGATGCAATATTCCCCAGGTTATCTCCGCTTATGATCCAAGTGAGGCTCAGGAACAAGCAAATAATAAATCCACAGGCAAGGTTTCCAGCAGGTAAAATAACAGCAATATCCCCACAGCAATCCCAATAACTGGACGACACACAGTTTCAGGAGCAG